>JADANN010000461.1:0-1200000 GCA_018806985.1 Angiostrongylus vasorum
GAAATAAGCGTTTTCCGAGTGAGATTCACGAAAAACGTCAAATGTACGCCTGCCTAGAAATAAGCGTTTTCCGAGTGAGGTTCTCGAAAAACGTCAAATGTACGCCTGTCTTGAAATAAGCGTTTTCCGAGTGAGGTTCTCGAAAAACGTCAAATGTACGCCTGTCTTGAAATAAGCGTTTTCCGAGTGAGATTCTCGAAAAAAAGTCAAATGTACGCTTGCCTAGAAATAAGCGTTTTTCCGAGTGAGGTTCTCGAAAAACGTCAAATGTACGCCTGTCTTGAAATAAGCGTTTTCCGAGTGAGATTCACGAAAAACGTCAAATGTACGCCTGTCTTGAAATAAGCGTTTTCCGAGTGAGATTCTCGAAAAACGTCAAATGTACGCCTGTCTTGAAATAAGCGTTTTCCGAGTGAGATTCTCGAAAAAACGTCAAATGTACGCCTGTCTTAGAAATAAGCGTTTTCCGAGTGAGATTCACGAAAAACGTCAAATGTACGCCTGTCTTGAAATAAGCGTTTTCCGAGTGAGATTCTCGAAAAACGTCAAATGTACGCCTGTCTTGAAATAAGCGTTTTCCGAGTGAGATTCTCGAAAAAACGTCAAATGTACGCCTGTCTTGAAATAAGCGTTTTCCGAGTGAGGTTCTCGAAAAAACGTCAAATGTACGCCTGTCTTGAAATAAGCGTTTTCCGAGTGAGATTCTCGAAAAAACGTCAAATGTACGCCTGTCTTGAAATAAGCGTTTTTCCGAGTGAGGTTCTCGAAAAACGTCAAATGTACGCCTGTCTTGAAATAAGCGTTTTCCGAGTGAGATTCACGAAAAAACGTCAAATGTACGCCTGTCTTGAAATAAGCGTTTTCCGAGTGAGATTCTCGAAAAAAACGTCAAATGTACGCTTGCCTAGAAATAAGCGTTTTCCGAGTGAGGTTCTCGAAAAAACGTCAAATGTACGCCTGTCTTGAAATAAGCGTTTTCCGAGTGAGATTCTCGAAAAAAAGTCAAATGTACGCTTGCCTAGAAATAAGCGTTTTCCGAGTGAGGTTCTCGAAAAACGTCAAATGTACGCCTGTCTTGAAATAAGCGTTTTCCGAGTGAGATTCTCGAAAAAAAAAGTCAAATGTACGCTTGCCTAGAAATAAGCGTTTTCCGAGTGAGGTTCTCGAAAAACGTCAAATGTACGCCTGTCTTGAAATAAGCGTTTTCCGAGTGAGATTCTCGAAAAAACGTCAAATGTACGCCTGTCTTGAAATAAGCGTTTTCCGAGTGAGATTCTCGAAAAAAACGTCAAATGTACGCTTGCCTAGAAATAAGCGTTTTCCGAGTGAGGTTCTCGAAAAAACGTCAAATGTACGCCTGTCTTGAAATAAGCGTTTTCCGAGTGAGATTCTCGAAAAAAGTCAAATGTACGCTTGCCTAGAAATAAGCGTTTTCCGAGTGAGGTTCTCGAAAAAACGTCAAATGTACGCCTGTCTTGAAATAAGCGTTTTCCGAGTGAGATTCACGAAAAAACGTCAAATGTACGCCTGTCTTGAAATAAGCGTTTTCCGAGTGAGGTTCTCGAAAAAACGTCAAATGTACGCCTGTCTTGAAATAAGCGTTTTCCGAGTGAGGTTCTCGAAAAAACGTCAAATGTACGCCTGTCTTGAAATAAGCGTTTTCCGAGTGAGATTCTCGAAAAAAAGTCAAATGTACGCTTGCCTAGAAATAAGCGTTTTCCGAGTGAGGTTCTCGAAAAACGTCAAATGTACGCCTGTCTTGAAATAAGCGTTTTCCGAGTGAGATTCTCGAAAAAACGTCAAATGTACGCCTGTCTTGAAATAAGCGTTTTCCGAGTGAGGTTCTCGAAAAACGTCAAATGTACGCCTGTCTTGAAATAAGCGTTTTCCGAGTGAGATTCTCGAAAAAACGTCCAAATGTACGCCTGTCTTGAAATAAGCGTTTTCCGAGTGAGATTCTCGAAAAAACGTCAAATGTACGCCTGTCTTGAAATAAGCGTTTTCCGAGTGAGGTTCTCGAAAAAACGTCAAATGTACGCCTGTCTTGAAATAAGCGTTTTCCGAGTGAGATTCTCGAAAAAACGTCAAATGTACGCCTGTCTTAGAAATAAGCGTTTTCCGAGTGAGGTTCTCGAAAAAACGTCAAATGTACGCCTGTCTTGAAATAAGCGTTTTCCGAGTGAGATTCTCGAAAAAAAGTCAAATGTACGCTTGCCTAGAAATAAGCGTTTTCCGAGTGAGGTTCTCGAAAAACGTCAAATGTACGCCTGTCTTGAAATAAGCGTTTTCCGAGTGAGATTCACGAAAAAACGTCAAATGTACGCCTGTCTTGAAATAAGCGTTTTCCGAGTGAGATTCTCGAAAAAACGTCAAATGTACGCTTGCCTAGAAATAAGCGTTTTCCGAGTGAGGTTCTCGAAAAAACGTCAAATGTACGCCTGTCTTGAAATAAGCGTTTTCCGAGTGAGATTCTCGAAAAAAGTCAAATGTACGCTTGCCTAGAAATAAGCGTTTTCCGAGTGAGGTTCTCGAAAAACGTCAAATGTACGCCTGTCTTGAAATAAGCGTTTTCCGAGTGAGATTCTCGAAAAAACGTCAAATGTACGCCTGTCTTGAAATAAGCGTTTTCCGAGTGAGGTTCTCGAAAAAACGTCAAATGTACGCCTGTCTTGAAATAAGCGTTTTCCGAGTGAGATTCTCGAAAAACGTCAAATGTACGCCTGTCTTGAAATAAGCGTTTTCCGAGTGAGATTCTCGAAAAAACGTCAAATGTACGCCTGTCTTGAAATAAGCGTTTTCCGAGTGAGATTCTCGAAAAAAACGTCAAATGTACGCCTGTCTTGAAATAAGCGTTTTCCGAGTGAGATTCTCGAAAAAACGTCAAATGTACGCCTGTCTTGAAATAAGCGTTTTCCGAGTGAGATTCTCGAAAAAACGTCAAATGTACGCTTGCCTAGAAATAAGCGTTTTCCGAGTGAGGTTCTCGAAAAACGTCAAATGTACGCCTGTCTTGAAATAAGCGTTTTCCGAGTGAGATTCTCGAAAAAAACGTCAAATGTACGCTTGCCTTGAAATAAGCGTTTTCCGAGTGAGGTTCTCGAAAAACGTCAAATGTACGCCTGTCTTGAAATAAGCGTTTTCCGAGTGAGATTCTCGAAAAACGTCAAATGTACGCCTGCCTTGAAATAAGCGTTTTCCGAGTGAGGTTCTCGAAAAAACGTCAAATGTACGCCTGTCTTGAAATAAGCGTTTTCCGAGTGAGGTTCACGAAAAAACGTCAAATGTACGCCTGTCTTGAAATAAGCGTTTTCCGAGTGAGATTCTCGAAAAAAGTCAAATGTACGCTTGCCTAGAAATAAGCGTTTTCCGAGTGAGGTTCTCGAAAAACGTCAAATGTACGCCTGTCTTGAAATAAGCGTTTTCCGAGTGAGATTCTCGAAAAACGTCAAATGTACGCCTGTCTTGAAATAAGCGTTTTCCGAGTGAGATTCTCGAAAAACGTCAAATGTACGCCTGCCTTAGAAATAAGCGTTTTCCGAGTGAGGTTCTCGAAAAACGTCAAATGTGCGCCTGTCTTGAAATAAGCGTTTTCCGAGTGAGATTCACGAAAAACGTCAAATGTACGCCTGTCTTGAAATAAGCGTTTTCCGAGTGAGATTCTCGAAAAACGTCAAATGTACGCCTGTCTTGAAATAAGCGTTTTCCGAGTGAGATTCACGAAAAAACGTCAAATGTACGCTTGCCTAGAAATAAGCGTTTTCCGAGTGAGGTTCTCGAAAAACGTCAAATGTACGCCTGTCTTGAAATAAGCGTTTTCCGGTGAGATTCTCGAAAAACGTCAAATGTACGCTTGCCTAGAAATAAGCGTTTTCCGAGTGAGGTTCTCGAAAAAACGTCAAATGTACGCCTGTCTTGAAATAAGCGTTTTCCGAGTGAGATTCTCGAAAAACGTCAAATGTACGCCTGTCTTGAAATAAGCGTTTTCCGAGTGAGATTCTCGAAAAACGTCAAATGTACGCTTGCCTAGAAATAAGCGTTTTCCGAGTGAGGTTCTCGAAAAACGTCAAATGTACGCCTGTCTTGAAATAAGCGTTTTCCGAGTGAGATTCACGAAAAACGTCAAATGTACGCCTGTCTTGAAATAAGCGTTTTCCGAGTGAGATTCTCGAAAAACGTCAAATGTACGCTTGCCTAGAAATAAGCGTTTTCCGAGTGAGGTTCTCGAAAAACGTCAAATGTACGCCTGTCTTGAAATAAGCGTTTTCCGAGTGAGATTCTCGAAAAAACGTCAAATGTACGCCTGTCTTGAAATAAGCGTTTTCCGAGTGAGGTTCTCGAAAAACGTCAAATGTACGCCTGTCTTGAAATAAGCGTTTTCCGAGTGAGATTCTCGAAAAAACGTCAAATGTACGCCTGCCTTGAAATAAGCGTTTTCCGAGTGAGGTTCTCGAAAAACGTCAAATGTACGCCTGTCTTGAAATAAGCGTTTTCCGAGTGAGATTCACGAAAAACGTCAAATGTACGCCTGTCTTGAAATAAGCGTTTTCCGAGTGAGATTCACGAAAAACGTCAAATGTACGCCTGTCTTGAAATAAGCGTTTTCCGAGTGAGATTCTCGAAAAACGTCAAATGTACGCCTGTCTTGAAATAAGCGTTTTCCGAGTGAGATTCACGAAAAAACGTCAAATGTACGCCTGTCTTGAAATAAGCGTTTTCCGAGTGAGGTTCTCGAAAAACGTCAAATGTACGCCTGTCTTGAAATAAGCGTTTTCCGAGTGAGATTCTCGAAAAAAGTCAAATGTACGCTTGCCTAGAAATAAGCGTTTTCCGAGTGAGGTTCTCGAAAAACGTCAAATGTACGCCTGTCTTGAAATAAGCGTTTTCCGAGTGAGATTCACGAAAAACGTCAAATGTACGCCTGTCTTGAAATAAGCGTTTTCCGAGTGAGATTCACGAAAAACGTCAAATGTACGCCTGTCTTGAAATAAGCGTTTTCCGAGTGAGGTTCTCGAAAAAACGTCAAATGTACGCCTGTCTTGAAATAAGCGTTTTCCGAGTGAGATTCTCGAAAAAACGTCAAATGTACGCTTGCCTAGAAATAAGCGTTTTCCGAGTGAGGTTCTCGAAAAAACGTCAAATGTACGCCTGTCTTGAAATAAGCGTTTTCCGAGTGAGATTCTCGAAAAAAAGTCAAATGTACGCTTGCCTAGAAATAAGCGTTTTCCGAGTGAGGTTCTCGAAAAAACGTCAAATGTACGCCTGTCTTGAAATAAGCGTTTTCCGAGTGAGATTCTCGAAAAAACGTCAAATGTACGCCTGTCTTGAAATAAGCGTTTTCCGAGTGAGATTCTCGAAAAAACGTCAAATGTACGCTTGCCTAGAAATAAGCGTTTTCCGAGTGAGGTTCTCGAAAAACGTCAAATGTACGCCTGTCTTGAAATAAGCGTTTTCCGAGTGAGATTCTCGAAAAACGTCAAATGTACGCCTGTCTTGAAATAAGCGTTTTCCGAGTGAGATTCTCGAAAAAAACGTCAAATGTACGCCTGTCTTGAAATAAGCGTTTTCCGAGTGAGGTTCTCGAAAAACGTCAAATGTACGCCTGTCTTGAAATAAGCGTTTTTCCGAGTGAGATTCTCGAAAAAACGTCAAATGTACGCCTGTCTTGAAATAAGCGTTTTCCGAGTGAGGTTCTCGAAAAACGTCAAATGTACGCCTGTCTTGAAATAAGCGTTTTCCGAGTGAGATTCTCGAAAAACGTCAAATGTACGCCTGTCTTGAAATAAGCGTTTTCCGAGTGAGGTTCTCGAAAAACGTCAAATGTACGCCTGTCTTGAAATAAGCGTTTTCCGAGTGAGATTCTCGAAAAAACGTCAAATGTACGCCTGTCTTGAAATAAGCGTTTTCCGAGTGAGATTCTCGAAAAAACGTCAAATGTACGCCTGTCTTGAAATAAGCGTTTTCCGAGTGAGATTCTCGAAAAAACGTCAAATGTACGCCTGTCTTGAAATAAGCGTTTTCCGAGTGAGATTCTCGAAAAACGTCAAATGTACGCCTGTCTTGAAATAAGCGTTTTCCGAGTGAGATTCTCGAAAAAACGTCAAATGTACGCTTGCCTTGAAATAAGCGTTTTCCGAGTGAGGTTCTCGAAAAACGTCAAATGTACGCCTGTCTTGAAATAAGCGTTTTCCGAGTGAGATTCACGAAAAACGTCAAATGTACGCCTGTCTTGAAATAAGCGTTTTCCGAGTGAGATTCACGAAAAACGTCAAATGTACGCCTGTCTTGAAATAAGCGTTTTCCGAGTGAGATTCACGAAAAAACGTCAAATGTACGCCTGTCTTGAAATAAGCGTTTTCCGAGTGAGATTCTCGAAAAAACGTCAAATGTACGCCTGTCTTGAAATAAGCGTTTTCCGAGTGAGATTCTCGAAAAAACGTCAAATGTACGCCTGTCTTGAAATAAGCGTTTTCCGAGTGAGGTTCTCGAAAAAACGTCAAATGTACGCCTGTCTTGAAATAAGCGTTTTCCGAGTGAGATTCTCGAAAAACGTCAAATGTACGCCTGTCTTGAAATAAGCGTTTTCCGAGTGAGATTCTCGAAAAACGTCAAATGTACGCCTGTCTTGAAATAAGCGTTTTCCGAGTGAGATTCTCGAAAAACGTCAAATGTACGCCTGTCTTGAAATAAGCGTTTTCCGAGTGAGATTCTCGAAAAACGTCAAATGTACGCCTGTCTTGAAATAAGCGTTTTCCGAGTGAGATTCTCGAAAAAAACGTCAAATGTACGCCTGTCTTGAAATAAGCGTTTTCCGAGTGAGGTTCTCGAAAAACGTCAAATGTACGCCTGCCTTGAAATAAGCGTTTTCCGAGTGAGGTTCTCGAAAAACGTCAAATGTACGCCTGTCTTGAAATAAGCGTTTTCCGAGTGAGATTCTCGAAAAAAACGTCAAATGTACGCTTGCCTAGAAATAAGCGTTTTCCGAGTGAGATTCTCGAAAAACGTCAAATGTACGCCTGTCTTGAAATAAGCGTTTTCCGAGTGAGATTCTCGAAAAACGTCAAATGTACGCCTGTCTTGAAATAAGCGTTTTCCGAGTGAGATTCTCGAAAAAACGTCAAATGTACGCCTGTCTTGAAATAAGCGTTTTCCGAGTGAGATTCTCGAAAAAACGTCAAATGTACGCCTGTCTTGAAATAAGCGTTTTCCGAGTGAGATTCTCGAAAAACGTCAAATGTACGCCTGTCTTGAAATAAGCGTTTTCCGAGTGAGATTCTCGAAAAACGTCAAATGTACGCCTGTCTTGAAATAAGCGTTTTCCGAGTGAGATTCTCGAAAAAACGTCAAATGTACGCCTGTCTTGAAATAAGCGTTTTCCGAGTGAGATTCTCGAAAAACGTCAAATGTACGCCTGTCTTGAAATAAGCGTTTTCCGAGTGAGATTCTCGAAAAACGTCAAATGTACGCCTGTCTTGAAATAAGCGTTTTCCGAGTGAGATTCTCGAAAAACGTCAAATGTACGCCTGTCTTGAAATAAGCGTTTTCCGAGTGAGGTTCTCGAAAAAACGTCAAATGTACGCTTGCCTAGAAATAAGCGTTTTCCGAGTGAGGTTCTCGAAAAAACGTCAAATGTACGCCTGTCTTGAAATAAGCGTTTTCCGAGTGAGATTCTCGAAAAAAGTCAAATGTACGCTTGCCTAGAAATAAGCGTTTTCCGAGTGAGGTTCTCGAAAAACGTCAAATGTACGCCTGTCTTGAAATAAGCGTTTTCCGAGTGAGGTTCTCGAAAAAACGTCAAATGTACGCCTGTCTTGAAATAAGCGTTTTCCGAGTGAGATTCACGAAAAACGTCCAAATGTACGCCTGTCTTGAAATAAGCGTTTTTCCGAGTGAGATTCTCGAAAAAAAGTCAAATGTACGCTTGCCTAGAAATAAGCGTTTTCCGAGTGAGGTTCTCGAAAAAACGTCAAATGTACGCCTGTCTTGAAATAAGCGTTTTCCGAGTGAGATTCTCGAAAAAACGTCAAATGTACGCCTGCCTTGAAATAAGCGTTTTCCGAGTGAGATTCTCGAAAAAACGTCAGATGTACGCCTGTCTTGAAATAAGCGTTTTCCGAGTGAGATTAACGAAAAACGTCAGATGTGCGCCATGCCTTGAAATAAGCGTTTTCCGAGTGAGATTCACGAAAAAACGTCAAATGTACGCCTGTCTTGAAATAAGCGTTTTCCGAGTGAGATTCACGAAAAAACGTCAAATGTACGCTTGCCTTGAAATAAGCGTTTTCCGAGTGAGGTTCTCGAAAAAACGTCAAATGTACGCCTGTCTTGAAATAAGCGTTTTCCGAGTGAGATTCTCGAAAAAACGTCAAATGTACGCCTGTCTTGAAATAAGCGTTTTCCGAGTGAGATTCTCGAAAAACGTCAAATGTACGCCTGTCTTGAAATAAGCGTTTTCCGAGTGAGATTCTCGAAAAAACGTCAAATGTACGCCTGTCTTGAAATAAGCGTTTTCCGAGTGAGATTCACGAAAAACGTCCAATGTACGCCTGTATTGAAATAAGCGTTTTCCGAGTGAGATTCTCGAAAAACGTCAAATGTACGCCTGTCTTGAAATAAGCGTTTTCCGAGTGAGATTCTCGAAAAACGTCAAATGTACGCCTGTCTTGAAATAAGCGTTTTCCGAGTGAGGTTCTCGAAAAAACGTCAAATGTACGCCTGTCTTGAAATAAGCGTTTTCCGAGTGAGATTCTCGAAAAAAACGTCAAATGTACGCTTGCCTAGAAATAAGCGTTTTCCGAGTGAGGTTCTCGAAAAAACGTCAAATGTACGCCTGTCTTGAAATAAGCGTTTTCCGAGTGAGATTCTCGAAAAACGTCAAATGTACGCCTGTCTTGAAATAAGCGTTTTCCGAGTGAGGTTCTCGAAAAACGTCAAATGTACGCCTGTCTTGAAATAAGCGTTTTCCGAGTGAGATTCTCGAAAAAACGTCAAATGTACGCCTGTCTTGAAATAAGCGTTTTCCGAGTGAGATTCTCGAAAAACGTCAAATGTACGCCTGTCTTGAAATAAGCGTTTTCCGAGTGAGATTCTCGAAAAAAACGTCAAATGTACGCTTGCCTAGAAATAAGCGTTTTCCGAGTGAGGTTCTCGAAAAACGTCAAATGTACGCCTGTCTTGAAATAAGCGTTTTCCGAGTGAGATTCTCGAAAAAACGTCAAATGTACGCTTGCCTAGAAATAAGCGTTTTCCGAGTGAGGTTCTCGAAAAAACGTCAAATGTACGCCTGTCTTGAAATAAGCGTTTTCCGAGTGAGATTCTCGAAAAAACGTCAAATGTACGCCTGTCTTGAAATAAGCGTTTTCCGAGTGAGATTCACGAAAAAACGTCAAATGTACGCCTGTCTTGAAATAAGCGTTTTCCGAGTGAGATTCTCGAAAAAAACGTCAAATGTACGCTTGCCTAGAAATAAGCGTTTTCCGAGTGAGGTTCTCGAAAAACGTCAAATGTACGCCTGTCTTGAAATAAGCGTTTTCCGAGTGAGATTCACGAAAAACGTCAAATGTACGCCTGTCTTGAAATAAGCGTTTTCCGAGTGAGATTCACGAAAAACGTCAAATGTACGCCTGTCTTGAAATAAGCGTTTTCCGAGTGAGATTCTCGAAAAACGTCAAATGTACGCCTGTCTTGAAATAAGCGTTTTCCGAGTGAGATTCTCGAAAAAACGTCAAATGTACGCCTGTCTTGAAATAAGCGTTTTCCGAGTGAGGTTCTCGAAAAACGTCAAATGTACGCCTGTCTTGAAATAAGCGTTTTCCGAGTGAGATTCTCGAAAAACGTCAAATGTACGCTTGTCTTGAAATAAGCGTTTTCCGAGTGAGGTTCTCGAAAAAACGTCAAATGTACGCCTGTCTTGAAATAAGCGTTTTCCGAGTGAGATTCTCGAAAAAACGTCAAATGTACGCTTGCCTAGAAATAAGCGTTTTCCGAGTGAGGTTCTCGAAAAACGTCAAATGTACGCCTGTCTTGAAATAAGCGTTTTCCGAGTGAGATTCTCGAAAAACGTCAAATGTACGCCTGTCTTGAAATAAGCGTTTTCCGAGTGAGATTCTCGAAAAAACGTCAAATGTACGCTTGTCTTGAAATAAGCGTTTTCCGAGTGAGGTTCTCGAAAAACGTCAAATGTACGCCTGTCTTGAAATAAGCGTTTTCCGAGTGAGATTCTCGAAAAAAAGTCAAATGTACGCTTGCCTAGAAATAAGCGTTTTCCGAGTGAGGTTCTCGAAAAACGTCAAATGTACGCCTGTCTTGAAATAAGCGTTTTCCGAGTGAGATTCTCGAAAAAAGTCAAATGTACGCTTGCCTAGAAATAAGCGTTTTCCGAGTGAGGTTCTCGAAAAACGTCAAATGTACGCCTGTCTTGAAATAAGCGTTTTCCGAGTGAGATTCACGAAAAAACGTCAAATGTACGCCTGCCTTGAAATAAGCGTTTTCCGAGTGAGATTCTCGAAAAAACGTCAAATGTACGCCTGTCTTGAAATAAGCGTTTTCCGAGTGAGATTCTCGAAAAACGTCAAATGTACGCCTGTCTTGAAATAAGCGTTTTCCGAGTGAGGTTCTCGAAAAACGTCAAATGTACGCCTGTCTTGAAATAAGCGTTTTCCGAGTGAGATTCTCGAAAAACGTCAAATGTACGCCTGTCTTGAAATAAGCGTTTTCCGAGTGAGATTCACGAAAAACGTCAAATGTACGCCTGTCTTGAAATAAGCGTTTTCCGAGTGAGATTCTCGAAAAAACGTCAAATGTACGCCTGTCTTGAAATAAGCGTTTTCCGAGTGAGGTTCTCGAAAAAACGTCAAATGTACGCCTGTCTTGAAATAAGCGTTTTCCGAGTGAGGTTCTCGAAAAACGTCCAATGTACGCCTGTCTTGAAATAAGCGTTTTCCGAGTGAGATTCTCGAAAAAAAGTCAAATGTACGCTTGCCTAGAAATAAGCGTTTTCCGAGTGAGGTTCTCGAAAAACGTCAAATGTACGCCTGTCTTGAAATAAGCGTTTTCCGAGTGAGATTCTCGAAAAAAACGTCAAATGTACGCTTGCCTAGAAATAAGCGTTTTCCGAGTGAGGTTCTCGAAAAACGTCAAATGTACGCCTGTCTTGAAATAAGCGTTTTCCGAGTGAGATTCTCGAAAAAACGTCAAATGTACGCCTGTCTTGAAATAAGCGTTTTCCGAGTGAGATTCTCGAAAAAACGTCAAATGTACGCCTGTCTTGAAATAAGCGTTTTCCGAGTGAGATTCTCGAAAAACGTCAAATGTACGCCTGTCTTGAAATAAGCGTTTTCCGAGTGAGATTCTCGAAAAAAACGTCAAATGTACGCTTGCCTAGAAATAAGCGTTTTCCGAGTGAGGTTCTCGAAAAACGTCAAATGTACGCCTGTCTTGAAATAAGCGTTTTCCGAGTGAGATTCTCGAAAAAAGTCAAATGTACGCTTGCCTAGAAATAAGCGTTTTCCGAGTGAGGTTCTCGAAAAAACGTCAAATGTACGCCTGTCTTGAAATAAGCGTTTTCCGAGTGAGGTTCTCGAAAAAACGTCAAATGTACGCCTGTCTTGAAATAAGCGTTTTCCGAGTGAGATTCTCGAAAAACGTCAAATGTACGCCTGTCTTGAAATAAGCGTTTTCCGAGTGAGATTCTCGAAAAAACGTCAAATGTACGCCTGTCTTGAAATAAGCGTTTTCCGAGTGAGGTTCTCGAAAAACGTCAAATGTACGCCTGTCTTGAAATAAGCGTTTTCCGAGTGAGATTCTCGAAAAAACGTCAAATGTACGCCTGTCTTGAAATAAGCGTTTTCCGAGTGAGATTCTCGAAAAAACGTCAAATGTACGCCTGTCTTGAAATAAGCGTTTTCCGAGTGAGATTCTCGAAAAACGTCAAATGTACGCCTGTCTTGAAATAAGCGTTTTCCGAGTGAGGTTCTCGAAAAAACGTCAAATGTACGCCTGTCTTGAAATAAGCGTTTTCCGAGTGAGATTCACGAAAAACGTCAAATGTACGCCTGTCTTGAAATAAGCGTTTTCCGAGTGAGGTTCTCGAAAAAACGTCAAATGTACGCCTGTCTAGAAATAAGCGTTTTTCCGAGTGAGGTTCTCGAAAAACGTCAAATGTACGCCTGTCTTGAAATAAGCGTTTTCCGAGTGAGATTCACGAAAAACGTCCAAATGTACGCCTGTCTTGAAATAAGCGTTTTCCGAGTGAGATTCTCGAAAAAAACGTCAAATGTACGCTTGTCTTAGAAATAAGCGTTTTCCGAGTGAGGTTCTCGAAAAACGTCAAATGTACGCCTGTCTTGAAATAAGCGTTTTCCGAGTGAGATTCACGAAAAACGTCCAAATGTACGCCTGTATTGAAATAAGCGTTTTCCGAGTGAGATTCTCGAAAAAAGTCAAATGTACGCTTGCCTAGAAATAAGCGTTTTCCGAGTGAGATTCTCGAAAAACGTCAAATGTACGCCTGTCTTGAAATAAGTGTTTTACGAGGGAGATTCACGAAAAAACTTCAGATGTGCGCCAAACCTTGAAATAAGCGTTTTCCGAGTGAGATTAACGAAAAACGTCAGATGTGCGCCAAACCTTGAAATAAGCGTTTTCCGAGTGAGATTAACGAAAAACGTCAGATGTGCGCCAAACCTTGAAATAAGCGTTTTCCGAGTGAGATTCACGAAAAAACGTCAAATGTACGCCTGTCTTGAAATAAGCGTTTTCCGAGTGAGATTCTCGAAAAAACGTCAAATGTACGCTTGCCTTGAAATAAGCGTTTTCCGAGTGAGGTTCTCGAAAAACGTCAAATGTACGCCTGTCTTGAAATAAGCGTTTTCCGAGTGAGATTCACGAAAAACGTCAAATGTACGCCTGACTTGAAATAAGCGTTTTCCGAGTGAGATTCTCGAAAAACGTCAAATGTACGCCTGTCTTGAAATAAGCGTTTTCCGAGTGAGGTTCTCGAAAAAACGTCAAATGTACGCCTGTCTTGAAATAAGCGTTTTCCGAGTGAGATTCACGAAAAACGTCAAATGTACGCCTGTCTTGAAATAAGCGTTTTCCAGTGAGATTCTCGAAAAAACGTCAAATGTACGCCTGTCTTGAAATAAGCGTTTTCCGAGTGAGATTCTCGAAAAAACGTCAAATGTACGCCTGTCTTGAAATAAGCGTTTTCCGAGTGAGGTTCTCGAAAAAAACGTCAAATGTACGCCTGTCTTGAAATAAGCGTTTTCCGAGTGAGATTCTCGAAAAAAGTCAAATGTACGCTTGCCTAGAAATAAGCGTTTTCCGAGTGAGGTTCTCGAAAAACGTCAAATGTACGCCTGTCTTGAAATAAGCGTTTTCCGAGTGAGATTCTCGAAAAAAACGTCAAATGTACGCCTGTCTTGAAATAAGCGTTTTCCGAGTGAGATTCTCGAAAAACGTCAAATGTACGCCTGTCTTGAAATAAGCGTTTTCCGAGTGAGGTTCTCGAAAAACGTCAAATGTACGCCTGTCTTGAAATAAGCGTTTTCCGAGTGAGATTCTCGAAAAAAGTCAAATGTACGCTTGCCTAGAAATAAGCGTTTTCCGAGTGAGGTTCTCGAAAAACGTCAAATGTACGCCTGTCTTGAAATAAGCGTTTTCCGAGTGAGATTCTCGAAAAAAGTCAAATGTACGCTTGCCTAGAAATAAGCGTTTTCCGAGTGAGGTTCTCGAAAAAACGTCAAATGTACGCCTGTCTTGAAATAAGCGTTTTCCGAGTGAGGTTCTCGAAAAACGTCAAATGTACGCCTGTCTTGAAATAAGCGTTTTCCGAGTGAGATTCTCGAAAAAACGTCAAATGTACGCTCTGTCTTGAAATAAGCGTTTTTCCGAGTGAGATTCTCGAAAAAAACGTCAAATGTACGCTTGCCTTGAAATAAGCGTTTTCCAGTGAGCTTCTCGAAAAAACGTCAAATGTACGCCTGTCTTGAAATAAGCGTTTTCCAGAGTGGTCGAAAAACACGTCAAATGTACGCCATTGCCTTGAAATAAGCGTTTTCCGAGTGAGAGTTCTGAAAAAACGTCAAGTAATGCGCCCTGCATCTTGAAATAAGCGTTTTCCGAGTGAGATTCTCGAAAAACGTCAAATGTACGCACAATGCCTTTGAAATGAGCGTTTTCCAGTGAGATTCTGCGTCAAACGCGCCTGTCGCTTGGAAACCGCGAGCGCGTTTTCCGAAGGTGAGATTCTCGAAAAACTGATCAAATGTACGCCTGTCTTCCGAAATCAAACGTTTTCAAATTGAAGGTCATAAACGTGAATGTCTGCCTACCTATCTTAAATCGGCGCGTTTTCCGGTGGGGGTTCTCGAAAAACGTCAATGTACGCCTGTCTTGAAATAAGCGTTTTCCCAGTGAGATTCACTCTTGAAGAAAAACGTCCGATATCCGCCTGTCTTGAAATGGCGTTTTCAAATTGGGTTCATCGAAAAGAGCATTAAATGTACACTTACATTCATCTTGAAATAAGCGTTTTCGAGTGAGATTCTCGAAAAAGTCAAATGTACGCTGCCTAAGAAATAAGCGTTTTCCGGTGAGGGGTTCTCGAAAAGAGTCAAGGAGAAATATTTTGCCGCCTATCTTGAAATAAGCGTTTTGCCAGTGAGATTCTCGAAAAGTCAAATGTGCGCTTGCCTAGAAATAAGCGTTTTCCAGTGAGTTCTCGAAAAGCGTCAAATGCTTGCATCTCTGTCTTGAAATGGCGTTTTCTAGTAGGGGTTCTCGAAAAACGTCGATGCCGCTGTCTTGAAATCAGAAGCACGCGTTTCAGTGAAGTTAAGAAAGAGCATTCCAATGTCATACCATGTTGAAATAAGCATTCCGGCAGGAATTCTCGAAAAATCAATGCACTGAAATATAAGCGTTCCGAGTGAGCCTCGAAAAATCAAATGTGCTACAATATCTTGAAATAAGTGTTTGAGAAGTTGCGAAGAAGCACAGATGTGCATAAACCTTGGCTCAAGCTTTTCCAGTGAGGGTTAACGAAAAACGTCAGATGTACTTTATCCAAACAGAATAAGCGTTTTCCAGGTGAGATTAACAAGCGTCGGTCATTGCTCAAACGAAATAAGCGTTTTCAGGTGAGATTCACGAAAAACGTCAACCACCACCAGCCCGAAATAGCGCGTTTTCAGTGAGATTCGAAAAAAGCAATCAAATGTACGCAACGAAATAAGCGTTTTCGAGTGAGTTCTCGAAAACGTCAAATGTACCACCTCAAATATTTGAAATAAACCGTTTTCCAGGTAGATTCTGAAAAAGTCAAAATGTACCTTGCCTAGAAATAAGCGTTGCGCAGTGAAGTTCGAAAAACGTCAAATGTACCTGTCTTGAAATAAGCGTTTTCCAGTGCGGATTCTCAAAAAAACGTCAAATATATCTTGAAATAAGCGTTTTCAGTGAGGTTCTCAGCTTGATGTAATACATCTTGAAATAAGCGTTTTCCGAGTGAAGGATTATAGAAAAAGTCAAATGCACTTTAAATAAGCGTTTTCAATTAGGTTCTCGAAAAACGTCAAATATTACTGTCAAATAAGCGTTTTCGAGTGGGGTTCTCGAAAAGCGATCAAATATGCCTACGCTGGCGGAAATAAAGCGTTTTTCCGGTGAGATTCTGAAGAGCGATGAAATGTACGCCTGTCTTGAAATAAGCGTTCGAGTGGAATTATAGAAAACGTGAAGTATACACCTGTCTTGAAATAAGCGTTTTCCAGTGGGGACTATAAACGTCAATGTACACCTGTCTTGAAATAGAAGCGTTTTCAGGTGAGAGATTCTCGAAAATTCAAATGTACGCTGAAATAGCGTTTTCCAGTGAGGTTCTCGAAAAACGTCAACACGCCTGTCTTGAAATAGAAGCGTTTTCCGAATTTGAGATTTGAAAAAAGTCAAATGTACGCTTGCCTGAAATAAGCGTTTTCCGAGGTGAGGTTCTCGAAAAACGTCAAATGTATGTCTTAGAAATAAGCGTTTTCCGAGTGAGATTCACGAAAAACGATCAATGTATATACTGTATTGAAATAAGCGTTTTCCGAGCAGTTGCTCCGAAAAGGATCAAATCACTTTCTGAAATCAAACACGTTTTCCCGATGAAACTATCGAAAAGAAACGTCAAATAATTGCGCCTAATCTTGAAATAAGCTTTGGTAGTTTTCCGGTGGTTACGAAAACGTCAATATGCGCCTGTATTGACAAGCACGTTTTCCATTGAGTTATAAACGTCAAATGTACACCCTATCTTGAAATAAGCGTTTTCCGGTGAGGTTCTCAACATCAAATATTTACCTAATCTTGGAAATAAACGTTTCGAGTGAGATTCAAGCGTCAAGTAGCCACACTTTATGTAACCAAATAAGCGTTTCCGACGAGATTTATAGAATTCAAATGTGCAGCACCTGAAATAATAAGCGTTTTCCAGTGAAGCTTCTCGAAAAACGTCAAATGTGCACTTCATCTTTGAAATAGTGTTTTGAGGAAGTTGCGAAAAACTTCAGATGTATAAACTTGGCTCGCGTTTTTCCCGAGCAGAAATTCAACGAAAAGCAGTTGATCAGATGTGCATAAACCAGAATAAACGTTTTCAGGTAGAGATGTAAAAACGTCCGAGATGTTATCTAAGCCTTGAAAATAAACGTTTTTCCCGGTGGGGTTAGAAACGTCGAAATCACCACACTGTTGAAATCGCCTGGAGTGGAGATCACACTGAAGAAGGCGTCCAGTGCATGCTTAAACCAAATGAACATCCACAGTAGGTTTCGGAGGGGAGGAGGAGGAGGGAGGCAGGGGTGGAGAGAGAGAGAGAGAGGGAGAGAGAGTGGGCGAGAGAGTGGAAGAGAGTGGGGAGAGTGAGAGCATTTTGATGTTGAAGAAAGAGAAGAGAAAGAAAAAACGTCAATGTACTTCTCTTGAAGCAAAGCGTTTTCCAGTGAGATTCTCGAAAAAAAGTCAATCTTTTGCGCTTGCTAAAATAAGCGTTTTCCAGTGAAAGTTCTCAAAAGCAAATCCACGAATCACCTGTCTCTTTGATAAAGCGGTGCCATTAGGGGTTCTCAAGAAAAACAATCAAAATGTTGCCCTCATCTTGAAATAAACGTTTTCCGGTGAGATTCATGAAAAACGTCAATAACACGCCTATTGAAATAAAGCGTTTTCCAGGAGCGAAGTTCTCGAAAAAAGAGTCAAATGTGGCGCTGAAACCAGCGTTTCAGGTGACGCCTCAAAAAGCATCAAGTAATGCGCCTGTCTTAGAAATAAAGTGTTTTTCCCGAAATTGCAAAAACTTCAGATGTGCGCTTCAAAACCGCCGAAATAAACGTTTTCGGTGGTCAACGAAGAAGCAATCAGATGTACGCCAAAACGCTGAAATCAGCGTTTTCAAATTGGTCGCTTGAAAACGTCGAAGATGACGCATGACGCGAAATCAGCTTGCATTTCCGGTGGTTAACGATCAAATGTTACGCCTATGCCCGAAATAGCGGTGCTCCGGTGAGGATTACGAAACGATCAAAATGTTGCCGCTGCGCTTGAAATAAGCGGTACCACCGGTGAGATTCTCAAGAAAAACGTAAATGTTACCTATCTTGAAATAGCGTTTTCAGTGAGGATTCTGAAAAGTCAGATGTCTTAAAAGCACTTCCGGAAACCAGCGTTTTCAGTGAGGTTCTCAAAACGTCAAATGCACGCCTGTCTTGAAATAAACGTTTTCCGGGTTCTCGAAAAACGTCAAATATTACGCCTGTCTTGAAATAAGCGTTTTCAAAGTACAGTTCTCAAAAGAAAAACGTCAATATACCTGAATAAGCGAAATAAGAAGCGTTTCAAGGTAGGATTCTCGAAAAGTCAAATGTACACCTAGAAAATAAGCGTTTTCCAGTGAGGTTCTCGAAGCATTCAAATACACCTATCTTGAAATAAGCGTTTTCCGGTGGGTTCTCGAAAAACGTCAAATGTACACTGTCTTGAAATAAGCGTTTTTCCGAGTGATTCTCGAAAAACGTCCAATGTACCACCTGTCAGCGTTTTCCGAGTGAGGTCTCGAGTAAAACGTCAAATGCACCCATATATCTTGAAACAAGCGTTTTCCAAAGTGAGGTTTCGCGAAAACGATCACATGTGCGCCACCTCTCTTGAGCTCGGCGTTTTCAACGAGTGAGTTTCTCACGAAGTCAAACATACGCTGCCCAAATAAGCGTTTTCCGGTGAGGTTCGACGTCAAATGTTGCCTATCTGAAATATAAGCGTTTTCCGAGTGAGATTCTCGAAAAAACGTCAAATGTGCGCCAAACCTTGAAATAAGCGTTTTCCGAGTGAGATTCTCGAAAAACGTCAAATGTGCGCCTAAACCTTGAAATAAGCGTTTTCCGAGTGAGATTCTCGAAAAACGTCAAATGTACGCCTGTCTTGAAATAAGCGTTTTCCGAGTGAGATTCTCGAAAAACGTCAAATGTGCGCCAAACCTTGAAATAAGCGTTTTCCGAGTGAGGTTCTCGAAAAACGTCAAATGTACGCCTAGTCTTGAAATAAGCGTTTTCCGAGTGAGATTCACGAAAAACGTCAAATATGTACGCTGCCTTGAAATAAGCGTTTTCCGAGCGAGGATTCTCGAAACGTCGTCTGTACGCCTGTCTTGAAATAGCGCGTCCACGAGTGAGATTCTCGAAAAACGTCGAAATGCTTTACGCGCCTTGGAAATAAAGCGTTTTCCGAGTGAGATTCTCGAAAAACGTCAGATGTGCGGCAAACTGAAATAAGCGTTTTCCGAGTGAGATTCTCGAAAAACGTCAAATGTGCGGCAAACCATGAAATAAGCGTTTTCCGAGTGAGATTCTGGGAAAAACGTCAGATGTGCGGCAAACCTTGAAATAAGCGTTTTCCGAGTGAGATTCTCGAAAAACGTCAAATGTGCGGCAAACCTTGAAATAAGCGTTTTCCGAGTGAGATTCTCGGGAAAACGTCAGATGTGCGGCAAACCTTGAAATAAGCGTTTTCCGAGTGAGATTCTCGGAAAAACGTCAAATGTGCGGCAAACCATGAAATAAGCGTTTTCCGAGTGAGATTCTCGAAAAACGTCAGATGTGCGGCAAACCTTGAAATAAGCGTTTTCCGAGTGAGATTCTCGGAAAAACGTCAGATGTGCGGCAAACCTTGAAATAAGCGTTTTCCGAGTGAGATTCTCGAAAAACGTCAAATGTGCGGCAAACCTTGAAATAAGCGTTTTCCGAGTGAGATTCTCGGGAAAAACGTCAGATGTGCGGCAAACCTTGAAATAAGCGTTTTCCGAGTGAGATTCTCGAAAAACGTCAAATGTGCGGCAAACCTTGAAATAAGCGTTTTCCGAGTGAGATTCTCGGGAAAAACGTCAGATGTGCGGCAAACCTTGAAATAAGCGTTTTCCGAGTGAGATTCTCGGAAAAACGTCAAATGTGCGGCAAACCTTGAAATAAGCGTTTTCCGAGTGAGATTCTCGAAAAACGTCAGATGTGCGGCAAACCTTGAAATAAGCGTTTTCCGAGTGAGATTCTCGAAAAACGTCAAATGTGCGGCAAACCATGAAATAAGCGTTTTCCGAGTGAGATTCTCGGGAAAAACGTCAAATGTGCGGCAAACCTTGAAATAAGCGTTTTCCGAGTGAGATTCTCGAAAAACGTCAAATGTGCGGCAAACCTTGAAATAAGCGTTTTCCGAGTGAGATTCTCGAAAAACGTCAAATGTGCGGCAAACCTTGAAATAAGCGTTTTCCGAGTGAGATTCTCGAAAAACGTCAAATGTGCGGCAAACCTTGAAATAAGCGTTTTCCGAGTGAGATTCTCGAAAAACGTCAGATGTGCGGCAAACCTTGAAATAAGCGTTTTCCGAGTGAGATTCTCGAAAAACGTCAAATGTGCGGCAAACCTTGAAATAAGCGTTTTCCGAGTGAGATTCTCGGAAAAACGTCAAATGTGCGGCAAACCTTGAAATAAGCGTTTTCCGAGTGAGATTCTCGAAAAACGTCAAATGTGCGGCAAACCTTGAAATAAGCGTTTTCCGAGTGAGATTCTCGGAAAAACGTCAGATGTGCGGCAAACCTTGAAATAAGCGTTTTCCGAGTGAGATTCTCGAAAAACGTCAAATGTGCGGCAAACCTTGAAATAAGCGTTTTCCGAGTGAGATTCTCGAAAAACGTCAAATGTGCGGCAAACCTTGAAATAAGCGTTTTCCGAGTGAGATTCTCGAAAAACGTCAAATGTGCGGCAAACCTTGAAATAAGCGTTTTCCGAGTGAGATTCTCGAAAAACGTCAGATGTGCGGCAAACCTTGAAATAAGCGTTTTCCGAGTGAGATTCTCGGGAAAAACGTCAGATGTGCGGCAAACCTTGAAATAAGCGTTTTCCGAGTGAGATTCTCGAAAAACGTCAAATGTGCGGCAAACCTTGAAATAAGCGTTTTCCGAGTGAGATTCTCGGGAAAAACGTCAGATGTGCGGCAAACCTTGAAATAAGCGTTTTCCGAGTGAGATTCTCGAAAAACGTCAGATGTGCGGCAAACCTTGAAATAAGCGTTTTCCGAGTGAGATTCTCGAAAAACGTCAAATGTGCGGCAAACCTTGAAATAAGCGTTTTCCGAGTGAGATTCTCGAAAAACGTCAAATGTGCGGCAAACCTTGAAATAAGCGTTTTCCGAGTGAGATTCTCGAAAAACGTCAAATGTGCGGCAAACCTTGAAATAAGCGTTTTCCGAGTGAGATTCTCGGGAAAAACGTCAGATGTGCGGCAAACCTTGAAATAAGCGTTTTCCGAGTGAGATTCTCGAAAAACGTCAAATGTGCGGCAAACCTTGAAATAAGCGTTTTCCGAGTGAGATTCTCGAAAAACGTCAAATGTGCGGCAAACCTTGAAATAAGCGTTTTCCGAGTGAGATTCTCGGGAAAAACGTCAGATGTGCGGCAAACCTTGAAATAAGCGTTTTCCGAGTGAGATTCTCGAAAAACGTCAGATGTGCGGCAAACCTTGAAATAAGCGTTTTCCGAGTGAGATTCTCGAAAAACGTCAAATGTGCGGCAAACCTTGAAATAAGCGTTTTCCGAGTGAGATTCTCGGAAAAACGTCAAATGTGCGGCAAACCTTGAAATAAGCGTTTTCCGAGTGAGATTCTCGAAAAACGTCAGATGTGCGGCAAACCTTGAAATAAGCGTTTTCCGAGTGAGATTCTCGAAAAACGTCAGATGTGCGGCAAACCTTGAAATAAGCGTTTTCCGAGTGAGATTCTCGGGAAAAACGTCAAATGTGCGGCAAACCTTGAAATAAGCGTTTTCCGAGTGAGATTCTGGGAAAAACGTCAGATGTGCGGCAAACCTTGAAATAAGCGTTTTCCGAGTGAGATTCTCGGGAAAAACGTCAGATGTGCGGCAAACCTTGAAATAAGCGTTTTCCGAGTGAGATTCTCGAAAAACGTCAAATGTGCGGCAAACCTTGAAATAAGCGTTTTCCGAGTGAGATTCTCGAAAAACGTCAAATGTGCGGCAAACCTTGAAATAAGCGTTTTCCGAGTGAGATTCTCGAAAAACGTCAGATGTGCGGCAAACCTTGAAATAAGCGTTTTCCGAGTGAGATTCTCGAAAAACGTCAGATGTGCGGCAAACCTTGAAATAAGCGTTTTCCGAGTGAGATTCTCGGAAAAACGTCAAATGTGCGGCAAACCTTGAAATAAGCGTTTTCCGAGTGAGATTCTCGGAAAACGTCAGATGTGCGGCAAACCTTGAAATAAGCGTTTTCCGAGTGAGATTCTCGAAAAACGTCAGATGTGCGGCAAACCTTGAAATAAGCGTTTTCCGAGTGAGATTCTCGAAAAACGTCAAATGTGCGGCAAACCCATGAAATAAGCGTTTTCCGAGTGAGATTCTCGGAAAAACGTCAAATGTGCGGCAAACCTTGAAATAAGCGTTTTCCGAGTGAGATTCTCGAAAAACGTCAGATGTGCGGCAAACCTTGAAATAAGCGTTTTCCGAGTGAGATTCTCGAAAACGTCAGATGTGCGGCAAACCATGAAATAAGCGTTTTCCGAGTGAGATTCTCGATGTCAGATGTGCGGCAAACCCTGAAATAAGCGTTTTCCGAGTGAGATTCTCGAAAACGTCAGATGTGCGGCAAACCTTGAAATAAGCGTTTTCCGAGTGAGATTCTCGGGAAAACGTCAGATGTGCGGCAAACCATGAAATAAGCGTTTTCCGAGTGAGATTCTCGAAAAACGTCAAATGTGCGGCAAACCCTGAAATAAGCGTTTTCCGAGTGAGATTCTGGGAAAAACGTCAGATGTGCGGCAAACCTTGAAATAAGCGTTTTCCGAGTGAGATTCTCGAAAAACGTCAGATGTGCGGCAAACCTTGAAATAAGCGTTTTCCGAGTGAGATTCTCGAAAACGTCAGATGTGCGGCAAACCTTGAAATAAGCGTTTTCCGAGAGAGATTCTCGAAAAACGTCAGATGTGCGGCAAACCATGAAATAAGCGTTTTCCGAGTGAGATTCTCGGAAAAACGTCAGATGTGCGGCAAACCTTGAAATAAGCGTTTTCCGAGTGAGATTCTGGTAAAACGTCAGATGTGCGGCAAACCTTGAAATAAGCGTTTTCCGAGTGAGATTCTCGAAAAACGTCAGATGTGCGGCAAACCTTGAAATAAGCGTTTTCCGAGTGAGATTCTGGGAGAACGTCAGATGTGCGGCAAACCTTGAAATAAGCGTTTTCCGAGTGAGATTCTCGAAAAACGTCAAATGTGCGGCAAACCTTGAAATAAGCGTTTTCCGAGTGAGATTCTGGGAAAACGTCAGATGTGCGGCAAACCTTGAAATAAGCGTTTTCCGAGTGAGATTCTCGAAAAACGTCAGATGTGCGGCAAACCTTGAAATAAGCGTTTTCCGAGTGAGATTCTGGGAAAAACGTCAGAATGTGCGGCAAACCTTGAAATGAGCGTTTTCCGAGTGAGATTCTCGGAAAAACGTCAGATGTGCGGCAAACCTTGAAATAAGCGTTTTCCAGAGTGAGATTCTCGAAAAACGTCAGATGTGCGGCAAACCTTGAAATAAGCGTTTTCCGAGTGAGATTCTGGGAAAAACGTCAGATGTGCGGCAAACCTTGAAATAAGCGTTTTCCGAGGAGATTCTCGAAAAACGTCAGATGTGCGGCAAACCGTGAAATAAGCGTTTTCCGAGTGAGATTCACGAAAAAACGTCAGATGTGCGCCAAACCTTGAAATAAGCGTTTTCCGAGTGAGATTCACGAAAAACGTCAAATGTACGCTTGCCTTGAAATAAGCGTTTTCCGAGTCAAATGTACGCCTGACCTTGAAATAAGCGTTTTCCGAGTGAGATTCTCGAAAAACGTCAAATGTACGCCTGTCTTGAAATAAGCGTTTTCCGAGTGAGATTCTCGAAAAAACGTCAGATGTACGCCATGTCTTGAAATAAGCGTTTTCCGAGTGAGATTCTCGAAAAAAGTCAAATGTACGCTTGCCTAGAAATAAGCGTTTTCCGAGTGAGGTTCTCGAAAAACGTCAAATGTACGCCTGTCTTGAAATAAGCGTTTTCCGAGTGAGATTCTCGAAAAAAAAGTCAAATGTACGCTTGCCTAGAAATAAGCGTTTTTCCGAGTGAGGTTCTCGAAAGAAACGTCAAATGTACGCCTGTCTTGAAATAAGCGTTTTCCGAGTGAGATTCTCGAAAAACGTCAAATGTACGCCTGTCTTGAAATAAGCGTTTTCCGAGTGAGGTTCTCGAAAAACGTCAAATGTACGCCTGTCTTGAAATAAGCGTTTTCCGAGTGAGGTTCTCGAAAAACGTCAAATGTACGCCTGTCTTGAAATAAGCGTTTTCCGAGTGAGATTCTCGAAAAACGTCAAATGTACGCCTGCCCTAGAAATAAGCGTTTTCCGAGTGAGGTTCTCGAAAAAACGTCAAATGTACGCCTGTCTTGAAATAAGCGTTTTCCGAGTGAGATTCTCGAAAAAACGTCAAATGTACGCCTGTCTTGAAATAAGCGTTTTCCGAGTGAGGTTCACGAAAAACGTCAAATGTACGCCTGTCTTGAAATAAGCGTTTTCCGAGTGAGATTCTCGAAAAACGTCAAATGTACGCCTGTCTTGAAATAAGCGTTTTCCGAGTGAGGTTCTCGAAAAAACGTCAAATGTACGCTTGCCTTGAAATAAGCGTTTTCCGAGTGAGATTCACGAAAAACGTCAAATGTGCGCCATGTCTTGAAATAAGCGTTTTCCGAGTGAGATTCTCGAAAAAACGTCAAATGTACGCCTGCCTTGAAATAAGCGTTTTCCGAGTGAGATTCTCGAAAAAACGTCAAATGTACGCCTGCCTTGAAATAAGCGTTTTCCAGTGAGGTTCTCGAAAAAACGTCAAATGTACGCCTGTCTTGAAATAAGCGTTTTCCGAGTGAGGTTCTCGAAAAAACGTCAAATGTACGCTTGCCTAGAAATAAGCGTTTTCCGAGTGAGATTCTCGAAAAAACGTCAAATGTACGCCTGTCTTGAAATAAGCGTTTTCCGAGTGAGATTCTCGAAAAAACGTCAAATGTACGCCTGCTTGAAATAAGCGTTTTCCGAGTGAGATTCTCGAAAAAACGTCAAATGTACGCCTGTCTTGAAATAAGCGTTTTCCGAGTGAGGTTCTCGAAAAAACGTCAAATGTACGCCTGTCTTGAAATAAGCGTTTTCCGAGTGAGATTCACGAAAAACGTCCAAATGTACGCCTGTCTTGAAATAAGCGTTTTCCGAGTGAGGTTCTCGAAAAACGTCAAATGTACGCCTGTCTTGAAATAAGCGTTTTCCGAGTGAGGTTCTCGAAAAACGTCAAATGTACGCCTGTCTTGAAATAAGCGTTTTCCGAGTGAGATTCTCGAAAAAAGTCAAATGTACGCTTGCCTAGAAATAAGCGTTTTCCGAGTGAGGTTCTCGAAAAACGTCAAATGTACGCCTGTCTTGAAATAAGCGTTTTCCGAGTGAGATTCTCGAAAAAACGTCAAATGTACGCCTGTCTTGAAATAAGCGTTTTCCGAGTGAGATTCTCGAAAAAAGTCAAATGTACGCTTGCCTAGAAATAAGCGTTTTCCGAGTGAGGTTCTCGAAAAACGTCAAATGTACGCCTGTCTTGAAATAAGCGTTTTCCGAGTGAGATTCTCGAAAAAAAAGTCAAATGTACGCTTGCCTAGAAATAAGCGTTTTCCGAGTGAGGTTCTCGAAAAAACGTCAAATGTACGCCTGTCTTGAAATAAGCGTTTTCCGAGTGAGATTCACGAAAAAACGTCAAATGTACGCCTGTCTTGAAATAAGCGTTTTCCGAGTGAGGTTCTCGAAAAAACGTCAAATGTACGCCTGTCTTGAAATAAGCGTTTTCCGAGTGAGATTCTCGAAAAAACGTCAAATGTACGCCTGTCTTGAAATAAGCGTTTTCCGAGTGAGATTCTCGAAAAAAACGTCAAATGTACGCTTGCCTAGAAATAAGCGTTTTCCGAGTGAGGTTCTCGAAAAAACGTCAAATGTACGCCTGTCTTGAAATAAGCGTTTTCCGAGTGAGATTCTCGAAAAACGTCAAATGTACGCCTGTCTTGAAATAAGCGTTTTCCGAGTGAGATTCTCGAAAAAACGTCAAATGTACGCCTGTCTTGAAATAAGCGTTTTCCGAGTGAGATTCACGAAAAACGTCAAATGTACGCTTGCCTTGAAATAAGCGTTTTCCGAGTGAGGTTCTCGAAAAAACGTCAAATGTACGCCTGTCTTGAAATAAGCGTTTTCCGAGTGAGATTCTCGAAAAAAACGTCAAATGTACGCCTGTCTTGAAATAAGCGTTTTCCGAGTGAGATTCTCGAAAAAACGTCAAATGTACGCCTGCCTTGAAATAAGCGTTTTCCGAGTGAGATTCTCGAAAAACGTCAAATGTACGCCTGCCTTGAAATAAGCGTTTTCCGAGTGAGGTTCTCGAAAAAACGTCAAATGTACGCCTGTCTTGAAATAAGCGTTTTCCGAGTGAGATTCTCGAAAAAACGTCAAATGTACGCCTGTCTTGAAATAAGCGTTTTCCGAGTGAGGTTCTCGAAAAAACGTCAAATGTACGCCTGTCTTGAAATAAGCGTTTTCCGAGTGAGATTCTCGAAAAAACGTCAAATGTACGCCTGTCTTGAAATAAGCGTTTTCCGAGTGAGATTCTCGAAAAACGTCAAATGTACGCCTGTCTTGAAATAAGCGTTTTCCGAGTGAGGTTCTCGAAAAAAACGTCAAATGTACGCCTGTCTTGAAATAAGCGTTTTCCGAGTGAGATTCTCGAAAAAAACGTCAAATGTACGCTTGCCTAGAAATAAGCGTTTTCCGAGTGAGGTTCTCGAAAAAACGTCAAATGTACGCCTGTCTTGAAATAAGCGTTTTCCGAGTGAGATTCTCGAAAAAACGTCAAATGTACGCCTGTCTTGAAATAAGCGTTTTCCGAGTGAGGTTCTCGAAAAAAACGTCAAATGTACGCCTGCCTTGAAATAAGCGTTTTCCGAGTGAGATTCTCGAAAAAACGTCAAATGTACGCCTGTCTTGAAATAAGCGTTTTCCGAGTGAGATTCTCGAAAAAAACGTCAAATGTACGCTTGCCTAGAAATAAGCGTTTTCCGAGTGAGGTTCTCGAAAAACGTCAAATGTACGCCTGTCTTGAAATAAGCGTTTTCCGAGTGAGATTCTCGAAAAAAACGTCAAATGTACGCTTGCCTAGAAATAAGCGTTTTCCGAGTGAGGTTCTCGAAAAACGTCAAATGTACGCCTGTCTTGAAATAAGCGTTTTCCGAGTGAGATTCACGAAAAACGTCAAATGTACGCCTGTCTTGAAATAAGCGTTTTCCGAGTGAGGTTCTCGAAAAAACGTCAAATGTACGCCTGCCTTGAAATAAGCGTTTTCCGAGTGAGATTCTCGAAAAAACGTCAAATGTACGCCTGTCTTGAAATAAGCGTTTTCCGAGTGAGATTCTCGAAAAAAACGTCAAATGTACGCTTGCCTAGAAATAAGCGTTTTCCGAGTGAGGTTCTCGAAAAACGTCAAATGTACGCCTGTCTTGAAATAAGCGTTTTCCGAGTGAGATTCTCGAAAAACGTCAAATGTACGCCTGTCTTGAAATAAGCGTTTTCCGAGTGAGATTCACGAAAAACGTCAAATGTACGCCTGTCTTGAAATAAGCGTTTTCCGAGTGAGATTCTCGAAAAAACGTCAAATGTACGCCTGTCTTGAAATAAGCGTTTTCCGAGTGAGGTTCTCGAAAAACGTCAAATGTACGCCTGTCTTGAAATAAGCGTTTTCCGAGTGAGATTCTCGAAAAAACGTCAAATGTACGCCTGCCTTGAAATAAGCGTTTTCCGAGTGAGATTCTCGAAAAAACGTCAAATGTACGCCTGTCTTGAAATAAGCGTTTTCCGAGTGAGATTCTCGAAAAACGTCAAATGTACGCCTGTCTTGAAATAAGCGTTTTCCGAGTGAGATTCACGAAAAACGTCAAATGTACGCCTGTCTTGAAATAAGCGTTTTCCGAGTGAGATTCTCGAAAAAACGTCAAATGTACGCTTGCCTAGAAATAAGCGTTTTCCGAGTGAGGTTCTCGAAAAACGTCAAATGTACGCCTGTCTTGAAATAAGCGTTTTCCGAGTGAGATTCTCGAAAAAAACGTCAAATGTACGCTTGCCTAGAAATAAGCGTTTTCCGAGTGAGGTTCTCGAAAAAACGTCAAATGTACGCCTGTCTTGAAATAAGCGTTTTCCGAGTGAGATTCTCGAAAAAACGTCAAATGTACGCCTGTCTTGAAATAAGCGTTTTCCGAGTGAGATTCTCGAAAAAACGTCAAATGTACGCCTGCCTAGAAATAAGCGTTTTCCGAGTGAGGTTCTCGAAAAACGTCAAATGTACGCCTGTCTTGAAATAAGCGTTTTCCGAGTGAGATTCTCGAAAAACGTCAAATGTACGCTTGCCTAGAAATAAGCGTTTTCCGAGTGAGGTTCTCGAAAAAACGTCAAATGTACGCCTGTCTTGAAATAAGCGTTTTCCGAGTGAGGTTCTCGAAAAACGTCAAATGTACGCCTGTCTTGAAATAAGCGTTTTCCGAGTGAGGTTCTCGAAAAACGTCAAATGTACGCCTGTCTTGAAATAAGCGTTTTCCGAGTGAGATTCTCGAAAAAACGTCAAATGTACGCTTGCCTAGAAATAAGCGTTTTCCGAGTGAGGTTCTCGAAAAAACGTCAAATGTACGCCTGTCTTGAAATAAGCGTTTTCCGAGTGAGATTCTCGAAAAACGTCAAATGTACGCCTGTCTTGAAATAAGCGTTTTCCGAGTGAGATTCTCGAAAAAAGTCAAATGTACGCTTGCCTAGAAATAAGCGTTTTCCGAGTGAGGTTCTCGAAAAAACGTCAAATGTACGCCTGTCTTGAAATAAGCGTTTTCCGAGTGAGATTCTCGAAAAAAACGTCAAATGTACGCTTGCCTAGAAATAAGCGTTTTCCGAGTGAGGTTCTCGAAAAAACGTCAAATGTACGCCTGTCTTGAAATAAGCGTTTTCCGAGTGAGATTCTCGAAAAAACGTCAAATGTACGCTTGTCTTGAAATAAGCGTTTTCCGAGTGAGGTTCTCGAAAAAACGTCAAATGTACGCCTGTCTTGAAATAAGCGTTTTCCGAGTGAGATTCTCGAAAAAACGTCAAATGTACGCCTGTCTTGAAATAAGCGTTTTCCGAGTGAGATTCTCGAAAAAAAACGTCAAATGTACGCCTGTCTTGAAATAAGCGTTTTCCGAGTGAGATTCTCGAAAAAACGTCAAATGTACGCCTGTCTTGAAATAAGCGTTTTCCGAGTGAGATTCTCGAAAAAAACGTCAAATGTACGCTTGCCTAGAAATAAGCGTTTTCCGAGTGAGGTTCTCGAAAAACGTCAAATGTACGCCTGTCTTGAAATAAGCGTTTTCCGAGTGAGATTCACGAAAAAACGTCAAATGTACGCCTGTCTTGAAATAAGCGTTTTCCGAGTGAGATTCTCGAAAAACGTCAAATGTACGCCTGTCTTGAAATAAGCGTTTTCCGAGTGAGATTCTCGAAAAACGTCAAATGTACGCCTGTCTTGAAATAAGCGTTTTCCGAGTGAGGTTCTCGAAAAAACGTCAAATGTACGCCTGTCTTGAAATAAGCGTTTTCCGAGTGAGATTCACGAAAAAACGTCAAATGTACGCCTGTCTTGAAATAAGCGTTTTCCGAGTGAGATTCTCGAAAAACGTCAAATGTACGCCTGTCTTGAAATAAGCGTTTTCCGAGTGAGATTCTCGAAAAAACGTCAAATGTACGCCTGTCTTGAAATAAGCGTTTTCCGAGTGAGGTTCTCGAAAAAACGTCAAATGTACGCCTGTCTTGAAATAAGCGTTTTCCGAGTGAGATTCTCGAAAAAAGTCAAATGTACGCTTGCCTAGAAATAAGCGTTTTCCGAGTGAGGTTCTCGAAAAAACGTCAAATGTACGCCTGTCTTGAAATAAGCGTTTTCCGAGTGAGATTCTCGAAAAACGTCAAATGTACGCCTGCCTTGAAATAAGCGTTTTCCGAGTGAGATTCTCGAAAAACGTCAAATGTACGCCTGTCTTGAAATAAGCGTTTTCCGAGTGAGATTCTCGAAAAAACGTCAAATGTACGCCTGCCTTGAAATAAGCGTTTTCCGAGTGAGGTTCTCGAAAAAACGTCAAATGTACGCCTGTCTTGAAATAAGCGTTTTCCGAGTGAGATTCTCGAAAAAACGTCAAATGTACGCCTGTCTTGAAATAAGCGTTTTCCGAGTGAGATTCTCGAAAAAAGTCAAATGTACGCTTGCCTAGAAATAAGCGTTTTCCGAGTGAGGTTCTCGAAAAACGTCAAATGTACGCCTGTCTTGAAATAAGCGTTTTCCGAGTGAGATTCTCGAAAAAAGTCAAATGTACGCTTGCCTAGAAATAAGCGTTTTCCGAGTGAGGTTCTCGAAAAACGTCAAATGTACGCCTGTCTTGAAATAAGCGTTTTCCGAGTGAGGTTCTCGAAAAACGTCAAATGTACGCCTGTCTTGAAATAAGCGTTTTCCGAGTGAGATTCTCGAAAAAACGTCAAATGTACGCCTGTCTTGAAATAAGCGTTTTCCGAGTGAGATTCTCGAAAAAACGTCAAATGTACGCCTGCCTTGAAATAAGCGTTTTTCCGAGTGAGGTTCTCGAAAAAACGTCAAATGTACGCCTGTCTTGAAATAAGCGTTTTCCGAGTGAGATTCTCGAAAAAAACGTCAAATGTACGCCTGCCTTGAAATAAGCGTTTTCCGAGTGAGGTTCTCGAAAAAACGTCAAATGTACGCCTGTCTTGAAATAAGCGTTTTCCGAGAGTGAGGTTCTCGAAAAACGTCGAATGTACGCCATGCCTTGAAATAAGCGTTTCTCCGAGTGAGATTCTCGAAAAACGTCAAATGTACGCCTGCCTTGAAATAAGCGTTTTCCGAGTGAGGTTCTCGAAAAACGTCAAATGTACGCCTGTCTTGAAATAAGCGTTTTCCGAGTGAGATTCTCGCACGTCAAATGTGCACGCCTGCCTTGAAATAAGCGTTTTCCGAGTGAGGTTCTCGAAAAACGTCAAATGTGCGCCTGACCTTGAAATTAGCGTTTTCCGAGTGAGGTTCTCGAAAAACGTCAAATGTACGCCATGCGTTGAAATAAGCGTTTACGAGCGAGATTCTCGAGAAAAGCATCGAAATGTACGCTTGAAACCTTAGACAAGCGTTCTCCGAGTGAGATTCTCGAAAAAACGTCGAAATGTGCGTCAAACCTTGAAATAAGTGTTTTCCGAGTGAGACTCACGGAGATGGAATAAGCGTTTTCCGAGCGAAACTCGAGAAAAAGCGTCAAATGTGCGCCAAACCTTGAAATAAGCGTTTTCCGAGTGAGATTCTCGAAAAACGTCAAATGTGCGCCAAACCTTGAAATAAGCGTTTTCCGAGTGAGATTCTCGAAAAAACGTCAAATGTGCGCCATGCCTTGAAATAAGCGTTTTCCGAGTGAGATTCTCGAAAAACGTCAGATGTGCGCCAAACCTTGAAATAAGCGTTTTCCGAGTGAGATTCTCGAAAAACGTCAAATGTACGGCTGTACCTTGAAATAAGCGTTTTCCGAGTGAGATTCTCGGAAAAACGTCAGATGTGCGCAAACCTTGAAATAAGCGTTCTCCGAGTGAGATTCTCGAAAAAACGTCAAATGTGCGGCAAACCTTGAAATAAGTGTTTTCCGAGTGAGACTCTCGGAATGGATGTGAATTTTTCCGAGCGAAACTCGAGAAGAAAAGCATCAAATGCGCGCCAAACCTTGGAAATAAGCGTTTTCCGAGTGAGATTCTCGAAAAACGTCAAATGTGCGGCAAACCTTGAAATAAGCGTTTTCCGAGTGAGATTCTCGAAAAACGTCAAATGTGCGGCAAACCATGAAATAAGCGTTTTCCGAGTGAGATTCTCGAAAAACGTCAGATGTGCGGCAAACCTTGAAATAAGCGTTTTCCGAGTGAGATTCTCGAAAAACGTCAAATGTGCGGCAAACCTTGAAATAAGCGTTTTCCGAGTGAGATTCTCGAAAAACGTCAGATGTGCGGCAAACCTTGAAATAAGCGTTTTCCGAGTGAGATTCTCGAAAAACGTCAAATGTGCGGCAAACCTTGAAATAAGCGTTTTCCGAGTGAGATTCTCGGGAAAAACGTCAGATGTGCGGCAAACCTTGAAATAAGCGTTTTCCGAGTGAGATTCTCGAAAAACGTCAAATGTGCGGCAAACCTTGAAATAAGCGTTTTCCGAGTGAGATTCTGGGAAAAACGTCAAATGTGCGGCAAACCTTGAAATAAGCGTTTTCCGAGTGAGATTCTCGGAAAAACGTCAAATGTGCGGCAAACCTTGAAATAAGCGTTTTCCGAGTGAGATTCTCGAAAAACGTCAGATGTGCGGCAAACCTTGAAATAAGCGTTTTCCGAGTGAGATTCTCGGAAAAACGTCAGATGTGCGGCAAACCTTGAAATAAGCGTTTTCCGAGTGAGATTCTCGAAAAACGTCAGATGTGCGGCAAACCTTGAAATAAGCGTTTTCCGAGTGAGATTCTCGAAAAACGTCAGATGTGCGGCAAACCTTGAAATAAGCGTTTTCCGAGTGAGATTCTCGAAAAACGTCAGATGTGCGGCAAACCTTGAAATAAGCGTTTTCCGAGTGAGATTCTCGAAAAACGTCAAATGTGCGGCAAACCTTGAAATAAGCGTTTTCCGAGTGAGATTCTCGGGAAAAACGTCAAATGTGCGGCAAACCTTGAAATAAGCGTTTTCCGAGTGAGATTCTCGAGAAAAACGTCAAATGTGCGGCAAACCTTGAAATAAGCGTTTTCCGAGTGAGATTCTCGGAAAAACGTCAAATGTGCGCCAAACCTTGAAATAAGCGTTTTCCGAGTGAGATTCACGGAGATAAACGTCAAATGTACGCTCAAATGTGTCGAAATAAGCGTTTACGAGCGAGATTCTCGAGAAAAAACGTCAAATGTACGCCTAGCCTAGTGAAATAAGCGTTTTCCGAGTAGAGATTCTCGAAAAACGTCGAATGTGCGTCAAACCTTGAAACAAGCGTTTTCCGAGTGAGATTCTCGGAGACGTCAAATGTGCGCAGCATGGAAATAAGCGTTTTCCGAGCGAAACTCGAGAAAAGCGTCAAATGCATGCGCAAACCTTGAAATAAGCGTTCTCCGAGTGAGATTCTCGAAAAACGTCCAATGTGAGCCAAACCTTGAAATAAGTGTTTAATGAGTGAGATTCTCGAAAAAAGTCAAATGTACGCCTGTGTTGAAATAAGCGTTTTCCGAGCGAGACTCGAGAAAAACGTCAGATGTGCGCCAAACCTTAAAATAAGAGTTCTCCGAGTGAGATTCTCGAAAAAACGTCGAATGTGCGTCAAACCTTGAAACAAGTGTTTTCCGAATGAGACTCACGGAGATGGAATAAGCGTTTTCCGAGCGAAACTCGAGAAAAGCGTCAAATGTGCGCCAAACTTGAAATAAGCGTTCTCCGAGTGAGATTCTCGAAAAACGTCCAATGTGAGCCAAACCTTGAAATAAGTGTTTAATGAGTGAGATTCTCGAAAAAAGTCAAATGTACGCTTGCCTAGAAATAAGCGTTTTCCCGAGCGAGACTCGAGAAAAACGTCACATGTGCGCCAAACCTTGAAATAAGCGTTTTCCGAGTGAGATTCACGGAGATGGTCAAATGTGCGCCAAACCTTGAAATAAGCGTTTTCCGAGTGAGGTTCTCGAAAAAACGTCAAATGTACGCCTGTCTTGAAATAAGTGTTTACGAGCGAGATTCTCGAAAAAGTCAAATGTACGCTTGCCTAGAAATAAGCGTTTTCCGAGTGAGATTCTCGAAAAAACGTCGAATGTGCGTCAAACCTTGAAACAAGTGTTTTCCGAATGAGACTCACGGAGATGGAATAAGCGTTTTCCGAGCGAAACTCGAGAAAAGCGTCAAATGTGCGCCAAACCTTGAAATAAGCGTTCTCCGAGTGAGATTCTCGAAAAACGTCCAATGTGAGCCAAACCTTGAAATAAGTGTTTAATGAGTGAGATTCTCGAAAAAAGTCAAATGTACGCCTGTGTTGAAATAAGCGTTTTCCGAGCGAGACTCGAGAAAAACGTCAGATGTGCGCCAAACCTTAAAATAAGAGTTCTCCGAGTGAGATTCTCGAAAAAACGTCGAATGTGCGTCAAACCTTGAAACAAGTGTTTTCCGAGTGAGACTCACGGAGATGGAATAAGCGTTTTCCGAGCGAAACTCGAGAAAAGCGTCAAATGTGCAGCCAAACCTTGAAATAAGCGTTCTCCGAGTGAGATTCTCGAAAAAACGTCCAATGTGAGCCAAACCTTGAAATAAGTGTTTAATGAGTGAGATTCTCGAAAAAAGTCAAATGTACGCCTGTCTTGAAATAAGCGTTTTCCAGGTGAGGTTCTGAGAAAAACGTCACATGTGCGCCAAACCCTGAAATAAGCGTTTTCCGAGTGAGATTCACGGAGATGGTCAAATGTGCGCTCAACATTGAAATAAGCGTTTTCCCAGCGAGACTCGAGAAGAACGTCAAATGTGCGCCTAAACCTTGAAATAAGAGTTCTCCGAGTGAGATTCTCGAAAAACGTCAAATGTGACGCCAAACCTTGAAATAAGCGTTTTCCGAGTGAGATTCTCGAAAAACGTCAAATGTACGCCTGTCTTGAAATAAGCGTTTTCCGAGCGAGACTCGAGAAAAACGTCAGATGTGCGCCAAACCTTTAAATAAGAGTTCTCCGAGTGAGATTCTCGAAAAACGTCGAATGTGCGTCAAACCTTGAAACAAGTGTTTTCCGAGTGAGACTCACGGAGATGGAATAAGCGTTTTCCGAGCGAAACTCGAGAAAAAGCGTCAAATGTGCGCCAAACCTTGAAATAAGCGTTCTCCGAGTGAGATTCTCGAAAAACGTCCAATGTGAGCCAAACCTTGAAATAAGTGTTTAATGAGTGAGATTCTCGAAAAAAGTCAAATGTACGCCTGTCTTGAAATAAGCGTTTTTCCGAGTGAGATTCTCGAAAAACGTCAAATGTACGCCAAAGCCTTGAAATAAGCGTTTTCCGAGTGAGATTCACGAAAAAACGTCAAATGTGCGCCAAAGCCTTGAAATAAGCGTTTTCCGAGTGAGATTCTCGAAAAACGTCAAATGTACGCCTGTCTTGAAATAAGCGTTTTCCGAGTGAGATTCTCGAAAAACGTCAAATGTGCGCCAAACCTTGAAATAAGAGTTTCTCCGAGTGAGGTTCTCGAAAAACGTCAAATGTACGCCAAACCTTGAAATAAGTGTTTTAATGAGTGAGATTCTCGAAAAAAGTCAAATGTACGCTTGCCTAGAAATAAGCGTTTTCCGAGTGAGGTTCTCGAAAAAACGTCAAATGTACGCCTGTCTTGAAATAAGCGTTTTCCGAGTGAGGTTCTCGAAAAAACGTCAAATGTACGCCTAGCCTTGAAATAAGCGTTTTCCGAGTGAGATTCACGAAAAACGTCAAATGTACGCCTGTATTGAAATAAGCGTTTTCCGAGTGAGACTCGACGAAAAACGTCAGATGTGCGCCAAACCTTGAAACAAGTGTTTTCCGAGTGAGACTCACGGAGATGGAATAAGCGTTTTCCGAGCGAAACTCGAGAAAAGCGTCAAATGTGCGCCAAACCTTGAAATAAGCGTTCTCCGAGTGAGATTCTCGAAAAACGTCCAATGTGACGCCAAACCTTGAAATAAGTGTTTAATGAGTGAGATTCTCGAAAAAAGTCAAATGTACGCCTGTGTTGAAATAAGCGTTTTCCGAGCGAGACTCGAGAAAAAACGTCAGATGTGCGCCAAACCTCAAAATAAGAGTTCTCCGAGTGAGATTCTCGAAAAACGTCGAATGTGCGTCAAACCTTGAAACAAGTGTTTTCCGAGTGAGACTCACGGAGATGGAACAAGCGTTTTTCCGAGCGAAACTCGAGAAAAGCGTCAAATGTGCGCCAAACCTTGAAATAAGCGTTCTCCGAGTGAGATTCTCGAAAAACGTCCAATGTGAGCCAAACCTTGAAATAAGTGTTTAATGAGTGAGATTCTCGAAAAAGTCAAATGTACGCCTGTGTTGAAATAAGCGTTTTCCAGAGCGAGACTCTGAGAAAACGTCAGATGTGCGCCAAACCTGAAATAAGCGTTTCTCCGAGTGAGATTCTCGAAAAACGTCAGAATGTGCGTCAAACCTTGAAACAAGTGTTTTCCGAGTGAGACTCACGAGAGATGGAATAAGCGTTTTCCGAGCGAAACTCGAGAAAAAGCGTCAAATGTGCGCCAAACCTTGAAATAAGTCGTTCTCCGAGTGAGATTCTCGAAAAACGTCCAATGTGAGCCAAACCTTGAAATAAGTGTTTAATGAGTGAGATTCTCGAAAAAAAGTCAAATGTACGCTTGCCTAGAAATAAGCGTTTTCCCGAGCGAGGTTCTCGAAAGAACGTCACATGTGCGCCTGTCATTGAAATAAGCGTTTTCCGAGTGAGATTCACGAAAATGGTCAAATGTGCGCCAAACCTTGAAATAAGCGTTTTCCGAGTGAGATTCTCGAAAAACGTCAAATGTACGCCTGTCTTGAAATAAGCGTTTTCCGAGTGAGATTCTCGAAAAAAGTCAAATGTACGCTTGCCTAGAAATAAGCGTTTTCCGAGCGAAATTCTCGAAAAAAACGTCAAATGTACGCCTGATCTTGAAATAAGCGTTTTCGAGTGAGATTCTCGAGTCAAATGTACGCTTGCCTAGAAATAAGCGTTTTCCGAGTGAGATTCTCGAAAAAAACGTCAAATGTACGCCTGTCTTGAAATAAGCGTTTTCCGAGTGAGATTCTCGAAAAAACGTCAAATGTACGCCTGCCTTGAAATAAGCGTTTTCCGAGTGAGATTCTCGAAAAAAGTCAAATGTACGCTTGCCTTGAAATAAGCGTTTTCCGAGTGAGATTCGACGAAAAACGTCAAATGTACGCCTAAACCTTGAAATAAGCGTTTTCCGAGTGAGATTCTCGAAAAACGTCAAATGTACGCTTATCATTGAAATAAGCGTTTTCCGAGCGAGACTCGAGAAGAACGTCAAATGTGCGCCAAACCTTGAAATAAGCGTTTCTCCGAGTGAGGTTCTGGAAAAACGTCAGATGTGCGCCAAACCTTGAAATAAGCGTTTTCCGAGTGAGATTCACGAAAAACGTCAAATGTACGCCTGTCTTTGAAATAAGCGTTTTCCGAGCGAGATTCGACGAAAAACGTCAGATGTGCGCCAAACCTTGAAATAAGCGTTTTCCGAGTGAGATTCTCGAAAAACGTCAAATGTACGCCTAAACCTTGAAATAAGCGTTTTCCGAGTGAGATTCACGAAAAACGTCAAATGTACGCCTGTCTTGAAATAAGCGTTTTCCGAGTGAGATTCACGAAAAACGTCAAATGTACGCTTGCCTTGAAATAAGCGTTTTCCGAGTGAGATTCTCGAAAAAACGTCAAATGTACGCCTGTCTTGAAATAAGCGTTTTCCGAGTGAGATTCTCGAAAAACGTCAAATGTGCGCCAAACCTTGAAATAAGCGTTTTCCGAGTGAGATTCACGAAAAACGTCAAATGTGCGCCTAGCCTTGAAATAAGCGTTTTCCGAGTGAGATTCTCGAAAAAACGTCAAATGTACGCCTGACCTTGAAATAAGCGTTTTCCGAGTGAGATTCACGAAAAACGTCAAATGTACGCTTGCCTTGAAATAAGCGTTTTCCGAGTGAGGTTCTCGAAAAAACGTCAAATGTACGCCTGTCTTGAAATAAGCGTTTTCCGAGTGAGATTCACGAAAAACGTCAAATGTGCGCCTAAACCTTGAAATAAGCGTTTTCCGAGTGAGATTCACGAAAAAACGTCAGATGTGCGCCAAACCTTGAAATAAGCGTTTTCCGAGTGAGATTCACGAAAAACGTCAGATGTGCGCCAAACCTTGAAATAAGCGTTTTCCGAGTGAGGTTCTCGAAAAAACGTCAAATGTACGCCTAGCCTTGAAATAAGCGTTTTTCCGAGTGAGATTCTCGAAAAAACGTCAAATGTACGCTTGCCTAGAAATAAGCGTTTTCCGAGTGAGGTTCTCGAAAAACGTCAAATGTACGCCTGTCTTGAAATAAGCGTTTTCCGAGTGAGATTCTCGAAAAACGTCAAATGTACGCCTAAACCTTGAAATAAGCGTTTTCCGAGTGAGATTCTCGAAAAACGTCAAATGTGCGCCTAGCCTTGAAATAAGCGTTTTCCGAGTGAGATTCTCGAAAAACGTCAGATGTACGCCTGCCTTGAAATAAGCGTTTTCCGAGTGAGATTCTACGAAAAACGTCAAATGTGCGCCTAGCCTTGAAATAAGCGTTTTCCGAGTGAGATTCACGAAAAACGTCAAATGTGCGCCAAACCTTGAAATAAGCGTTTTCCGAGTGAGATTCTCGAAAAAACGTCAAATGTACGCCTGTCTTGAAATAAGCGTTTTCCGAGTGAGATTCACGAAAAACGTCAGATGTGCGCCAAACCTTGAAATAAGCGTTTCTCCGAGTGAGATTCTCGAAAAACGTCAAATGTACGCCAAACCTTGAAATAAGCGTTTTCCGAGTGAGATTCTCGAAAAACGTCAAATGTACGCCTGATCTTGAAATAAGCGTTTTCCGAGTGAGATTCACGAAAAACGTCAAATGTGCGCCAAACCTTGAAATAAGCGTTTTCCGAGTGAGATTCTCGAAAAACGTCAAATGTACGCTTGCCTTGAAATAAGCGTTTTCCGAGTGAGATTCTCGAAAAACGTCAAATGTACGCCTGTCTCGAAATAAGCGTTTTCCGAGTGAGGTTCTCGAAAAACGTCAAATGTACGCCAAACCTTGAAATAAGCGTTTTCCGAGTGAGATTCACGAAAAAACGTCAAATGTACGCCTGCCTTGAAATAAGCGTTTTCCGAGTGAGGTTCTCGAAAAAACGTCAAATGTACGCCTGTCTTGAAATAAGCGTTTTCCGAGTGAGATTCACGAAAAAACGTCAAATGTGCGCCTAAACCTTGAAATAAGCGTTTTCCGAGTGAGATTCACGAAAAACGTCAGATGTGCGCCAAACCTTGAAATAAGCGTTTTCCGAGTGAGATTCACGAAAAACGTCAAATGTACGCCATGCCTTGAAATAAGCGTTTTCCGAGTGAGGTTCTCGAAAAAACGTCAAATGTACGCCTGACCTTGAAATAAGCGTTTTCCGAGTGAGATTCACGAAAAACGTCAAATGTACGCCTGTCTTGAAATAAGCGTTTTCCGAGTGAGATTCACGAAAAACGTCAGATGTGCGCCAAACCTTGAAATAAGCGTTTTCCGAGTGAGATTCTCGAAAAAACGTCAAATGTACGCCAAAGCCTTGAAATAAGCGTTTTCCGAGTGAGATTCACGAAAAAACGTCAAATGTACGCCTAGCCTTGAAATAAGCGTTTTCCGAGTGAGATTCTCGAAAAACGTCAAATGTACGCCTGTCTTGAAATAAGCGTTTTCCGAGTGAGATTCTCGAAAAACGTCAAATGTACGCCTGTCTTGAAATAAGCGTTTTCCGAGTGAGATTCACGAAAAACGTCAAATGTGCGCCAAACCTTGAAATAAGCGTTTTCCGAGTGAGATTCACGAAAAACGTCAAATGTACGCCTGACCTTGAAATAAGCGTTTTCCGAGTGAGGTTCTCGAAAAAACGTCAAATGTACGCCTGTCTTGAAATAAGCGTTTTCCGAGTGAGGTTCTCGAAAAAACGTCAAATGTGCGCCAAACCTTGAAATAAGCGTTTTCCGAGTGAGATTCACGAAAAACGTCAAATGTGCGCCAAACCTTGAAATAAGCGTTTTCCGAGTGAGATTCTCGAAAAACGTCAAATGTACGCCTGTCTTGAAATAAGCGTTTTCCGAGTGAGATTCACGAAAAACGTCAAATGTACGCTAAACCTTGAAATAAGCGTTTTCCGAGTGAGGTTCTCGAAAAAACGTCAAATGTACGCCTGTCTTGAAATAAGCGTTTTCCGAGTGAGGTTCTCGAAAAACGTCAAATGTACGCTTGCCTTGAAATAAGCGTTTTCCGAGTGAGGTTCTCGAAAAACGTCAAATGTACGCCTGTCTTGAAATAAGCGTTTTCCGAGTGAGGTTCTCGAAAAAACGTCACATGTGCGCCAAACCTTGAAATAAGCGTTTTCCGAGTGAGATTCACGAAAAAACGTCAAATGTACGCCTGTATTGAAATAAGCGTTTTCCGAGTGAGACTCGAGGAAAAACGTCAGATGTGCGCCAAACCTTAAAATAAGAGTTCTCCGAGTGAGATTCTCGAAAAACGTCGAATGTGCGTCAAACCTTGAAACAAGTGTTTTCCGAGTGAGACTCACGGAGATGGAATAAGCGTTTTCCGAGCGAAACTCGAGAAAAAGCGTCAAATGTGCGCCAAACCTTGAAATAAGCGTTCTCCGAGTGAGATTCTCGAAAAACGTCCAATGTGCGCCAAACCTTGAAATAAGTGTTTTAATGAGTGAGATTCTCGAAAAACGTCAAATGTACGCCTGTGTTGAAATAAGCGTTTTCCGAGCGAGACTCGAGAAAAACGTCAGATGTGCGCCAAACCTTTAAAATAAGAGTTCTCCGAGTGAGATTCTCGAAAAAACGTCGAATGTGCGTCAAACCTTGAAACAAGTGTTTTCCGAGTGAGACTCACGGAGATGGAACAAGCGTTTTCCGAGCGAAACTCGAGAAAAGCGTCAAATGTGCGCCAAACCTTGAAATAAGCGTTCTCCGAGTGAGATTCTCGAAAAAACGTCCAATGTGAGCCAAACCTTGAAATAAGTGTTTAATGAGTGAGATTCTCGAAAAAAGTCAAATGTACGCCTATCTTGAAATAAGCGTTTTCCAGGTGAGGTTCTGGAAAAACGTCACATGTGCGCCAAACCTTGAAATAAGCGTTTTCCGAGTGAGATTCACGGAGATGGTCAAATGTGCGCTCAACATTGAAATAAGCGTTTTCCCAGCGAGACTCGAGAAGAACGTCAAATGTGCGCCAAACCCTTGAAATAAGCGTTTTCCGAGTGAGGTTCTCGAAAAACGTCAAATGTGCGCCAAACCTTGAAATAAGCGTTTTCCGAGTGAGATTCACGAAAAAACGTCAAATGTACGCCTGTCTTGAAATAAGCGTTTTCCGAGTGAGATTCTCGAAAAAACGTCAAATGTGCGCCAAAGCCTTGAAATAAGCGTTTTCCGAGTGAGATTCTCGAAAAACGTCAAATGTACGCCTGTCTTGAAATAAGCGTTTTCCGAGTGAGATTCACGGAAAAACGTCAAATGTGCGCCAAACCTTGAAATAAGCGTTTTCCGAGTGAGATTCACGGAAAAACGTCAAATGTGCGCCAAACCTTGAAATAAGCGTTTTCCGAGTGAGATTCTCGAAAAACGTCAAATGTACGCCTATCTTGAAATAAGCGTTTTCCGAGTGAGGTTCTCGAAAAACGTCAAATGTACGCCTGTCTTGAAATAAGCGTTTTCCGAGTGAGATTCTCGAAAAACGTCAAATGTACGCCAAACCTTGAAATAAGCGTTTTCCGAGTGAGATTCTCGAAAAACGTCAAATGTACGCCTGACCTTGAAATAAGCGTTTTCCGAGTGAGATTCACGAAAAACGTCAAATGTGCGCTAAAGCCTTGAAATAAGCGTTTTCCGAGTGAGATTCTCGAAAAACGTCAAATGTACGCTTGCCTAGAAATAAGCGTTTTCCGAGTGAGGTTCTCGAAAAACGTCAAATGTACGCCTGTCTTGAAATAAGCGTTTTCCGAGTGAGATTCTACGAAAAACGTCAAATGTGCGCCAAACCTTGAAATAAGCGTTTTCCGAGTGAGATTCACGAAAAACGTCAAATGTACGCCTGTCTTGAAATAAGCGTTTTCCGAGTGAGGTTCTCGAAAAACGTCAAATGTGCGCCAAACCTTGAAATAAGAGTTCTCCGAGTGAGATTCTCGAAAAACGTCGAATGTGCGTCAAACCTTGAAACAAGTGTTTTCCGAGTGAGACTCACGGAGATGGAACAAGCGTTTTCCGAGCGAAACTCGAGAAAAGCGTCAAATGTGCGCCAAACCTTGAAATAAGCGTTCTCCGAGTGAGATTCTCGAAAAAACGTCAAATGTAGCCAAACCTTGAAATAAGTGTTTAATGAGTGAGATTCTCGAAAAAACGTCAAATGTACGCCTATCTTGAAATAAGCGTTTTCCAGGTGAGGTTCTGGAAAAACGTCACATGTGCGCCAAACCTTGAAATAAGCGTTTTCCGAGTGAGATTCACGGAGATGGTCAAATGTGCGCTCAACATTGAAATAAGCGTTTTCCCAGCGAGACTCGAGAAGAACGTCACATGTGCGCCAAACCTTGAAATAAGCGTTTTCCGAGTGAGATTCACGGAAAAACGTCAAATGTGCGCCAAACCTTGAAATAAGCGTTTTCCGAGTGAGATTCTCGAAAAAAACGTCAAATGTACGCCTGTCTTGAAATAAGCGTTTTCCGAGTGAGATTCACGAAAAACGTCAGATGTGCGCCAAACCTTGAAATAAGCGTTTTCCGAGTGAGATTCTCGAAAAACGTCAAATGTACGCCTGTCTTGAAATAAGCGTTTTCCGAGGGAGATTCACGGAAAAACGTCAAATGTGCGCCAAACCTTGAAATAAGCGTTTTCCGAGTGAGATTCTCGAAAAAAACGTCAAATGTACGCCTACCTTGAAATAAGCGTTTTCCGAGTGAGGTTCTCGAAAAAACGTCAAATGTACGCCTGTCTTGAAATAAGCGTTTTCCGAGTGAGGTTCTCGAAAAACGTCAAATGTACGCCTGCCTTGAAATAAGCGTTTTCCGAGTGAGATTCTCGAAAAACGTCAAATGTGCGCCAAACCTTGAAATAAGCGTTTTCCGAGTGAGATTCTCGAAAAAACGTCAAATGTACGCCTGTCTTGAAATAAGCGTTTTCCGAGTGAGATTCTCGAAAAACGTCAAATGTACGCCTGACCTTGAAATAAGCGTTTTCCGAGTGAGATTCTCGAAAAAAACGTCAAATGTACGCTTACCTTGAAATAAGCGTTTTCCGAGTGAGATTCTCGAAAAACGTCAAATGTACGCTCTGTCTTGAAATAAGCGTTTTCCGAGTGAGATTCTCGAAAAACGTCAAATGTACGCCTGCCTTGAAATAAGCGTTTTCCGAGTGAGATTCTCGAAAAAACGTCAAATGTACGCTTGCCTTGAAATAAGCGTTTTCCGAGTGAGGTTCTCGAAAAACGTCAAATGTACCCTTTTTCTTGAAATTAGCGTTTTCCGTGTGAGATTCTCGAAAAAGTTCACATGTGCTCTAAACCTTGAAATAAGCGTTCTCCGAGTGAGATTCTGAAAAAAACGTCACATGTGCGCCAAACCTTGAAATAAGCGTTTTCCGAGTGAGATTCACGGAGATGGTCAAATGTGCGCTCAACATTGAAATAAGCGTTTTCCGAGCGAGACTCGTAGAAGAACGTCAAATGTGCGCCAAACCTTGAAATAAGCTGTTTTCCGAGTGAGATTCTCGGAAAAACGTCAATTGTGTGCTGAACGTTGAAATAAATGTTTTCCATGACAAACATGGCTCACATTTCACGATTTTCGAGAATCTGACACGGAAAACGCATATTTCAAGGCTTTGGGGCACATTTGACGTTATATCTTGGTGCTCCATGCATGCCTAGTGGAGTGTTTTATTGGAACATGTGTTTTTCACAGAGACTGCTCATATGAGGATCTCAGGCTGGTTAGTCGCGAGGCTGCGCGTCACCAGATGGCGGATGGAGTGTTAATCGCGGACTAAAAGCGACCACATATTTCCCTGAGACGCAGGTAGGTCCACGGGATGGACCACCTGTTTCTGCTGCGCCGATTTGGCACATACTTTCTGTATTTACGAGGGCGTATTCATGCACACGTGTGCTCGTGCGTACAAGTTTATGCGGATTGTATTCTACGAGTCAATTTGGGCCAAAAGCCTGCAATCAAGTGACAGGGAAGTATATGGGATGCGGTTAGGAGTCGCCTCCAACAAATAATTTCCATGTCCACTCTGGGAGAGCCTGGCAAGCTACTCGTGAGTATACTCAGCCCCCACTTCAGAGCCCAACAAGCTATACGTGGGTATCAAAATGCTAAACACAGTGAAAGAAACGGGCCTCATTCCAATGACCCCGAAAGAGCCCCCAATTCGGCAGCGCTGGGTAGGCCGGATACGGAGAGGCTGCTAAAATCTCAGGGGCAATGGAAGCTGTGCTGATCGCGAAGAACTAAGGAGACGATTTGTACTCTACAATGCACGTACACTTGCATCCAAGTCCTCGGTAGAAGGTTTGATAATGCAAGCGAGAAAAAATAACGTACGACGTCATCGCCCTGGCTGAGACAAGATGACGCCACCCATTCAACGCCGTTTACGATTCCGGAGAACAGTTCCTCCGAAAATGCGACAGTAGAGGAGTCGGTGGCCTCGGCGTTCTCGTCAACATGAGTTTGTCCATGAACATCGATTCATTCGAACAACTTACAACCCGAATCAGAGTTTACGATTAAAAAGGTGTGGATCAATACCAGCTCTAACAACCTTCGTCGTTCATGCTCCGACGTCCAGCTAAAACGAAGAAGAAGTCGAGGTGTTCTATATGGACTTGGAGGAGTACTACAGAGTAGGCCATACATTCTTCGGGGTCATCGTCGGAGATTTTAAAGTCAACATTGGACCAAGAAGAAGGTCTGAAGAACCTCACATTGGAACCCACGGAATAGAATGGAACTAATATGGTGAGCGGCTGTCCGAGTTTATCATGGCGACCAAGACAATCCGTGGTAACTCACAATTCCAGAAGCCTCACCTTCAGCGCTGGACGTGAGAGTCTCCCAATGGAGAGTACCATAACGAAATAGACCACATCACTGTAAATCGAAAGGTTTGCCTAAACAATGTCGTTTTTGTCCCGAATTTCTACAAGGGTTCAGACCACCGTCTCACCTTCGCGCAAGATTCTATTTCTCGCAAAAAAGGAGAAAAACCGCTCAATTTAAAAACGAAGACTCAAGACTACTATAAACTGGGACTTAGTCAACTCATTAGTCGGCTGTTGGGATGATATAGTTGTCGGTAACATCGATGAGGAATATGGTCTGCTCATTCAACATCTTCACGTTAGCGCTATGAAAGCGCTTTGAGAGTTCGAAACTCACCAAGAGACGTCTGTCTCCAGAAACTCTCAAGCTAATACGTTAGCGCGGAATCGCACAAAGCTGCATGCAACCGCGAACTAACCTCCGAGCTTGCAAAACAATGCAGACAGGTGATGAAAGAAGATCTTAAAGAGAGAGAAATAAGCATCAATGCTCGAGGCTGCAGAGGCTGGGAAAAGCATTCGCAAAAAGCTCACCGAAGCTTCGCCAATTACAGGACCAAGATGATTTCACTCCGACGCCCAGACGGAACAGTTACAGCGTCCAGAACAGCAATGGAGAAAATCATTCACGAATACTACCCAGTTCTTTTCTATAGCCACGTCCTTCTTCCGTTATATGAAATAAAGGAGGATGGATATGTTCTAGCACCGGTTCTCCCTTCCGAAATCCGACATGCCATTTCGTCGGTGAAGAATCGAACAGCACCAGGTCCGGACAGGATAAGATCAGCTGAAGAACCCTCCGCCAGTCCTCACAAACATACTGGCTCGGCTCTTAACAGGTTACCTGTCTGAATGCAATGTCCCTATTCAGTGGAAGACCACCAAGACGGTTTTGTTTTTCAAGAAAGGTGACCTATACGATATCGGCAATTATCTCCCAATCTGCTTGCTGTCTGTCGTCTAAAAAACTTTTCACTCGAGTCGTCCTAAACAAGATTGATAGAACACTGGACGAAAGGCAACCATGTGAGCAAGTAGGATTTGGAAAAAGGATTTAGTACTTTGGACCACATCCACACTGTAACAAGACTCACTGAAGAATCGCGAGAGTACAAAAGACCGCTTTGTCTCACTTTCATCGATTTAAAGAAGGCCTTTGATTCAAGTGAGATAGAAGCAGTCATGGAAGTCCTTGATAGCTCAAGGAGCCCCTACTCAGTACACAAGGATTCTTCGTGAGCTGTACAAAAATTTCACAGCCAAGATATCACCATTCTACAATGATATTAACATTGAGCGTTAAAAAGAGGGGTTAGGCAAGGCGATACCATCTCGCCGAAATTATTTACCGCCACCATCCAGAACGTCATCCGAGCATTGAAATGGGATAATATGGGAGTGAAAATCGATGGTTGGCAGTCACACCATCTTCGCGTTTCTGATGAGATCGTCGTTATAACACCGAACATAAGGCAACAGGAACGTATGCTTGCCGACTTTGAAAAGGCTTGTGGAAAGATTGGTCTTTAACTAAACTTCACAAAAAACGATGTTCATGAAGAACGGATTGGTTTCATGTGTCCCATTCACGCTCAACAGAACGAATATCTCCGATTGCTCCAGTTATGTCTATCTAGGTTGGGAAATCAACATTTTGAACTACTTACCTCGACAGTTGACCAGAAGGAAAGGAGTGCCTTGGAGAGCTTTCAAGAACATCGAATAAATAGTGAGAAGTACAAAGTGTGCTAGTTGGTCAGTGGATTAAGGAGTTGTTCTGGTTTGTCTTTTGTCCGCCAACTGTACGTGGAATGTTCGACTTTATACGAATTCGCCATGCGGGACTTTTTTTCCGTAACTGCCGTGAACAAGCTCGAGTTTGGGTTATGACAGTTTATAGCAACAACAACCGTACAATAATAATATGTGATATTTGACGATATGTAAAGTGGGTGGATACGAGCGAGGTTGAAATGAGAACAAGTGATACACATGAAGGAAGCTAGGCGGACACTAGAGTTGGAGCACTGAAGAACTGACCGACTGGATGAAGAACGGACGAGCGCTGCAAACACTTGAAGACGAATGCCGATGGGCTGCATGTATTACTTCTGTAGTGGGTGGAGGTTTGACGGAGGAAACTAAAGATAGCTCCTAGAAAGAGGTTCTAATGGTTTTTTTTCTACTAGCACAATCTGATAGGGCTACATATGAAAGGGCGCAGGTGCTTGCTCGGAAACTCTTTGGGACGACAGATGCTGGAAAGCACATTCAGCTGACTGCTCCTGATTCCCTTTCCAACAAGCTGCGAGACATCTGCATGAAATGATCGTTAAGAGACAATTTACAGAATGTGCGAGAATAGATGTAAAACGATTACAAGTAGACATCTGCTGTAGAAGACATAAGGTAATATAGAAATAGGAACTATTTAAGGAATAGTTACTATACAAAGAACATCCAGCTTCGTGCCCACCTTTTCGTCTCAATAGTACTTCCTGCGTTAACGTATGCGTCAGAAACTTGGTGGCTACGTAAACATGAATAAAACTCACTCAGCGTTATTGAACGCGCAGTCGAAAGGACGATGCTAGGGAGTATCCCGTTTCAAACAAGTAAGGGATGGGATGGGATCCGAAGCTCCGACCTGCGCCAACGATCAAAAATCAAGGATGCCGTTCTGTACGCCAAACAGTCAAAGATAAAGTAGGCCAGACACGTAATGCGTATGAATGACAACTGATGGACAAGAGCCGTTAGTAACTGGTTTCTTCGGGAGGTCAAACGCACTGCAGGAAGACCACCGACCCGATGGTCAGAGTTCTTCACGAAAAGCCTGGAAGAAAGATATGATGCTCGACGAGTCCCCTAGAGCGAGCACAACCCACTGGACTGCTCTTGCACGCCACAGGGAAAAAATGGAAGATTTACTGGTACCTGCTCGAGTCATCGACGATCAACGGGACTACAGATGATGCAGGTGATGTTTCCCAACAACTGAGTGATTAGATAATGAGAATCCAGACTGATGCAGTCATTTTTTTCTACTGTTAGGGCAGGTTATGAAATTTCCTGTTTTACAGAGATGGGCGTAGAAAGGGCTGGGAACTAGCTGACTTTATAAAGTGTTTGGTGGAGCTACAACCACTTCTACCGAATCCCTGTTCTATTACCACCCTACTCATTTGTGGGAAATACTTCCCGGAAGACCATCTGAAGATTGAGCAGTTTAGGAACTCCTTTAAGAGGGCAGTGAGCTGCTGCATTGAGAAGCCATGCATGTCTATGGCTATTTCTTGTTCTACGATGAACTTGCGGATGGCTGATTCAATGCAGAGTGAATTGATAAATTCGTATAAAGGCCGACATCGTCTAACGACTCTGTGACTTACGTACTCTTAGAAATTGCGTTACACAGACGATCTGGGAACACTTGGGCGCTCAAGACATTGGCCGGGATTTACTTAAGTTACTCCGCCTGAGTGGACTGCGTGTCAGCTTGACGTTTGTAAGCTTCGAAAAAGGCGGAAGCGGTGCAAAGTCATCTACTATTAAATAAATCTTGTCATTGAAAACCTCAGAGCGCAGAGGTGATGAATAAAAATAGATATTGAAGATAATTTAACAACCTCGTGTCTGCTCTGGAATCAAATACCGAATTAATGAATGCACCGACTGATAACTGACTGTTTATTACAATATAGACTTGGCCCTGAATAATGAGTTGGTGGATATTATCTCTCCTAAAGCTCAAAAATGATCATATTGACTTATAGCTGAAATGTCTCCGTTAAATATTGTGCAATAACTGTTAGCTTATCCTTAACCCCATAAGGAAATCAATGTGGCGGTAACAGCGCACGTTATCAACCCACTCTAATGATTTACGTGTTCTTCAGGTACATACCTATAGAAGAACATTAGCTTGGAATGATTCGTATGCTGAGTTATCAGTGAATTAGATAATTATCGTCAAGCAAATACGTGGAAGCACGACTTACTTCTTGGTAGTATTAGTCACCTGATTGTTGGCAAAAGTCGGTGGGTTTGAACAGTATTAGGAATGGAAAAAACATATTTTCCAATTTTTCATTACATTATAGGTTTGAAATAAACTAGTGAATGGGTGACGAATACGAGCAACTTGGACCACCTGGTGATGCACCACCTCCAGGACTAGGGCCACCAGGTGCAGCTCCACCACTTCCACTACTCGGTCCTCCGCCACCACCACCTCCACCACCACTGCCACCTCCACAAAAGCCTGAAGCTCAACCACTTTCTAAAACGCCACCACCAGGTGCCATCCAGAGCTCATCCAGCAAGCAAGGTCAAATAATATCTGAAGAAAAACCAAGTAAAAACGAGGTAAGATATCTAAGGATGTTATGAAGGCTTTAACAAAATTGCTGAAGAAATTTCGGAACCATTTGTGTGCGTGAATATACACATATTCGTATATATATGTATACATATATAAATGTATAAACATAGGGGCGCAGGTGGTGCAAAGGTAGTTATGCCGTTCAATACGACCATGGTCATGGTTCTGCTCTTTACCGAACCAACTAAGCCGTCGTTCCCTCTAATCCACTAAACACAGCGACTGTGTGTGATTGTGATCTGGGAAGCGCTTACCGCTGTTATACCAGCATAGCAGGGAAGACGCACTGAACGCGCACTGAACGACATTCATGAGAAAGACCAAAATTCTCAGTAAGCAACCAATCGCTACCTTGAAAGTTCGGAAATTTTCGTTGATGATGCTGGGGTCCGCAGAATATATGGTGTCAAAAAAGTGTAAAATATCAAAGATATATTTACGACTAGATAATGTAGTGGTTGGAGATGCCAGGCAATACATACTGATGCGAATCCAGGCTACGGGCTCACCAAACGATTCATCTTTCTGCGGCTGGATAATTGCTCTTAGACTTGCCTAGAAGGATGAAAACACCGACTTCACACATCGATAGGCCACGGCAAGTCATTGTATTGGCCATATATGCATTCGCATACCCCTAAGATGTTACGAATAGAATGGAATGCGTAACATATCCGTATATGTAGCTGTTGCACTGATTATTTAAGATATATTACAGCAGAAAAAAAACAAAAAAAACATGGAAGAAAGAAGAAAAGTGGGCAAGAAGATGATTCAGACGCTGCATCTCCACCGACACTAAGCCGCTCCACGTATATCGCACGTATTTGTTTAATATTACTGTTACTAATCATTTCTAAGCTGGTATCTTTGTTGGCACTGGGTAATTGAGAACATGTCGAGCCAGTATGAGAGTTTGTTTGGTTGTCTCACTTATTTCATGTCGTATGTTCTTAGGAAAGGGAGCGTGTGGAGCAGTGGCCGGACGCGCCCTGTAACACACACATGCAATCGATCTCCGCGCCCACGGCCCACCAAGCCTTCCATCACTACGGCGTCGGCAAATTGGTACCAGACATGTCTGGGAGGATAGCAGCACTGGCTCTGTGGATTGGTAGACCACTGCGAGACGTTGTAAAGACCAGATATGCATTCAATTTCTAAACGATGCTTAATGAAGTCGAATGCATGAAACATTCCTCAGAGATTGATCAACGCCGAGAGCTTTATCCTTTAGCTTTATGTTCTTAAGAATTGTGTCGTCAGATATGAGAGTCACCAGGTTAACTTTGCTATATCAGTGCATTCATGGAACTTCTTGCATGTTGGTGCGAAATAATGTTAGTACACAATTGATCATGTGGATGAAAAAGTGGGTCTGTATGCCATTAACCTACGCTTTCAAGCACAATATAATAATCACGCTCTAAATGGAACAGAAAGGAACTCAAGGGTGGAATGGTTACTAAGAGCTAAGTGATTGTGTGTAGCTGCATGTGAGTGTGACTGTGAGTGTGACTGTGACTGTGAGTGTGCGTGTGCGTGTGAGTGTGCGTGTGCGTGCGTGCGTGTGTGTGTATGTGTGTGGGTGTGTGTGCGTGCGTGGGTGTGTGTGTTTGTGTGTGGATGTGTGTTTGTATGTCCGAATATATGTATATGTGTGTCTGCGTATGCATAGTTGTTGGAATAAGCATTATTCATACCAAAGCATTCTATTACTGCGTGTTAATTCTGGTCACATTTAAGTTCCTCAATATAATTTCGTATTGATAAGAACTTCACCCCACACATGTTACCCTGAGATGAGGCCGAATATTATATATTTCCTACCGTTTAGATCACATTTTACTGAGTATATGTAATTTTTTTGGAGGAGTTTGTTCGTTCCGTCACGAGGATTGGATTGCTGTTGGTTGAGAGAGCGCGAAGATATACAACCGCCACTGCTAGGGTGTTACAAGTGAGTAGAGTTAAAAGATGACTTTACTGCACAAATATGGATACAAGTGTGCCACTGTTCAGTCCTCCTGCTTTGTATAGGCGTTCTGTGTAGAAGCAACACAAACACGGTTGCTAAGTGGGTACTCGATTCTTTGGAAGAGGAACGGGCACTATGGACCATATGGATTGGGTGTAGTGCATGGTGAGTTCATGGCGAGAAAGTAGGCCTTCGTGCCATGAGACGGCTGATGAAGATTATGCATGATTGCGGTTATGTTAAAAATGTCATTTAGATATTGAACACTAATGTTTTTATAATAATTCTTATTTCTAACATCTGTCCCACTGGCTTTCACCGTAGACAATCATGATTGTCTTATCCGAGACAATTTCAGGATTTTTTGGTGCTCTGCAGCGTTCTGATCTTCGTTGCCATTGTGCTCGCCGTGGTTTCCACTATTGTTGTGCTACATCTGACCAATGTTGTTCAATGGTTTCCATTTCTCAACAATCTATTGTGAAACATTTTTGACAAAAGAGTGTATAGCAGATTTCATACTGTACACAATAGTGCCTAATAGCATTTATGCTACTTTCGTATCTTTTTATCGCAGATTCGTTTGTATTATGACGTGTCTTCAAAAGATAGATCTTCTTGAAACGGCCAGTAAAGTTTTTCCATACTGAGTACTTGTTTCTGGAATTCGTTAGTGAAACAATGACAAAACACAAAAACATGACAACATTGGGGTATGCTTTGACTAAATCCAAATTTCATGAGCTACTATGGTGATAAGAATGCTGAGTTAGAGGGTCGACACGTTGCATGAGACGTTGTAGCCTTGGAAGAATCCTATTTCCAATACACGCATTTCTATCCAGCGGGCAATGGTCTACTCTATGGTGAGAATTTAGGAGTGACCTAGCACAACCGTCTTTGAATCTTAGCAAGAACCGCGGTGGAGCGTTATTCACAGTCTGAAAGACAGAGCATATCACAGATCCCTAAGTCCCAGGCAAAACGACAAGTAGGATCCACCCTTCCATGGATGACAATTACGAAAGGACGGAACGTATGTATTTGAGACCATGTGGTGGATGGCCTTCGAAGCATACACACACTTATATAAATGACTTGTGTTTATATGGACTAATTGTCTCATGACTTTTTCCGTTCCTTTCGTTACCCTGCGAACGTGATCCGAAGTAGAAGTTGGGTTCGAGCTTGAACTGGGATAGAATTTCAGAATTTATAGACCGCTGGTCCCACTGAAATCCTGGGAAGTTTTTTCAAGAAATCTAATCAAGGGCACTCTCAGCTTGTCACCGTAAGCACCTAAGCACCTTCAAGCTTCGCTAGAACAGTAAGACAATTACTAGCTTGCAAACCCGGCTTCTTTCAGAATCATGACGGTTTCGGTAAAAACAAAAACGTAAACGCGCCGTTTTCTTTCCCAGCAATCGCGAGGTTGGTAAAGCAGCGTACGTTTACTTCGATACAATAACATACAACACAATCGCAGCTGACGTTTCGGCAGAATCGCCTTCTTCAGAGCCAGGAAGGGCATAGTGATATACAATTTACTACGTCAAACGCTTCAATGACACACACAGAAAGATGAGAATCTAAATGGTAGTCACATGGTCAACAGCTTCACGAGAAACCCACCGTTTTTTTTTGCGTGCCTTCCACTGAGGAAGAGTCGCTGATCAGCGTCGCATATGGTTGACGACTGCACCTCCCCACATCAACGATCGATACGAAGGTACGGGGCGAGATTACGTGTGATCTCGAGGCACTCCTCCCTGCTGTTCATTTTAAGGTTTTAGCATTTATCCAAAAAGCCTCAAGAAGCTTGCGCGCTGGTGTTCTGGCATCCTGTGCGAGGATAGTGACTTTATATCAAAATGGTCTCCGCTATACTTTTGTATCCTATGCGTCTCTAGTGGGCTATTTTGTCTTGCTGTTCGTTTGCCATCTAGATGTTCTTTGTGCGGATACATAAAGGTCTGCCGTTTCGCCAATATAGTTCGTCTGCGTAGGTACCACAAGAGATCAGGTATATCGTACCTGAACTCATGCAATCACCGTCGTTGCCAAAAGGCAAATTACGCAGTTTTCTGTTTCACATAGACGGTCATACAGGCAGTACCGAACTAATTGACGACGGAGAGTATCCGGTGGTATTCCTACTATCGCAAGCGATTCCTCTATACCTGCCATTCTTAAGCACCGTCTTATAGCTATACTTACTTCATCGCTAATAAAAGGGCAGCATAAATGGGATTTTCTTTTGGCCAAGTGTTTAGTCTTGAGGGTCGCTCTCCTTTTAAACAACATTTAAACTCGTCGGGTTACCATTCCGTAGCCATTGGAGATGGCTGTTTGCCGAGCCAAGTCGCGGATTCCTTCTTTAATTCCTTTTTTGTACACACGGAGTTGGCTGTTTGAAGTTCGAAACGTATTTCTCACAATCGCCCTCGTGTGTGAAGGATGGGAAGAAAGGGAATGAACGAGGATGTTTTTGTTACTTGGTTTTTGGTACCACTTTGTCGTGTAACCGCTACTTGATAAATTCACTTAAACGTTATGAAATGGAAGCCAGTTCTCCTTCGGTTTCTCCCGGGTAGACTTGATGTACTCAGACTGCTCATTCAATAACTCAAAGCATTTGTCCATCTCCTCTTGAGTAGAGGAAATGACAAAACAGTCATCTATGTATCCGCAGTAGAGTTGCGGCCGGATATCGACGACGGAGGCTTCTATTCTCGACATGAACGCGATGGCAAGACTTGGTGCCAACCGCTGTCCCATTGCCAACCCCCTTATTTGCGCGAAATATTTCCCAGATCACTTGAAAATCGAGCAGTTTAGGCACTCCCTTTAAGAGAGCCATAAGCTGCTGGATGGACAAGCCATGCATTTTTATTCTTCCTTCATATTCAACAAGAAGCTCGTGGATGGCTTTGCGTTGCGGAGTCATTCGATACGTTGGTGTAGAGCGCAGAAACATCGAAAGGCTCCATCACGTACGCATTATTAGGAGACGCGTTACGAAGACGTTCTAAGAGCATTGGGTGCTCGTGAGGTGAGCTGGGACGTGGCTAAGCAATTGTGTGAGTATTAAGCTTAGAAACCATGTTATTCTCTCCGTTGGCCCACCTACGCAGCTGGTGATGGGTCTAACCTTGAAGGATGTTGGGTTGGTTGACGCAAGATCATCAGCTGATACTAACTTATGTGTTTTAATAAGTAAGTATAAGACGCGACACGTTGGTCTATCTGTTTTTTAGTGAGAAACATTCATTCAATATTCAACACCGAGTCGTCCCGAAGTTCATAAAACGGAAACGGCTTCAAGAGATATGCGGTCGAGCATAGGACAGCCAACAACTATGAGGCATCGAAATGGGCCTACTTAGAGCTGCACTGCGAAGCAAGCGGAGCGAAATGTTTGCCAGAATGAAGAAGCGTGTATCGAAGGAACATTTTTTGTGCTTTGTATTTGGAAGATCACCTTTGGACGAGAATAGTTGGTAGGTCAACATTGATTTGCAATAATATTAGGTCTAATACCAAAATAACTCTACAACGAAAGCATGCAATTTGTATGAGTTTCAAGATCGACTATGCTGTCAGGCCAAGTAGGAAATATTGAATAAGAAAGAAAGTCAAGAAGTGGCGAGACTACCACCGTTTCCTTTTCCTAGAGCGTTTTTTTAGAGAGCAGGGCCCCTAAGGTGGAAGTCGATATGAAATTCTGCACCTTTTCGAACGACGTTCTCAAAACCCCTAAATCACTATAGCGGTGGAAATTTGTCTCTAACCTCACAGCCGCAGAAAAATGTGACACGCGAGAAATTAGAAATTTAATTAATTCAAAGAGCTTTAGACTATGAGTTAGTGATAAAGGGGGGAGAGTTTGTAGTTATTCCTCCCCAATTAGATGTTGAGATAACAGAGGTGCATCTTGGTGATGCTGCCGTTATCGCCCATCAACTGAAAAGGAATGCAAAAAGGCAACACCGAAAACATAACAACCAATGGGTCGAAGTGGCAAAGACAGCAGACTTAAAACCATCTGTTATTTCTCACTAAAAATAGATAGACCAACGTGTCGCGTCTTATAGTTACTTATTAAAACACATAAGTTGGTATCAGCTGATGATCTTGCGTCAACCAACCCAACATCCTTCAAGGTTAGACCCATCATCAGTTGCGTAGGCGGGCCAACGGAGAGAATAACATGGTTTCTAAGCTTAATACTCACACACAACTGCTTAACCATGTCCCAGCTCACCTCACGAACACCCAATGCTCTTAGAACGTCTACGTAACGCGTCTCCTAATAACGCGTATGTGATGGAGCCTTTCGATGTTTCTGCGCTCTACACCAACGTATCGAATGACTCCGCAACGCAAGCCATCCACGAGCTTCTTGTTGAATATGAAGGAAGAATAAAAATGCATGGCTTGTCCATCCAGCAGCTTATGGCTCTCTTGAAGGAGTGCCTAAACTGCTCGATTTTCAGGTGATCTGGGAAATATTTCGCGCAAATAAGGGGGTTGGCAATGGGACAGCGGTTGGCACCAAGTCTTGCCATCGCGTTCATGTCGAAAATAGAAGCCTCCGTCGTCGATATCCGGCCGCAACTCTACTGCAGATACATAGATGACTATTTTGTCATTTCTCTACTCAAGAGGAGATGGACAAAATGCTTTGAGTTATTGAATGAGCAGTCTGAGCACATCAAGTTTACACGGAGAAACCGAAGGAGAACTGGCTTCCATTTCTTAACGTTTAAGTGAATTTATCAAGTAGCGGTTACACGACAAAGTGGTACCAAAAACCAAGTAACAAAAACATCCTCGTTCATTCCCTTTCTTCCCATCCTTCACACACGAGGGCGATTGTGAGAAATACGTTTCGAACTTCGAACAGCCAACTCCGTGTGTACAAAAAAGGAATTAAAGAAGGAATCACGCGACTTGGCTTTCGGCAAACAGCCATCTCCAATGGCTACGAAATGATAACCAGACGAGATATGCTTAAAAGGAGAGCGGCGCCCCCAAGACCAAACACTTAGCCAGAAGAAAATCCCATTTATACTGCCCCTTTATTAGCGATGAAGTAAGTATAGCTATAAAACGGTGCTTAAGAATGGCAGGTCTAGAGGAATCGGTTGCGATAGTAGGAATACCACCGGATACTCTCCGTCGTCAATCAGTACGCGTAATTTGCCCTTTTGGCAAGGACGGTGATTGCACGAGTTCAGGTACGATATACCTGATCTCTTGTGGTACCTACGCAGACGAACATATTAGCGAAACGGGCAGACCTTTATGTATCCGCATAAAAGAACATCTAGATGGCAAACGAAAAGCGAGACAAAATAGCCCACTAGGGACGCATAGGATACAAAATCATAGCGGAGACGATTTTGATATAAAAGTCACTATCCCTCGCACAGGATGCCAGAACACCAGCGCGCAAAAGCTTCTTGAGGCTTTTTGGATAAATGCCAAAAACCCTAAAATAGTGCAGCAGGGAGGAGTGCCTCGAGATCACACGTAATCTCGCCCCCATGCCTTCGTATCGATTGTTGATGTGGGGAGGTGCAGTCGTCAACCATATGCGACGCTGATCAGCGGCTCTTCCTCAGTGGAAGGCACGTAAAGAGAACGGTGGGTTTTCTCGTGAAGCTGTTGACCATGTGACTACCATTTAGATTCTCATCTTTCTGTATGTGCTATTGAAGCGTTTGACGTAGTAAACTGCATATCACTATGCCCTTCGCAGGCTCTGAAGAAGGCGATTCTGCCGAAACGTCAGCTGCGATTGTGTTGACACTGCTTAACAACCTCGCGATTGCTGAGAAGGAAAACCACGCATTTATAATCCAATGCCGAGGTTAATGGAAAGTCGATCTTGGGAAAAACGTAAACTTCCACAGTTAGCTAGATAGCCTAAGCAATAGTGATTAAAATCATTTGAAACGCTACAGATAGGTGGAAATGTCGAAGGCAAGTCCTATCGTTTGAATTGCGACTAATGCAGAAGATGGCCGTTGTCACTTTCTTACTACTACCTGGATAAAAAAAAGAATAAAGTTCCTGCGTTGATCAATCCCCTGAGGGATGTCCCATGCATTCGACTTCATTAAGCATCGTTTGAGGGGGCACAGCTGGCTCTTTACAATGACCCGCGGTGGTCTACTAATGTATCGAGCCGGTGCTGCTATCCTCCCAGACAAGTCTGCTACCAATTTGCCGACCCCGGAGGGATGGAAGGCTTGGTGAGCCATTGAAGCTGGGATCGATTCCACGTGTGTCCCAGTGGCGCCTCCAACCATTTACTACTAGATGAGGGTGATTTTTATGACAAAAAAGGAAGAGGAATATAAAGAAGTGGACGAGCTTAAGAGGTGACAAAAAGTTGTGGAAACATGAGGGGAAATCTAGCTTTGGGTAGACCGAGAGCGGCAGAAATAGCAGAGACTGAATAAATCTGACCTTGCATTCGGTATGAGCAAAATTGGAGAAATTGACGGGTTCTTTTATGAAGGACTCTATTCCATATGCAGTTCGTAAGAACAAGAGTATTCTCTACATAAGCACCATAATGCTGAGATATTGGCATAACATGGACACCAAGCCAGATCGAGCTGCGATTACACTTTCTGAGGGCTCACGTCTTACGCACAGCACTACCGGGCCTCCTGCTTTGAATTTCTGTCAGCCACTTTTCTACCTAACGCTGCTATCAGCAATGATCCGTCAACAGGGTTGATCAGGGAAAGCACAAATTGGCGTTAAATCCATTTAAGCTGTGGCTGTAGTCGAAATCAAAAATGTTAACTTTTTTGCTTCCTATTATTACATTTCACGGCAAAGTATGATGTAAAATACAACCACCACAACGCCATACATTTGCAAAACTTGGAGCCCATTCCAGATTGAACAGCGATTACCCTTTCCGGAGGCTCACTTGTTACGCACAGCACCACTGAGGGCTTTCCTTTGCCCTTCTGTCGCACTTTACATATTTGGAGAAATTAAGCATCAAAATTTTCAATGTATCTTTAACGCTTGAACGACCTGTCATGAAGAGTATTGAGGACCTAAGCACAGTTACTATTGCTCGCTCATCATCGTTTGTAGTGCTGGTTAGACTAGACTATTGTGGCGTGCGCAAGTATCATTCCCGTGGTCTCTAAAACATTGACACTGAGAAAACAACTGACTGTACGCAGACAACAATACGTCTTTATTTCCTCGCTTTAGCACATGGATTCCATATTATTTATGTGTAGTCAAATCTCTTTTCCGCTTCGTTGACTTCATTTAACATCGTCTCTGCTTTGTTTGTATTTGTAGAAAAGATGACGACTTCCATTAATACGTTTGCTCACGATGGACCTCTCATCATAAAAGGATCTGCATCTCTTAGTCGCAAGGCAATGTAACGCGTCCACAGGTGACGGATGGAGGGTTGAGCGCGTACCAAAGGCGGCCATATGCTTTCCTGAGAATCAAGTTAAACCAAAAGGTGGACTTTCTTTTACCGATGAGCCAGTTCGACACGTACCTTCTGTGCTCTCGAAGACATATTCATGCATGAGTGTGAGGGCATGTTCTCGTTTATGAGGATGGTATTCTACGAGTCAATTCGGCGTGCAATGAAATGGCAGAAAAGTCCATGAAAAGCGATTGAGGGTTAACTCTAAGTAATAAGCCCCTCGTTTATCCTGGGAGAGAATAGTGCGCTACCTGTGACTCTACTCTACCCCATATACAGAGTTCAGCAACAAATTTGTAAATATCAAGCTGAACAGAATAAAACAAGTGGACTTCATTCTTCTTACCTCGAAAGTGCCGTCGATACTGTAGCGTTATGTAGAAGTGTTGCTGAATGCCTAAATCTCTGAGAACTAAGGTGACGATTTCACCTGCAGTGCACGCACACTTGCATCTGAGTCCTTAATAGAAGACTTGATAATGCGTTCAAGAAAGAAATTGTATAACGTTTTTTACACTTTTTTCGTAACGTAGCTGATTATTCTGATAATAAACACTTACTTTTATTCCTGGCTCATAGTGAACATCTAAAAGACAACAGAAGCACAACCGTTGAAACCATAGTTCGTAAGAGACTTTTCAATTCATGGAGATTTTAATAACTAGAGGATGAAGGTGAAGATGAGCAACAACAGCGTAACGATAATGAAGGCGTAAACAGAATGGAATCAAGAAACGGCAAAGAAGCTTTTTTCGATGGTTGCAGGATCAGTAGAGTAGTACATGAGGCTGTTATGTGATGGAGAGGACGAAGGCGAAGTGGAGCTACTAGGAAGAAGTACATGAGTAACCATATTGATAGATTATAATCAATGGGTTCAATGTCGATTTGCGCTCCCCAGATCAATCCCGTTGACAGGTGATTGCTGATGACAGTGATCGATAGAACTAGCTGAGAGACAGGCGAAACGAAAGGCCCGCATGGTGTTGTGGTGAACGCGTTACTTCCCGGAAAGGATAATAGCGCGTTCGTTCCCCCACTGCAGACACCTGCTGTCCGGAGTTTTGCAAATATCTCAGCATTATAGAAGTCATATTGATAGACTTGAGATAACTGCAACTGTCATCCAACAGATGATCAAGTTTATGCATGGATTAGAACTGCAGCTTGACGATGTCTTGTTTCCTCAAAATTCGTGAGATACCCATCGAGAATCGTCGTTCTTGAAATATTGAGATGCTCGCACCAAGGAACCACACGCATTCCCAAACCAGTTATGATCGAATGAATGTTTGCCGCCTTACCAGTAGGGACCGTGCTAGGACGAAAGCAAACTCTGATAGCACAGCGATTTCATGTGCTAGTGAAATTTCCTCTCGAGGATAGTGTAATACTGTTTGGTTTCAGAGTTCACAAGATAACCTTTATTTTCTCTCCAAATAAGCATCTCAACAAATATGATATATCTAATATATACAGGTAATAAATAACGAAGAACTCAACAAGAAATTGCATTTCGGTTGTGCCACGGTAAGAATATGATAAACACGTTTTTAACGAAGGAAATAGAGATACAAAACCGAAAATAACACAACCGTAGATTTCCAGAAAAAAATGCCGTTTGGTCGCTCATATGTGATGAGCTTTTCCAAACCAATATTCCAGCCAGTAGTTTCTTTGCTATGACCTCATCTCGATTATAAACTGAAAGATTATAACTGCTACAGCTTTATATTACTTGCACTAAGAATGAACTCAAAAATCCAACCTGTCTGAGGTTGTCCACAGTCGCTGCAAGTTCGTTAATCGACTGACTTTGTTGTCGTAGTTGTTCACGAAGAGCTGTGATTTCTGACTGATCCGATTCGCTGTCACAGTCTTGTAAGGAAATGGCCCGCATTCGTGGGAACCAATCCAGATTCCGATCCTGAAAAAACCCTCAAAGATAATGCTCGAAATGTACTGGTAAAGAATTGCAACATCGAACTCCAATCGATGTTCCTCGTGGTTGTCTCACAGGAATTTTCTGCTTTCGCTTAACCGCGATACCAACGAATGTCGGTAGTCGACGCCGCTTTCAACAGTTCTTCTGATGTTGTCAACTAGGAGATTTGTGCATGCTGAGATTACTAACCTTAACACATTGCGCTACGTAACTCTCCGGACCGGTGAATTCCGTTTCATCTTTAATTTGTAGCCAAACAATAAAATAGAGATAGTGCCAAAGATTGTGTTCTTCAGCCTGATGCTCTTCAAACGTCACTGAGCGGTTGTCAAATCTAAAAGTCATGAAATTCAAAGTGAAGTTTCTTCGATATCGTAGAATTTAAATAGCTGATTAGAGGGAGAATGAAGAGAGTCGAGAAATTTCCGGAAATGCTATAAGAAATAAAGGAAAAATTTTCCAGCTTTGATCAATCCCTGAGGGATATGTCATGCATTCACCAAGCATTATTAAAGGTGATTGAATGCATTTCTGGCCTACCAATGAGTTGCGGTGACATAACGATGTATCACGTCAGTGCTTCCAACCTATGCGCCCAGTGGTGGGGTGGAACCAATTACCACGTGGGTATTGCATTTCGCACATCGTACAACCGCGCTAAACGAAAGACCAAATATCTGCCCAAATTATGAGAAGTGCATTAACTAAGGCTATGGTAATTAAACATTAATATTGATCCACTTAGGATGACGTGCCTGCAAATTTGAACAACTTCAAAGGCAACAGTGCATTTGGTCGATCTTGCCTCCCACCCCTTTCCCATGCACGAATTGCACAGATTACAAACATGGTGAACAACAAGTCAAATAAAACAAATGGAACAATCGAGGATCCAACTACTTAGAGATTTAATCAACTTATGTCCCGTAATACACGAAAGAGATTAGACGATAGGAGATGAAAATCCCAGAGTATGTTAACTTTGCAAAAATGCAGCACAGTATTCATAATTTTCGATTGCTTTAAATAACTGATCCCTGATAGAATAAATAGAATAAATGGTGATGCGTAAGCCGCCACAGTGTCGATATTAAGTCAGAATAAAATCAGAAAACAGAAGAGAGAAGAAGGACCAGTAAATTTAAATTCTGAAACATTTAAAACCTTGCAATATACATGTATATATATATATATGTATTTTAGTAAGCAAAAATAAGTTTTTAAACAAGATTTGATATCTTTCAAAAACGGATTTTCCTTTAACCTCGGCATGCCTAATCAATACGTATTGTTTGATATGCCGAATAAAGATCATATATGAACCTCGTGTAAGCTTATCAAAAAGTTTGATATGCTGTTCTGTCTATCAAAAGGAAACGAGGACAAGCTGCTCTTCTCGAGTACTTCCGGTTTTTTTAAATAAACAAAACATTTTAAAGACAGCGGAAGAGAATTCGTCAACAAACAATGAGATTTGCTTAAGCCGCTAATAGTTAGCAGATGTCAACAAAGTGTAGTAAATGGTAAAGAATTAAGTAATGAAGCGATCATTCATTGCAATTCGTAACAGTCTGAAGAGCTTCTCATCTTAAACTCCTTTTAGTAATATAAAGATGTTGTTTTCTTTAACTAAATCGACGATAACACGGCGTTTCACCCTACTTGCCACGTTCCAGTCCACAAATGAAGCAGCTGTTCTTCAACACGTCCTCCTTATCATTTTTTTCCGTTCTTAAATCACCAAAAGTGTCAATGATAACACCAAAAATTAGATTCAAAACGATGACGATAAGCACGACGTAGAAAGACAAATCGTAGATGATTCGGTAATAAAAGAGTTTCTCCTGAATAAAAGAAAAATTAAAAGGCACTCATTTGATCAATACGCATATTCTACACTAGTCCTAAAATGGCTCTTCTACACTGTCGTAACCAAGTTTAAAACGAAACATTTGAAGGTTTTGGCTTCGAGAACAATAAATGCTGCTGCTTTTCGCTGGCTATTTGAAGTTGTACCGACGAGGACACGTGACTGTGTGTTACAGGAGCACCGCAAAGTTGCAGTACTTTCCGACCAATATATATCCTTTTAAAGGACCAAACATCGAATTTTATACGGAACCCTAGCAATCTTTTCATTCTCTTCTTTATGTCGCAACCGGTATCCAAGAAAATTTGCCACTTTCAGTGTGCGTTTCGCTGACAATTGAGAACCATGCCTTATCGTGAGAGTCACAGAATCCAATGAGGTTCAATTTTCATGGAATCCTTTGATACCTCTCTTAATGCACCCCCAGATTTCTACCAAAAACGTACGCGCTATTTATGCACCTCTTCCAAGACAACTTCGGTGCCAACTTGTCGACTCCGCAGAATCGAAGGTTCGATTCTCCTGGGAAGGGTCGAACTATCGACTCCACGCGTACTACACGGCGTACCTTACCAATCGCCTACTAGCACCCTGCATTCTTGCTTTAGATGGGCAGCAGTAGCACTTAAAGATGCAAAAGTATAACAGTAATAAGTTAAATTATATCGTAAGAAAATTTACCTCAGGACCCGCATTTCTTAATACGTCGCCAATCCCACCACCATTACGTAATCCCCAGTTCAGTGTTGTGATGATGCACATTCGTAGGGTATCACAAGAAGCGATTTTAGTTCTATCTAAAATTAGAAGTCATTCCAAGCTTACAGATCTCCAATAGTTGATTAACAAATCTTACATCATACTCGATCCCTATGTAGGTTTTAAGAACCAGCACAGGATATTTTAATCGCTCTCATGAAATGAATCTATTATCTAATATCCACTCTATATATAAGGGTTATAACTATCCATATAGGTTTTTCCTTGTAGTTTTTTTCGTTCTCCTGCTTCTGTTTTTGATTCTCTTCTTCATATTATATTTTTTCTTCGATTGATTCTAATATCAGCGATGGGTGTTACTTATGCCTCCCAACGGTTTACCGCCTCATCGTGGCTGGAGGTGTTCCTGGGTGTTGGGCTGCGATGTACAGCGGAGGGATTCATCCCCCGGCAGGGTCTCCCAAGCTGAGAAGGAGTCCGACGTTTCCACCATGAAGCCTAGCTAAGAGTAAACCAATACCAGGATGCACCACCGTCCTGGTATCGAAGTAACGTAGTGGCAAATCTCCCTTCTGATCCACAAGGGCTGCGACTGCCTGTGGTGGTGACAACCTGGGGCAGACTTTGGCCAGGCTGACCTCGGGATTCCAGGGAACCGCAACGGCTTAACCAGCAAACCTCCGAAAAATGGAGATTGTGCTGTGGCCCACACAACCAGTGAGGACAGACCATTCAAGTATCAAGTAAGTAAGATTTTAATATCTAATATCCACCCTATATACAAGGGTTATAACTATCCATTTAGGTTTATCTTCGTAGTTTTTTCGTTCTCCATCCACGTTTCTTGAGTCTGTGCTCCATATTATATTTTCTTTCTAACAATGTCAGTCTTCCACCTTAGTTGAACTTCAAGAAATTCTACAACGGTTAATAGTGAACTATTTAAAAAGGTTTTCTAAGCATTAGCTTACCGTCTTCATGTTTTTCTCGTCCATTCGCAGATTCTAAACATTCTTTATCAGAAAAACAAGTGTCAGGATTGGGATCTTCGGTGAATATCGTTGGCGGTTGATCCGGCTCTAATGGATCAACCTCGAGCGTAAAGTCTGTAATAAATGAAAAAGAACTGCTAGTCGATAAAAAGTTGTTCTAGAGATTGAATAACACGAAGATGCTAGAAAGACTTTTAAAAGTACCCTTTTGAAAAATGTGTATCCAATAATAGAGAATATATAAACCAAAATAAGTGCTAGTAAACCGGTCAGAATAATTGATTGCCAATTTTTGGTCACTGAACTGATGACGTTCCGTAACGTGTCCTCACTGGCGACAATGTCGAACAACTAAAAAATTATTAATCACTTCAGTTGGTACTTGTTGAACAGTGCTACTGTTGTGCTAAGGCTATCACTTAATAGTTTGCCGATATATACATATCAGAAGAGTCGAGAGGAATATTTTAGCATAAGCAGGAACAAATGAACATAAACGGACATTGACGAGCAATTAAGGGGCACAGGCAGGTACGGACAAGTAAGTGACGATGACTAAAGTAATTAAGTAGCTGAACAGAGAGCGACTGTGTGACTGTTTCGTGAAGACAGAGGCATACTTCAAAAAAGTCAAGGAATATCCCTGGGAACGGATCCATACACTGTTGGCTCAATAAACTCCATTAGTTAACTTAAGGCCAAAATACATGGAAAGTCATTTAGGTACGAGTAGTCAAATGTCGCTGGCAACACGAAAAATTTGAAAATTTGTAGCAAGCAAGTCAAGAACTCAAATTGTTCCGTGAATAGCATAAACTTGCCACATAGTGCTTTTTTATAGGAATGGAATCTACGCCATCACCGAAAATGGCTTCGTTGCACTTTTTACAGAGAGACGCAGCTAGCGATATAAGTGGTATAAAAACCAATAAACACTAACTATAACCAACCAGTATACAGTAAAGCATAGGATGTATTACGAATCCGAGACAACACACGATTAGATACGCAATATGATAGTGCAATTCGCCATCAGACATTCTCACTGACCATGACTTGTCCTCCAGGCCTTTGTTACTGCCATATGCTACCAAATGTATGCATTTATTAACGAGCTGAAAAAAAAACAAAACTGGGTAGACGAAGTAAATGAGAGTAGGTTCCAGATTTTATGCTTATCCTTTACAGAGCACTTCATTCGAGTTCTCTTTCATCATTTCTCAAAGTTCTTCAACATGAACAATTTTTTTTTGATAATAAGTGGAAAAGAGATATAAATAGAAGAAGAGGAAGAAGAAGAAAAGGGAGAAAAAGAAAAGGGAGAAGAAGAATAGGGAGAAGAAGAAAAGGGAGAAGAAGAAAAGGGAGAAGAAGAATAGGGAGAAGAGGAATAGGGAGAAGAAGGAAAGGGAGAAGAAGAAAACGGAGAAGAAGAAAAGGGAGAAGAAGAAAAGAGAGAAGAAGAAAAAGGGAGAAGAAGAAAAGGGAGAAGAGGAATAGGGAGAAGAAGAAAAGGGAAAAGAAAAAATAGGGAGAAGAAGAAAAGAGAGAAGAAGAAAAGGGACAAGAAGAAAGGGAAGAAGAAGAAAATGGAGAAGAAGAATAGGGAGAAGAAGAAAAGGCAGAAGAAAAAAAGGGAGAAGAAGAAAAGGGAGAAGAAGAAGAAGAAGAAGAAGGGGAAGAAGGACAAAAGAGAGCTCAATAAAAATAAGGTGAAGAAGAAGAAGAACGTACTTGTGCTAATCCTATAACATACAATGTTGGCACGACTCCTAGTAAAGATATCAGCACTAAAGCTACACTGAACATCACCACAGCTATTGCCGTAATTATGTTCGAACTCTTCGCCAGGGAAGAGCTAAAATGTTTCATTATTCTTGAGAGCCTGCGAGCCCTGCCAAAATGTTAAACGCATTGACGACAACGCCCTTTTTCAAGATTAGCAGTAAAAAATATGTCGACGAAGAGAAGCTTCAAAACAAAGATAGTGTCCATAGTACCCACCTCTCATCCCATTGCGAATACAAAAATATTATGGAAATAACTGAAGATGTGTAGATGAAAGGATTAGAAGCATGAAGACCCGCTGGAAAACATTAGAACTCTTTGTTAATCAATGGCATCTGAATAAAAATGTGGTGAAAAATCCGACTTTAAAATATTTATGATGGTTATTTGTCCAAGATGAAATAAAAATTGAAAAGAATAGATTATGGGACAATTGAATTCAGGATTGCATGATCACCGAGGGGCTCCTCGACTAATTGCAGGGACCGCCTTAGTCGCAGAAGAATCCTAGTCACAAAGGTAGCAACCTGACACAGTTGTGATGAAGCAATGGGAGCGATCTAGCGGACTCATAGCATGAAACGAACTTCCACTTCCAACTAAGGTTCAGCATATCAATGAAAAGAGAAAATGGCATATTGTCAATCTATAACGGAACACTGGAATCCAGCAACCTTAAATGATGACGATTGCAAGACAACAAATCAAATGGAGTGAGGGATAGAGTCCTCAAATCATACGAGAATGGACCATCTGTAGTAATTACCTAAGTCACTCAATTAATACCTCGTGTCTGCTTACTGACGAAAAACAGCGAATTAACAATGGAGTTGTCCATGTTTTTCCATCCCAATTTCTCTATTCCGTAATACACTCACTTCACATTGTATAGTATGCTATTCCCTAATTCCTCGTGAAAAAAAACTCTCCAATTCCTATTGTTGTCATATTATTAGTTTACTTTCCTAAAACTCAATTCCTTAACACCATAGAATGCGTAATAACCACTGGTTTATGTTCTTGCCTCGCAGCTTGCTGTAAAGCTCTTGTTTTCTCTTTGCATAGCCTGCACAACCGCCAAAACACTTGCTACGAATGGCCTCCCTGTTACAGAAACATCTGCCCCCAGACGGTAGCAAGAAGTCGAGAACACGTGGTGATATCATTCCTTCTTCCTGACATTTCCAATTCATCTTTCTATAATAGGGCGATCATAGTCTCACACCATCGGTGATCTAAAGTCACAGTTTAATCCTCATATAACTGCCCCACATTAGTATTCCGGTTACCTTGCAATTGTTATGGTTTGGACGAGGGTTTAATTACCTGAGTATGAGGTCCACTCTGCGACAACGACAAAATCCCGTAAGTCTCCTGTGGCTATTCGCGAAAAGTGTTCCATTTAATATTGAACGAAGTAACATAACTTCTGTATCGTTTTATTCCGTATTTCATTGAACTAACACACGTGATACATTTGTCGTGTTAACGAGCCTAACGATGCAACGCAAAAGTACTTTTAGGTGCACTGACTAAAGCAGTCTGTCCTATATTTTTTGCTTAAATAAAACACTAGATATCCGATATGACTCCAGTTCCTCACAGAAATGCGGTGCAGTGATCGAACAAAATATGGGAGATCTCGAGATTAAATTTAGTCAATTGCATAACTTGAAACTGCTGTCCGCTCTAAGCGTCTTATACTTGGTCGCAATTTTTTCATTCCTCGGCTTCACAAAGAAAGAAAACCTCTGCGATTCTGACAAACGATCCATATTACGAATTGAACCGATGAACGGGCAAGTTGTTAAAAAGTTCCATGGATTTAAAGTTCTTGAAATCGCAGGTTTTTTTTTTCAAGTATTAACTTCCGCTAAAGAATTCGCTCAGCGTTGATCAATGCATTAGGTGCAATGCATTGAACAAGTACAGGCCTAATGATATACCAAATTATTGTTTTTTCGATCAGTCTTGAATGGATAGAAGACTAGTTAGTCCAGAGTGCGAAATAGAACCAACGGTGTTGTTGTATGGCCCCGTCCCTTTAATCACTAGTTACACGCGCCCAAGAGATTAACTGGTGATGTAAAATTAGTGGATATAGAATCCCTGCAATGTGTAGATTGCCGTCCATACTAAATAATTCGAAAGCTAGAAAAAAGTATCTTCAATAAACTCTTACTATCAACACTGTCGAAAGGATAGTAAAGAGCTATGATAACATTGACTAATACAGCGAATAGAAAGGCTAGACGACCCCACAGCCGCAGACGTTTAGTGCATGCCGAAAGATACGGTCGATCTGAAAACTGTCAAGTTAGCATCTTTATGCTAAGCGACTTTTTAACAAAACATAAAGAAAAAATTTTTTAAAACGCAACAAAAAGTCGAGAACCTTGTAATTTTCGTTGCCATTTCATTTCTTGATAAAGCGCTGGCCAGTGGTCAAAAAACTCGGTCACTTTTGAGCCCTGCAAGATGTGTAGAATAAGATAAAAAAGAAATATGGATACAAAAAAGCACGTTTAATTCTTAACATGTTCAGAAATATGTACTGAACTGAAAAGGCAATCTTAATTTCTTCCGCCTGAAATGATTCTTTAGGGCAAGAACTTTAACATTTCAAACGAGCTCAGCTAGATCTAAATCAAAATCAGGAATCATTTGTCATACTGGCAGAATCTTACTCACAAATCGGCAAAGACCCTTTTCCTAGCAATTCACAAGCATCTGCTACTATCTAAGGAGTTCCTCAGCACAGCTAACGTCGAAACGCAATGAAACATTGGGCAAGGAACTACACCTTTACGGTTCTAAACATATAAACTTGCGTTTACATTAATATGTAGCTGTATAGTATATATTTTTTTTCCTAATTCTTGATAGAAGATATTGTATTGCCATCCTCATCTTTCAGACGTTTTCGTCTCATTTATTCTCTTTCTCCATATTTTCTAAACACTATTATGCCCTCCGTATACCATCTCAGCTGCTTTGTGAATCAGTTTTCCTCAAGCTCCGTCGTTCGTTTATTTCGTTCCATATTTCACCCACTTTAACAGAAGGCAGTCATTTTTTTGCCTCATAGGAAGTATAAGATAATCATTTTAGTTTTTTTGAAGATATCAGCTATATGACCAATATTCGGTGTAGAATTGGAATCAAAAACAGAAAAGTGGCACATTAAACTCCTTCTTCCCATCAAAATTGTAGTTACTCGGTTTCGCCTTGTCCTTTTACAAGTTATTTCACAAATATTTTCCGATTCTGTCCCATTTAACTTTACAAATAAATCAGAGGAAATACCGAGCTGATAAAAACAAGCAGAAATGTAGGATAAAGGATAAAGGATAAAGAATAAAGCTCTCAACGCTGATCAATCGCTGAGGGATGCGCCATGCATTCGACTTCACTAAGCATCGTATGGTGGTGACTAAATGCATATCTGGCCTTTACAATGACTCGCGATGGCCAAGCGATGTATATCGTAAATGCTGCTACCCTCCCAGACAAGTCTGGTACCAATTTGCCTACCCCGGATGGATGGAGGGCTTAGCGAGCTTGGGGCGTGTGATCCTATGTGTACTGCAGAAGCCTCTAATCAGTGCTGTACACGCGGCTTCTATGAAAAAGTAAGGAATAAAGATTAAGCACGACATACGACGCGTTGAACACGAACTTAGCTCATACGGTTAATCAAAATATAAGCTAAAAGACAGAAAGGGAAAGGCACAGTCGGCAAGAATGAACCAAGGACTATGGGTATGTGTACCATGTTGGGATTTGGAATAAGGATCGGAAGTTTTTGGTATGGAAGAGAAATGAAATGAGAGATTGAACAAAAACAAAAGTAATGATTAAAATATGGTACTCTAGTTGCAACCAATAATAGAAATAATTATAATGATGTTGAGATATTTGCAAAACTCCGGACCCCTGATCTATGCTGTGGGGATCGAACACGCTATTACCCTTTCGGGGTGGTAACGCGCTAACCACCACACGATGCGAGTCTTTCGTTTGGCCTGTATCTCAGCCGTATTATTGATTTGCAAGTGCTATCAGCAATCATCCATCAATGGGATTGATCTGGGGAGCACAAATCGGCAGTGAACCTAGTTAAGCTGAAGCTGTACTATAAACCACAATGTCGTCACCTTTTATTTAGTGCCTAATCTTTTTTATAGTGCAAATAAACATAGCATTACATATTTATAAATGATTACAATAATTAATCAATTTCTGAAAAAAAATAAAAGCAGTGGTATATAGTGATGGGTAAACGTAGCGCAGTGGATAAATGTGCTCTGCAATGCAGATGCGGTCATCAGTTGGATCCCGAGTGCCAATCCTCTATTCCGCCGCAATTAGAAAACGGGTACCAGACTTGTCAGCGAGGACAAAAAAACTGACGAACATAGGCATATATGCGTCCATTACACTCTACAACACTATGAATTGAGTCTAATGCGTGCGTATCCCATAATGGTCAACGTTTAACGCTTCATTTTTTTATGAGTAAAACGATGAAAGAATAATGACAGCCAGTTGCCTGGCATACCTGATTGTCTCGCTCGGTGTTGTTATAAATATTCTGTTTTGTCTCTTTGGTGAGATACGAGCAGATCTCATGTATTGGAAACACAACTCTCTCCAGAGTTCGATCTTGGCGAACTATCTGAGTAACAAAAACGAAAACAATACACTTTAAAACTTACAAAGGATTAGTAAAAAAAAGTTCTAAACCACCTTAGCAAAAAAAACACTGAAGAATGAGTGATTTTTGAAAGATAACTAAGAAGTGGGATATTCGTCTTGGTGAATCATTTTATTTAAACATGTAAGAAAAGTTCACTTAGGCAAAAGTTGTGTTGCTTAACGATATTTACTACTCCCTTCATACACTAGTAAATGAGCGCATCCATTTACAGTTCCAAAATGCAAACAGTAAAAGAGCAGCCGAGCAATTCTTTTTTCTTATAATACGTTGTGAATAGTAAAATGTCACTTACTATTTAAAAAGAGTTTTAAAAGCTAATTTTAAAAAAGAACAAACGGTATAGAAAACTCGATCACACTTCGATTTGAGCAGTGTGTTTTTTGTAGAAGTTCAGAGCGTTTCTCGTCTGTGGTGATTTGCTCGCGTCATCCGGATCCAAGCATTGAGCCAATTCTGGGCTATGTCCAGCCAACTGATGAGCAAGAATGTATATGTTATGACCGACCTGAATAGTGAAAGAGACTTTCACGCACATACACATTATCAATTCCCTCCTGAAATACAAAGGAATAAAAGCAGAGCCCGTTAAAATATATGTGCAATCCCAGTCTATGAGAAACAAATTAAAATTAGAACTAAATGCTGACTTGGAGAACAAAAAGGAAGTGAAAGAAAAAAAAGAAGGGTGGTGAGATAAATTTTAATCAGCGTCATTGATATAGACATAGTATGAAAACGTTTATAAAAAAACTTCATTTAGTTCTGGTGTCTGAAGAACGAAAAAAAGAACTACAAGCGATTCAAATTAAATACCTCTTTGGGATTTACAGTTGATGCCTGCTCTGAGACATACTTCAGATCTAATTTAACGTCATCGTGGATGGAAACGGCACCCGACGAGTCAACGGATATTTCCGGCAAGATCACTAAAAGGTGCAAGGCTTAGTGATGCGAACCTCTTGTAACAAGTTCCACCACCTATCTCTTCCTAATAAAGAAATGATCTAGTGCCACCGTACCGTATCAAGTATAGAGGAATTAAGCAATACCGTATACTACAGTATCACATTTATTCAGTCATTGGCAACTAGTGCTGACTCAACCATATTAAGATGACCTTCCCTAGTATAAATCTTTAACGAGAGCATTAACAACGCACTGTACCTCCATCAGCTTTCATTAACGGGCTTACAATACTGGTTGGCCCATTCTGAAGCTTGGATCGTTGCAAAAGATCACGTCGCATTACACTAATCTCATATTGCTTTGAGTGAGCCATTTCGTACGCTTGTGTAAGAGCATGTACCTAAAATTTTTTTGAATAATGAAATTTAATTGATTAAGAGAACAAATACGAGCTGAATGAGCCTAGGCGACCTTTTGTGCATAACCTCTTGCAAATCCTCTTCGCGCGCTTCTAATATTTTTAGCAACAGTCCGTTGGGAAATACGTAATTTTCTTTAATTTCATCCTGTAACCAAACTTAAGAGCGTGTGTGGTGCAGTGGTTGGAGGCGTTACTGTGACACACGTGTAGAATCAATCCCCGCGCCCATGGCGCACCAGGCTTCCATCCCTCCGGGGTCAGCAAATCGGTACCAGATTTGTCTGGGAGGATAGCAGCACTGGCTCGGTACATCGGTAGGCCACCGCAGCCACTGTAAAGGCTAGATATGCATTCAATCACCTCCAAACGATGCTTAATGAAGTCGAATGCATGACGCATCCCTCAGGGATTGATCAACACCGAGAGCTTTATCCACTATCCTTTAAACAAATTTGATTGATTTTATTTATTCGCAAAATTATCCTATTGCACAGATTTTTTTTAAAAGGCTATATATCAACATGAATGCTCGACATATACAAACGTCAAGCAAATTTATCCGTTCCGATCTAACAACTTACTATCAAACTTCTTTTAGCACTGCTTATAGCAATATTATGCATTTGTTGTCCTTCAACTACTCCGTGTCACAAGATGTGTAGTAGTGATGCTGGAGGTGAAGCTTCATTGTGCGGAGCGAACTCGTTCGCTAATTCGTTAACAGGGTTCTTCAAATTAGGGCAATAATTGAACATGTCCTCCAACAAGTCAAGCCAGTGTTCGGCTTGTGACATGTTCCTCTGATCAATATCGCACGATTCGGTGCTGTCGAAGAAATGTCTGTCATTCTGGAATGATCCGAGCACCGAGGCAGCAAACTTTCCTTGAATCTATAAACGTTGGTCATTGCCCGTGCAAAAGAGAAACCACCAGCGCGAAAAACCTCGGGATTTCGTAGAAAACCGTGCTTGACCAACATTCTGCAAGTCAGTGAGTAGCCAAGACAGCAGATTCGGTCACAGCCAAACCCAGAAGAAAACCAGATCACCGCCGAAGGCGACGGTTACAAAACAACGAAAAAAGTGGACGGGCCACAGCACTCATTACATATGAACACAAGTCATCTAAGTATTTAAGTAAGCGCTCAAAAATCAGGCCTATCACATTAACCAGGAATTAGTGCCATTTTAGAAGTAACTCAGTAAAAATGCGGCAAATTTTCCATAAAAAAAGGGTGACAGCATCATATGATAACAACCCGCGGACAACTTTTCATAACTGATTACAAACTCCTTAAAAAAAACCTCCACAACTGTTTGAAATCCAGCCAAATAGAAATTGTAATATGGATAGCACAATCTGCGAATAAAAACCCAACAAGTTGTCACTGTTGATGTCACGAGGACGATTTAATTGAATTTATAAAGATATGACAATTACAACTGCATATATGAACAAAATTAATTAACATCGGTAAATTTAATAACATACATATAGTGTGACGATTTTATCAACTACCTTATAAATAGGGCGCGCATAGCGCAGTTATCGGAGGCGCCGTGCAATACACATGGGATCGATTCCAGCGCCCCTGGACCTCCAAGCTTTTCATCCCTCCAGGGTCGGCAAATTGGTACCACACTTGTCTGGGAGGTTTTCTGCACTGGCTCGATACATCAGTAAGCCACGGTGAGTTATTGCAAAGGCCAGATATGCATTCAATCGGCTACGGCGGTGCTTAATGAAGTTGAATGCATGGCGCATGCCTCAGAGATATATGAACGCAGAGAGCTTTGTCCTTTATCCTTTCTACCTTATAAAATAATGTACACAAAATCAGGGCTCCACAGTCCCATTAGCACAGTGCAAGCAATTTTTTCATAGTATTTCTGCACATTTAGATGGGCCCAGCACGTCTTCACATTTCTGTCCAGATCCCAGCATGTCATGCAGTCGTTTCAATATCTCGCAACAATCATTTCGCGTGCTTGGTTTCATGTGTGTACTTTGGCTGCAGCTTGAAAATGCCCGTCTTCTTGCTTTACCAATATGCTGCGTGCTAATTGAATGTGGTTCTCCTCGGAATTCCGAAAAATCCAGGTTACGTCAGTTCCAAGCCTTCATCACATGCACCCACCTGTGATTTTACAGCGGAAGATTTGCTTTCTTGCAGTTAAGAATGTTTCAAAACAATCTTTGTGATGTCATTGAAGCTCGAGTTCAATCGACTGATCTATCTAGGATGACGTTAAGAGGAGAATCTAGGACGCTTTAATGATTTGAATCAAATGGAGAGTCAGGAAACGATTAAAGAAACCTAAATATTTGGCTAAAAATCTGGCTACTTTGATAAGCTTAAACTTCCATATATAACTACGTGCTGTAAGCATAGATAGAGCTATAGTGAAAAACTGTACAAGGCTGGTATTTTTAAGAAGCAATTAGGGAAAATTTAGCGCAAAATTCTGCAAAATGAAGAAAAGATGTGGATTTTTGCATGCCTCCGATTTGCTTTCATGGTCGAGTCAACATATTCTCATAAACACTTTTATCAAAGTTTTTATCAGTTTTCAAAGAATAACTTTCCTTAACCTTGGCATGACTAATCAATGTATTCTTTCAACGCTTTCCCAAGCTTCCCTCTTATTTTTGTGTTGTATCACAGCGCTTTTCTTTCCATGATTGTAAATGGAACTCACCAACTGACTTGGTCCGCCGTCCGTGTTGTCCATGTTCTGCAGTACACGTTCGGCATTCTCACTGTCATGCCTTGACTCCATAATCGCCAATAAAAGTTTTGATGCTTGGCTCTACAGAATGAACTAATGTTTTAGATATTGATACTTACTGCTTTGCTTTTTACCCATCACATGCTGATGAAAGCACAGCTAATGTTAAGCTAATTTCATAGTAATGAAAACCTTGAAACTAGTTTTCATAACGGTTGGTCGGGAAGTGGGGTAAATTTCGAAGGTAATACACAAGTGATTGCAATGGCACAAACTTATTTAATAGTAAGAAATTTATAAGATAGCTAGAAGCAATCAATTGTTCTAGAAGAAGGTTTTCATTACTTCAAAATTGTTCCACCACTATTATTGCAAGAGATTGCCTTCAATCCCCAGCACCTATACTGACGCTTTATGACATCATCTCATAGTAAACAACCTGCTGAAAATTATTCAAAGTAAAAAAAGACTGGTTTACCTTAATCTCTAATGCCAACTCCATATGATCATCAGCTAGTGGTTTGATATCGTTAAGCACTAATGAGATGATTATATTAAGCCCGTTCTCCTGCATGGCCATCGTGTTCTAGAATTTACTGAACGTTTATTCAATGAATTAGTGTCTTGTTGTTGTTGTTGTTGTCGTTGTTGTTGTAAAAAACAAACCTATTTTACTACTCCTTACCAAGAAGATCATCTACAGGATTGAATAGGCAACGTAAACCAAGATTGAAGAACATGCACACTACCTGATTCTCATGACAAGGTCCCTGACAGAACTCGGTGAGGGTGGCGAGAGTCTGAGTGATAAGGCTAAAATTGTGCTCACCAACTTCTCCGAACACACCTAGGCTTCCTTTCGTTGACCCGCACACCTAAAAACCAATGAATAAATAGCCTATCAAATAAAAATCAATTTTGATCGACGGAACTTTATTTGTAAAAAAAATGAAGAATAGGCAAAAGGTAATAAAATTAACGGCGTTGGTCATCTCCATCCAGATAGGTGACCACCCTCAACATCCATATGTGAAATCGTTGAAGAAAGACACTAGATTTCAGTTCATCATTTATGCTCATTTGTGACATATTTCCTGTGAATTACGTGTTCCCATGATTAGCAACTGATGATAACAATAAAAGTAAAAAAAAGCAAAAATATGTCCATAGGAAGAAGAAACGGCTTTGAGAAGGAAAAAGCATGAGACATTTCAACATAGAGTATCCACTCTTCAAAATATCACTGCACCACTTACAGTATCCAGAAAACTAAGTGTGTCGGCGACCAAGTTGTGATTTGTGCGATCAGACTGTTTTCGTATAAAGTTCTGTAGAAGATTGTTGTGATTTTCACATAACAGTTGCAACACTCGAAAGATTGGCTCCACAATTGCAACTTCAGCCGGAAGCGCATCGTTTATGCTGAAAAAAGAATGAAATGGCGAAAAATACACTAAAGTCCGCTGTTTTAGCGAAATATTTCTTCCTGAAATAATTATAGACGAGATCAACAGAAATACACTAGAATGAGTAAGTCGTTCGTAGAATTCCAAAATATGCCATTCATTACATATCCACAACTTCAAAATGTTGAAACCCTAAGTTTTTACCCTGCATTTGTGAGCTTTGGCTGAAGATAATCTCAGAAACTTTGCAGAAAAACTGCTTTAGAACAATTTTTCCATCTATTTTCTCGCCAAAAATTGTTGTGCGCTAAGTGACTCGACTATAAGTATTCACTCCCACCTCTCCCACTAACAATTTGAAAAGAACATTCATAACGTAGCTGTCAAATCTCTTCAACAACTTCGAGTTTGCTTAATGACTGAAGAAAATATTAATCATAAAGCAGTTTGTTGTGCAGTGAAAACTAAATATTGTGACCATCGTCGCACGATAATGATCTTTGACGATGTACAAAACAGGTGACAGCTTCGATCACCCGACAATGGTCGGAGCTCGCGACCACGTCCACTGCATTGTTAGGGCTCGGAATCTGCCCACTCGCGCGGTCGATCACGAACAGAACGTTTTTGATAGCGCTACCAAAGGTTAAAGCTTGTAAAATTCCACTTCGTTGAACAACTCATTGCACTCAGTAAAACGCACCGATCTTCATCCTGATATGGAGAGAGATCGGGTAAACTGGACGTCGTCAATTCATGTGACTGTTGTGAGATTTCAGAAAGCGATGAATGTCGGACGTTAGTCGGATTAAATAACGGATTGACTGCATGGTCCAGTGATATCGGAGTTAGCGCTGTTGATGCTAAAATTGAATTCGAAGTCACTATTTTTAAAGTTGTGCTTCATAGGCTGAGAAGCCGTCAGAAACCACTGGCTTAATGTAATCTGAAGGGAGAAGGACAGAATGTGCTATTTCACCTCTAGCAGCTGGAAATGGAGGTCTGATATTTAATTTAGCGTTGTACCGAATCATACATTCACGATGGCTTCGGGGAAGTTTTCAGTGGTCTTTCTTTCTCAGAAGACTCGAAAGTACCACTGATTTTGGGGATGCCGGAAAATTAAAAAGTGTTGACAAATTACACCACAAAATGATTGGCCTCTAGATCTTGTTGGCACTACAAATTGATCAAGCTATAAGGCTGATATAAATTACACCAACCATATCCAGCTGAGAGGAACAGAAAAAAGAACAGCATAAATAATGAAAAAGCCCGCATGCAAAGTCAAAAATCGACATAGTTCTGGAAAGAAACCTTAGGAAAGCCTCAGAAAAAAGCAGAAACGAAGCATTGAAGCTAAGTCTAAATTAAGTATTGGGTTAATGAAACGTTTTGACAATGTTGAGACAGCTAGCTGTTGGCTAGAAACGACGAACGATATATTGATCAGAATCTTTACAAACTCTGCTTGTGAAATTGAGGATCGCCATCGCCTTGATTAGAATTCGACAACACACAGCAGAAACTCTCACGAGATGTGCCTTTAATTATTTACACAATAATCTGACAAACTGAGGTAACAAAAACTACATGCTATTCACCAAGAAGCATCACTTAGAACAAAAATGGTTTTATCAAGAAAAATAAGAGAATATGATAATTAGGACAGAATCTCTATACCAGAACAACATTTCCTATAAATGACAGCGAGTTTGACATCCATTCACTCAACCGAGAAAGAAATAGTAAAGGTTTCACACAGTTGAAGGTTCTAGGAAATCATGGCATGCGGATTTTCTACATTAAGTTTTTTCGTGATGATATCAAACCAATCAACCTGACAGAGTAATGGCCGTCTAAAACTGGAAACTTCGAAACACTAACGTAATCGTAGCAAAAAGTTCTTTTTCCCAACAAGAGGTTCGTAGGAGAAAAAACACTGACACATACACACAGACACATCCTCACCCATATAAATATACTCACATCGTCTACTGGCGTTAGCTGAATACGCTGAAATGTGTGAATAATATGATAACGATTGTGTTTGCTTCTTATTTACTGCCTACAATTATTTTACGCAGTAGGGTGTGATGTGAAATACAACCATTGTGAGGTTGAGATATTTGCAAAACTTGGGCCCGAGGCCAGATTCGAAGCCATGACTACCCTTTTCGGAGGCTCACAAACAACCAGCTGCACTGCTGAGAGCCTTACTTTACCTTTCTCTCAGCCTGTTTTCTATCTAGCAGTGATAAATAGTGGTATGCATCTTACTCATATGCTTGGAGCTGGTAGGGTACAGATGTACCATCGGAATTCTTTGTTAAAAGTGAATTACAGTAATACTGATTGTGACGAAGTTGGTAATGTAGGATAAACTCAACTATGAGCATAAAACGTGACTATTATCAAACTGTGATAGATGAAAAGAGTCCATCAGTTACCTCCTCTTGGTTTGCTTTCATTGCATGACATCATATCGCTCTTTAGGCGATTTTGCGCTGTCAGAATACGCTGCGAAATTGCCTTGAAAAATAGCTCGTGCGCGTCTTTTTTCTTCAGACGAGTGTAGAAAGATTGCTGTACCTAAAATACCATTGTCATCTCACATCTAATAGTTGAACGATATTATGTGTAAAAGTTTATTTCCTTGATGAAAGTTTAAAAAGCTTTTGGCTTTTAATAACGTGCCCGACGGTGACTGAAACCAAAACATTAGAAGGATTACAAACGCCTAACATAACGGCACACAAAACATGTGGCTTGACAATATCCTACCTTGAATAATTACCGTGATTGTAATTAGTATAATGTCAAAGTTAGCTTACTAAAGTTAAAAGCACAAAAAGGATAAAGCTCTCTGCGTTGATCAATGCATAAGGAATGCGTCATGCATTAGACTTTGTTAAACTTAGAGCTGATTGAATGCATATCCGGCCTATTTATTGACTCGGGGTGGCGCACCGATGTATCGAGGCAGTGCAGCTCCCATCTCCCAGACAAGTCTGGTACCAATTTGCCGACCCCGGCGAGATGTAGGGCTTGGTGCGGCAGTGGCGTGAGGATCGATCCCATGTGTGTGTTGCAGGGCGCTCCGACCATTAGCCACAGGCGCCCACACGTCTACTAAAGTTGGTTGAACTAATTTTAATTCGCACGCAGCTTCGTGGTGTGCAAAATATAACTATCGACCGCCGCTGCTTCTACCATACTCATGGAATGCAGAGGCATTCTGTACTATGTTAGTATATTTGGCATGAGCAACTGACTGACTTGAAGTCTACTAATATTTGCTGGCTTTCACAGCTAGGAAGACATCAAGTTGTTACATTGTGATATGTCTAGAAAAGATAGCTTAGTTCAATAATGTGGAAAACATGCGTATTGATTACATCCGTTATCTTTAACAACATCAACTTCAACAAACTTTAGAAATTAAACGAAGAAAAAGTCGTTTGTTCAGCTCCATATCTACCTGCGATTAATTATGTCGAATTCATCACCCTCCCAACGGTGTACCGCCCTCATTGTGGCTGGGAGGTGTTCCTGGGTGTCGGACTGCGACGTACAGAGGGAAGACTCGTCCTCCCGGCAGGGTCTCCCAAGTTGAGGAGTCCGGCGTTTCCATCAGGAAGCCCAACTAAGACTAAAGCAATACCAGGATCCACCACCGTCCTGGTAACAAAGTCGCATGGTAACAAATCTCCCTCTGATCCACAAGGACTGCGACTGCCCGTGGTGGTGACGACCTAGGGCAGACTTTGGCCAGGCTGGACCTCGGGATTCCAGGGAACCACAACGGCTTAACCAGCAAATCTCCGGAAGATGGTGATTATGCTGGGGCCCGCACAACTAGTGATGCCGGGCCATTCAAGTATCAAGTAAGTAGGAATTTATAATACCGCTGATTATATTTAAGTAGAAAGAGAAAAGACCGATTGACCTTGTCATTGCCTTCGAGAAGCAGAGCCTTAGCAAGTTGTATGGCTTTGAGGAATATCTCTCGACTCGGTTCGTTGGTAACGATGTCGATTACGAGATCGGAAGCCCCTGCGTCATTAAGGCGGCACTGAATCTCGTACAACGAGCGCTCGTCAATCCTTATTCCAAACTCCTTTTCCGAATGTTCAGTCGCTGCAATTGTCATTTTACTGCCTGATTTACGAAATTATACATAATCTTTATAGATAAATTTTGCTAGATCACCGTTATACTGGCTCCCTGCCGATTAAATCCGTTTCACTAAAGTTATCAAAAGAAAATAAAGTGCATAACCTATGAAGCGTTGCACATTGTAAGCCTCGATACGCATTTGAAACAAGTAAGCACACAAAACACACACATCGTTTGTGGAGAGCGGATCAATACGCACACTTTGCACGTTATCGCAGTGAACCCCATCGAGATTCATACTCACACTGAGTTCCATCTCGCGAATCGCCGAGCATTTTCTGTCGTTGTAGATTCCCATGCGGTCCGAAGTACCGTTGTAGCAACTTGTAGCGGAGCTGCTGTCCCTTCAAAAACGCATTAATTTTATCACTTAACTTCTTTCAAAAAAGCAACAGTTGAGAAGGCAATCAATAAGCCACAGAAGAAAAAGACACCAGAAACTCAAGAGGAAAGGCCCTTAACACAACGCTAACGCTCTATTAATGAATATGCACAGCAGAAACAGTAAAGAAGCGAAGGAGCGGATAGAAAATGTTACTAAATCCATCACATACCAATCGATGGCTGCCTATCGAAAATCGACCTCTCTGGAATATGAAATCGACAGGTAGCCTCGAATTTTCTACACATTCCATTGTTATATTCAATTTGGTCAATATTGTCGAGGGAATAAGATCGATTTGACATAATTGAAGAAATTTAAAACAAACTCTCAGTCATAAAATTGGGTTAAAGACTAAAATCTAATTCAAGTATGACAACGATTAGCTCGCATAATGAAAAACCCCATATAGAACCAGAAAATATTCACTTTCTCACGATAGTATTAACATTTGACGATGATCCCAATGTTTAACTCCTTTTGAGCTTAACAGCAGTCGAAACCATCTTTTTGTTTTAGGACTGTCATCAGCTCGATATATTTGTCTATATTTCTTAAAAACTGCCCTTGTTGAACTGACCCGAAGTTTACATATGTTGTCGTTCCTGTTGTTGTTGCTGCTGTTCGATGAACGACGTTTCGGCGATATCGCCTTCATCAGGGCTTGGACGTATTTAGTGTGACAATAACCTTGTAACTGTGAACTATCTATAGTATTATAAAGATCTAACGTATAAATGGACGCCAAATTGTTTAAAAAACTACTCACTGCGCCGTTGTGTATGGGACCACCTGCGAGTTTTTCACGTGGGATGACGAGTGTGACCTTACCAGGTCAGAAAATCAGTTTCTAGATAGAGTACCATATCAAGCGTGATAGTGAAGCATTCATTTTACCGGTTCATCTTGAGACTTATAAAAATTAGCCAAGACGCTTCAAGAGTCTTGCGCGTTGAAGTTTTTTGATTTTTACGCTACGATCCCGACAACCACTTAAAAATCATCACCGTTGTCTTTTGTGCCCTATGTGTACCTGGAAAAGTGCTTTGGCGATTTTTAACTTTTCTATCCAGATATTCATTTATATGGACACCATGTGATCTACCCGTTTCCCTCAATGTATTCCTCACTGCATGGCTCACATGAGACAGTATATTCCTGTAATGATACTGAGATATTTGCAAACCCGACCACAAGTGGAGCCTTGCCAATATCTCTGCACCATTATAGTTGCATTTAACATAATATCCTGCAGTGAAAATTGTTGCAAGCAGCAAATAAAAAGTTAACACTGCGATTAAGCTTACTGTACCTGAACTCATGCAATCCCTGTCTCTCCCGTGAGGACAGATCATACAGTTATCTGAGCAGAACAAACCATCATAAAGACGACTGCGAATAATAGATGGCGTAGAGTAATAGATGGGAGATTGAATGACTGCCACAGAATTTCCAAGACCACTTCTTCTTAAGCACCTCTTAATGCCGTAATCCATTTCGTTTTGATATGAAGGATAGCCTGAAAGGAACCTTACCTAAGCTTAGAAGAAGTAGCAATCCTAAGTTTTGGTCTAACGAGAGTGGTTTCTGCTTCGTAGCCATAGAACATGGCTACCTTTCGTGCAAACATTAACATTGATTCCTTCCTTTCATCTTCTCTTGTGCACACATTTTTAGCCGTTCAGTACATGTTTTGACGAGAGCTTTTCTCATGTGTAAAGGATGAGAGGGAAAGGTAGTGCATATGTTTTTATTACCTGGTTTTCGATACCATGGCTACTTTCTGAAAGCTTTATTTGCATATTTGGGAATGTAAGCCAGTTCTCGGTTGAGTTTTCTCGTGTGATTTTCATATACTCCGACTGTCTATTTAACAGTTCAGGGCACTCATACCAATCATGTTCTTCCACATCACTCATGTTCTTTTATGGAACAGACGATGGAGCAGTCAGCTATGTATCGACGATAGAGTATGGGTGGGCGATCAAGAACCTGAGCTTGCACCTTAGACGTAGAAGCCTTGGCAAGGTTTCGTGCTAATCAGTATGTAATGGAGCTTATCCCAAACAGTAACCATGTAATGGTTACTGTTAACTGTTTTCAATGTTAATTCACTTTATAACAATGTGTCGAATGACTCCGCAATGCAAGCCATTCTTGAGCTACTCGTAGAAAATGAAAATAAAATAAATATGTACGGCTTGTCAATTCAAGAACTAATGGCTCTCCTAAAACATGTCTCACTTGTTAAATTTGTAGGTGATTGGGAAAGTACTTTGCATAAATTAGGCCATGGGACAACGATTAGCGCCAAGCCTTGGCATCGCTTTTATATATAAGCTAGAAGCTACAGTTCTCGATCGCCGACCTCTACTCTACTGTTAATACATAAACGACTGCTTCATCGTCTGTTCCACACAAAAACAGATGGATGAGTGCTTTGAATTGTTAAACAGACAGTCAGACTTTATAATATCCATACGGGAAAGACTAACAGGGAACTGGCTTTTCATTTTTAATCATCCAAATAAAGCTTTTTAAGAAGTGGCTACATAACAAAATGGTATCGAAATAACCTATATACAAACTAGTGCACTACCTCTCCTATCATCCCTCATAAATGAAAAAAAGCGCTCATCAAGAACGTGCACTGAATGGCTAAAAAATATGTGCACAGGAGAAGAAAAAGGAAAGCATCGATAAACTTGGCACAAAAGGTAACCATTTCCAATGGTTACGAAGCAGAGGCCACTCGGGTCAGACCAAAAGGTAGGGCTGTTTCCCAAAATAATAACATTTCAAACCTAAGCAAGATGTCTTTCAAGCCACCTTTCATTTCAAACGAAATAAGTTACGCCATAAAGAGGTGCATAAAAAAGGAGTCTTGAAAATTATGTGGTATTGACTTCCCACGCAACACCTAACTATTTCGCAACCGGATCGTTTATGCAGCTCAGAAAAGTGTGTAATCTATCCCAACGGGGGAGACGGTGATTGCATGAGTTCAGGTGCAACATATTTGATCTCATGTAAGTCATGCGGTGAGGAATACATTGGAGAAATGGGCGAACCAAATTGCGCCCGCTAAAACAACATCTAGATACAGAAGCTAAAATTCCAAAAAGTACTCCTCTGGGTACAGATAGGACGCAAAAGCACAACGGCGATGACTTTGAAGTGACTATCCGAATCCTAGCGCAGGAATAAAAACATCAACGCGCAAGACTCTGGAGGCGTTTTGGACAAATTTCAAAAGTTTAAAGATGAACCGGAAAGACGAATGTCTCGTTATCACACGTGATATGGTGTCCTGGTTTGGCTTCTACATCGTCCTTGAGCGGTCGGTTACTTTTTCAATGCTACTTTCGTTTCTAATTTCGGTTCTAACATCTCTCCGAATCAACTAGTAGGAAGAACGAGGGAAGGATTCGTCGCCGAAAACACACCTCCCTCTGATCCACATCATGGTGAAGACCTTTACACGCCCTTGCAAGGTTACGTCAGGACTCCAGGGAGGACCAAGTTGCACGACCAGTAATAGGCCAGCCTCAGTACCCCCCACACTGGGTGCTCCCGTCTATGACTTCAGGCAGTGAGACGACCGGTGAGAGGCAAGAAAATCTCGGGTAACGCAGGACGTCACTGGAACCGGATCTGACGAACACACGCACGACACGCTACGGGGATTGTTTCTTAATATGCACGTATAATGCCAGAACACTCTCCACAGACGCCGATCATCACACGCTTCTTGTCGCCGCAGATCGCATTAAGTTTCATGTGATCGCATTATAAGAAACAAAAATCAAGAAGACCGACATACGCCAACTAAACAAGGGAACCCTTGTGATCCGTGGAGAAAAGGTCGGTCACGAAATGTCGGCGGCGTAGGCTTTGTCGTCCATCCGTCCATTGTCCATCTCGTCGACTCGCACGAGATCCTTTCCCCTCGCATATCCGTCCTCCGTCTTCAACTGTCGCATCATAAGAAGATCACTATCATCAACTGCTACCCACCGATCGACGCAGCTGATGAGCACGAATTGAATGCGTTCTACTATCAGTTACAGGAAGTCATCCGCAATGATAAGCATATCATAAATTTGTTGCCGGAGACTTTAACGCCAGAATAGGAAAGGCCAACGACAGCGAATACAGGATCGGAAATTTTGGATTAGGAGAAGGAAATGAGAATGGGAAGCGTCCCGCAGGACTTCTGTCAGGCACGTCTCCTCCACGGAAACAGGCTTTTCCAGAAGAAAGAAAGCCGCCGTTAGCCATGGGAGTCTCCCAACGGCATGACTCATGCGGAGATCGACCATACTCCGACAAAGCAGAGGATGGTGCCTACTTGACACATCGGTAGTTCCGTCATTCTGTACTGGTTCCGATCACAGCCATCTTCGCGTGAAGATTCGATTCAGCCACAAGCTGGAAAAGAACTCTCTTCATCGACCACGAGGAAAAAGTCTAGCTGTATACGACGAGAACATTCTGAAAGAAATCCTATTAAAACGTGACTGGCAGATTAAAGAAGGCCCTGACCGAAGACTACGAGCTGCTTGCCGAAGGATTGAAAAGCTGTGCCGAATTCGCCTCAGTTCCTCAAGCAAGAAGATCGGATCGCATCTCCATCACTACTAAGGAGTTGCTCGAAAAAAGAAGGAAACTGAAGCTTGATCCTAATGCAACACGTTTAACATGGCTAGTAATGAATGTCAGCTGCAGAAGAGCTTTGCAGGAAGATCTGCAACGGTAAAAGCAGAAGAAACTACTGGAAGCAGCAGAGAAAAAGAAGCAGTCTGAAAAAATGCCGTCGGGACTTGTGTGATTATAATGTTCCGCTGTCAGCTCTGATGAACGAAGATGGGATCCCAGGATCGACTTTCTATTAACCTCGGCATTGGAATATGAATGCGTCGTTTTCTTGTTCAGCAATCGCGAGGTTGTTAAACAGCATACATTTACTTGCATAGAAAAACACAATACAATACAACAGTAGCTGACGTCTCGGCAGTATCGCCTTCTTCAGAGCCGCTTTTTTTTACGTGCCTTCCAATAAGGAAGATTAGAACAGCTGATTATAGTCGCATAAGGTTGATGACTCAGAGTGTGTTTTTCTATGGAAGTAAATGTATGCTGTCTAACAACCTCGCGATTGCTGAACAAGAAAACGAAGACGGGATCGTCAAAAGTTCCCTCCATGATATGGAATTAATAGCGGAAACGTTCTAGACCAACCTTTTCCGTCCCACAATCCCCGTCCCGAAACCTAATATCCCCGCTGGAGAAAAAACCACCTGGAATTCTTCCGTCAGAGGTTCGAGTTGCAATAGAAAGCATGAAAAGAGGCACAGCTCCAGGAACAGACAATGTCACCGCCGATTTCCTTAGAGCTGGAGGCCACAATTTACATGTACTTCTCGCAAATCATATGACAGCCTACCTTCAAAAGGAAAAAAATCCCCAGACCAGTGAAGGACGTCGCGTACGGTCATCCTGCCCAAGAAAGGAGACCGAAGGGATCTTCGTAACTATCGTCCCATATGCTTGTTGAGTGTACTCTACAAGTTCTTCACGAAGATTATCATCTCGCGCATATCAAGGACATTGGATGAGGCGCAACCAGTCGAGCAAGCAGGATTTCGAGCAGGATTTTGCTGCATGGACCACATGCAAACAGTGTCCAGGGTCCAGGGTCATCAAAAGTTCGTCGGGAATACCACTTGCCTCTGTCCTAACCCTTGTCGACTATGAAAAAAGCGTTTGACAGTGTCGAAACGAATGCAATCCTTCAGTGCTCGTCGACAAAGGAGTAGATCCGTCCTACATAAGAACTCTGTACGACTATTATCGGAACTGCAGTAGGAAAATACAGGGAGAAAAACATCCTTGGCATAAATCGAAAGAAGACCCAGTTCATGAAAAACCCGTGGTGCGAAGGCGAAAAAAATTGGATTGGATGGCTCTTTCATTGCAGAGACCACCTCGTACGTATACCTTGGGCGATCAATGAACACGGAAAACAACATGAATGAGGAACTAGATAGAAGAAGAAGGGCAGCTTGGGCCGCATTTGGGCCTCTCAAAGATGCCAGCGACCAACTGAAGGACCCAAAAATCCGTGCTCATCTCTTGGATTCCACGGTCCTCTCAGCGTTTTGTTATGCCTCGGAGACGTGGGTTGATACTTCAACTACGCCAAGAATGCTTCGCACTACTCACAAAGCGCTTGAGCGATGTCTTCTGAAATATAACCGGCACTCTTAATATCTAGCCGGAATGCGAAGCTCTGACCTTCGAAATCTGTCACAGCTTCGAGATCCAGGAGAAGCGAAACATAGATGGGCCGGTCACATATTGAGAAGAACAGGCGACAGATGGACGAAAAGAACAGTAGAGTGGACTCCAAGAGAATGCAAACGTCCCCCTGGGACGACCACCTACACGTTGGGCGGACGTGTTCGTAAACAAAGTTAATCAGCTGTACCCGTAGCTGCAGTTGTTTTACAGATCACGGTACGAGACTTGCACGTGCTACCATGCTCGAACAAGACCATCACCATGGACTACGATTGCGAAAGAAAGGAACGAATGGCATATGTGCTGGAGTCCGCACAGCTCGTGAAGGCGGTACGTCCAAGTATCCAAGTAAGTAAGATATGGTGCCTTATTTCTTATTGATTTTCTGACCTGGTGAGGTCACACTCGTCATCCCACGTGAGAAACACACGGGTGGTCCCACACACATCAGCGCCGTGAGTAGTTTTGTAAACAAAATAGGGCACATTTATATGCTAGATGTTTATTAATACTAAGGATATTTTACCGAATTATAAGGCTATTTTTTTACACAAATATGTTAGTGCTTTGAGAAAGCCAAAATCGCCGTCAGCCGTCAGCCGTCGAACAACAGCAACAACAATAACTCCGACAGCTTATGCCAACCTCACATCAGATCAGCAATGGCAGTTCGTAAGAAAATATAGGTAGATAGATATATCCACTATGACTCTATATCTCGAAAACTCTTGGCCGAATTAAGGCCATAGCTGACCTATAAAGATAATTCTTCACAGTGAAATATTCTCCACTTGAAAACTTATATGTACTCGATATTACTACACAGTTTCTTTTGCAGATAATGGTTAGACGGACCGCAAGGACCGCCCGCCCACTCGCTATTGGTCAGATATCGCTTGGGTGACCAATCGTACGACAATGGGCGTTGCCATTGGGACGGCCACGTGCGCACGATTTGAAGTTGTTCCAGCAGGAAAAACAGTTATTAACATAAATCAGGACTGTAAGACCGTGCTGAATGTGCAAATCAGAATTGCATAACAAGGGCTGACAGATATGAAAACCATGCATGGCCGTATTTCGCAAGCACAAGTAAAAATTATGAAATGCGAACACAGTTCTTTATAATTGATAAGGAGAAAGATACTGCAATCCATGAAGGGTTCCATAGCGTTAGGTACAATGCTTGAAAAGTAAAATTAGAAAAAAAATTACGTTAAAGAACATCGTCAAATCATCCTCAACAAGATGCCCAAAGTGGCGTGACAGCTGAAGTAACAAAATTAACTGGTTTTATAAGCAGTCATTGATAAATATTAAAGCTAATCTGTTCTTTTTTCATGGCAGGGTGCAACTCAAGATACAACCACAAGGATGTTGAGATATGAGCAGAACACATAACTTCTGTTGGGTTCGAACTCGCGGTTTTCCTTACCGTGGGCTGATCCACCACACCAACCAATGAGATTACTTTCGATTGAAATTCGAGATCAAAAGAGAAAATAGTTAAAAGCGTTAATTGATCCGATCACATAATGAAATAGACTGGTTTCCTAACATAGACGAAAAGTGTAAGCCATTTCCTTATGACCAACCATTTCAACACTTTGTTATTACGCTAAAAATATATTAATTTTAAGAGAAATATTTACAAATTTCGAAGAAATTGATCGTTCTTTAAATTTTCGACGGTAGTGTTCACGTGGAGGCAAACGACATTCGGGCTACAGACTACTTTTCTAAGCGAATCACGATCGAACAAATTCCAAGCTCCAAACAAATTATATTCCTCAATGTTTTTCCTAAAAAACAATTCAACAAATGCGCAAAAAATTTGATTCTCGGGACACGCTAAATAAAAATTAAGGGGCCCTTAACTTCGCAGTCAACCACGTCAAGCCTTAAGCTTAAGAATTCTTCACAAGTAACTCGACTAACATTGAAAGTTTATACTGATAAAGCCCAGAAAACAGTAAAATTAGTTAGAAATTCAGATGAAAGCGAGTTCCCTTTCCCAATTTTACATTCACTGTTGCGGAATTGGTAATGACGTGAAGTTTTTGAAGAAAGCAAAGAAAGAAAAAAAAGCAGTAAATAGAAACTGGGTGAAGGAAGGAACAAATAGAAATTTCAAATCCCATACAGAAAAAGTTTTTCTCCAAGATACCGGGTAATATTCATGTGCCGCAGGTGCTGAAAATGGTTTCTATGCGAATTTTTACCCTCCACCTACACATTCGATTATTTGTGGTACCAATTAGCGTATCATTTTCGTGTATAGCGACTTCTCATCGATCATGTGAATAACAAGTGAACAACAGCAAAACAAGGCAAGAAGCCAGTATTGAAATAGAATGGCCACTAGCCGACAAGGGCGTGTGGTTTCTTGCACAAGGAGTTTAGGAATTGCACGAAAATTGTTCACACATAGAAAAAAATTTGTGAAGATGAGATGAAGCAGTGAAAAATTACCGCATCGTTACCTGTTCGCATAGAGTTTGTTTTGTGCAGCTACACATACGACAAAGTGTTTGTAGCACACGACTGCAGAGAATGTCTTGTTTGTTCTGCATCAACGTCTTACAATGTTGGATAAGCCTTAATAGAAACATTACGAGAGCAAGAATCCAGGAAATCATTTAGGAACTAAAAATAAGAGAAATGAGTTAAAAAAACCGTTCGACTATCTACAGTCGCATTAAGATGAAGCTGAAAAACGAATAATAATCTGTTTCACTACATGTTTGCTATGCTTGAAATTAGTCGAGACCAGGAAGAGAAAGAAAAAAGAAAATGAAAAAAACAAGGAGCCGTTCGGGACAGCGAACAAAGAAGTTGGGAGAGAAAATAAGAATACTAGGCATAAAAAACATGACCATGCTCTGAAATGGGTAAACTACAGAGCGGCAATCACGATGAAAGAAGTAATATGAGAAAAAAAAAAGGGCTAAACGATTTTAACAAGCTCCGAAGTGCTTACACTAAAGAACAAAAAAAAACGGACAACATCTTAAGAGCTCTGTTCTTCAATTCCCAGATCTTTTCCAGGAAAAAAAAACAAAACAAAAAAAAATGTGTGACGATGGAACTCACTTGGTGACAACTGCGCCCTTGGCGCATTTTTCGCGAAGCGACGATCCGACCGGAAACAGGAGATCGGGTGAGTGCAGAACGTCGACCAACACACTGCCTTCAGCCGAATGCAATGGCATCAAATAGAATTTAAACTCGCCAATCATCATCTGAACATTTTTCGGTCACTGGCCGATCTATAAAGCCAAATGGACCACTTCTGTATGACAACACCAGCCTGCGCTCATATTGCACAACCGTTAGTGTAAAAAAAATAGAACATGAAACTCTACATCGTTGAAAATATCTTTTAAAAAAATCTTTAGATCTGCGAGCATTGGGATTTTTGCCATGGCAGTAAGCAAACAGTGCACATCATTGTCCGAAATGTAAAAAATTTTTGTCATTCTCGCTAGGACTATATTTTTATTTCAGCTTAGTTTGAAACGTAGAAATTGAAAAATCTAAAGATCGATATTGATTTCCAGCCACATTGTAGGAAACTGAAGGACCTGATTATAAAAAAGAATGAAAAGAAAAAAGAAAATAGAAGAAGATCTCACATGATAACAAGTGACGACATGCGCTACCTTAGCAGATATTCGACGTTGATTGGGATAACCGGGCATCACTAAGGAGTTCGCACGATTCCTCATGTTTAGCGTTTGCTGAGTCGTTCACATTTGATTTTCAAAATATTAGAAGGCATTTAAACTAAAAAACCAACCAAATATAATGGCAAAGATTACTGAAGTACCAAAAGATTACTTTATAGGGCGATGAAATATACAAGAAATAAAGAGTAAAACATGGAGAGAAACTATGTGGCAATGTGTACGGATATCGCAGTAACTATGATCACTGGTAATCGCTAATGTTCAACATACTCTACGGTGAACCATGGAAAGAAACTATATGGAGCTAGATTTTGAAATGTTAATATTCTGATCACCTGTCCGATGAAGCGGGCGGAATTAGCCGCGCACTGCCAACGTTGCTTCACAGTCGGTGCCGAGGTGAATGGAGGCAGTGCTATGCTGGCTGGTAAAGCGATTTTGTTCTCTTCCGCTTAACATTTTCAAAAGCTTTGATAGCAAAAAGATTAGTGAAAATGGTGAAAATTTCGATATAGAACCATAATTCTTAGAGTGACGACGACACAATCCATAGAATCTCTGCACGTGAAGGACGCTAAGCTGGTTAGTTGAAAGGGTTACATGGGACGTTCCTAGCCTTTGGATAGGATAAAAAATAGTCTAACGACTAGTATTTATTTATGTGATCTTATAAACTGATCTTCTTTAGTTGATCCGAGGTTGGTATAGGTGTTCGTTGACGTTATCTTTGTTGTCGGTGGTGTTTGTCGATGGCTGACGTTACGGCGATTTCGCCTTCCTCAGAGCCTGGACGTATTTTTGTATTAGAATACTTTAGTTATTCGGTGTAAAAGGCTAAAGTATTAATGAAAGATCAAAGTTTTAAATAGATGGTGGGTTAGGATGCTACGGTCATACTGAAAGGCTACTCACCGTGATGTAACGAGTGGGACTGGCCCACGCGTTGTTCACGTGGGGTCGCGAGCACGACACACACCGGGCTCAAAATATCATTTTGAAATAGGGCGCCAGGTCACGTGTGATAGTGAGGCATTCGTCTTTCCGGTTCATCTTTGGATTTTTTGAAATTTATCCAAAACGCCTGAAGAGTTTTGCTCGTTGGTGTTTTCGATTCCTGGGCTAGGATCCGCACAGTCACTTCAAAATCATCGCCGTTGTGCTCCTGTGCCCTATGCGTACCTAGAGGAGTGTTTTGACGAATTTTAGCTTTCCCATCTAGATGTTCCTTTATGCGGACACAAAGTGGTCTACCCGTTTCCCCAACACATTCCTCATCGCATGCGTTACATGAGATCAAGTATACTATACCTGAACTCATGCAATCCCCGTCTCACCCGTTAGGACAGATCATTCGGTTTTTTGAGCTGCACAAACGATCATAGAGACGGTTGCGAACTAACTGACGGCGTAGGGTATTGGGCTGGGATTTCAATAATCGTTATATAATTTTCAAGACCACTTTTTTCTTAAGCATCTCTTAATGGCGTAACTTATTTCATTTGATATGAAGGGTAGCTTTAAAAAGGGACCTTACTTACGTCCGAAACATTATTTTTGGGGGAACCACCCTACGTTTTTGTCTAACCCGAGTGGCTTCTACGTCGTAGCCATTGGAAATGGCAATTTTTCGTGCCAGGTTTTGCGATTCCTTCCTTTCCTCTTCTCCTGTGCACACATTTTTTTGCCGTACGGTACATGTTTTTGATAAGTGCTTTTTTCATGTGTGAAGGATGAGAGGAGAGGTAGTGAACCAGTATGTTCTTACTACTTGGCTTACGATACCATTTTTGCTTTTATAGCCACATTATTGACATCCCACCCAATACCCTACGCCGTCAGTTTAGTTCGCAACCGTCTCTATGATCGTTTGTGCAGCTCAAAAAACTGTATGATCTGTCCTAATGGGAAGAGACGGGGGATTGCATGAGTTCAGGTATAATATACTTGATCTCATGTAACGCATGCGGTGAGGAATATATTGGGGAAACGGGATAGACCACTTTGTGTCCGCATAAAACAACAGCTAGATGGGAAAGCTAAAATTCGTCAAAACACTCCTCTAGGTACGCATAGGGCACAAAAGCACAACGGCGATGATTTTGAAGTGAGTGTACGGGTCCTAGCGCAGGAGTCGAAAACATCAACGCGCAAAACTCTTGAAGCGTTTTGGATAAATTTCAAAAGTTCAAAGATGAACCGGAAAGACGAATGCCTCACTATCACACGTGACCTGGCGCCCTACTTCAAAATGATACTTTGACCCCGATGTGTGTCGTCCTCGCGACCCCACGTGAACAACGCGTGGGCCAGTCCCACTCGTTACATCACGGTGAGTAGCCCTTCAGTATGACCGTGGCATCCCAACCCACCATCCACCCAAAACTTTGATCTTCATTAACACCTCAGCCTCTTACACCGAATAACCAAAGTATTCTAATATTAAATACATCCAGGCCCCGAGGAAGGCGAAATCGCAGAAACGTCAGCCATCGACAAACAACACCAACAACAAAGACAACGTCAACGAACACCCACACCAACCCCGGACCAGCTAAAGAAGATCAGTTTATAAGATCACATAGATAAATATATCAACTATCTATGCCGAGGTTTATAGAAAGTCGGTCTTTTGAGTTATTAAGAGACTAGTATTTACCTGCCCTGAGGTATACATAGATTTAAAGGATGGGTTCCTTTTTCATACGGAGAAACTCTGATATTCTACACATCATGAGCACACAAATTCCCTGAAGGATGAGTCCAGCGAGCTACGCATGGTTATTTCTGCGCAAAAACCACTGAAAATCGAAGACGTCGTGGAAAAGGGTGATGTTCCTTGTCTTCGCCAACCGGTCATACTCGAATTAGTGATCAACGGGAAAGCCGCTGATAGAGGTGATTTTGTGCAACACTATTCTTAAACAGCTTCAGTTCCTCATCAAGGTTTTGTCAAGACAAGTTTTCACTGAAATAACATTCCAGGTTGCAAACCTACCCCATCTTCTTAGTCGCTTTATGCATTGATCGACTCGATACCAGTGCTTCGGCGATTGAGAGCGCTTTAGACTGCCTGCATGAAGCATGCACAAATGCTGTAGGAGAGCGGTGAACATCTTCTTGTGCGCCTGGAATTTGTACAACTATAAGACCCGAGAAAGTTGAGTTGATCCAGGAATGAGTACATATTGATTAGATATCCCGAAGTTGAGAAAAGTCAGTCTTTTTTCAATATTGTTACGCTATGTGCTAATTGATAATGATGCCGACAGCAACAGGTTGGATTGCTCGGAGAAAAATAAGCGATTATCAACGAACAATGAATACCAACAACAACCGTTATGTACGAAAGAAGACAACCGAATAAGGTTCTTCATTAGAGCGGTCCTCCACTGGGTTCGGCTTGATGTGTCCACGAAGATTCACATCGTAGGGAGGGAAGAACTATGGACAGTCGACCCAGAACAGTCCGGCTCTGAGGAAGGTAATCGCGTCGAAACGTTAGCCGAATAAAGGCTTTCACAAATTCGTGCTAGCTTATCAATGAAACGGTGCATGTTCTCCAAAGTTTCTTCGGAAATAATAAATAATGACATCCTATTGAATAGTCCTGAATTGGCACATATGGGCTAGATGGAGATCAGGTATTACTGATACACAACAAAATGCATTTCGTTTACTAAGTTAGTGAAAAAGGCATAAAAATGCCGAGGATGCGTCGACAATGTTGCAGCAACCAGACGTGCGTCAGAAGAAAGTGGAATGAAACCCAATCTCAGATGTTAAAGGACGATGAACGTAAAAGTGGCGAAAAGTAAATAGAAGTGTCAGGAAATGTTAACAAGTGCCTTTTTATTGCAATTATAAAAAAAATCAATAGCTTTAGAAAAAAGAACTTACGACTTTCAAATGCTCAAGAACCTCAACTAATCAGCATGAATTCTGGACAGAAATCCAGAACACACAACGATTCCTGTTTATCTGCATTTACCAGCCCCACACAGTAGTTCGATTATTGAAATCAGCTTGGCTAACACCAAATGAACACTCGCCCCAATTTCAACTACACATTCATCAATGATCGATGGTTTGAGCATGCGAAAGGAATGGCATATCACTTACGTGGATGTCGACTTTGGCTTGTTCACTGTACGGCTTCTCGAAGAATCTCAACAGAATCTCAGTTACGGTCGAACAAACGTACTGTTCTAGCAGACCACAACTATTTGGCGATGCTGCCAGACCTTTTTCCAACTGAAATGCGCTACTATAAACACTTACTTCCTTATGAATTGTCACCACTAACACTATTTACTTTTGTTAGCGTACAGATTTTTCTTCCCCATATTCATTACATATCTATATAACCAGCAAAACATAGATTTTTTCGGTATAATGAAATAAACGAGAACCCGTGAGCTCCTTCATTTAGGAATAATACACTCTATAACACTGACAGGGCGCGTGTGGCGCAGTGGTTGGAGGCTTCATCTAACTAACACAGTTCACGCGATCGACTTTCTACTAACCTCAACAATAATCAAAAGATTTTTTATACTCTTGTTGAGCAAACACGAGGTGTTATTTTAGTCTTTATTTCTACAAAGCTGACGTTTCGGTGGCTTTCGCCTTCCTCAGAGCATGGAAAGGTCAAGTTGACCGCAATCTACCTTGCCAAACATCTCCATAATCAAACTCTGTGATATTCGCAGATGAAGCAGGCAAAGCTATAGTAAAAGCATTAGTAACGTGAGGGCAATGCTTGTATTTACCTTCTGGACATCCAACAGCATGTTATGTAACAATGAATCCACATATTCGGGTTTATAAGCGTCCTTCATCTCGGCATCTGTATCAATGTAACAGTGAAGAAGAAATTGAAAATAGGCGGTCTTCACCTAAAATCATACATCTTTCGTAAGCTCTATATAATTTATCCTCTGCTTTTCTCTCAAACAACTTTAGTGATTTATCCTTCTTCCCTTTACTTTCGTTTTCTCTACATTTTAGCTGCTTCTCCAAAGTGTTCTCCTTTCATTGAAGAGCTTTCCAGACATTCGGAACTTTCTAAAGAATAACGAAGGAAATTAACGAAGAACGACTGAGGCACAGTTTACCAAGCTTTTCCAATTTTTTTAAAATTCCAGTTTGTTATGATTTTTTCTACTAAACATGCTCACAAAAAACATTTTCGCAAAAATCAGGAACAATCCCTTGCTTATTTCCGCACTCATTAGCTCTGCCTATACGTAGAGAAAAGATTCATAAATCGTAAATATGACAGAGGTCCACGAAAGAATAAATTTGTGGCGTTTTAGAGTACTATCATTAGCTGACTGTCGATTTGAACCAACGCTTACTTCTACTAGACATGATTGCGACGTGACAACTCGTACTATGTGATCCATCGGAATCTCGGAAGCGCACTTCAGTTCGGTACTACCATTTTTACCACGAGTGCACATCGCAAGTAATCTAACTAATTCTATGTGATATTTGAGAGGATGTGTATTATCGAGATACGATGACGCTTGTTGCATCATTTGTTCGAGTTGTTCAAATGAGGCATTGTCAACATACAGAGCTCGTACTTCGTCTGATGCCGCACAAATCTTAACTACATACAGTAAATTTCGCTACTTAGATTTCTCTTCACTGCGAAATGCGAGGAAATGCCTTTGATCTCATTTTCTTGCAAAATTCACTATGGAAGCAAAAAGTACTGATATTCACGAATAGTGCTGAAAATAAAGCATAGAGATACTTAACAGAGTTCGGAAACCTCTAAAAGAAATCTTTCTCTTAATTTCGTAAAATTCCTACCTCCGTGGCAACTTTATCCTGAGTGGTCTCGACTTCTTTGTCGTGGATACAAACGAGCGACTGAAGAAGCTCTAGGAATACCGCATTACGAGACTGAAACAAATCTCCATTGTTCATTCAAGAAACATTGAAGTACATTTTGTGCCAGACTAAAAAATCAAAGCGATAAAGATGGAAATCTTTTCAGAAAGGCGAAGCGTATATTTTTTTAAAAGTGTTTTTTTTTCTACTTTTACTAGGGTAGTAATCCAAGGTACGTAGCAAAGGAGACATGAAGCAACTGGGAAACAAACAGGTATCGAGTGGAGAAGCCGAATTCACTGAGAGCTGTAAAAATCGTGAAAAACTGTCACTAACCTTGTGTTCAATAAGACTGACGACGTGGGCGATAAGATCCTCGGAAACGTTTGCAGCCAGCTCGCGATTGTTTCGGAATATTGCAACCAATGTGGCAGCCTCTTCGACCTTATTCGATATGAATTCACAATGGCGTATTTCCACTATTTTTATTGCCAACATTAAGATGTGAGTAGAAGGTATTACGCACGCGACTAAATCCAAATTCGTTTCGTGATTGCTGGCGGCTAACCGTAATCTTTCGTAACGCACCATGAGGGCCGCAAAATTTGTCAGATAGAGCTTTTTAAATTTTTACAGAGGTATAGAAAGGGAGTTTTTAATGAGGAACGTCTGGCACAAAAACAATTGCAGACGAGCGAATGAATGAATACAAAAAAAACCCAGAAACAAGCTGTTTGCGGCAAATTTAATAGAACGAAAAAATTACACACTGATATCAATTCATTCAGTCCACTTTGACTGCCTAATTATTAAGTGATGTTAATTTAAAGGCCATTTTTATGTTTGGAACGGAATAAACTTAATAAAAAACGTGAATAAAGGAAAAATGATTAATAAACACAAACAAATACCACGGCATGAACGCAGACAACAAGCGAGAAATCCGACATACCGTTTCCACTCTGAGTGTTCCCTCTTTGGCGTCTTTTTCGATGGAGATGTATTTATGCAGTCGACTCTGATTCTCCTTGTTCCCTTTGCAGAAACTTCGAAGAAATTCATGCGAAAGAGTGATAAGACGTGGCATTTCGGTGTCATTCTTCTGTGAATCGTATAGAGTACACGGCTTTCTTCACGTTATATAATTTTGCTCTGGTTTATATTCTACTAGAATCCATTGATAAAAAATTTGTGAACCTTGTCGTATGGAATGCTTAAAAATTCCAGCACCACTTCATAGACCCGCATGTTCTTCAGAAGTTGTTGATTCATACTATCCGTTCGGTCTTTCTTGTAGCATAACTTCTTCAGGCGAACCAATATCTGTTTAGAAAACAAGCATTTTCTGCGTTAAATGAAAAGGACATATATTTTTTAAAAAACACTGGGCAAAAAATGGGATCTGGATGCTTAAATAGAACCTGTCTGATCAATGGATAGGCGATTAATGGTGTTCGATCGTTGAGTTCTTGCAGAGCGGCATTAGCCAGGTTACGATTTTCGCTGATGAGTAGCTGCAAGTTCCAGTGAAAATCAATTTTTAATTAGTTGTGAACTCTATTAACTTTTGACAAGTGTTCTAAAAAATAATGCATTAATATGTAAAACGAAACAAACTGTGTTGGTTGAAGTTCTGACTGTAGGTGTAATTGCTCAAAAACTCTTCATGCAAACGCCTTGTACCTTGTCGTTATCGATTATTTTGTTGATTTACCCAATTTTTCTTAGTACGGATAGTTTAAAGGACTGGATCGTAAAAAGAACAATGCTTAAGAAGGTTTTCAAAGTTTATGACCAGTCTTTGGGCCACTTGTTTTGCTAATGCCAGTTTTTTAGAATGCAAATACTTAAAGCGTGCAATTTAAAAGGAGGCTTGCAGTCCAATTAAAGAAATCAATCGTCTGTTGTGTTGGTCTTTAACCCACAATTTGTCCCATTATACAACGGTTCAACAAGGTTTTTAAAGGAGCCAGCGAGAGTTTGTTAGGGAGGAGCGGCGTTTAGATAACTTCGTCCACTATGGTCGCAACCGACCGTAGTCGAGTTACTACTTCTCGACATTCCAGAAACCATGTAGTGAAAAGTTCTAATTAAATTTCAAACATCGCCTAATGTTCTTGAAATCAAAACTCAAATCAAAACTCCCTCGTAAAGTGCTAATTTAAAAACAAAAAGAAAAAAAATCTTAACCTTTTTATTTACTGCCTATTCTTTTTAACGGTAGGGTATATTGCAAAATATAACTTCTGCAATGCTGAGATATTTGCAAAACTCCGAACCGCAGGTGTCTGCGATGGGAAACGAACGCGCCATTCTCTTTTTCCAGGGAGTAATGCGTTCACCACCACACCATGCGGGTCCTTCGTTTCGCCTGTCTCTCAGCTAGTTCTATCGATTTTCTGCCATCAGCAATCACCCGTCAACGGGACTGATCTGGAGAGCCCAAATCGGCATTGAACCCAGTTAACAGTTTAGTCAGTTAAGAACCGCGTTGGTTCCTCACCGCAGACACCTGTGGCTCGGAGTTTTGCAAATATCTCAGCATTACAGAAAAGAAAAAAAAATTTAACAGACTTTTCAGTGGTGATGTGTTAAATCGGATAGTTTCTTTTGCAATGTAACAAATGCCGTGCAAATATTTACACCAATATGTCATATTTTTTAGTAGTAATTGAGGATCTAAGACAGTACAATTTTTTATTATTATTTGTAATGTTTTAAAATATTATTTTCTCATATTTACGTTATTAATTGTTTATATCAAATTTTTTAAGACCTTATTTATTTATACTTTTCGTTTGTCAAGAATATATCATCCCATATTTTGTCTTCTCATGGTGTTCAAGCTCATTTATGACACTCGAATATAGTTGAATTTGGAGCTGAGGACCTACAAGTGGACCCATTCACGCTAAATACTATGTATTTCTTCTAGGATTATTGTTCAGTTGTTTAAAAATATGAAACAGAGTAACCGTCAAGGCAAAGGCAGATATTCCCTTGAGTGTAAACCATAGAAGCTTCCCTTTCTTTTATTTGCATATTCAAAATGATCTCCAGTAACAAGAAACTAACCAGTACTATCGGATTTTCTACGAGCAAGAAACGATACCTGATTAAGAAGACGTAGGCAGTCTTTACGAGAATTCGAGTAGTGCTCGTCAATGATGTCAATGATACTTCTCAGAATATCTTCCGATGTGAAAGCCTTCGACGTAAACAGTAAATGTTCCTCGAAATCCGTCTTCGTTCTAAAGCATCACTGTAGATTTTTTAGGATATCAACACTTCACTAATGATTCATATTGCAGCGTCCACCTCCAACGATACTTAATGAAGTCGAATGCATGGCGCATCCCTCAGGGATTGATCAACGCCGAGAGCTTTATCCTTCATCCTTTATTGCAGCGTTCGATCCGTTAATCAGTCAACATTTTGATTCCCACCTTTCATGTGAACGATTTATTTATCACGACCAACATCAACTGCGTGAAATCGCGTAGCGCAGCAAAAGAAAAAACCCCCTGCTGCGGTTTTACTTCACAAAACCTGGTCGACACCGAATTCTCTTTCGAGAGATCGCCAGTTAAACTCCATGAGAAAAGTGGATATAGCAGCATTAACCTCCGATTAGCCAGAATACCAAAGAGTTAATGTACGTTTTTGTACTCACATCTTATCCTCCTTTTCATGATCTTTGCTGTCGATTGAATGGTGACGTTCGCCGTGAACCCACAACTCGGATTTCTCTGTGAGATTCTTAAGAATGAACAAGTCACGATCGATAAGCCGATAATTCTCCACATCATCAGACGACACCAGCAGTTGAACCTGAAGCCAAGAACAGAACACGATATGTTTTTTCTAGATGAAAGCAAAAAAGCTGTGAGCTTGCTTTCTTCAACCAGTTTTCTTTGGGATTCACCTCGCATAAACGATTTTTTCTCGTCTATACATCATCTCTCTCTTTCTTTATCTTTACGACTCCCATTATTATCTTCGAAATCACAGACTTTGTCTTACTTGTCATTCATTCCTCGCCTCTCTCTAAAAATATCTATTTTTTCTTCTCTTTTCTTTTTTTCTCCATTTTTCTCAAAACGTCGAGAAAATGGATTCGTAGATTGCTAAATCATATGAGACTTTATGATTGTCGATTATGATGATTCATTGCATTTTAAGACAGCATGAGGCATAGGACGTGATGTGCATAGAAAGACTACGTTTTGTGATAAAGGATACGACCTGTTTCAAATCCTCAAGAAGTTCTTGATATTGAGTGAAATGCCGGAACAACACTTTTAAGGCGATACTGGTAAGTGGTGGATAATCGGACATGGTCATCTGAAGTGGATTCAATCATGTATCGTTTGAGTCTTTTAGGAAAGAAAAACAAAATGATACAAGAGCAGTTCTGTTGCGAAATTTTGCTCGACAAATCCATATTCACATCCATAAAAGTTTGCCTATATCTTGAAAAGAAAAACTATCTGAAACCATTAGACCATTCGAGATTCGTTTAGATTTCCGTTTTTGTTAAGACACCTTCTCGTCATCTCTGTATTTCGAATCCAGTATAAGATGGAGTTCGGCAATGATGGAGAACGTTTCTGATACTCTCGGTCGTCTTTAGGATCATATTTTAGACTACTGAAGAATAACCACAATGATGCTGAGATATTTACAAAACTCCGGACCGCGGGTGTCTGCGGCGGGAAGCGAATACGCTAAACGAAACAAAACGTTTCGTCTGTTTGACCGATGACTGCTGATAGCCGTGATCGATAGAACTACCTGAGAGACAGGTGAAACGAGAGACCCGCATGGTGTGGTGGTGAACGCGTTACTCCCCAGAAAGGACAATAGCGCGCTCGTTCCCCCATCGCAGACACCTGCGGTCCGGAGTTTCGCAAATATCTCAGCATCATTGTGGTTGTTTCACAAATAATACCCTGCTGTGAAAACTTGTAGAAGGCAGTAAATAAAAAGTGAACATAGTGAAGAATACTTCTGATGGAACCTAGCTAATCATGTCACCTCGCGGTAATGAACAATTAGCGGGCTAGATTTTAAACTCGGATATTACCCAAAAATACCTCCGTAAATGTGCTGAGTTACTAGTGAATCAACGTGAAATCACCACTACCTTTTATGCCCGTCGTATACCCAAGTCAAACCAATGGAAATCTGCTTTACACATGTGCTATACGAAAATGCAAAACACGAAAATGCGTATAACACTGTAACTAGAAGTCCATTGCTATACGCATTGGTTCTCTGGTTCGATACGGCGCCGTGGCTCAACAAGACTTCCATCCTCCCTGGTCGGCTAGCAGACTATGGTAGGAACATTTATATGATGTTTGCTCGTCACGAAACTAGTGAATTATTGGTCAATACCGAGGCTAAAAGAAAGTTGGTCCTTGGAGTTATCTGATAGTTCAGTAGGTCACTGCAAGCCATTGTATAGGCCAGATATGCATTCAATCACCTATACAAGACTTGATGAAATCGACTTGATTGCCTTTAACATCCTTTAGAGAACGAAACAAACGAGGGAAGCTTTGATCTTTCCATTCTTTAATCCAAATTCCAGTAGTGATACCTGCATAAGAATCGCCAACAGTAACTGTCCTTCACTGCAATCAAGATGAAGTTCATGACCACATTTGGACTGGTAGATGGTCTCGTAGAGTTCATGTGCCATCCTCTCATTAATGCCTGAATGAGGATTTGTCGTATGGCGATTATAAATTATACATGAGTAATTAGGACTTAAAATTAGGTACTACACAAAATCATGTACTTGCTGTACGACTCAGAACACCGTTTTCATCACATGGAAAATTCTTCTTGAACCACGATAGTGCCATGGTGATACGGTAGTCACGACGTACGTCCATCACAAACTGAAAAGGCATGCTTTCTTCAAAGTCCCAGCTAAAGCTTTAGGTCATTCACATAAACCTTATCGGCTTTTTTGTTTTATCCATTGTTTCAATGCGTGTAGTGAAGTGGATAGAAGTGCCTTCGGATTAACAGTAGTCATTAGTGTGGCCCTATGTCTCGGGTTAATCAACCTCACTCTCTCCGAGGTTGGAAAATTAGTAGAAGACTTGTCTAATAAAAATAAAAACATTGCATTGGCAGAGCGGCAGCCGTCCAAGATAATATGCATTCAACCATTTCTACGACGCTACGAATGGAATCAATTGCATTGCGCGTCTTTGAGGTACTGGTCAAAAGCTGAACGCTAGGTACTTTGTATTTCATTTCTATCATAATGTCGTCTATTAAAATGTCAAAAATTATCCAGAAGAAAAAACTGTATAAGTGAAACAGACAGGTACCATAGAAGAGAAATGAGTGATTTGGTACTGATGCGCCATGTACTTACTTCATTCGTAGCATCCTAGAGGTGATTTAATGATTCTACTGTCAATGATGTTGAGATATTTGCAAAATTCCAGACCGCAGGTGTCTGCTGTGGGGAACGAACGTGCTCTTGTCCTTTCCGGGTACTAACGCGTTCACCACCACACCATGCGGGTCCTTCGTTCTACTGTCTTCATTTCTAGGTAATTCCTAGGAACAGACGATCTGTCTCATTGTGTGTTATAGGGAGAAATCAGGAATATTTACTAATCATTTGGAATCGGATACTCGATTCATAGTCACCACTGTATCTAACCTGGAGAATTTCAGCAACAGTAAGCTTTGTCTTCACCAATAATTGCCGGCTTTCTTTAGCTTGCCCGCTGTCCTCAATGTTGCTCTTCTCAGAATTTCTCATAATTGGTCCGTCACATAATTTTCTCGATCCGCTACCTATCATCGATTGTGTGACACGATGTATCATAGACATTCCCTGTGATACACTGTGAGCTGAAAAAAACTTTTTCTGTTATTGGATAAGTGTCCCACTAGTACCGCCCCTTTCATAGAACTAACTCACCAGTTTGCGGGCTATAAGGACTGTTATCAACGATATTCAGCAAATTCTCAGTGAGCGTAAGCAAGTTATCAAACATGTAGTAGCCGAACTGAGCCAGTGCTTTCGCCAGGGTTACCATCTTTAATTATTGAGATTTCAAGCATGTTAAGGAATACTTGCACATGTTTTCATTTCGAATGATGGAAATGACACATTGTGGAATTAACTCGTTAGAAAATAAGGCACATTGATTGTTGCGCAACAAAATTATCCCTCTTCGTGCCGCTAGTCGACTCATCGAAAGAAGAAGCTTAGGTGTTTTTTGTCTAACTGCAAGTTATACCATATTTTGTTCTACATATAACGTCTATTATAGCTTCTTGTTGCTTCATTATTCTCTCATATTTCTGCCACTGCATGAAAATAGTGAAAAATTCCTTAGGTAAGAATATTATAATAGCCAAGCAAAATAAATATATGGAAGGGAATGAGCATAAATAAACAATAGCCTACTTCATACGTCAACTTATTGTTAGCAACACTCGCTGCATCATTTTTTAGTATGGGTTCTGAAGGACGACTGTGGCGAAGCGAGTTCAGATAATTTTCTACCGTATTCAATACCTAGAAAAATACTGGAATAAGTTGGTAAATGAAATGTCACGTGCAACCCTCAAAGTGTCCCAGAAAACGATGCATTAATAAATTAGCAGAAACAGTTGAAACACACCGATGGCAACTACTAGCAGTTGTGCAGGAAGAAACATTGGAACACTTCATCGTAGTACTTGTTAAAAGTTGTTAAAACAAAGCAACTTCCGAAAGAAAATAAAGGACATACATCAGTTGCGAATTGATCCCCGACGCGAGCACGGCCACCGTCACTATAACCTTCCAACGACGTGATCTTGTAACTGAAGCTGATTTCGAGTATTTTACCGCACCTTTACCCAAAAAAAGAAAATTGTTTTGCCAAAATTGACCCACGATTGTAATTTAACTTCGACAGGAATATCAGTCCATAGTCGAGCATGTCTGATAGCATTCAACGGACTTCCGCGAACGACGTGCAAATGCAACATGAGACGAGCGAACGACGCTCGTACTTCACACGGAAGTCGTACATCAGACATGCATCTGGAGAAGAAAGACAATGCCATATTTCGAAACGAAAAAGAATAATTTGGTAATTAAAAACCGAGTTAAAAAACTGACTTAAGAACCAATTCAGCCGGCAACTGGTGTGAGATGTTCAACAGCTTACGCTCAGGTGGTGGATCTATTGCTAGGTATTGCTGTTCTTGACACATCTGAGCCAACAAATCTAGCTGATGCCTGTAACACAGCGAAATGCTTTAAGAACAAACGATATCAGGTCATTCGTCAATACCATTACAACCGACAATATGTTATGTGATAAGCTTTCGTCTAGTAATACTGATCTTACCATTTCATTGGGCCGTACCAAAATTTTTTAGATTTCTAACATTGAAACCACTGATAAGCAATCTTTTATCATTTCACTGAGTATAAACACATAAAAGAATTCATTAAAAACTGCAGAAATTTTTACGTGTGATACAACCACAATGATGCTGAGATATTATGCATAACTCCAGACCATAGATGTCTGCGGCGGGGAACGAACGTGTTATTACCATTTCCGGGGGCTAACGTATTCACCACCACACCATACCGGTTCTTCGTTTCGCCTGTCTCTCAGCTAGTTCGATTGATCAGCGCCATCAGCAATGACCCGAAGAATTTTTATTGGATATCAATTTAAAGGGCGTGTGTGGCGCAGTGGTTGGAGGCGCCACGGCGACACACACGTGGAATCGATCCCTGTTCCCATGGCCCGCCAAGCCTTCCATCCCTCCGAGGTCGGCAAATTGGTACCAGACTTGTCTGGGAGGATAGCGGCATTGGCTCAATAGATCGGTAGGCTACCGCGAGTTATTGTAAAGGCCAGATATGCATTCAGTCACCTCCAACGATACTTAATGAAGTCGAATGCATGGCGCATCCTTCAGGTATTGATCAACGCTGACAGCTTTATCCCTTATTTTTCTTATCAGTTTAAAGAGTTGGTAGGCTGTATCTATTTGCAACGGCGTTCAGTGTCAATAAATCGAGGAAAGTGCCCTGCATTCTACCCCATTCGAAGTTTTGTAGAAGTGATTGAATTAACTGTTGGCCTACACAGTGAATTCCGATGAACTTCCGATAAATTGAGCCAGGGTTCTTTTTGGCCATCCAGAAACGTCTGGTGCTAATTTACTGACCTCGGAGAAATGGAAGGTTTTGCTAGGCCTGGGCGCGGTATGAACTAACGACTTAGAATGCATTGCAGGGTATTTCTAGCTACTGCGGTACACGCACCTCTAGGAAACTGTAAAACAAAAAAAATGATAAATGTAAGCTTCTGAGAAGAGTGGCAATAGTTGGATACACTGAGCCACCACAAGAAGATACTACTTTTTAAATGTCATCCTATATTACGTTCAAGAATTCTTGTACTGTTTTCAGTCGTCAAACACATGTTTTGAAATCACTAGAACCTGTATAGTTCCATTCTATGAAGCGATTTTTAAAAGGGACAAAATCGTCCTGTCCAATTTTGACGGATTAGGAATTTTTTCCAGGAAGACAAATTAAACAACACTTTTAAGCCTAGCCGTTTCTCAGGATTCAAGTACTTCGTCAACAAAATGCTATAAAGTGTTACCGCATACGATTTTCTTCTACTGAAGAAATGCATTCCCAGCTCGTTTTCGACACTACGACTTGACTGATGGCAGAAATCGTTGTCGTTCTAGAAGAATCCCAGTCGCACAGCAACACTCTTCCCTCCGACCCACATGAACCAGCGGCTATTACCTCTGGTAGAGACCACGGAAAGACTTAGGTGGATGACTTACAGTTCCACATAATAAAACTATACTTTTTCCAATATTTAATAAACTGTGAGCAAAGAACACGAAAGAGTGTCAAGGTGCAGCCAAACGCAGACCGGAAACTGATCACATTCTTGGATGACGGTTATAAGACGACGAAGTAGTGGTGTGCAAATTTTTCCCAGAAGAGCTTTTTAAACAAGTTAATTGTCGAAGGGAGAATAGCACAGTGGTAGTGATGCCTCTTATCACTAGTTCGATTCACTATGATGTTAGTTCGATTGCGCTCCAGGCCAACCAAGGCTCTCATCCCTTGGGAGTCGGGAAGTTGGTACCGGACTTGTCCGGGAAAAAATCACTCTCTGCAATCAAGTTGAGAACGCTTCAGAACGGCTTCTCAGGACTCCAGGGAGAATTGCTCGACTAGCATTCTACGACATTCACGATGAAATGAAAATCCTGAAGCAGTAGCCGAAGCCACATGTAAAAGTTGGAAGATCTTCGTGGACAATGGAAGCGAGGAAACGAATCGAATGTGAAAAGTGCTGGGATACGCACAGTAGATGTGAAGATGGGTCAAATAAAGTTAAAAAAACTGTCGGATTGAGTTTTTACACCAAGTTCTTCAATTGGAGTTTCAGGCTTTCTTTCAAAAGAAAGTTAACGCCTTCCGATGTTGAGCGTCATACCATGGAGGGGAATAAAATTCGACTACTCGCCTATAGTAGTCAAGAAACTCGGCATCATTTGTGTCTTCCTTTGCGCTCTCAGCTAGTTCCACTAGACTTCGAAGTTGTTGATCTATCCAACCAATATGAACTTCATCATTAACCTGAATACAATGTATACGATTGACATCTTAAGAACCGAATTTTACCTAACCTTAAAGTGAATAATTAATATTTTCGTCAAATATACCAATAAAATCAATATCAATATCTCATTAATGCCTCATAGAGACAATTCCAAGACTTCTTCTCTAGGACACCGCGAACACATCAAACACAATTAATTGGGGCTTTAACACGAGAATAAAAGACTGTTACGAAATGTTTCTTGGCAAAAATGATGACTGAAAAATGAAGAAAAAGAGCTGAGGAATGATTGGTGCAGTAAAGGAAAAGAATAGATGAAATCAGGAAAAACATAGAGAAAACAACGCTGACCAGCTTCGTTTCCATAAGGATATCACGATGTTTTTCACTAAGCACTGAGTTGCAAATCAGCTCTTGTACTTTCTTATTCGCTTCACCACGACATACACAAAGATCGGCCAGATAGTCCAGAAACCTGTAATCCTCTACGATTACGATTTGAAAGAATTTGACATACCGTAATACAAAAAACACTGTGAAGCCGTTTGTTCGCAGAATCCCGAGGTTGTTACATCAAATTCACCAACACGAATTTAGTAGCTCTGAGATCTCACACAAGCGCCTGTTTTCCATAGGGATTACCCTTATATCTTCACTTCATGCACACAGAACAATAGCTAGTTCCCCTTACTATAAAACCCTTACCTATAGAAATACGTCGATAGATAGAAAAGAAAGGCACATAACAAAAAAGAGATTGATGTTGAAGTAGAAAATTCTCGAACACGCTTGGATTTCTGAGAGATTTTCTGGATGATTCACATTATCGAATGTTATCGAATGTTCGTAGAAAGTGATGTTTCTTTCTATTTACGTTGTAAAAGTTATCGGACTCGATCGATAACCATAAAATTCCATTGAAATTTATAGTCGTACACAACCACCAAACGACACCATGTTTGCTTACCGTTAGATAGGAACGATGATAAAGAAAAGCGAATGCCTGTAAGGAATGAAAAAATCCATTCAGAAATGAAGAACGAGATTTACTAACCGGTCATTCTAATAAACGAAGTAACAGTAGGAATGAGTGTTCTACTTTCCTCGAATGTCCATCCAGAATGATTCACTTACTTCCCGTGTCGGTTGTTACGAACAAGTTCGACGAAGCGTTCCACATGTGGAGTCTTTACATATTTCTCAAGAAGTTTCGGATTATTATGCAATACGGCCGTCATTGTGTCTTCAGCAAGCAAATCATAACCAATTTGTTCCTGAATGACGAACAGATTACATCCATTTGATGAAATTCTGGCAGAAAAACCACTCATTAATAATATATCCACCTGAATCTGACCAAACTTCTCCGCCAGAAACTCCTGATTTTTGCGATAGCTTACTTGAGAGTATCTTAGTAAACTATAGCAGAGCTGGAACATCGTCTTAAACACTTCGTTCCGTCCCTCACTGAGATCCGATAACGAGCTGAGGAGTGGACCAATTTCCGTGACACCTTGTCGTGGCATGAAAGGTGCTTTGAGAAGTTGAAAAACCTGAACAATAACCAAAGAAGCTAAGACCTAAATAGAAATGGGCAAGAACCACAACATCATAGAAAATCATGACCATCTGATCAATCAAATATATTGTGTTCCAAAGTGTCTCTCTATAGAAATCAGTTAATACATATGATCTTGGCGAATAAAAAAGCAGTAGGAAAAAAAGCGTAGAAAAGGGAAAAATTGTTCAAAAACATCAGGTAGAATGCTAAGAAGCCAACCTGGTCAAGGACTTCTTGCTCCCTCAGTAATTTCTGTCGGTCACGTGACGGTGTGAAGTCGCTGATTTGTAGCGGATCCATCATGTGATTTTTGGTGTTCGTTACAAAGTAGATGCATTCAGTGAGCAGTTGGATTGTAACGCTGAAATTTTACTCGAACATAAAAAAGGGACTAGAACGTCTGAAAGCCAAAAGAGTAATCATAGAAGAGCGACAGACATAAAGGATCATGGGAGAAGTACGGAGTCGTGAAAAAGCGTAGATAAATGCATGAGTGAGTGAATGAATAAATCAATGAACGAAGGAATACATGAGTGAATAAATGCATAAAAGAATGAGCAAATGATAGGTGAATGAATGGAAGAATTAATAGATAAATAGATGAATGAATAAAGGCCTTATTGAATTACTATGCTACAACGAAGGGCGCGTGTGGTGCAGTGGTCGGAGGCGCCCTGCAATATATGTGGGGTCGATACGTCGACAGCTTTATCCTAATATCCTTTTATGCTAACATAAGGCTGCGAAAAAAGGTTTATTCGGCTAACGTTTAGACGTATCCATCTCTTGGCTCGAGTTGATGATCTACAGGGTGGTTGCCCTCGAGAATCAATGTCAATGACCGGGCAACCAACGGACAACCACATCGCATGGACGACCGACCACCTGTGGATCATCGACTCGGATCAATCCGGGTCTGAAGAAAACGAAAACGTGCCAAAGTTAGCCGAATAAACTTTTTCTTTATCAATTTCGTGTTAGCTTAACAATCCAAGAAGGTATTGATTATTAATGGCGGGGTTGAACGACTATCGGCTTTAAAAAATGAGCAATGAGATGGGAGTGATGAATGGATACATGCATGAATGGATGAACGAATGAATTTTATTGATCGGTGTGGATTATTGCCTCAATCAACCTACTTGATCGCCTCCTTCGTCACCGGTTCACCACTTCCAATTTGTCGTATGAAGTTTCGTAATGCTCTGCACGCATCATTAGCAAAATCTAAATCGCGAACCTGTAACAAAACTGATAAATTCAACTTTCATAACCCTTAAAATTTACAAATTATTTGGAAAACTGTAAAAACACAATGTGTTCAGTTTTTAATTGCTGCCTATTGTTTTTATGGTTGGGAATTATGTGAAATATAACCATTACGATGCAATCAACCGTCAATGAGATTGGTCTGCGCAGCATCAATCGAGATCGAACCCTGTTAAGCTGGAACTGTGGTATAAATCACAACGTCATCAGTTTTTTATTTACTGCTTGCTCTTTTTAATGGCAGATTACTATATTATATATAACGGCCCATGGTCCATCAAGTCTTCCTTAACTCCGGGGTCGACATATTGGTACCAGTCTTGTCTGGGAGGATAGCAGCACTGGTTCGATACATCGATAGGTCACAGCGTGCCATTGTAAAGGCCAGATATGCATTCAATCACGTCCAAACGATACTGAATGAAGTTGAATGCATGGCGCACCCTTCAGGGCCGAATGCCTTATCCTTCGTATAACCAGGGTGATTGCGGATAGCACCTAGAGGTTAATAACAGGGCCGAGAGAAAGGCGAAACGAAGGACTCGCATGTAGTGGAGGTGAACGCGTTAGCCCCAGGAAAGGGCAATGGCGTGTTGTGTCTGACTGCAGACACCAGCGGTCTGGACTTTTTGCAAATATCTTAGCATCATTATGGGTATAAAGCATAATTGTATGAACTAGAGAACAGCGTGTAAGCGTCGTCTAAGTGAATTATGCCTAAGCGTTCACTCTGAAGTGAAGGCTGCCAGAATACGAAAATAAAAACGATTTGCGAGCAAAAAAATTGGTGGGTATAGAAAGAAAACAGAAAATAGCTAACTAAATTTTGGTAGGTGACAATGAGCTCATTTTAGGATAGCACTTATGGCTTCAAATCATTAGATAGAAAAAAAGTATGACTTAGATGGGAAACGTTCTTCTTTCAGACACTACACTCAAATAAAAAACGATAAAGCTCTGGGCGTTTGATCAATCCCTGAGGGATGCCCCCATGCATTCGAGTTCATTAAGCATCGTTTGGAGGTGATTGAATGCACATCTGGCTTTTACAATGACCCTGCGGTGGCCTACCGATGTATCGAGCCAGTTTTGTTATCATGACAAACAAGTCTGGTACCAATTTGCAGACCCTGGAGCGATGGAAGAATAAGTGGGCCATGCGCGCGGGGATCGATTCCACGTGTGTGTCGCAGTTGCGCCTCCAACCACCTCGGCAGACGCGCCCCTGAGCACTGCACTTATAAAAACTTTTCTAAACGAATATTAGAATTAAAAAAATCAGTGAACCTAGTGGTTTAGGTGAACGGACCGAAGCTTCTAGAAAGAAATGAAGAAGAAGAAATGTTCGGCGTTGGTCAACCTCCAGAGAGACGTTATTCATTTGACACCATTCGTTGAATTGTGAAGTTAAGAAATTCATATTTGGCCAATATAATGACTTCTGCAAACCTAGCGATGTGCCAAATGTGTTTGTCCTCCTCAAGATAAGCTTGATACGAATTTCCTGGCCCTGGACGGATGGTTTGCTTGATGAGTCCAGAGCTCGGGATCAAACCAACGATAACCATGAAGGGCACCTCTAATCACTCTGCTAGAGGAACTCATAGTAAAATTTTTTTTCTTAGGATGACTCCTGGGAAAGATTGGTCTTCGACTGAATCTTACAAAAACGATGTTCATGAAGAACTGATTGGTTTCGTATGCCCCATTCACGGTCAACGGAACGAATATCTCCGAATGCTCCAGTTATTTCTATCTAGGTCGGGAAATCAACGTGTTGGACGACTTAGCTCCAGAGTTGAGCAGAAGGATACGAGCGGCTAGGGGAGCTTTCAAAAAGCATAGAGGATATAGAAAAGAGAACAAAGACCACCCGACTCCGTGCTCACCTTTTGCATTCCATGATCCTTCCTGCCTTAATGTATGCGTCAGAAACTTGGTCGCTGCGTAAGCAAGATGAAAGATCACTCAGCATCATTGAACGCACAGTCGAAAGGACGATGCTAGGAGTATCCCGTTTCACACAAGTAAGGAATAGGATCCGAAGCTCCGACGTGCGTCAACGATCAAAAATCAAAGATGCCGTTCTGTACGCCAAACAGTCGAAGACCATGTGGGCCGGACACGTAATGCGTATGAATGACAACCAATGAACAAGAGCCGTTAGTGACTGGATTTCTCGGGATGTTAAATGCACTGCAGCTAGACCACCGACTCGATGGTCATAGTTCTTCACGAAAAGCGCAGAAGAAAGATATGATGCTCGAAGTGTCCCTAGAGCGAGCAGAACCCACTAGGATACTCTTGCACGCGACAGGGGAAAAAATGGAGGATTTACTGACACCCGCTCGAGTCACTCAACGATCAGCCGGACTACAGATGATACAGGTGAAACATCACGACACCTCATTAAGATCTACTGTGGGAATCCCAGCTCTTTGGTTTCATTCGTTTCCTCGCACCAATCATCCACAAAGATTACGAGCTTTCGCATGTGGGTTGGGCTGGTGTTTGAAGATTCTTTTCTTCTTCATGAATATTGTTGAGTGCTGACCGAATCGACTATCTCAGTAGGGCAGCCGGGATAAACCGTTACTCGTTGGATTGCGAAAAAGCGAGCCATTTTCAGACAACTCTGAGATAAATTTTTTCGAACCAGGTGGTACGAAAGGCTTATGTGAGCTCTGTGCGGTGTCGAACCAGCACCGTCCTCGTGATGTTTGGACACTGCTCTAGACGACCTTTACGGTGGAAATGTAAGAAAATAGAAGATTCAATAGATAAATCGAGTTTCAAGACTTTCTTATTCTTATAAGTATTGCTTATTGCTAAAAAAAAGACAGCCCCCTCATGAACACCGTACGGGCAACGAATTAATTTAATTAATTAGTTTAATTTGATTTCTTTCCAAGCGTTGTTTGTTCCGTAAGCGTAAGAAGGCCTGTTGAGTTTTTTAGGAAGCTCCATAATTTCCATGAAATTGGCGAACCTCATTTGGATGAACTGGTAACAAGGCGAATGTCTCCTTGTCCACACGATTGTTAGCGCAAATCACACGAACCCAACCTTTTTCGTTCTTACTGAAATATCAGAAATATTACAAACCCATTTATACAACAATATAGCTATTGTCTTTTTATTGCACCACCCTATAGTACCAGTACTTTTGCATCAAGTGCCTTCTTCAAGGAACAAGTTCCGAAAAGTTTTTGTTGCCATAATATGTATTGGTCCTCCCAACGGTTTATCGTCTCATTGTGGCTGGGAAGTGTTCATGGGAGTCGGGCTGAGATGTACAGTGGGGCCATTCATCCACTCAGCAGAGTCTCCCAAACTGAGGAGTCCGGCGTTTCCATCAAGAAGCCCAGCTAAGACTAAAGCAATACCAGGATCCACCACCGTCCTGGTAACAAAGTCACATGGTAACAAATGTCCCTCTGATCTACAAGGACTGCGACTGCCCGTGGTGGTGAATACCTGTGGCAGACTTTGGCCAGGCTGACCTCGGGATTCCAGGTAACTACAATGGCTTAACCAGCGAACCTCCGAAAAGACGGAAATTACGCCGGGGCGTGCACAACTGGTGAAGACGGGCCATCTAAGTATCCAAGTAAGTATAATATAATAAGTATTGGTCAGTTTTCTAATGGATTCTCTATATTGTTTCATTTTTCATAATAAACAGTTTTAACCATAAGAATTGCAGCGAGCTTGCACTTAATGGTGTATAAAATTATTTTAAACAGTCTATATTTCTCTCACTAAATCACGAGTAAGCAGCTGCTCAACGTACCTACTGTAGTACAAATTTTGTTTATCATTCGCGTTAGTGGCGTGAACCCATGTGTTGGTGACGTCATGTTGTAGGCGAACATACGATTTGCACGGTACATCTTTATTCTAGAAAATTCGACAATCCACGAAATATTTAGTAAAACGATCAGGCAATCGATACCAATTCAACACAGTCTAAGAGATCTTTGCGACAGCTCTTCGTTCAACTGCTACGCGAATAGTTGTTCGTTTAAAAGTGGCAATAACCTACCAGTACAAAGTAATCTCCTACTTTTTCGATCTACTTTCTTAATAACTTCTATTTACCACCGCCACAAAGGTTCTCACTGTATTCCTGGTCATATCTTAAACTTTAGCAGGTCCCGATGTCCTAGTGACGTGAAAAAATGTTTCCCTCGTAATGACGAGATTAGGTACATGAAACTTCTTGCGAATGTCCATGAACTAACTATTGGAACAGAGACCTCATGCATGTGATTTTAGAATCTCGTATAAGCTTCGTAGTAGCGATTTGAATTCCTAACCATGTTGACGAGACACAAGAAAAAAAGGCTCTGAAGAATGGGATCCTCCAGAGTGTTAGCTACAGCAAAATCAAACTAGTTCTAGCCATTGCGATATTAAGCTATCCTAAGAATATTTAATACCATAAACAATCATAAAAAGGACAAAAGATAAAGCTCTCGGCACTGTTCAAATTTTCAATCCTTGAGGAATGCACCATGCATCCGACTTCATTAAGCATCGTTTGAAACGACTGAATGCATATTTGGCCTTTACAATGACTCGCGGTGCTCTACCGAGGTATCACGAAAGTGCTGCTATCCTCCCATACAAGTCTGGTATCAATTTGCCATTCTCGGAAGGATGAAAGGCTTGGTGAGCCTGGCAGCGGGATCGAATCCATATCTACATTGCAGGGCGCCCTTGACCTCTAAGCTACCCGCGTTCCCTTCAACAAACACACTTTCATATAATATCCTACTGCGGGAAAAAATAATGGCCAGTAGCTAAAAAGTTATCCATTGTGATTTTGAGTACAGCCACAGCTTAACTGGGTTTTGAGTCGATTTTTCTTCCCCCAGATCTTTCCCATTGACAGATGCTGATGACACCGTTAGGGTAAAAATACTGGCTGAGAGGAACGCAGAACGAGGGCCCTGCGTAACGCGTTAGCCCTCCGAAATGGTAATCCAAATTCGATCTGACCTGATGTACAAGTTTTGCAAATAGCTCAACATCATTGGGGGTTATAATAACAACTTTGTCAGCTCGTTAAGAGCAGATGAGAATACGAGAGCACTTTTTTTTTAATTCGAAAAGGATAGTAAAAATATGTATAGTTGATTAGGCCGTGGACCTATCTTTTTAGGGAGCCCTGTCCATTAACACGGACTGTCCATTAACAGTGCTTCTAATCCACGGGACCAAAGCCAGCTGTAGATGAACGTGGTGCTCTTACATTTGTCACCAATTATCTACCACACGAAACGTATGGGGTCAGTGTGGTGGAATGGTTGGAGGATCTTTGCATTAAACACGTGGTCTTCGGTTCGAAACAGCATCCCAGATATACCAAGCTCTTCGTCTTTTTCAGGCCAATAAACATTAGGGTTTTTGGGATGTTAAGAATGTTGACTTGTTACATCGCTCAGCACCCAGAAGTTATTTTATGAGTGAAATATGCATTCCAGTTATGTGTACGATGCTCAATTTTCTCTATGATGTTGGCTGGGGCGTATGGCGCATCTCTAAGGGATTTCACACCGTCAGATGTTTTACGATTTTACAATTCCGCAAAAACTATTTCATCAAACCTTTGGCATCGTGCCGGGATCCAGAGTGAACAGTAACCTTTTATCAGCTTCTGGAAAATCCGATTTGACCGGCACAAGAAAATACATCCCCGAACAGAATTCGTCAGCAATTTCTGTAAAGGTGAACCCAGTTAGGAAAAAAAAGAATATTTAGGTGTTTTTTCTTGGTCTTCTCTACTGGTAGGGCAGTAAACTTCTTAAGGTTCTCAGCTAGTGTTTCAACATGATCACAGATGTTAACTCTGCCATGTAGAAAAATATTTGTTATGAAATTATAATATTATAAGGCAAAGAAATGAAAAAAACTGACGGATCTCTATGAAGACGAAGCAATGAGGCACATTTAAACAATAAATGGTCATAAGTGATCTGTCCTAGGATCTAATGCGAAATATAACTACAACGATGATGAGATTTTTGCAAAACTCCGGCCCGCAGGTGTCTGCGGTGGGAAACGAACCAGCTATTGTCCTTTCCGGGGAGTAACGCGTTCACCACCACACCATGCGGGTCCCTTCGTTTCGCCTGTCTCTCAGCTAGTTCTATCGATCTCTGCCATCAGCAATCACCCGTCAGCGGGATTGATCTGGGCAGCGCAAATCGACAATAAACCCAGTTAAGCTGAGGCTTCTAGTTATAATCACAATGTTAACCGTTTTATTTACTGCCTACTGTTTTTTAATGACAGGGTATAATGCGAAATATAACTACAACGATGCTGAGAGATTTGCAAATGTTCTTTCCAGGGAGTAACGCGTTCACTACCACAGCATGCGGGTCCTTCGTTTCGCCTGTCTCTCAGCTAGTTCTATCGATCTCTGCCATCAGCAATCACCCGTCAGCAGGATTGATTGTGATTATAACTAGAAGCATCAGCTTACCTGGGTTCATTGCCGATTTGCGCTCCCCAGATCAATCCCGCTGACGGGTGATTGCTGATGGCAGAGATCGATAGAACTAGCTGAGAGACAGGCGAAACGAAGGGCGCGCATGGTGTAGTGGTGAACGCGTTACTCCCGGACAGGACAATAGCGCGTTCGTTCCCCACCGCAGACACCTGCGGTCAGGAGTTTTGCAAATATCTCAGCATCGTTGTAGTTATATTTCGCATTATACTCTGCCATTAAAAAATAGTAGGCAGCAAATAAAACGGTTAACATTGTCCTAGGATCGACTTTCTACTAACCTTGGCATTGGATTATGAATTCGTCGTTTTTCGCTCTCAGCAGTCGCGAGGTTTTTAAACAGCATACATTTACTTCCATACAATAACACACATACAACACAATCGTAGCTGACGTTTTAGCAGAATCGCCTTCTTTAGAGCCTGGAAGGGTACACTGATAGGTAATTTACTAGGCCAAAACCCTTCAACAGCACAAACAGAAAGATGAAAATCTGAACGGTAACTACAAGATCTACGGCTTCTCGAAAAACCTACCGCTTTTTTCACCTGTCTTCCACCTTCGCGCATAAAAGAACACCTAAATGGCAAGCGAAAAGTAAGACAAGGTACGCCACTAGGTACGCATAGGATACAAAAAGCATAGCGGAGACGATTTTGATGTAAAAAGAAGCTGTTCTTGCACGGGACCCTAAAACACCAACGCGCAAACTTCTAGAGGCTTTTTGGATAAATACCAAGAAGCCTTAAATGAACAGCAAGGAGGAGTGCCTCGAGATCACACGTAATCTCGCCCCCGTACCTTCGTGTCGATCGTTGATATACGGAGGTGCAGTCGTCAACCACATGCGGCTCTGAGCGGTTGTTCTTCCTCGGTGGAAGACAGGTGAGAAAAGCGGTGGGTTTTTCGAGAAGCCGTAGATCTTGTAATTACCGTTCAGATTTTCATCTTTCTGTTTGTGCTGTTGAAGGGTTTGGCCTAGTAATCACTTTTCAGTGTACCCTTCCAGGGTCTGAAGAAGGCGATTCTGCCGAAACGTCAGCTACGGTTGTGTTTTATGTGTGTTGTTAGCTATGGTCTGTCCTATTTAGAAACACAACAAACAACGAACGAGTCCCGCTAAATGAACGGTAGTCCCTGATTTTTAGGGAAATTGAACTATATGGATTTCGTATCCGGGAATTCGTGGGTGGACTTTAGCAAAGTTTAAATTCCTTCATGAAAAAATTCCTGGACGGCTAAAAAATTTGACAGCTTAAGCTTTTTTGAAAAAGAATTTGGTCTCAAAAAAGAAGCCTTCTGTGAGTTTTCTGTAAACTTGCTAACAGATACAGAATTGATATAGGAAATTCGTTTAAATCACATCAAATCTGAGAACGGCTTCCTTTAATAATATGTTACACCCCATGAAGTTCATACTTAATGTAAGTTAGAAAAATCTTGAGGCAAACATTACGCAAATGAATCAGTTTCACCAGTGGAAACCATTTTTTTATTTCATTTTAAATGACCCGCCTTCACGTGTACTGTGCGGATCCTAGCACTTCTCACATTCGATTCGTTTCCTCCCATCCTTTCCCACGAAGATCTTCCAACTTCTACGTATGGCTTCGCTTGCTGCTTGAGGATTTTCACTTCATCTTGGATTTCGTAGAATGCTGATCGAGCAATTCTCCCTGGAGTCCTGAGATAGCCAGACTGAAGCGTTCCAACTGGATTGCAGAGAGTGATTTTTTCCCAGACAAGTCCGATACCACTTTCCCGAGCTCGGAGGGATAAGGGCCTTGGTTGGCACGGAGCGGTATCGAAAGAGCACCATTCTCGTGATGACGGACATCTATACCACTGTGCTACCCTCCCTTGAAAAGTTTAATTTAATTCTAAGCTGATTGAAATGAAAGTTTAGAAGATCATTTAGTAAATCAATAAAAAACAAATAAGTAAATAAATATTCACTGGACGAAAAATATTACCAAATCCGTCGGCACAGAGCTGTTCGTTAGGTAGACCAAGCAGTTCAGCTTTCGTTCTGAAAAAGCGCATCACTTATCTTGACAACTACGATAAGTTGAGTTGCAAGCACGATTACAACGGAAAAGATTTATTAACAAGCTTGGCGACAGGCTTCTGCTGATTATGGGAAAACCGAATTGATTCAGCATCAGAAGGAGAAAAAAAATCTTTTATAAGCTGAGTTAGCCATTAATGATATGCTCTTTGCGCACCTTTCCGCAGTACTTTCGCTTTTACTAAAACTCATTAGTGTGTAATTAACTCATTAGTAGTGTTAAGTCGTATAAGTAATAGCATTTTATAACAGTAAATAGCGCAATGCGTTTCGTCATAGTGGGATTTATGGGAACGCTAGGAAAACACCTTAAGATGAGGTTCTAAAGAATGGTTACTTTGGTATAGATGGAAATCCTGCATTGTATTTTTTATGGTCACAAAATGCTCCATACTGGAGCATAGTATCATACAAACTAGGAAATCCAAATGGTAGTAAGTGGCATACTTCATTTGCATAAGATTAACTCGTCGGCAACTACTTGACGGTTTCATCGTCGACGTTGCTGGGATGGCTGTCAAGTACATGTCAGTAGCCAGATGCTTAAACCGATAGTACTCTCGCCAGTTAGCAGCACCACCTCGATAAGCGTCCTTTTGTACCACCTGGAAAAGACCCACAGCTGTTGCTTCTATTTCAGCGTTGGGATTTTAAATCAGTTGCAAAGAGTGATGAGATAATGTTAAGCTAATGACACTCAGGAATTTATCGAGAACAATAGTAATAGTATGAAGAATGAATCGTTCGATGTTGATTAATCCCAGTGAGGCGCGTCATGTATTCAGCTTCATTAAGCATCGTAGGAATTGACTGAATGTAGATCTGGCAACGGCTTGTGGTGAATAGCCGACGGTTTAATTACCCAGGTTTGAGGTGTTCGGCATTGTGACTACTAAGCGCAGAAAGTCCCGCGTGGCACAGGCAAAGGCGAGCAGCCAATCCCGACCAACAACTTGGTATTCCTATATCAACGAGCCGTTCCAACAAATTTTTGGTGCATTTGCCGCTTGAAAGGATGCGTCAGGTCAAGCAAGTCACAACCAAGACTCGGAGATCGTACTTAGCCGGATAAAGTGCAAACAACTAAAGAACGTCGGACTCAGAATATTCAACAGACTACTGGAAATCTTGGGTAACTAGTTAATGGTAAATCGGATTCGGGCTTCTATATCGTCCTTGAGCGGAAGACCGAGCGAAGGATTCTTTGCCGAAAACACACCTCCCTCTGATCCACATCGTGGTGAAGACCTGGATACGCCATTGCAAGGTAACGTCAGGACTCCAGGGAAGACCAAGTTGGACGACCAGCAGCAGGCCAGCCTCAGTACTCCGCACACTGGGTGCTTTCGGTCTATGACGTCAGGCGATGAGACGACCGGTGAGAGGCAAGAAAATCTCGGGTTACGCAGGACGTCACTGGAACCGGATCTGACGAACACACGCACGACACGCTACGGGGGATTGTTTCTTAATATGCACGTATAATGCCAGAACACTCTCCACAGACGCCGATCATCACACGCTTCTTGTCGCCGCAGATCGCATTAAGTTTCATGTGATCGCATTACAAGAAACAAAAATCAAGAAGACCGACATACGCCAACTAAACAATGAACGCTTGTGATCCGTGGAGAAAAAGGTCGGTCACGAAATGTCGGCGGCGTAGGCTTTGTCGTCCATCCCGTCCCATTGTCCATCTCGTCGACTCGCACGAGATCCTTTTCCCCCTCGCATAGCCGTCCTCCGTCTTCAACTGTCGCATCATGAGAAGATCACTATCATCAACTGCTACTCACCGAACGACGCAACTGATGAGTACGATTTAAATGCGTTCTACTATCAGTTAGAGTAAGTTATCGCAATGATAAAGCATATCATAAATTTGTTGTCGGAGACTTCAACGCTAGAAAAGGAAAGGCAACGAGAGCGAATACAGGATCGAGATTTTGGATTAGAAGAAAGAAATGAGAATGAAAACCGTTTCGCAGGACTTCTGTCAGACACGTCTCCTTCATGGAAACAGGCTTTTCCAGAAGAAAGAAAAGCCGCCGTTGACCATGGGAGTCTCCCAACGGCATGACTCATGCGGAGATCGACCATATTCTGACAAACAGAAGATGCTGCCTGCTTGACACATCGGTAGTTCCATCATTCTGTACTCTGGTTCCGATCACAGCCTTCTTCGCGCAAAGATTCGATTCAGCCGCAAGCTGGAAAAAACCCTCTTCATCGACGACGAGGAAACAGTCTAGCTGTATACGACAAGGACATTCTGAATGAAGTCCTGTCCAAACGTGACTGGCAGATTAAAGAGGACCCGACCGAAGACTACGAGCGGCTTGTCGAAGGACTGCAAAAGCTAGTGCCGAATTCGCCCTCAGTTTCTCAAGCAAGAAGATCGGGATCGCATCTCCGTCACTACCAAGGAGTTGCTCGAAAAGAGAAGGAAATCGAAGCTTGATCCTATTGCAACATGTTTGACATGGCTAATAATAAATGCCAGCTGCAGACTAGCTTTGCAGGAAGATCTACATCGGTACAAGCAGAAGAAACTACTGGAAGCAGCAGAAAAAAAGAAGCAATCTGAAAAGATACCGTCGGGACTTGTGTGATTATAATGTTCCGCTGTAAGCTCTGACGAACGAAGATTGGATCGTCAAAAGTTTCCCTCCATAATATGGAATTAATAGCGGAAACGTTCTAGACCAACCTTTTTCCGTTCCACAATCCCCGTCCCAAACCCTAATATCACCGCTGGAGAAAAACCACCTGGAATTCTTCCGTCAGAGGTTCGAGTTGCGATAGAAAGCATGAAATAGAGGCACAGCTCTAGGGACCAGACAATGTCACCGCCGATTTCCTTAGAGCTGGAGGCCACAATTTACATGTGCTTCTCGCATATCATATGACAGCCTACCTTCAAAAGGAAAAAAATCCCAGACGAGTGGAGGACGTCGCGTACGGTCATCCTGCCCAAGAAAAGGAGACCGAAGGGATCTTCGTAACTATCGTCCCCATATGCTTGTTGAGTGTACTCTACAAGTTCTTCACGAAGATTATCATCTCGCGCATATCAAGGACATTGGATGAGGCGCAACCAGTCGAGCAAGCAGGATTTCGAGCAGGATTTTGCTGCATGGACCACATGCAAACAGTGTCCAGGGTCCAGGGTCATCAAAGTTCGTCGGGAATACCACCTGCCTCTAGTCCTAACCTTTGTCGACTATGAAAAAAGCGTTTGGCAGTGTCGAAACGAATGCAATCCCTGTCAGTGCTCGTCGACCAAGGAGTAGATCCGTCCTACATAAGAACTCTGTACGACTATTATCGGAACTGCAGTAGGAAAATACAGCTTTTCCATCGACCTCTTACCATACCCATAGAAAAGGGGTTCGACAGGGCGACACAATATCGCCAAAGCTGTTCAGTGCCGCACTGCAGTGGATAATGAAGTCACTCGACTGGGATGAGAAAGGCATACGTATTTGTGGGAAAATTCCTATCAAACCTTCGTTTTGCCGACGACATTGTCATCTTCTCAAGAAGTACTAGCGAAGCAGAGATGATGATCAACGAGCTCAACGAAGCGAGGAAAAGATCGGGCTTCGCATAAATCGAAAGAAGACCCAGTTCATGAAAAACCCATGGTGCGAAGGCGAAAAAATGAATTCGAGTGCTCTCTCATTGCAGAGACCACCTCGTACGTATATCTTGGGCGATCAATGAACACGGAAAACAACATGAATGAGGAACTAGATAGAAGAAGAAGAGCAGCTTGGGCCGCATTTAAGCCTCTCAAAGATGCCACCGACCAACTGAGGGACCCGAAAATCCGCGCTCATCTCTTGGATTCCACGGTCCTCTCAGCGTTTTGTTATGCCTCGAAGACGTGGGTTGATACTTCAACTACGCCAAGAATGCTTCGCACTACTCACAGAGCGCTTGAGCGATGTCTTCTGAAATATAACCGGCACTCTCAATACCTGGCCGGAATGCGAAGCTTTGATCTTCGAAATCTGTCACATCTTCGAGATCCCGGAGTATATACATCGATAGCGAAACATAGATGGGCCGGTCACATAATGAGAAGAACAGGCAACAGATGGACGAAAAAAGAACAGTAAAATGGACTCCAAGAGAATGCAAACGTCCCCCAGGACTACCACCTGCACGTTGGGCGGACGTGTTTGTAAACAAAGTTAATCAGCTTTACCCGCAACTGCTGTTGTTTTACAGATCACGGTACGAAACTCGCAAGCGGTACCATGCTCGAACAAGACCACCACTATGGACTACGATTGCGAGAGAAAGGAACGAATGGCATATGTGCTGGGGTCTGCACAACTCGTGAAGACGGACCGTCCAAGTATTCAATTAAGGATAGCCGATGCATGAAGTCAGTGTTTTTATTCTCCCGTACAACTATGGCAGCAGTTTGCCGATCCCAAAGGGATGGAAGGCTTGGTAAGGCCAGGCGTAGGACCGAACCAGAAATCGATTCAGTGTATATCACAAAAACACAGCTAGCCACTGCGCTACACATGGTCCTCAAAATGCTATTACAAACGCAAACGCTTAAAGCTTTAAAGCCACGAAGGAAATAAGACAGGTTGCGACTACGGTCACTTAAAGCGTGGTTCAGGTTACACAACATGTAGGAGATGTAGCCCAGTTTTCTAGCTTGAGAAGTTGGCGCTAGATTCGAATAGAGTATCAGGCGAGTAATCGGGCAGAAGCAGAACAACAATAGGACGAACAAATAATCAGGGAACTCATGAAATTGATGCAATTTTATACTTCTTTTCGCTTGCTCTTCACAATTTTTAATCGTTCTTCCGACGCTCATCAAACATATAACCTTTTTCAACTAGTCGGCTGAACTTCACCTGTACTTCCCATAGTGCCCTGGAGCTGGTGGCATCTGCGGCCGATGGGCGATTCGTCATTCGGAGAAAGACGACGTCCTGAGGAGGAGAAGTATTCGGCACAGAGTCTAATGTTAAGAAAGTCTGCTGATCGGCATGGAAAAGTCGTACCACGTCTCCCTGAATGTCATCCTTAGATGGTCTAAGAAGGAAAAGAAAGAACTTGCTAAATTTCAGCGTTTTTTTAGCGTTATAATAAAACAAAACACAACGAACTATACTTTGATTATTCATTCATTCGGCTTTTTTCTAAGCCAACATAATTTCAAGTGATGAAAAGCAATAAAGTAGTTTATAAGTAAGACATTAATAATATTTATTGCAGACATAAGGCAGCTTTCTAAAATGTAATGTAAGTTCCGAATTCTTTTATTTTTGGCTTGATAGTTACTTTTGTGGTTGATACTTCATTGCTATTACAACGAATTCGCACAACATTCGTTAAAGATTAGGGCCAATATATTTCTTTTCACAGTACCACTCTTCGTACTGTAAAAAAACACCTCCGTGCTTTAAAAACACTGCGAGATTTGTGAACTGGCTTCAAAATGGATGACAGGAGAACCATTCTGTAGTTTGTAAAACTCCCGGCCGCAGGTGTCTGCGGTGGGGAACGAATGCGCTATTGCCCATTCCGCCTCAGCTTAACTGGGTTCGTTGCCGATTTGGGCTATCTCTAGATCAGTCCCGTTGATGGGTGATTGATGATGGCACTGATCGATAGAACTAATTGAGAGATGAGTGAAACGGAGGACCCGCATGGTGTGGTGGTGAACGCGTTAGCCCCGGAAAGGATAATAGCGCGTTCGTTCTCCACCGCAGACACCTGCGGTCCAGAGTTTAGCAAATATCTCAGCATCATTGTCGTTTTTATCAAACGTAATACCCTGCCGTGAAAAAATTATAATAGGCAGCAAATAAAAAGTTAACATTGCCATTCTATAGTTATTTAGGTAAAATATCGATTAGGAAAAATAACAAGAAAAACTACTGGCGCTTACGGATTTAATAATATCGGGTTGGTTTTCGTTGAACAACAAGAACATAAACACCTGCCATTCTGTGGATTCGTTAAGACAGTTCACCTTAAGCACAATTTGCAAACAAATTTGCTAGAAAAACGTTAAAAAATTAAGGTAATAGGTTACGGTAGCGTGTTATATACCTCTACGGCGGTCTGATGATCTTTGAGTAAGAAATGACTCATATGAAGTTGATGCTTTACGTGACCCGATGATGATTGATTGTTGACGGAGTAGGGTATCAGCGAGATTTTGTTTCCAGCAGCGACCTGGAAAAACTGTTATGACATGATGGTAATCACTCATTAAAGTAGTGAATTGTTTTTTAAGCTCACAAGTATTCAAAAACGATTTATTTAACATTATCATTGTATTAGCGCAAAATAATATTTGAAATAAAGACTTTAGCACTCCATTCGTTGGTCAGTCCATCACAGAATTTTCTGTCAACCCAGAAATATCGGAGTACTAAGGCAATAGAGTGCCACAGAACTTGAAACTGCGCGACAACTACCTGCAGTGGAGACGTGCATACTCGCCTTAAGACAGCTATGTCGGTATTCTAGAGACACTCTCGACATACACTTAATACGATCATTGGGAAAAAAGACAACAATTGCGCCTACTGAACATTGGTGGCGGTACGAACGAATGAAGTGCTAGAGGTAGTTGAACATGTGAAGTAGGTTCATCTATGTGTCTAACCAGATGACTACTTATAATTGTTCAGCTTCTTGCTGAGCTATTTAAAGATTTCACAATCGAGATATCGCCGAATTAATTCAGAGCCAGCCTGGAGAACTCCTTCCAAAAGTACGAAAGGGATAAAATCTGAGTGAAAGGAATGTCCGGAAATTACACAATCTTTTGTTTTGTTTCTTTGTTGATGACGCCGTTCTTATTACAACAAGCATTACCAGGCTGAACGAGTGCTTTAACCGGCTTCGATACGCTTCTGAAAAAACATATTCGACTAAACCTCGCAGAAAGGATGTCTATAACGGAGATATTTGTTTTTGAAGCGCCATTCGTCTTCGACGAAACGAATAATTTCGAATGCACAGGCTATGTATGTCTGAAGTCAACATGAATAACGACGTAGCTCCCAGAGTTGAGCAGCGGGAGGCGAACGGCTTATGGAGCTTTCAAGAGCATCGAGGACATAGTGAGGAGAACAAAAAACACCCAACTTCATGCACACCTTTTCTGTTCAAATATTCTTTCTCTCACAAAAGAGAGAGCATTGCTGAGAGTATCTCGTATCACTTAACTGGTCGACAGAATCCGAAACTCTTAGTTACATCAACAGTCGAAAGTCAGAGACGTTCTCTTACTTGGATACTTGGATACTTGGACGGTCCGTCTTCACGAGTTGTGCGAACTCCAGCACATATGCCATTCGTTCCTTTTTCTCGTAGTATTAGTGGCCTTGTTCGAGCTTGGTAGCACGTGCGAGTCTCATACCGTGATCTGTAAAACAACCGCAGCTGCGGGTACAGCTCATTAACTTTGTTTACGAACACGTCCGCCCAACGTGTAGGTGGTCCTCCTGGGGAACGTTTGCAATCTCTTGGAGTCCACTCTATTGTTCTTTTCGTCCATCTGTTGCCTGTTCTTCTCATTATGTGACCGGCCCATCTATGTTTCGCTATCGATGATACTCCTGGATCTCGAAGATGTGACAGATTTCGAAGGTCAGAGCTTCGCATTCCGGCTAGGTATTGAGAGTGCCGGTTATATTTCAGAAGACATCGCTCAAGCGCTCTGTGAGTAGGGCGAGGCATTCTTGACGTAGTTGAAGTATCAATCAACCCACGTCTCCGCAACATAACAGAGCACTGGGAGGACCGCATAATCGAGAGATGAGCGCGGATTTTCGGGTCCCTCAGTTGGTCGGTGGCATCTTTGAGAGGCCCAAATGCGGCCCAAGCTGCTCTTCTTCTTCTGTCTATTTCCTCATTCACGTTGTTTTCCATGTTCATTGATCGCCCAAGGTATACGTACGAGGTGGTCTCTGCAATGAGACAGCACTCGAATTCAATTTTTTCACCTTCGCACCATGGGTTTTTTCATGAACTGGGTCTTCTTTCGATTTATGCGAAGCCCGATCTTTTTTCCTCGCTTCGTTGAGCTCGTTGATCATCATCTCTGCTTCGCTAGTACTTCTTGAGAAGATGACAATGTCGTCGGCAAACCGAAGGTTTGATAGGAAATATTCCATCATTATCCACTGAAGCTTTGGCGATATTGTATCTCCCTGTCGGACCCCTTTTTTTATGGACATGGTAAGAGGTCGTTCGAAAAGCTGTGTTTTCGTAGTGCAGTTCCAATAACAGTCGGGCAGAGTTCTTATGTAGGAAAGGTCCACTCTTGGTCGATGAGCGCTGATATAATCGCATTTATTTCGATACTGTCAAATGCTTTTTTCATAGTCGACAAATGTTAGGGCTACACGCAAGTGGTATTCCCGACAAACTTCGATGACCCTGGACACGATTTGGATGTGCTCCATGCAGCAATATCCTTTCCGAAATCCTGCTTGTTCGACTGGTTGCGCCTCATCCAATTTCCCTGATATGCACGAGAGGATAATCTTTTAGAAGAGCTTGTAGAGCACACTCAACAAAAATACGGGGGCGATAGTTACGAAGATCCCTTTGGTCTCCTTTCTGGGCAGGATGACCGTGCGCGACGTCCTCCGCTGGTCTGGGATTTCTTCCTTCTCAAGGCAAGCTGTCATTTAATTTGCGAGAAGTACATGTAAATTGGGGGCTTCCAGCTCTGAGGAAGTCGGCGGTAATATTGTCGGGTCCTGGAGCTGTGCCTACTTTCATGCTTTCAATCGCAACTGGAACCTCCGACGGAAGAATCACAGGTGATTTTTTCTCCAGCGGGAATTGTGGAACGGAAAAGGTTGGTCTAGAACGTTTCCGCTATTAATTCCATATCATGGAGGAAACTTTTGACGATTTCATCTTCGTTCATCAGAGCTTACCGCGGAACATTATAATCACACAAGCCCCGACGGCATTTTTTTCAGACTCCTTCTTTTTTTCTGCTGCTTCCAGTAGTTTCTTCTGCTTGTACCGTTACAGATCTTCCTGCAAAGCTCTTCTGCAGCTGACATTTATTACTAGTTACGTTAAACGTGTTGCAGTGGGATCAAGCTTCAGTTTCCTTCTCTTTTCGAACAACTCCTTGGTAGTGACGGAGATGCGATCCGATCTTCTTGCTTGAGGAACTGAGGCGAATTCGACACTGATTTGCAGTCCTTCGACAAGCCGCTCGTAGTCTTCGGTCGGGCCCTCTTTAATCTGCCAGTCACGTTTGGACAGGACTTCATTCAGAATGTCCTTGTCGTATACAGCTAGACTCTTTCCTCGTCGTCGATGAAGAGGGTTTTTTCCAGCTTGCGGCTGAATCGAATCTTTGCGCGAAGAAGGCTGTGATCGGAACCAGTACAGAATGACGGAACTACCGATGTGTCAAGTAGGCACCATCCTCTGTTTGTCAGAATATGGTCGATCTTCGCATGAGTCATGCCGTTGGGAGACTCCCATCGCCAACGGCGGCTTTCTTTCTTCTGGAAAAGCCTGTTTCCATGGAGGAGACGTGCCTGACAGAAGTCCTGCGAAACGGTTTTGATTCTCATTTCTTCCTTCTAATCCAAATTCCCTGATCCTGTATTCGCTCTCGTTGGCCTTTCCTTTTCTGGCGTTGAAGACTCCGACAACAAATTTATGGTATGCTTTATCATTGCGGATGACTTCCTCCAACTGATAGTAGAATGCATTTAATTCGCGCTCATTAGCTGCGTCGATCGGTGAGTAGCAGTTGATGATAGTGATCTTCTTATGGTGCGACAGATGAAGACGGAGGATGGCTATGCGAGGGAAAAGGGATCTCGTATTGCTCAGAGTCCTTTACGGAAACCCTGGAAGAAAAATACGGTGCTCAACTAGTCTTTAGAGCCAGCAGAACCACTGGGCTAATACTGTACCCGACAAGGACATGTGGAAAAATTTACTGGAGCCTACTCAAGTCACTCGATGACCAACGGAAGAAAGATGACAAATGCAATTTTTATTATTTTACTCCCTAATATTTCGCAGCTGTAGATGGACGGTGCGTCCAGTCATCGAAACGAAATGCACTGCGGGGGCCTCTCACTTGAGGTGAGATGGATTCGGGACATGTCCAACGGAAAACCGTCTGTTGAGAGCAAATTGTTGTCATGATGGGATCTAGCAGAGATACCTCCATCTTTTTTCTCGCGAAAAAAGCATTCAAAATAAGAAAGTTCGTCACAAAATCCTGACTTTCTTCGTATTCCTCGAATGGTCGGAGTCAATTGGGCATCGCAACAGTGACGAATGACAGCTCCAAACACATGCGCGTTAATCATTATCAGTGGTTTAGATCACTTCTTTACTTTGTTACTTCTTAACTTTTTTTTACATAAGCCTACCAAAACGACAAATCAGAAATAGGAACGAAATAGGAACGCAAGGCAGGGTGAGCAAAAGTTAAGAGAAAGGTGGAAAAAAATTCTATCGAACAATGGAAATCATTAAGCAGTAAATGATGTTAAGGGTCAAATTCTGTTTCGAAAAGAAAAGCAAAACAAAAATCCGTCGAAGGAAGCAATTCAGTGACGTATTTTTTCTTACACTGTCTCCAATAACGTAGTGTTTGTAAGCGGGTTCAATGATAAACCAACTGCCTTCATTCCCTGCACGATCAAGGTAAACCTGAAAGTGAAAAAAAGACTTTTCAGAACAAACTTAGTGGCTGAGATATTTGCAAAACTCCGGATGGCAGGTGTCGGCGGTGGGGAAACAAACGCGCTAGTACCATTTCTGAGCGATAACGCATTCACTACCATACCATGCTTGTCTTTCGTTTCGCTTGTCTGCCAGCTAGTTCTATCGACCAGTGCCATCGGCAATCACCCATCAACGGGATTAATCCGGCAGAGCACTAATCGGGATTGAACCTAGTTAAAACTAGCTGGGAGACAACTGAAAAGACCGACTTTCTATGAACCCCGGCATAAATAGTTGATATATTTATTTATACGATTTTATAAACCGATCTTGTTGAGCTGATGCAGGGTTGGTATAAGATTTCGTTGTTGTTGTTGTTGTTGTTGTTGTTGTTTTTGTTGTTGTTATTTTTGTTGTTGTTGTTGTTATCGTTGTCGTTGTTCTTGGTGTTGTTGGTCGATGCATGACATTTCGCCGATTTCGCCTTCCTCAGAGCCTGGACGTATTTATGTAACACTAGCCCTGTGTTCGGTGAAATATTTATAGTATTAATGAAAAATGAAACATATAAATAAACGTTATATTGGTCAAAAAAGACTACTCACCGTGCTGATACGAATGGGACTGACCCACGCGTTGTTCACGTTGGGTCGCGAGCAAGACCCATCCAGCTCAAAAAATCACCTTGAAATAAGGCGCCAGGTCACGTGTGATAGTTAGGCATTCGTCTTTCCGGTTCATCTATGGGTTTTTGAAGTTCATCCAAAACGTCTCAAGAGTTTGCGTGTTGATGTTTTTTGATTCCTGCGCTAGGATCCGGACATTCACTTCACTACTTGTACTCTAGAAGAGTGCTTTGACTATTTTTGACTTTGCCATCTAGGGTGTTCCTTTATGCGGACATAAAGCCGTCTGCCCGTTTTCCCTATGTATTCATCACCGTATGATTTACGCGAGACCAAGTGTATTGTATCAGAACTCATGCAATCCCCGTCTCTCCCATTAAGACAGATCATACAGTTTTCCGAACTGCATAAATGGTCACAGAGGTGGTTGCGAACTAACTGACGGCGTAGGGTATTGGACGGAATGTCAGTAATCGTTACTTAATTTCCATTTGATTTGAAGGGTACTTTAAAAGTGGTCTTACTTTACGTTCCAATCATTATTTTGGGAGACAACCCCCACGTTTTTGTCTTTGGCGAGTGGCCTCTGCTTCGTAGCCATTGGACATGGTTATTTTTTCGTGCCAGGTTTAGTGATTCCATCCTTTCCTCTTCTCCTGTGCACAAATTTTTTAACTGTTCGGTAGATGTTTTTGATGTGTTTTTTTTAACGTGTGAAGGATGAGAGGAGAACCAATGGACTATTATATTTTTTACTACTTGGCTTGCGATGACATTTTTTAACAAAACGCCTTTATGAACGTTTGTGCAGCTCGGAAAACTGTATGATCTGTCCAAACGGGAGAGACGGCGATTGCACGAGTTCAGGTACAATATAGTTGATTTCATGTAAGTCATGCGGTGAGGAATACACTGGGGAAACGGGTAGACTACTTTGTGTCCAAATAAAAGAACACCTAGATGGGAAGTGAAATTTTGTCAAAGTACTCCTCTAGGTACACATAAATCATAAAAGCACAATGGCGATGATTTTGAAGTGACTGTGCGGATCCTAGCGTAGGAATTGAAAACATCTATGCGTAAGACTCTTGAGGCGCCTTGGATAAATTTCAAAAATCCAAAGATAAACCGAAAAGATGAATGCCTCACTATCACACGTGACCTGGCGCCTTATTTCAAAATGATATTTTAAGCTGGATGGGCCTCCATCGCCATCCCGAGTGAACAACATGCGGGCAGTCCCCCCGTAGCAGCACGGTGAGTAGTCTTTTTTGGTCAATTTGGATATGGCGTTTGTTTACATGTTTCATCTGCATTAGTACTATAGATATTTCACCGAATATAAGGTTACTGTTACATGAAATACGTCCAGGCTCTGAGGTAGGCGAAATCGCCGATCGTCGAAATCGTCAGCCATCGAACGACAACAACAGCAACAACAATGGAAAACTACCAATTTCGCATCAGCTCAGCTGGATCAGTCTATAAGATCATATAAATAAATAGCTGAGAAGCAGGAGAAACGAAGGACCCGCATGGTGTGGTGGTGAATGTGCTAGCCTCGCAAAGGGTAATAGCGCGTCCGTTCTCCACCGCAGAAACCTGCGACCCGGAGTTTTGCAAACATCTCAGTATCATTATGGCTTTATCCCACATAGTATCCTGCCGTGAAAGATTGTAATAGACAGTAGAGAAAAAAGTTAATAAAATTAGTAGCATTTGAAAATTTACCGATCTCTACGACTGAATTTAAAAGAAAAACCATTGAGGCCATTCAATGATAGCTAAAATAGAAAAAGTGTTGCGTGTAGAACAACGGCTAAAGATGGGATACATTATAGACGTGGCTGCGAGTTCAACCACGCGTCCTGCTTTAACCAAGCTCTCCATCTCTAGAGGATAAGCAAATCTGTGTCTCAGTCGACTGGGAAACACCGAGCCACATTGATAGACGACCACAAGTCATTGTACAGCTCAAATATACACTCATTCGTTTCAGCGGCACCATGAATGGAATCGAGTGCATGGGCTACTACCATGCGGGTAGTTAAGGCCAAGCACTTTACCTTCCCTTTTAAACTAAAAAAGAGACCTCGTAATTTTGAAAAGCCTAGTGTAACTCGATAAATTTTAATAATGCCGTAGTGATCCTGTAGACAGTTGTGGGTTGAACTATTGATAGCACCAAGACATCCGAGCCCGAACATACTTTTGTCATAGCCGGTTGATGCCTTTATGCCATCAGAACGATGAACTTTTTTTCTCCTGATGATTAATGCTTATCAGATTGGTCATAAAAAGAATCTAGGACACTGTGGTTTAGCCTTAGCTAGGTAATCGGGGTTTTGTAATCCGGTTTCTTCAAAAAGTTGGTGACGCAAAAAAGGATTTCAGCTACACAAAGTTGTTCGATAACCAGAAACCTCACTATCGGTACTCCAAAACAGGGAACCTTCCAGATTTCAAAAAAATGGAACCGAGGGAAAATCAATTAAGCCAGGAATGTCGGGAATTTTGAAGAGGACTAAAGCATTAGTCGACCGTGTATAAAGTTGTTTAAACTAAGCAGATATTTTTTCAAACCGACGAATTATTGAGCGTACACGACGTTGATAAAACTGCTTTCTTCGGCTAACGTTTCGACGTCTTCGTCTCCATCTTCAATGAAGCCGATGATCCAATTTGATGATCCACAGTTGTTCGTCTTCATTATGTGCCGTCTTCGTCGTCGAATTGGGACGGATCTTCATCATTGGAACACCGCACGAATGATGCATTTCCACCCGGTAGTGCTCTTTTATACAGGGCGGCTAGCTGCTAGGTGCTACCTAACATAATACCGACTGCTGTAGGATGGATTATCTGTTGAAGAACAAATCATTATCAACGGATTGTCATATCAACAACAACCGCCTTATATACAAGAACGATGCAGAGTGAGCATGCCTCATTCGTGCCGTGTTCCACTGGAGAAGATCCGTATCGATACGACGACGAAGACGCCGCATCGAGAACACGAACAGCTGTGGACCATCGACTCGGATCATCGGCTCCGATAAAGATAAAGACGTCGAAACGTGAGCCGAATAAAACAATCTTGTCAACCTTGTGTAAACTTAACAATTCAAGCATGTTAAGCAGATAATCAATGACTGATAAAAATCAGTGTTTGCCAGTGCTTCTACGAAAAAGGACTAACTTTCATAGCGTTGCGCTCGCATTTCGCTGGTGAGTTTTTTTGCACCGTCACGTACTTGTCGGATTTTACGTGCAGTAGTTGTACGGTAGTGCCGTACTGGATCACGTTTCCAAGTGTTTTACGAAATTCCAGCTCGTTCTGCTCCTTTTCCTGCAACCCTTATACAGAATACATATTGGAATTTTGGTTAAAAATCTATGCAAACTAATTTCAGTGATGTTGAGATATTTGCAAAACTCCGGACCTCAGGTGTATGCGGTGGGAAATGAACGCCTTGTTGTCCTTTCCAGGCAGTAACGCGTTCACCACCGCACTATACGTGTCTTTCGTTTCGCCTGTCTCTCCTCTAGTTCTATCGATCTCTGCCATCAGCAATCACCCGTCGCCGGGATTGATCTGGGGGAGTCCTAGCTGCGGTCTGAGTTTTGCAAATATCTCAGCATCACTGAAGTTATATTTCGCAATATGCCCAGCCAGTAAAAAAGAGTAGGCAGTAAACAATGCGGTAAACATTATGGAAACTAAGTTTTTTTTCATTACATTGATTAAGTGATGCGGTAAGAACAGGAAAGCAGTAGCAAATGGTGGTAGCAGAAAAAGCTCTATTCAGAGTCAAACAATAATTTCGTTGAGGACCAAAAATGGAGTTTTAGCAAAACCCAGGATCTTCTGGAAACCGAGTATTATTTACTGGCGTCATTAATAATCAAAATTTTGCTGTGTTCATGAGCTGATACAAGGTTGGTACAGAAAACCGACTGCTGCCGTATGCTTTGAGGATGGAGATTGTCTTCATGAAAACAAGTTGTTATTAGTGAATAATAATTGACTTGTCAAGAACCGTTTTGTGCAAAAGGGCGTTGACGACTCAGCATACTCATGCATGCGTTCGTGTTCTGCTCCACCAAATTCACCTCTACATACTAAAACGAGTCACATCACAACAAACAACTACTGTGGCCATTCGATCCGAATCATTGAGTGCCATGAAGAAGAACAAGGCGTCAAAACGTTAGCCACAGTAAGAAGTTTTCTTTAATAACTTCATGCAAGCTCATGAATATGATAAAAGATTGACCAAACAGTTACCCTTCGATACCGTTGACGTTTGTGTAGGTTTTTGTCGTTGGAAGAAAAAGGAAATAAACAACGAAAAAATGGAAGAATATCAAGAGGAATTTAACTCCTTAGGATGATCATCTACTTATTATTAAGTATCTTTCTTTTCTAGGCGATGAAAGTGACCGACGATTTGAGAAAAAGGAAAATAAAAACGATATTAAGTTCTAGTTTTCTACTAGAATGACTAATAATTTTAGAAAGAGGAAATGCTCAGAGAAAAATAAAAATGAAACAAGACTACAGTAAAATTTCGTATCAATAGAAATGATACATCAGTGCTTTGGCTCCCATAATGTCGTTTCGCAGACCATCTCAAGTGGTTTTTAGTAAAATACGGTGCTAGAATTAGACCTTCTCGGCAGCTATTCGCAGTTTATTCATCATGTCGTTGTCGAACGTTGACTCGCCACTGACGAATCGCTTCTGCTCTGTCCAGAATTGTTTCTGTGCCGCGTAGCGATTCACCGGACAAACTTTAAAGAGGCAGTCTGAAACGAGAATAATATGGTATACATTACAAACAACCATCGCGAGCTATCCATGAAAGTTTTTGCAATTTACTCTTTCACTGATTTCATGTATAAATGTATTGCTAATATATGTTACTACGTGAACCGACATCACGTGTTAGGCTGATCCCAGCATTTCGTGCTTTCGAGTCATTTCCTCACATCCACAATATACGATCCTCGTTGACGTTTTTTGCATGTGGTACGTCTGCTGCTTAGGGATTTCGTATTAGCAAATAATTCTTGACTCCAGAGGGATAGCATGTCCTGTGGGCTCAGGGTGACGTAGGCCTGGGTTGGTTGAGCCTTCTACATAGTGATCGGCATTGCTACCAACTACACTACCCTCCACTTATTAATAGTGTAATAATGATAAGAATGAGAGGCGCTGGTAGTGGAGATGTGTCATGTATCATGTCACACAAGGGTTTGTACTCCCATAGGAAAACCGTTCCATCGCTCAGGGATCGACAATTCGATGCCAGACTGAAAAGAACTCAAGAACTCTCTCCAATCCACAAAAGCTTGTTGGGGGGATGGGGGGAGGGAGAGGGGGGGGCGGAGGAAAGTTAGGAAGCTAGCACGGCTATCAAAAGATTTCAGAGAGAACCTACGCTAGCAGTCTGCAATGACATCCGGCGAAGAACACAGTATCCTCAGGTAGGGACCGAAGGGTTCGACTGCTCTCCGCGTGAAATTCTAAGTAAAACGGCTCATAGAAAGCGGCTCCGAAAAAAGGTAAAAGCCGCCGTGACGTCAGCTTTTGGCAACAAAGACTGTAGCAACAACGTCATCTGCGCTCATCAAGAAAACAGCGAATTTGGGCCCGAAGAGTTCGTGGATGACGAGGGATGCGAGAAACCCGAAACCCAAGAACGATGTAAAAAGGATCTGCGCAAAATGTGACATCGGGTAGTAAACTGCCGCGTTTGAACCATTTGTGGCTCCCATCAACATTAAAGAAATAGCGAATGAAAGCTTTATTCACTTAACAGCTCACTTATTTGCCTTTATAATGAACAAACACTTGCAGCACGGAAAAAAAATATTGCATAATGAAAAAATGCTTCTCACAAACCTCGAAATTTTTTCGGTGGACTTTCTGGTCGACCATCTCTTAATTCCACTATACATCGATCATCAACCAAACTTTAATGGGCAATTATGAGTGAAAACTATGAAAATCTGCGCTTACAATAAGAACCTATTAAAATAAACAACTTTCATTTTTCGTCTTAAATGAAAAAAAATGTGTTTTTTACCAATTAGAAGCAGTGTCTCATAGGGCCCCCAAAAAGCAAGAGTAGTAGAAGTAGGCACAAATGAAACTAGAGATCTCCCAACTTCATGCGCGACTTATGAGACACATGTGGACGGATCGAGTGGAACGCACCCTAACGTGCTGAGGAAACCTCGTAGATCGGCTGTTTCTTCCGTATAGAGTGAAATAATATCACCAAAATGTAGTAACGATGTGTTGCCGTTGTCCGTACTCATACACAGTGAGTTTTTATTCAGGAATAGACGTGACATGCTGAAAAACACAAATATTTCACAACTTTTTATGAAGAACTAATGGGCGACGATTCTTCGTTGCCAGGAAGGAGATGTAATTCTTCGGATTTTTTAGATGCTATTGAAATATTGGAAGATTATTTATATGAAATGAACAACACCTACTTTTGTGTGAAGTTTCTCACTGTCTAAGAAAAAAGTAGTTGGGAAAACACATATTGCATAATTACAATGATGCTCAGATATCCACAACTCTTGGACCCATGGCCAGATCGAACCACTATTTCCTTTTTCGGGGGTTCGCCCATTACGCACCGCGCCAAGGAGGCCTTTGCTCTGCCTTTCTCTCAGCTAGTTTTCTACTTAACGCTACCATCAGCAATCACCGTTAGCGGTATTGATCCGAGGGGCACAAATCGGCATTGAACCCATTAAGCTGAGGCTGCAGCCGAAATCACAATTTTAACCCTTTATTTTCTGCCAAAGCGTGTAATGCACGAGCCATTGGAAGGCGAAATCGTGGTTCGATCTGGCCAGGGGTCCAAGTTTTGCGAATACCTCAGCATCCTTGTAGTTGTAATTCACATCGTACCCCTAACGTAAAAAATTATAGTAGGCAGAAAATAAAAAAGTTAACATTGTGGTATTGTACAATGCCTTGTCGAGTGTAGATACGTCTTAACAAGCAACGATATTAATAAAGAGGCAAGAAGAATGGAGTAAAGTCGTAAAAGCAAGAGAAATTCGACGCATAACTTCTTCAGATACGTCTTTTTTTGCGATAAAAGGATAAAAAAGATAAAACTCTCGGCTTTGATCAATTACTGAGGCATGTGCCATGCACTCGACTTCATTAAGCATCGTTGGGGGGTGAATGAATGCATATTTGGCTTTTACAATGACTCGCAGTGGCCTACCGATGTATTCAGCCAGTGCTGCTATCCTCCCAGACAAGTCTGGTGCCAACTTGCCGAACCTGGAGGGATGCGAAGGCATGGTGGGCCATGGGCGCGAGGGATCGATTCCACGTGTGTGTTGCCGGGCGAATCCGACCACTGCGCTACACGTGCCGCCTTTTTTTTCCTTTTACGATGTTGGTTATAATGTGGAAAAAAGAATTAGATAGAAACTGAGCGCAATCGATTGACGTGTGATCTCCGATCTGCTAATGGTGACTGCTTCAGCATTTAACACCCCGCCGTTTCGTTATCACTTCTTTGTCACCACCCCACCACCCCCTCTTTCATACTCGGTCCAAAAAAAATTCTTTCCTAAACCCTCAGATTTGTGTTGCAAGCATAACGTGGTTCTTATTTACATTTGCTGGATTCAAATTAACGACCGTAACCATATGTTAGAAAATTATTTTGCTAGTAGCATAAAATTGACAAGGGACCATCAAAGCTGTTTATGTTCTTAAAGGAAAAAAAAGTAATGGTCGAACTTTTTTCTTGGCTTAGCGAATTCTTAAGCAGCTTTTTGGCATCCTGTAGAACTTTTTTGCCTGGATTGCTATTTTGTTTTATAAATGCTGAAGAATCCATGAAATTTTTCTGCATGACTTAAAGATGATGTAAAATCGCTGATGGATTATCACTGATGTAAAAAGCTTGGTAATAAATTTCTGAAAAGTGAGCGCGTAGAAAACATTACAGTGTTTATTAAAGATAATTTGAAAAACAAAATCGATTTCTTAAAGATATAAAGTTGGCCAAACAAAGTAAACTGACCAATAGATACTGTTTCATATGATCCTAGTAAAACCTTAGAAAATATGAAAGGTAACATTCAAAGGCCAAATGGCAGTTCTCTCGAAGCTGGAAAAACCGCGTCTCGGCAAACTTATAGGTGAAATATGTAGTAAAACTATTGAAATTTGCACTGTATGAGGTTTTGGAGTTAAGAAGAGTAAGCGATTTTGATTTGAAAACTCTATAAAAGCGAACGATGAGAGTAGAAGGCACGACACGAAGCCGTCATTCGACGACGAATTCCGCCTGGCGCTGACTCATCCGACGGCGCGGCTTCATCGTCGACGTCGAATATTTTTCATAGCCGCATTAGAAAAAGCAACATGATCGAGAAGAGAATGGCACGAAAAAGTGTATAAATACTCACGTTGACTATCATTGATTCGAAACGTCGTCACCAAACCAATCAGTCAGCCAATTCCTAAATCGGTACTGTTCACTAATGGATCGATATTCCACATACGTGATAGAGCGGATATGAAAATAATGAAATAGCTTAAAAATGAAAGGAGAGGCGGTGCACTATTGGGAGATCATTATATATAAATATGAAAACGATATATTGCAAAGCTGAGCTGTCAGAAAAAATGCAAAAGCGAACGAAAAGAAGAATTTTTTGCAGAAATGTCAAACAATTCTTATTTTCGATACACACACTATTTTCATCATGAAGCGGCATTGCGTCCTGCAACGAAAGATACCATAACAGCGCGACTACTGAGAATTGAAATCATTACAAATTCCATGAAAAATTGGTAGAAATAAGAGAAAGAACAAAGACAAAGTGAAAAAAACAAGACGATTCGGACGGGAAACGGTACTATTACGAAAGCTAGGGTGGATACGATATCTTATTCGCAACTAGTTGAAAATGATTCCATGGTGCTTTCAAAATCGATCAGTAATCATAAAATCAGTGTTGGGTATCCATCTTTACAGATTCTTTGTCTCTAACATTCACTAAAAATAGTTCCTACCGAAGAAAGTGAAAGTAGGACAATCAACTTCTGTTTTCGAAAAGTACAAAGTATTTAACATACCGACAACAATCAAAACCACCTCTTTGCCCTCCTAATTTTATCCGGAGGGAAAACTGAGCAACACAAATTCCGCTGGAGAAAAAAACGGAGAGAAAAACGAAGAAAAAGTGCTCTTCGACAGTATAAAACCAGTCACTACTCACCAGCCAGTCCTACCCTCTTCTCGCCCCTCTATACGTTCCTCATAATGAAAAACAGGAAGAAAAAAAAGAGCGTCTATCGGCTTAACGGTACAGATGAATGCGTGAAAGTCGAACTGGTAAAGTCAAACACAGCTGATGAAGCAGCAGAATCCGAAGCGAATCGATTGCCACCAAGTGCAAAGTGTCATAAGCAGCAAACAGATTATCACTACGAATAGAGACCGTAACTAAAACCAGACATAGATCGAATATTTATCTATATTGACAGCCGATCGACATTATGTAGATTTTCTACTTGCGAACATCTAGTCGTCGTTTAAGCTTCTCGATCTTGAAAGCATAACAAGTGAGGGAAATCGATGTGAGAAGCTTTCGCCTAGCGTTGGGCCCATTTCTATGAAAAGTTTCTACTACGGTAAACTGAGAAAAATCTAAGCACTATTTGCTTTCACCTGTTTTTTTTTCATTTTTTTTATGGATGTGAAACTTTTTTTAAGTCTTTCTTATCACAATCTTAACTTATTATTTACTGCCTACTCTTTTTTAACGGCAGGATACATTGCGAAATATAACTTCAATGATGCTGAGATATTTGCAAAACTCCGGACCGCAGGTGTCTGCGGTGGGGAACAAGCGCGCTATTGTCCTTCCGGGGAATAACGCGTTCACCACCACACCATGCGGGTCCTTCGTTTCGCCTGTCTCTCAGCTAGTTCTATCGATCTTTTGCCATCACCAATCACCAATCTTTTTATGGTTTTTATAGTCCCTAAGTCTTCTGCTTTTTCTAAATGTTTGTTTGAGGATGTTTTTCTTCATGGAAACTCTACATCCCAAAAAAAATAGTAAGGTCGTAAGGGCTCATAGAGTGGATTTAAAATGATATTGAAGTGAATACGTTGTTAAAACGTCGATAAATTCTGATATTTTGATGGCGTTTTCGAAAGCAAATGAAACGCTGCATAGTGGTGATAGCGGATGAACACAGAACTGAACAGAAAAAATCGATATCAGCATCAAAACTCTGGAATTTTTATTTCCAGTGATTGCATTTTTTTTTGTTAAAAAACTTTACAAAAGCCAAAGTATTGCTTGGACGCGATTAATACCGGAGTGTTTCATTAACATATTCAGGGAATTTCATTAATTCTGGTCTGATGAACATTTTCTGGCACGACCTATTTGCCCAGAGCATTTCATTTTAGAAATTTTAGGCAAATAGAGAGGTAAACTTGAATGATAAGTGTTCTTTTTTTAATATGAGTTTATCAAAAGTGCGTACGAGGGCAGTGCGGTGACGAAGACGCCGCTCAGAAGTTCGTGCTTTCTTTGGTTCGTCGGCCGTCCGTCCAACTCCCGATCAACTGGCCTCCGTATCATTTCTGCACCAGTCGATAATCAGTAACGAACTTTTTTTCGGACGAAAAAATAACTATTACTTACTTCTGGAACCTTGCAACTGCAGAAATTCAATGCTGATCGGTTGGATTAACCTTGACTGTGACGGTCACCACAGAAATACAAAACTGACTGTATTATTTATTGTTTTCGAGAAAGCCAAATTTTCATATCAGTTACTGATCTGAACTTTCAACCCTAAAGGGTTATTCGAAAACAATCGGATGGCAGTCATCGATTTTCTCTTAAAAATGTGCCGGTTGTAAAGCTAAAATGAAACGATCGATATGTTGCTTGGTATTGCAGCTGATTGAAAGTCATTGATAAACGATAGGCTACGTTCCGTCAAGTTAAAAGAGAAAATTCTGGATGGTGAAGACTGCACAAAAAGAACTCGTTAATAAGAAGTGGAAATGGAGGGAAAAGAGAAAAATTCTCGAAAGCGATCCGTTCAACATCGATTTGTCACCTCTCCTCTTCTTCAAATCATCGTTTGTGCTTTTCTTTAATAGCCTGTTTTATGTTTTCCCCAAACGTATCCACGACGTTACGGATAAGGTCTTACCAGATCGGTTCCTACACCACGGTGTTGTTTCTGAAGCAACAATTTTAATCATGTCTGTTTTATTCGCCAAAGTGAATATAATTCTGGTATGATCAGTCTTCAAGAATAATTGTATGGGTCTGAGCATTTCTTACACTGCGCAAGTAAGATCTGCTGATCTGGTAAGATTTTCTTTCCCTTGAACCTCTATGTAGGCGTTCTAGGATGTTCCCAAGTCGTATGATTCCCGGTGCTGGTTTACCCTCAACTGGGCGTGCTTGGCAAACGTTTTCTTCCGTATTGTTTTTGTTTTGCGTTTCTAAAGGGCAAAACTCCTCCTCGACTACAGAGAACATCCTCAGAGATCGACTCCCCTGTACTTGGCGCCCTGAAACCCAGCAACATCCACCAACCGCGATCAGATGGCAAACTGCAGGAGGGCTGTTTATCATTAAGACCTATTTGGATACTTAGTTCGTCTTCATTGGTTGTGCAGGACTCAACATAATTTACATTTGATGGTTCAGCCATTGTGATCAACTGGAGTCCGGAGGTCACCCTAACCGAGGCCTTCCTCAAGTCGTCATCACACCGTGCAGTAGCAGCGCTTGTAGATCGGAGCGAGATTTGCCACCATGCGGCTAGTTTGACACCAAGACGGTGATAATTTCTGGTATTCGTTTCCTTTTAGCTGGGCTGTTTCTGTATTCACCAGAGTTTCTAGAACTATTGGTTGACCACCAATGATTCAGTGAGTCGTAATTGTTTAGTCAGAGTACAGAAATTTCTCTTGCTCACCTTTTTCTTGACGTCAAGAATGCTTCGCAATACTCACAGAGCGCTTGAGCGATGTCTTCTGAAATATAACTGGCACTTTCAATATCTAACCGGAATGTGAATTTTTGACCTTCGAAATCTGTCACATCTTCGAGATCCAGGAGAATACACATCGATAGCGAAACATAGATGGGCCGGTCACATAATGAGAAAAACAGGCGACAGATGGACGAAAAGAACAGTAGAGCGGACTCCAAGAGAATGCAAACGTCCCCCAGGACGACCACCTACACGTTGGGCGGACGTGTTCGTAAACAAAGTTAATCAGCTGTACCCGCAGCTGCAGTTATTTTACAGATCACGGTATGAGACTCGCACGTGCTACCATGCTCGAGCAAGGCCACCACCATGGACTACTACTGGGAGAGAAAGGAACGAATGGCATATGTGCTGGAGTCCGCACAACTCGTGAAGACAGACCGTCCAAGTATTCAAGTAAGTGTCCACCTTTTTCTTTCAAAACTAAATGCCATAACGTATTCATTGCGATTTTAAGCCTCAATAAACAAGCCAGTAAATTTCTGTCAATATTGCCGCCTTTAAAGCGAAATCATTGTGATTGCAGTTAGAAAGAAAATGATGTTATGTCTCGAAAAAAAAAGAAATAGGGGAAATCCAAAACAAAAAACAGCATAAGAAGTAAAATTGATCGAGTTGTTAGCGACCAGATGTTGCATTGATTTCAACTCATTCACTGTCAAAATTGATTTTCCCTACCAATTCAAACACATCCTTGCTCGTACTAAAACTTGTTGCAAGATTTAATCCATTGAGATATGTAAATCATTGCCAAGAGCGTGGAGATCTTGATTTTGTCATAATAAAATATTGATTTTCCGGAGCTCAGGGATCGTTCCCCTTATCATTTTTTGGTCCATGTGCCTTCTATTTTAACAAGTGAGAAGATTAGACAAGTTAAGCTTCCTTAGTCGGGATAAAACGATGTCACCGAAATAGTTGGTGATGTTGGCGGCTGCTGTGCTTTCGTTAAAGACAATTTTTGAAAGTTTCCTACTATGTTCTTTTCGTTTCACATCATCTGACTTCACATATTGTGCCAATCCTAGCACTTCTTTCGTTCGATTCGTTCCCTCGTGTCCCCTCATCCGTGGAATTCATTGGATTTCCGTGTGGGTTCAGTTTCTGTTCGAGGATCTAGTTGTCTTCATGAATGTCACTGAATGCTCGTTGAGTTGATTCTCCCTGGAGCGCTGGAATAACCGTGGTAGACCGTTTCCAGATCCTCAACGCGGTCAATCGCCTGCCATTACGGATCTGAAGAACCCTTTTCTAGACGTGTTTAGAAGCAATTTGTATACTCGGAAGTGATGGAAGGGATAGTTGAGCCAGTGGCGTGTCGAACTATCGATAATGCATGTATTCTACAACATCCGTAGCAGCTGCGCAAATCGCGCCATATTTTACCAGTATCGCGCTAATTTCAAATCGACGAAAAATCCACATTGGATCAATGTTTAAAAAATATAAGTATGCAAAAATTCTCTTCCCACTGGGTGAATTGTCTTCTATAAATAAGTGATGTGCTGAGTTCTCTAATGCGCTACTTATCGAAAACGTATTATCGGTAGTTGCAGTAGAAACCGCTAAGATGTAACATATGCTAAAGGAAAATAATAGCAAAAAGCCTTTAGATTTTGAAAGTAGTTGGCGTCTGTCTTGCGAAAAAGTCGAATATTACATGGGAATATGAAAAAAATGAGATAAAAAAAGAAACAAGGCAGGGAATGAAATTCTCCATAGAAGTGGATTTAAATGAACAACGGCGAACGGCATTCCATTCACTGAAAAAGCCGATTGATTCATTGTTGATTCAATATTCCAATTTTTGTGCTCATCAGAAAAAAATACAGAATTTCGCATTATTGTGAAAATCGTGAATAGAACTGACACATTCGTGTCGTCTAGTTTTTCTTTTTCTTTCCGCATATTATGAACGGTTGTCGATTTTCTTTCGTGTACAACAACTTTGACGTATTAACAACGATGGGATGAGTCCTATGTGGCTCATACGCGCCCCCTTTTTACTGTTGCTTCGCGCCAATATACGTAAATTATAGCAAAATTTGATTCACACAATGCTATTGTGGTGTTGATGCATTTGATAGTCGTTGATAGATGAAATTTCTTCGGATTTTAAATGTACCATGCAGTAGCGCACGCTATCATTTATATATTAGATGGTTTCCAACGATTTAAGTTGTCATTCCGCCAAACTGTGGCAATTGTAATACTATAAGTATTCCACCGAATACAAGACTGCTGTTACATAAAATAAGAGTAGGCTCTGAGGTAGGCGAAATCGCAGAAACATCAGCCATCGACCAACACCACCAACAGCAACGACAACACCAACAGCGACAACGAAGATCTATGCCAACCTCGCATCAGCTCAACAAGATCAGTTTATAAGATCATATGAATGAATATATTAACTATTTACGCTGAGGTTCTCAGAAAGTTACTCTTTTGAATTATTGTGGCAATTATAATAATATAAGACGCATGGTGGCAAATCTCCCCTCTGATCCACAAAGGCTGCGACTGCCTGAGTTGGTGAAGACCTGTGGCAGACTTTGACCAGGCTGACCTCGGGATTCCAGGGGACCACAATGGCTTAACAAGCAAATCTCCGAAAAATGGTGATTGTGCTGGGGCCCGCACAACCAGTGAGAATGGGCCAATCAAGTACCAGGTACCAAGTATTATAATAATGTAAAGCAAAAAAAATGTCTTGAAAAATGCCAGTAATGTACGGAAATGGCTATTGATCGAATACCAACGCATGGCATACTATTTTTATTCAATGAATGCGATGAGGAATTATAGTGCGGAAAAATATGATGTAAATCAAATTCCAAAAAGGAAAGCTGACGACGTTAAACTTCAGGCATTTTGTGGTAGAGGAAAATCGCAAACGTCCACAAGTTGGCAAAAAGAAAAAGACCAACGAAAACATAAAAAGAGTAAAAAACCAGGAGCATCGACTGTTTTTCTAGTAATTTACCTACTTGATGAAAAAAAAGAACTTTGCTTGTGTATCTTGGTTTTTTTCATAGAACACGTTCGGAGTCAAGCAAAAATAGGATGGGACTTTGGAAGCAGCGATAACGAACCATGAAAGGTAGGTAGATCGAAGAGGAAGAAGTGGACAGAAAATTGTTCCGTCTGTTTTCTATTTACTTGTCTTTTTTGGAGTAGTAGTACCCTTTTCACGAAATCTGGCTCAGGTACTTAGAATTCGTGAGAAAACGTTGCATCGATACGATTATTGATTTTAGATAACATTGATAAAATGTTTTTCAGACTGATTTTGTGGATATCGCTGACAATACGGCTTATGGATAAGAGCTGAGTACAGAGAGAGGTGTGTACTTTTCTGTACAAACGAAACTCTGTGGTCATTTATATAGTGGTACTTTATTTTCACAAAAAAAAATGGCTCACCTCTATTACCAGCCTCGGGTATCCTTAATGCTCTCTGAGAAAGAACATTGAAGTGGACTCTTATTTGAAGGCCTTACCACTTAGTATTGGGATGACTAATGTAAAAAATATTAGACCTAGCGAGTGGAAAAAAGAAGTATTGGAAAAAAGGTCTTCTAAAATCTTGTAGATTGTGAAAATGACGATGATATGAACGTAGAAAAACTTTTCAATTTTTCTTAAAAATCAACGAAGCTACGGGTCGCAAAAGAGGAAAGAATGAATAGGATTCTTAGGATTTATTGGGTGCATAGTATTAAAGTGCATGGTATTTCATGAGCATATTTTCCACCCTTGTAAGATAAAAAAATGTTACTGGGCGCATGTAGCGCAGCGGCTACAGTTACCTTCCAATACCCATTGGATTGGACTTTGGTTCCAACCGGCATCAGACTCATCAAGGCTTCCATCTCTGCAGTATCGGTAGATTGCCACCAGACTTGCCGGAGAGGATAAAAGCACTGAGCTAATACATTAGCATGCCACAGTAAGTCATGCGCATGCCTAAAGGGTTGATCGACGTGAAAAGATATACCATCTCTCCGTTAGTATAAAAAATACTTCAAGATATAGCGGATTCCAAACGTTTAAATATTGCCTAACGATTCATTGCCTCTCTAGGGTTAATTCCATTGTCGCAGTTAGTTTTTCATTTAAGCATGCTTGTAATTCTTGCTTATAATTAAATCACTAGGAGATGGATAGCGCAGTAGTAGTGAAGCCAATCATCACTAGCATGGCGTTGATTCAACATGGCTACGGGCTCACCTTGCTATTGATACCTCCTAGGTTGGGAAATTAGTGAAAGAGATGTCTAGGAAAGATAAGTCTGTGTAATCTAGATGGAAACGCTCTAGCCCGGCTATCTGAGCACTCCAGGGAGAATCAACTTAACCAGCATTCAACGATCTTCATGACCAAAGGCGAATCCTCAAACAGAAGCCGAACCCAAGCGCAAAAGTTGGAAGGCTTTCCTGGAAGACGGATACGAGGAAATGGATTGAATGGAAGAAGTGCTCAGATGAGCACAGTAGATGTGAAAGTCGAGCCAGGCAAGACAAAAATAAGAGCATATTTAATAAATTAAATTATCTTCGTCAAAAACTGCAGCGCACGAACTTAGTCAAACGAGTGTTACCTAGACGTCTTCGTGTCAAAATTTGCTCTTAGTAACAATTCTGTAACCGTGTCCATCGCTGGAAACCAGAAGAGGTACAAACTCATTCCCGCTATATTAAGAACCTACAGCTCATCGCAAGAGCGATAGCAATTAAATCGATGTGAATCGGAATAATCAAATATTGATCGAAGAATCGATCGGTGCCGATGTGAATGCTCGTGAATGTTCGCCCGGATTTCATTGTTATCGTTCGGTGAGGGGCAATGTTTCCATGAAGTTATGTAACAACGGGAAATGATATTGGAAATAGTGATGCTTCCTTTTCATATTTGATGATCAAATAACCAAATAAAGAAAGTTTTTTAGGCTCGTCATCGACAATAACGGCTGATACGACGTTGTGGTAGATGGTAAGCATGTACAAAACCTTGACAATAATCAATATCTATAAAGAGCATGCAATTTGTGGTAGTTGCCCAGCAGTGAGAACAATGTGTTTGTGGTTATCGATATTCGGAAAATGACGAATTTTGTGGGATGCATTGCTGCCTTTATTCTGGAAAAGCTGTCACAATCTGTTTGAACACAACCTCGACGACACGCTTTTTAAGCTTCAACCGATGAGGTTACATAACCTTGGCCCAAATATTTGCTTCTTGAGAAAAAATCTGGACATAAAAGTTACCTAGTTGTTTAAAAATTCGACAGATACTTTACAAGAACTTCGATCTAACACCTAGCGCAGAATTTTATAAATTTTGTGAGGTATACTATACAAAAATACAAAAAATAGATGAGAATGAAATCAGACTGAAAACAAAAATTTACTTAAGAACAAAAACTACTAAAAAAGTTCGACAACGTAACTCCTTCATCTGGGTCGACTTGGTATGGAAGTTTTCGCCAATGACCGTTTTAAAATGGGCGATATCGATGAGACCAGGAGAGCGACTGACCGATGAAGCTCTCATATTTTCCATTTTCTACTGCTCACTATAAAATGCGAGCGATAATTTTCCAATCTATTATATGTATATAAGCACTGTTGCAGTGGCAGTGGGGAAGGAGGAGTGGAAAAGATATAGTGGTTTAGTAATGCAGTCCATCAGGAAGCGAGGTGATGATTCGACTTTTTTCCCCGTGCTGTCCCCTATTCGTGTAAGAATGCCCTAGCTCGGCTATCCCCAGGATTACAGGAAGCATCGACTCGACTAACATTCTACCACACTCATAAGGAAGACGACAACATTCAGGTAGCAGAGGAATCCAGCGCGAAATGTTTGAAGACTTTCATGGACGATGAAGGCGAGGAAAACGAATCGAATGCAGGAGGTGGTGGGATCCACATAGTAGATGTGATGACGGGACATGTAATGTGGTAATAGTGCCATTAAGAAGATAATCGACCTATTTGAAAAAAAACTGGTTGAGTTTCATCGGCATTCTAGAGGATTTATTTAAAGAAAAACGGAGCACCAGTGCTTCCGAAGCCACTGCTTAAGATCATCCAGTTTTTCCTCATCTTTCTTCGAACGACCACTTTGCTAACTCATATTTGTGTATATTTGTTTCTTTGTCTGCATTGGAGTGCTTTCTAAGAGGGAACTCGTTTCATAGGCTAGGTAATTAAAAGGATTTTGCAAGTATTTCACTTCACCGTTTCTGAAGTGGAGACAAAGCGAGAACATTTCCATTCGAGGTAAACTGATGCTGAGGTGGTAGAGGTGCTCCCGATCGACAATGGCCAGAAATGTCCCGTGGGGAAGCGACCTTTTACAGAGACACCAGTGAGAAAACATCTAGTAAATCAAAAATACCATGACAAATGTGACAAACACCCGTTTCAGCATTATCTTCGTCAATAAGCCATTCATTTATGTAAATAACTACAGCACATAAAAGAAACAATCTTATTCAAAATCTAACAAGTGAAGAGCGAAGCTGGTCCGATAACCAGGACGTCTGAGGAGTTTATAGCTTGATCGAATAGCCTTTTAAAATCGTTTACTTGACTTCTAAAGCTGTTCAGAATCTAAATTTCTTGAAGGAGTGAGAATGGAAGTTCAATTTTTTAAAATTTCGTGGGAATTCGAAGAAGACGCGGTCATCAAGGATATAATTGTGTCCATAAAAAAGGGACACCTCAACAAAAGAAATTTCGCGCGATGGTAGGTGTTGTCGAAATATTATCACGGAAGAACTGAGCTTTCTATTTGGAACATAAGGGAACGTTATAGCTAAATTATTAAAGGAAAAAAAAACAACAACTACTGTTTCTGCTTGGTTGAATAAGAGACTGAGTGCTTCGTTAGTTTCGCCAACAATCATTCTTTTTTTGTGAATGAATGGAAGTGTTTTTTCCTTAGAATGTAAACAGAAGATAAGTTTACGTGCAGGAAATTAAGCAAAAATTTGCAGCAGCTCAAACCTCATCGCCCGGCAGAGCACAGACGGTTACCGTACTGGGATCAAACTCTACCGTACTGAGATTAATATTGAAGGGTAGACGCCTTTTTAGATTGCAATAAATTTTTTTTGTAACTAGATGGTAAAACCTTCAACATAAAATGGTCACGAGAAAAAAAGATCTCGTGGTTCTGAGAATTCCTTTAATATTTCTAGTTACTGAAATCTAACGTGAGCTCAACACAACTCCATGCGATTCTGGACACGGTATTCAGATCGGATGACTACCCATTCTTTCGCAGCAGCACTGCATTGCACTTTGTTGTGGTTGTTGACAGTGTGACGAAGTGTTAGCCATACTGGGCGACGTTGATTTCTTCGTAAAATTTACAAAATAACCAGAAAACTCGAGTCTTTCTACAGATTTTGCCAGACTGGAACTTTGACGGATAAGAGTTAATGATCTAAAATACGAAGGAAATTTATTTGGCATGTTACAGGAATAAAAAGCGTAAAAGATGAGGGACCCGGCAGTGACCAATCTCTGAGAAATGTTCCACGCACTCGAGTTCATTAAGCTTCCATCTTCGGATGTGATTTGAATGTATATCTGACCTAGAGAATGACCTGAGATGGTCTATCGATGTATTTAATCAGGCTGTTATACTCCCATATAAGTATGGCACCAATTTGCCGATTCGGAAAGGGTGGAAAGCTTTGTGAGGTTTGTTGCGGGGCACCTCTAACGAGGGCCCCAAAGGAGGCGACGTATTATGAAAATGAACGAAAAATCGTTTTAATCTGCTTTCAAAACTCATATGTAAAAGTCAAACGAAGAGATTAGGAGCTTGATGAAAATCAAATCAATCCCGTTGACGAGTGATTGCTGATGGCAGAGATCGATAGAACTAGCTGAGAAACGAAGGACCAGCATGATGTGGTGGTGAACGCACTGCACCCCGGAAAGGACAATAGCGCGTTCGTTCCCCACAGCAGACACCTGCCGTCCGGAGTTTGCAAATATCTCAGTATCATTGAAGTCATATTTCGCAATGCACCCTGCCATTAAAAAAGAGTAAGCAGTAAATAAAACGGTTAAGAAAATCAAAGTTTCTTAGGTCACCAATGGTGAAGAGAAAGCTGAAAAAACATCATCGAACGAAAAAAAACCACAATTCCAACGAGAAGCGCAAGCGTTCTTATTATGGCAACCTCTTATGATAACCTGCTCTTCTTATGATTAGCACACGCAAGATTGCTGGTATATAGCCAGTAATTTTTTTTGTTGTTATTTTTCACAGATATTTTCTCACTCCACGTTATATGAAGCGTGAAGGTCACGTTATGGCAAGATAGTGAAGGGTTATGAAAACGCGCTTATGCCATTATTTTTCAGTTCGACAAGTACATTTTCTGGATTTTTTCCTGAGGTCAGTGCCAGTATTTTGGTCGGTTGTTTATCGTTGGATCGATCTCGTTGAAGTTTCCTTTTTGAATCGCTCTTCTCTACAATATTAACGAGTCATCTTTAGTGTCAATAGATAGATAAGATCTCATGTAGAGCTAAAAAAGGTAGAATAAAAAAAAGACGCCCATAAAGTATGACAACTATTCGTCATGAAATAAAGAATATTTCTCACTACAGCACTTCACCGAAACTCTACTTCCATTTGAAAAAGTGGAAATATCTAATGTTAAAGTGAAATCTTGTAAACGACGGTGTCTGAATGAATTTGCTCCCAGCTTCTACGTCAATGGGTTCACAGCCGATTTTTACTCCACAGATCATTGCCGTTGACGGCTGTTTGCTGATAGTACCATTAGGGTAAAAAAACTGGATGAAGAGGAAGGCCGGGCAAGTTCCTCGATGTGGATAGAATGTACGCCCCGGAAAGCATCATCGTGCGTTGGCAGAGCACCTACGCTTCCAAGTATTGCCCATATTTCAGCATCCTTCTGGTAGTCCCTTACTTTATGCTTTCTCATGAAAAACGAATAGGCATTAAATAAAAAGTTAAACGAAGTTGTCAATACGTAAAGAAATGTTCGAAATCTTTCAGCGACTGCGTTGATTCCATTTCTGAAGAATTTTAACGAAAATTTCAGAAACTAATGATAAAGAAGCCTTTAGAGAACGAAAAACAGGACTACTCCGGTAAGCATTCTGGTTTTTTTATGTGTTAGTTTTTGTTTCCAGTGTGATGTTTTGCCGTCGAACAGAATGTTGCATAAGCGGCTTTGCGACGACGACGTGCGAAGAGCACAACGATGGAAAGAGATGTGGGAAGAAAATCAGTTGCTCAAAAGCAACAAATGAAATTGAAAATAATTAATGGAATAATAAAGAAGTGTAAAAAATATATCAAAATGTATATATGAAATGAATATTACACCTGTTGTACCAGTGGCTCGTAGTCTGATTATCGCAAAAGCGTTACGAATTTCGATCATTATTTCGCTCTCACTTATTTTTCCTTTTTATTCGATTTCCCTTTCTTCGTCACCCTCTTTCGCCCTCTTCTTCTCCATCCTTTTCCCATCTACCCTTTCTTCCTCGTTTCCTTTCCTTCTCTTTCTCTTTTCCCCCCTCTCTATCGCTCATGAACAAAACACAACGAAATGCTTTAAATCGTTTGCGATCATGACGTCATAAACGACGAGAAACGGAATGGAGAGATATTTCCCTAAAAAATGGTTGATTTTTAACAAATATTGTGTTATGAAATATTAAGATGCTTGGATACTTCGAAGGTCCGCCTTCAATGGTTATGTGGGTCCCAGAATAATCTCCATTTTTCGGAGTTTTGCTGGTTTAGCCACTGTTTCTCTGGAGTCCCAAGGTCACCCTGGCCAAATTCTGCCACAGCTGGTCATCGCCGCTCTTGTGGATGACAGGGATATTTGCCACCTTGCGACTAGTTTCATAACAGGACAGTGGTGGATCGTGGTATTGGTTTACTCTTTAGCTCGGCTTCCTGGTTAAAACGCCGGGCTCCTTCTCAACTTGGGAGACCCTGCTGTGGAGATGAACCTCCACGCTGTACATCGCAGCCAGACACCAGGAACACCTTCCAGCCACGATGAGGCGGTAAACCATTGGGAGGGTTATAAAATGTTATGCTACTGTTTTATTATTGTTGAGCAATATGTTGCAGTGTGCGTGTGGCGCCGCGGTCAGAGGCGCCCTGTAACACACACGTGGAATAGATCGCCGCGCCCATGGCCCACCAAGCCTTCCATCCCTCCGAGGTAGCAAACAACACTGGCTCGGTACATCGGTAGGCCACCGGGAGTCATTTTAAAGGCCAGATATGCATTCAATCACCTCCAAACGATGCTTAATGAAGTCGAGTGCGTGACGCATCCCTTAGGGATTGATCAACGCCGAGAGCTTTTTTTATGTTGAAAATACGAAGATTACTTGATTTTGTGTCGAGCACATAAGCATTAATAAACAGATTTAGAAGATAGCCATAGAGTCTTTTCATTCTTCATAGACATTTGCTTAACACTTCCTTTTTGATTAGAGCATGATTTCAAAGCGGTATTCAGGACTTTTTTTGGGTATATCATATTATTTATGGGAAAAGTAATAGACGGGAGGAACTAGGTGAAGATGAACAGTAAGGCGATTTAAAAATGAATGAAGAACACAGTAAATAGGATGGAAAGTAACAAAGAAGAAAGATAAACTAAAGAAAAAGTGAAGAGGAAAACTTTGTGACTAAAGATACAACCCTGGTAGAAAAAAATTTCGGGAAAAAAAGGAACTTCTACGTAGAGACAACGAGGTGTAGGTCAAACACAACAATCAATAGCGCATCTTTCACATCAGTACTGTTTTCAAACGTTGTAAAGTCACGTATGAACAAAAATATTGTTTTAATCAAGAATTTAAGCAGAACTGTTGCTATTTTGATTAGCAGCAGTAGGGAAGTATGGCTGAAAAATGGTGAATAAACAATTCTCATTCAGTGATGAACACCATACGACCCTCACACAACGGACGGCATAATTCGATTTAAAAAACTCGATATGATTTTTGTTTTATGCAAATAACGAAGAGAATCATGTCATCATCGTCTTCGAGAATGCTGGGCTTCTGATGAATTGTAAGGTCATCTGAATTGTTAAGTCAGACAGAAAAGAACTTGACGTCAGAGAGTGGTTTCCTTCTAAGGAGGTTTGTATGCTTGTAAACAAACAGCAATTTACATACAATCATATGAGCGATAAAAATCAAATCATTCGACCTCCCTTGAATACATCGTGGCCATGTAACCGGTTTTTTCAATGCACATCGGAGGTGTTGATGAGCTCTGAGTAATGCGTGACGACGGACGATGCCTAACTGGCGATGGAACGTGGACAAGACGACGACAACGTCGACGATTCGCTGACGATGTTCCCACCAGAAGATTGTCTACGATCAAGTTATCGTCAGGAGATTTGACAGATTTGATCCGTTTTGCCATTTTAGTTGTTCCGAACAAAAAATGATAATGATACCGTTACTAATTGATGTCGAAAAGATGTTACAGTACGGAAGATAGGATGGTCTACGCAACATTTTGAACAGAGATCTCTGGAATAGTGACGAAACCAGTTTCGTGATGGTGGCGAGCGAGCCATTGAAGATATGTTTTCGTTTTCTATCATCAGGATGATGGAGGCTCTTAAGCTGCAAGTCTCTTGGGAAACAGTATGAATAAAAAAAAGCATATTTGACATCCTGTAACTGAAGGAATGTTCACCAACTGTCTCTTAAACGTTTCTGAAATAAAAACAAAACTTGCCGTTTGGGAAAATTCTAGATGAAAATAAGACACGAATATATATGTACATATATATATATATATATATATATATATATATATATATATATATGCGTGTGACATAGACGTACATACAGATATAGAGACAGAGTCATCTATGGGCACCCACACATTAGCAGATACATAGGCAGGCATAGGTGTGATCGCAGGCTTTCAGGACACGATGAATGTGGAAACCAACAAACAAAAAAATTGTTATTCTTGCTGTACATTGTGTCCCACTCCACAAAACAATGAGTGGAAAAGAATTTAATCCGTCGAAACTTCCATCTAGCTTCCAACCCCAGCACCTATCCGCCTCTCTTCCTCTATCTGAAATGGAAGTCAGTTTTGTCATTTCTAAAGCTGAAACCTTGGCGGTTCACGAGTAAAAGCGCAATCCATTCGGTGAACACCTGGAAGCGTTCGTTTATCACAAGAAGCAAAACTAAGAATTCTTGGTCATGGATGCTTGTGTAATTTCGAAGTTACTGGGCAGTAACAATATAATGGAGGAGTGAGCGTCGCGCATTGGTACGGATGACACTTAGTAATAAGCACGTTGCTCTAGCTCGACTCCGCTCCAGGTCACCACGTTTCCCGAGTTCGAGAAACTGCTAGCAGAATACCCTACGAGAATTTCTGTACGAATTTTAAACACTGTTGATAACCTGTGGTTAAAACCTAACGAGCGTCGTAGCACTGATAACCAAAGGTTCCGAAAAAAATCGACCTACTCTACTAGCATTCGAAGGTAACCATAAAATAACTAAGATCCTCAAACAGCAGGCTAACCCAGATGCAAATCGAAAGGCATTTATAGATAATGGATACGAGAAAGCGAATCGCTTGAAAGAAATGTTTCTGCTTCACAATATATGACATCAGGCTGTGAAGAATAAAATTTAAATATAAACAATAGATGGGTAACAAAACCAAGTCTAATAATGTCACGAAAGGGGGTTTTTATGCTTCTCTATTTCTTTGGCTCTCTACGATCTTTAAGTCTTTCTTACGCTTTTTTTATTCCTATCTACTCACAGTGTTTTTGCTATGAAAAATCTTTTTACCTCATAGAAAGTTCAAAACCGCTCTGACCGCTTTTTACTGTTGCTTGTTTCGCTGAAAGTCCGTACTTTTTGGCGAGCCCAACCATCCTACATACGAATACTGGTCGAAAATCCATTCTACGGCCGACAGCTGGCTACTGAAGTGACTTTGTAGAAAGTGTAAGGCATAACTAATAACTCTGCATAAAAAATATTGAGGCTCGGTACGTTCTAACCCGGATCAGTTAGGATTCAGTTTGTCAAAAAAGAGAGAAAACGATCAATTCTCTGCCCGAAACGGAACTCACGTCCGGAAAAGTGCCTGTGTGACACGACATTAAGTATGCAAGTGAACAAAACCATGCTCAATGATGTCTCATTTAGTATTCTCTGGTGTTCTAAATATTTTTAAAACGTATGTTCTCTGTTCAAATGCCATTATTTGTTCTATTTGTCTCTTCTATGTTTGACAGGAGGCGGATAGCGCAATTGTAGCGATGCCGGTTATCATGAGCACGGCAGTGGTTGGTTCCCGCTCCGAACCCATCAAACCTTTTATCCATCCGGGGTCTGCAAATTGATACCGGACTTGTCCGGGGAAAAAATCACTCGCTGTAATTAGAGTTGGAACGCTCTAGCGCGCCTACTCCAGTGAGAATCGACTCGACCAACAATCAGTGATATTTAAGATGAAATTAAAATACTTAAACAGAGCCGAAGCAACAAGTAGAAGTGGGAGGACCTTACTGGAGGATTGATGCGAGGAAACGAATCGAATGTGGGAAGTGCTGGGATCCGTACAGTAGCTGTGAAGACGGGTTGTAAAGAAGAATTTCTATGTTCGACCTGCATTCGCATATTATTAGGGTGAATGTATGTCTTCCAGTCGACTTTGGGATCTGAATACGGCTTCAGCTTATGCTTGGGATTTTTGTCTTTTTGATTAACTTCCCCTCCCAACGGTTTATCGTCTCATCGTGGCTGGGAGGGTTTTTGGGGGTCGGGCTGCAATGTAAGGTGGTAGGATTCATCCTCCCAGCAGGGCCTTCCACGCTGAGAAGTCTGGCGTTTCCAGCAGGAAGCCCAGCTTAGAGTAAACCAATACCATTATCATTCACCGTCCTGGCACCAGGTTAGCCGCATGGTGGCAAACCTCCCTCTGATCCACAAGGGCTGCAACTGCCTGTGGTGGTGAAGACCTAGGGCAGACTTTCGCCAGGCTGAGCTCGGGATTCCAGGGAACCATAATAGCTTAACCAGCAAATCTCCAAAAAAATGGAGATTTTGTGGGACCCGTACAACCAGCGAGGACGGTTCATTCAAGTAATTATCAAGATGGATTTGTTCTAATGTTTGTTGAGCACATTCGTCCTAGATTTCCTGGATAGTTCTTTTATACGTTTCCATGTCTTTATCGCTCGCAGCTACAGGTCTTCATAGATTGGAATGAGCTTTTTTTCCAAATAGGTCCGATATCAACTACATGTCATTTCCATTATTAGTAGATATCATTTGGCTTTTCATGATATCATTTATTTATTCCCATCTATCACGGAGGAAAGGGGAGACTTGCTTGGTTTGAAAACTATTGCATTTACTACGTAAACCTTTTATTTGCTGCCTACTAGAATTTTTTCACTGCAGGGTATGATGTTAAATACAACCACAACGATACTGAGATATTCGCAAAACATGGCTGATGGCAGTGCTAGGTAGAAAATTGGCTGAGGGAAACGCAAACCAAGGACCTCAATGGTGCAGTGTGTAATACGAGAGCCTCCAGAAAGGGTAATAGTGATTCGATCCGGCCAGGGCGGTCTACGTTTTGCGAATATATCAACATCATTGTGGTTGTACCTCATTTACTATCATGGTAAATTTATGCACGAAGCGGACGAAAAGCGAAGCTTTAAAATTAGTACGTTTTTTTTTCAAACTTATATCAAATGTAGGCAAGCAGTAATTTCATGAAACGTTTGGGTGATCCGATCTACCACCATTGCATCCTCCTTGTCGTGTTGCTGCAGCTTACCAATTCCGCAGGATTCTGCTTGGTGGAGGGACAAGAACACATCTGGAGAATCAGACATACGACTCCTCACTCACCAAGTTTTTCCATCTGATTCGATGGCGGGAGTTTAAGCGAGTGCACGTCCAGGATAAAGAAAGGAATAAAGCGATCACTGTTCTTCAACAGTTTAAGGAACCGCCCTCCACTCGAACCAGTTGCTAATCCAGTAGAGGTGACTGAAAGCAAATCTGGCCTGTACAATGACTTCTGGTCGTCTCGCGAAGTACTATGTCAGTGTATTTACTTTCCTAGTTAAATATGCCACTAATTTTTCGATTCTAGAGAGTTGGACGGCTTAGTGGGGCTTCGACGCCAGATCGAACCAATGACCGTTCTGATATGTATTACACAGCAACACTGACCACTGCACTTCACTCGCGACACAACCTGCATTCTTCCAAATTCAAAGACTAAATTTTAACCTTTTTTTTATTTTACTGCCTACCCTTTTTTAATGACAGGGTATATTGCGAAATATAAATTCAACGAAACTGAGATATTTTCAAAACTCTGGACCGCAGGTGCCTATTGTGGGGAACGAAAGCGCTATTTAGTAACGCGTTCACCACCACACCATGCGGGTCCTTCGCTTCACCTGTCTCTCAGCTAGTTCTATCGATCTTTTGCCATCAGCAATCAGCCGTCAACGGGATTGATCTGGGAGCCCAAATCGGCATTGAACGCTGTTAAGCTGAGGCTATAGTTATAATCACAATTTTAACCTTTTTTTTATTTCGCTGCCTACCCTTTTTTAATAGCAGGGTATATTGCGATAGAACTAGCTGAGAGAAAGGCGAGAAACAGAAGGACCCGCATGGTGTGGTGGTGAACGCGTTACTCCCCGGAAAGGAAAATAGCGCGTTTGTTCTCCACCATAGACACCTGCGGTCCAGAGTTTTGCAAATATCTCAGCTTCGTTGAAGTCAAAGACTAAAGTTTGCGTAAATAATCCTCTGTACATATCGAAAGTATGAAACACTCCGGTGCAGAGGTGCTCATACTTTGTATTCATTCGGTTCTCGAGGTTTTCAGATAAAAAAGAATAAAAGGGTAAAACTCTCGGCCTTGATCATTTCCTGAGGGATGCGCCATGTATTCGACTTCATAAATATCGATAGAGGTGACTGAAAAATATATCTGGCGTATACATTGATCCAATCGCAGTGGCACACCGATGAATACTGTCAACGCTGCTGTCCTCCTGTACAGTATGGGACTAATTTGCCGATCCCGGAGGATCGAAATCATGGTAATCTTTACACGCAGGATCGATCCCATGTGCACTGCAGGGCGCCTCTAACCACTGCGCTACAAGCGCCCGAGGTTTCCATGATCAGGTATAAATCATTCCAGTAGCGTGCTCATACCGGAATCCATAACGACTACCTCAAGGAGAAGTATATTCACAAATTCAGATTGCTCTGCCATTAACGCCTCTATACTGCACTCACAGGTGCTCCGTTTCGTTACGATACTAACCAATCCGAAGTCAACTGTGCTGAAGGGAATGAGGTGACCATTCCTTCAATAACGAGGAAAAAGTAACAAAATTTTATTTGTTAGCTCGCTTATCCTTTCAAATATCTCATTATTCTGTTGTTTTATTACTAGGGGCAGCCGCTACCTCAGTAAGTGGTCTTCGACAAAGCAGATTCAAGAACTCTCGTTCAAGATGTAGATATGATGTGCCGAATGAACGCTTTCCAAAAGGGGTAATAATATTGACCGTGGCCGACAAGAAGTCGATTTAATTACAAATTGAAATTCTATGAAAAGATTCTAAAACTCTCACACTATTGCTACTATTTGAGTTGGACACAAGACCTTTGTAAAAAATCAATCGCGCCAACCAATCTTCCTTTCAGTGAAGATCGAATGAATGGATAGGGATATTTTGGTCAGCAGCAATAAAACACAAGCTAAATTATCAGACAGTCGTCCTAATGGTTTTTGACGCCTAAGACCAAACCAAATTCTCATTCGTCTTCGAAGGATTTCCACATCACAGAGCTGATTTAGGCGAAGATGAACACGAATGTGATTACATATTCTCGATCACATTCAACAGCACTGCGAGCTTTGCCAAGTTGTTTCCCTTTTAAATCTTTTCGTAAATATCCGAACGTTGTTTAAGCTTGTACAGTTCATAAGCTCGCTCAACCTGTACTGACTTCGTTAATAAAAAAAGTGTTCTAACGTTTTCTAACCCCTTTCCTGACAGTGAAAATACGAATATCAAGCTTCAGCCTTTCATGTGCTTTTTCAGGAATATAGGTAAGTTACAACAACGGAGTGAGGTGTCTTTAGATCACCGTGTGACTCTACACCCAGAAGCAAGTACACACACACACACGACACACACACACACACACACACACACACACACACACACACACACACACACACACACACACACACACACACACACACACACACACACCTGCACAAGACAACCACTGAGATTCAGAGAACGTTAGTGAGTGCTGATGGTTGGACATCTGAACAGTGGGAACTGGTCTGTGTCAGCCCGATACTGTTTCAGTCGAAACGTAAAAGCACAAAGAAACGTGACACGCACTTCGACACCATCAAACAACGAACTGAAACGCGTCAACGTCGTTGTCGCTACTTTTCGTTTTGGCGATTCTCGTTCGGAACAATGATGCGACTTCAAGTGGCGGTAGTGGAACTGCGCTTGATTGTGTGGTTGTAATCAACGTGGTGTTCCCTTTGTTGACACTCATATGAATGGCTGTGACTCAATAAAAGTGATATGTGACGACATTCCATTTGCATTATGTGTGGTGTAATAGTTTTTAAGGTTACCAGTCAGCAGAGCTTTACATATTTAACTAGTAAGGAAAAACTCGAGTGGCTGAAAAAGAATGATATCTGCTAGCACATCAATAGATCACGATTTTATAAAAAAAAGTCATTAATGACTGAATAACGTTCAAAAGATATCTAGTTATGCATTTGTCACCTCATGTTTATTTTTTCACCTACACCTTTAAGTGCAGCATACTGTAAAGTCTCGTAGTTCATTTACAACATGTGTCCTTGGATTTTGGAATCAAAATTTCAGCAGATTTATTAAAAAGGGGCTTCCTACGTAGCTCAATAAATTTGGTCCAATAATTGCTATCAATTAAACTTCCTCTTTCGAGTTAATTCAATTCTGCCATTCGCTGTTCTTGTGAAACATTGTGAACCGGTTATTCATAGCGGCACCTGGCGCAGGTGATGGGTAACAGTTGAAAGCATTGTAAAAATAACCTTTCAGTGAGCCTTCAGTGGATGTGAGGCATACAATTCTTGTTTCCATGGATAGGAATGACCTATCCATGTGTACGTACTCAGGCATACTTGCAAGCATATACATGCTTTCATGCAGATCGGGTAAGTAAAGCCTGAAAAACACGGATTTATTTAAAGCGGATTCTAATCACTCTAAGGTCCAGAATCATCGTGGAAGAGCACAGGAAATTCGATGATATGTGGAACTCCTATGCCCCCTAGGTTCTAGTGATTAACATGTTGTGAAAAGGATGAACCTCTCATACTTGACTTTCTGTAGAGGAGATGAATTTCATTGAAGTGAGCGATACCCAATGGTTAGCATAAGCGTGTGAAAGAGATGAATGAGTAGAGTTGATATTTGCAAGAATCATTTAACAATAGTACAGATAACAGTACTTAGATACGACGTGCAAGCCTCCTCAGTGCTTCTTCCATTGATATTGTCTTCTTGCAACCGTGGTTCGTGGAGTTTAACGCTTCGTGTATATGACTTTAGTAAACGCTAGGGAGTTGCGTTTTAATGCATTTGTCTCACCTACAAGTTTCCTCTTTACACAAAGCTTTTTTTCATGCACAGAGCAAGAAAAAATCATGGATCGCGTCTGCTTTTAATGGAATACGCACTTCTTCACAACCTTATAAATAGCGTGGTCGATCGGTCACGACACACCGTCGTCAGTTCGTTTGTCGCGCTCGCACTCTACTCGGCAAACAAGTGAGGCGAACATCCTGCCGAAATGCGAACGAACGGATTTTTGTCGCATATCCGTTCCTGAACAACCATCTGTTCCATCTTCCTCATCTACCAATCGAGGGGGAAAAAGTCATCTACTTATAGAGCACAATCGTACATATTAAATAAAAGCGATACGGACAAGTGCCAGCCGACCGTTTAACAAGCTAATCGGCCGACCGATCGCCTCACTACGGCAGCAAAAACGACGACAACAAGTCGTCGTTCGGCCTTTATTCGTTCGATGAACGAGCCTCTATGGATTTACTGGATGAACGGCCGCTTCGAAAGCTTTTTCAACAAAACACTAACCGGTCTACGAGCCAAGCTACCGGCTATTGAATCAGTCTATAAAGTTTGCTGTGAGTAAATACTCTTGAGTAGAATCTGTGAAATACATATAAAGACTTGACGCTATTATTTGGCCCTCATTTACATATCTGTTCGTTGTCTTGTTGGAAAATGTTATTGCGAAAATAGGAAGTGATAGAATAAAAGCATTGTCATTGCAATGCAGTATTACTGAGGTGGTAGAAATCCTGTGAGTTCTCTTCTTTTCTTAAGAAACCTCAGTCTCTTTCGTAACTTCTCCGATAATGTCTCAAAACTGGCTTTTCTTTAACCTTGGCATGGCTAACCAATGTGCATTCTTCCACCAATAGGTTAGCACGAGGTGGATGAAAAGGTTTATTCGGCTAACGTTTCGATGTCTTGGTCTTCCTCAGAGGTAGGACTTCGGTGTCAGCCTATTAATGGAAGAAAACCTACTGCTTCGATAATGTTACGAAGGAGGGATTGCACTGGAGTAAAAAAATCCTTTGCAGATTTTCGTTCATCTTCGTGCTGTTGTCCCTACAATTCATTTTTTTCTATTTTCTGTCTTCTATATCCCTTACTCGTTTTGCGTTATGGTTAAAGATCCCCTCTATACCTCATGTACTTCTATGCTACTCTTACGTTGCCGGTGTCCCCCTATTCTTCTGCGTTCGATAAATTGATACCAGACTTGCACGGGAGGATAAAAATCAGTTTCTTCATACACTGGTATCCTTTGAAATCACTACTTAGGGCAAATACTGTCTTCAGTCACTCCTTCGATACTACGAATAGAATCGCATGCAGAGCGCACCCCCTATGGAATTGATCACATTGAACGTTTTATGCTCTAGTTTTTGGTCCCGCTTATTTTCTTGGTTTTTGGTTTTAACTTGTCGTTTGGCTTTCAGATTTCGTTGCGGATGTTAGACTCATTCGTCTTGATGACACCATCTAGCTGTTTAAGCTGACATCCATTTCGACCAGTTCTAGAAACGGCTGACGTTTTTCGCCATCAGTTACACTGCCGTGTCTGGTTTGGATCGACATTTGATCAAGGTGAACGTCATCCTTCAACTCATAACTCAACTATTTGAAGGATTGATAACACCGATTGGCTAAGACACCTTAACGTCATCTGAAAATGAATTAACGTCATATATTATGTAACATCGTTAGAAGCGATGGTAAGCGTTCTGGTTGCCGGAATGCTCTTATTAACTTAGAGGCCATGGAGTATTTCTTATATAATATTTGTTTACCAGATTGGAAGATCGTGAATGTGCACCATGGTGGTTAGAGGTGCCTTTGTAAGGACTGAATCTGTTGGTAGTTGGATGGCACGCCTAATTACCTTATGCGTTCCATCCACCTGAGTCAGAAAATTACTACCAGGCTTCTCTGAGAAGATAGCAACATAGATTTATTACATCAATAGAACACCTCAAGTCATTGTGTAGACCAAATATGTATACAAGATGATACGAACGGAGTTGAATCCATACGTATCCCTTTAGGATGGACCAATAATGGATGCTTCATCCTTTCTTGTTTTTTCAAATTTGTTCACAAGACTTTAAAAAACCTCCAAACAGAGTTGAAACTTGAGCAATGTCGGATTACAATCGTTTCCACCTGATTAATTTCATTAAGGCGATGATCATGGCGCTATGCGAACCCGTCCAATTCAAGGCAATACTGGTCACCTTGATGGTTGTTGCACTGGGTAATTCCCCGTAGAGTCTGAGTTATCTTCAGCCTCAATAGTTTGGTTCCTGTTGAACGACCGATTTTTGGCCTCATTGAATTCTCTTCGAAGGGGTTTTTACAGCACATTGTTTAGAAGCTGTAAAAAGCTTTGTTGTCCGTGTAGTGAGGATCCGGTTCGATCGTAGCAGTTTTTTTTAAACATATTATAAAAAAAACTATTTATCGTCTCTTTTATTGACTTTTTGATAGCACGGAAATAAACGATCATCACTGCTTGTCAACTTTTTTTCTTCTTCAAAAATAAGCTACAGCTTTTTTGTTTTCGCACCCTCCTTATTCTCACCAAAAGCGGTTGCAAGCCAACGACGACCTTTATTAATCAATCCTATAAATAGTACAACCATCATGATGCTGAGACATTTGCATAACTGCGGACTGTAGGTGTCTGCGGTGGACACCGAACGCGCTATTACCCTTTTCAGATGCTAACGCGTTCACCACCACACCATGCTGGTCTTTCGTTTCTCCTGTTTCGCATATAAGTAGCGTTGTAGCATCTAAATATTTTCCAGTTAGCACCTTCCAACTCTATCCAGTTTTTTTCTATAGGCAATGTATAGGATTCGGAGGAACAAAATCTTTCCGATGTTGGAAGTTTGATCTCAGTTATTTGAAATAAAAATAAAGAGGGAGTATTTGGCGTTTGTCGATCCTTAAAGATGCACTTTCCATTCGGCTTTATTGATAACACCGTGAAGGGGATTGAGTTCACATTTGAACATAGAGTGGTTTGCAGATCTGCATCAAGTCATTCTATCTATCTTCCCTGACACACCTCATACTAATCTGCCCGAGACAAAGACATGACGAGCTTGGTTAACCCGCCGCGTCGTTTCAAACGAAGGCCCACGTGTATATTTCAAGGCACTGCTAACCACATACACACCCCAGGCTGCCTATCTTTCCTCGTCATCCTTCCTTTGTAATTTCACCAAGATGTGACCACGATAATTCCTTTCCCTTTTGCTTTCGTACTAAGTTACGGAGTCAATTTAAAGTCATAATTCTGAGCCGTATCAATTTTACTTCTCTTGACAAGTATAAATGTAAATGCAATCTGTTGTTTGTTAAATACTGAAATGGTTTTCAGGATTTTACAACTTTTAGGACATGCTTACTTTGATGTGAATCATTCCTGGTCTTTAATGGTAGATCGTACGAATTTGTTCCATTCTAGTTTCGACAATCGCTGGCCGCCCATCCTTGAGGGCGGCGGTCTGTTGTCACGGTGAAATCGCTAGAATGTCATCACGTTCCCGTCATGTTTGGCTTAGAAGCTAAATTTTTTTTGGCCATCAACATGATTCATAGCATGCTGTAAACATGATCTCATTTAGTATCATGACCATCATTATCATAGTGTCTGTCATCGTCATTATCAATATTACATTCTTCACCATTTCTAACACCGTTAGTCATCGCTTCATACCGGAGAGCATATAAGTGGAGCTCCTATGGGTTCCCATTTCAATTTAAATACCTCAGTGAGTTGACATTACTCGTGTGACCAGGGAAAGAGTTCCATTTTGTGACATGGACTCCTTCTTCACGAACCGACTTCTTTTTAACTTCAGTATAACCAATCAAAGTGTATTCTTCTTTGATAAGCTAACACTAAGGGCGCCCTGCAACACACACGTGGAATCAATCATTGCACCCATGGCCCACCAAGCCTTTCATCCTTTCCGGGGACGGCAAATTGGTACCAGACTTGTCTGGGAGGATAGAAGCACTGACTCGATACATCGGTAGGCCACGGCGAGTAATGGTGAAGGCCAGATATGCATGCATTCAATCATCTCCAAACGATGCTTAATGCGTGGCCCATCTCTCAGGGATTGACCAACGCAAAGAGCTTTAGAGTTCTATAAGCTAACACGAGTTTGATAGCTTGGTAAAGAACTTTACAAACGAAATGCTAGCCGATAAAGTTCTTTGCCAGTGCCACGTTACCTTATCAATGGAATGAAAGAGTACACGGGTCCCTTTATTCTACGTTAATATTCAAGGCGAGAAGAAGCTCAGATAAATCTCACTGGGCTCTGCAGAATTTCAGGAATATTCAATCCTGAACTTCTGGGTGGAAATTCCGCATTTCTAAAGTTAGATCTACCAGTCGAGAAATGGACTCATTGTGGGTGTCAGTTACTTATGAATTTTCGAAATTTTTCTTTTTACTTGTATTGATAGGGCGCCTTCTCGTTATTCTAGTACTCATACATTCCTACCATTTTCGAAGTATATTATATAGAAACCGAACTCCCATCACTGAGTGACTTTTTCATGACACGCCGCCACATTTTATTCGGATTCCAGCATTGTTCTCATTCAATTAGCTGTCCCTCACCAAATACCGACCAACTTTTACGTTCGAGTTTTACTTCTGCTTAAAGATTTTGGTTGTCCTCGTGAATGTCGTCTAATGATTCAGTCGATTCCTCTCAAAATCCTGTGCTACAGCTTTCGCTGACTCTCACCATAGACGCTCACCAAACTTTGTGGACGACAAAGAGTTTTCCTTAGTGAAGTTTGACGCCAATTTTTCGACCTTGGAGGGATGTAACTTTTCACTGCCCTTGGGCGTGTGAAACAAGGACCTCGCGCTTATTATTCAACAAAATCTCTATTCACTGCGGCTTCCGTGTTCACATTTTTGTATAGCTCTCTTAAAAATTAGAGTGCGGGTGGTGTAGTAGAAGTGATGTCGTTAATGGCGAGCGCGGAGCTGATTTGGTGCCTGTGTTCACCAAGCCTTCCATCTCTCCGGGCTCGAGAAGCTCACACCAGAAATATCCGGGACCAGCTGAATCTGTCCCATCTACGTTGAAGACATGAAACGTCTGGCGCGGATTTAGGACAAATCGATTCGATTGGGATTGAACAACATTCATAAGCAAGGTGAATATCCTCAAGTGGTAGCCGAAAAATCACGCAAAAAATGTTTGAAGAGCATTGTGGATGGTGGATGCGAGAAAAGGAATCGAATGCCAGAAGTGCTTGGACAAGCACAATATAATATGTTGTGCCAAATTGTGTAAAATATGAAAGATTTTTTTTACAGTTTCTAAATTAGGAATGTGTTGTCGACTTTTTTTCTCAATAAAAATGTTCTAATCTGTTTTTATTTCCATTGCAAACATCGCTGTTAAACACGACATGAAGCCTGAAGTGGCTTCTATGTTCTAATCCCACATTTCTGCCTCTTAACATCATTTAATCGCGACTTTTATCTATTAGAAATTTAATTCCGTACTCATTAAAAGTATTGAAAATGCCAACTTAGCTCAAAGTTAAATCTACAACTCTTAACGTGCGAACCTCTTAAGCAATTTTTAATGCTTAGCTCTTAAAAAGTGATTGGTGCATTTCTCACTATTCCACTTTTTTCTAACTCAAATCAGTCTTTTCCTGTTTCAAACTGTGTTGGAATACAACGCAGTGCCAGCGCCTTGTTTTCATTGATCTCAAACCGGTAAGAATTAGTGTTATGAGAGATGATGATTGATTGTCAACTGATAATCAGCAGTATGGTGGCTTTACACTGGCTCACAGCATTTGCCATGGTGTTCTCTTTATCTCATTTTCTCGATTTTTTTGCTAGTATTTATTGAGGCGAAGGGTTTTTTTCACCATATGAGATCTTTTAGAGAAACCCCATCTAGCCCATGAATTCTAGAAAACGGAATTTTCTCTTTTATTATGGCCAAATTTGACTTAAGCATGCGATTAACAGTTGATATCCTGTAGAGTCCTTTCCAATGTTTTTTATAGTTCTGGATGGTCTGGTAAAGATTCACTAGTTCTCATAGAGAAAAGGTTTGGTTCGTCTTGGACGCAGAATCCAACGAACGACCAAGGGTGTTTTGCAGAGCATGTCTACCATTACACTTCACGAACTCTGCATGTCAGTCATTACTCGACTAGCCTTAAGAACCTTAAACTCATTTGGTGTACCTACCGTTTTGCTTTATCGACACATCCAACTGCCAATCTGCTCTCCTTTGCAACCTTTTTAAATTTATGGATAGCCTTCTTTATCAAACTGTTTACTAGACTGAGACCTAACTACCTTGGACATGAGTTTCGGCTCGTGGAGGAAATTCTGCACTGCAGTACATGGATAACCAACATTCTTTCTCATTACTACAACACGAAATTTTATAAGAATGTTCAACTAATTCGAACATTTCTGCCTGGTCGTTGACATGTTTACAAATGGTGCTGTTTTGATAAGTGTAAAGCCGAACGTTTAGGTACGGTAGTGAAGGTTTTCTGGCTGGGACTAGCATGAGGTTGACGTTGTTGACGATTCTTCTGATAATCGACGATTCCACAACCGACATCATTCGGAGAGCGATTTTTGAATGCCGACGTGTGGACGTGGCGTTCTGTTGCACTTCAAGAGTGCGCATCCTTTGCGCAGAACAGTGCAAGGACGTGAAATGCGGCGTACAAAGTCAGTTCTCTTCCCAGCACCGTTACCATTTGGTTTTTTCGTCTTTTACGTAAAATCCTTTATCCTTTAGTTTCATTGTTATTACAATGTTCACCAATGCAACAGCGAAATCATATATTGCAACGATTAAAACCACATTAACACTATTACTTTATGGCTTTTATTCATTGCATTCAAAGGTCTTCCAAATCGTTTTTCCTTATTGGTGCTTCCCTAATTTCCCAGAAATATCGAGAAAGGCGTTGTCGTCACTGAATTGCTGCATTCAGAAGATGATTCTAGTGCTAAGCGAAACAGAACATTCTTCTATCCATGAGGACGGGCGTCTGTCTGCTCTTAAAACTTGGCATCATCTTAACACTGTATTCTTTCGATTCAAAGAACAAAAATCGTGCTCAACAGAAAGAAACAAGAGGAATCACCATGTCTACGATTGGCCTGTGCATAACTCGACGCATCTGTATGCATGAGTTCAGCTAAGTACCAATAGATCATAAATCAGAGATGGAATGGCGCTAACAAGTTTTCTAAACCAGATCATGGGACTAAGTGTGATGAAATAAAGACCGTTCGACGTCAATCATCTTAGGAATTCGTGCATGCATTCGATCCTATCAAGCCTCGTAGAGTTGATTGAATGCAATTTGGCGTATACAATGACATGCGGTGGTCTGTCGATGTATCAAGTCAGTGTTTTTTATCGCCCAAACGACAAGTAGCAATTTGCCAACCTCGAAAGCATTAAAAGCTTGATGAGCCTTGAGGGCAGGTCAAACTAGCGACCGATCCACTGTGTATTGCAGGACACCCCTGAAGTACAGCACTACACGCGTCCTGATACTAAGTGCTTAGCTCAAGGTATACACAGCTGACTGCCAAATGATAGATGACAATTGGCGGAAAAATTTTTTTGAAATATTGTTTAAACTATTCGATAGTGATCAAGGTCGGAAATATTTTCTGCAGATGTTCCTAGTTGTGATACTGTTTTTACTTGTTTTACACTGATCTTTCACCTTATTTTTACAACGCAGTCGACAAAGACGTTTTCTAATCACAATTATATGAATCTAGAAAACAGGCAAAGAATCTGTCGTAGTATAGGCTTGCTCTAGGCTAGGATTCCAGGTTGGGAATGTCAAACTTCTTCCCACCCAGTGATTCCCTGCTGTAGTCCCATTATACACGTTGGTTTGACATTCTGAAAAACTTTCCAGCCGTAATCAGGCAGTAATTCATTGGTAGCTCGTATTAATTTATAAAAAATAAGTGAGCAATAAGGAAGTGGTAGCATGTCCAAGGACCGACTTTCTATGCGGCTGTGCAGCTGTTTTCTACCAAATAACGGGAAAGAGAAAAAATAGCTGTTAAGAAGGTGAAACCGCCAAAACGTCAGCCATTGTAAAGGAATTGTAATAACAACCTCATGTCTTCTCATCAAGAATCCGGTAGAAAGAGTTATGCATTGGTCCTGTCTAATAGCCATAAAAGATTTCGTAATAGTTTATAATTCCTTCCTGTTTTCTTCAACAATAGATCTTTCCAAAGAAGAAAGAAGTTAGAAAACCGGAACTCGAGGCGCGAAGAAGACCTACTGTTGAACAACAACGATTGCTTTTGAAAAAAGAAACGATGCTGACAAAGATGATCCTGTTTCGTTAGTCACTTTCTTACTAAGACGTTTTCTCTAACTGTCTTTTTGCGTCTGCTGGACAACCTGTGACTTTTGCGAAAACGACTACATCACCGAAGTCGAGAAGAACCAGCCGGCATAAACGTAAAAAGAGACATGCTTATGAAAATCGAACTTCGTAGTCGGTGGTTTCTTGTATCTGCGTCATTTTCTTGTGCCATCATCATTGAAGGAAATTGGGTTCATGTAATGCTTCAACAATAGCTTGACGTTCCGTCAACCCCACTTCTTATACATGTGTTGAAGTCTATACAATGTGTGTGGTCCACACTGAAATCCCTGGGCAAAGGGTTCTGGAACTTTTATCGCGCTTAATTATCGTCGTTTCTTGTACATCCGATGTGCCAGTTCACATCTTTCTAGGAGGATTCCTCTAGAACGACGACCATTTCTTCAATCATTTAACCGAACTGTAGGAAACGAATGGAACAACACTAAGCTCCTTGCAGACATCACGATTACTGAATAAGAATGAGGAATTGTAAATAAAACATGATGAGTTTCATGAGCGTAAAATCCATTCTTTCAAAACCTTTGTGCTACTTTTTCTAACTATTCAGAGAAATTGTTAAGGATTTAACTCATCTTTATGAAGCTGCCAAAAATTCCGTAAGAAGCAGCTTATGTCCACAAAATATCCTTCAGATATACCAAATGCTAACTATATCTTAATATTTAAAACAATTACCACATTGCTACGTATTCCTTCTTTGATGAGTTTACACGATACTGATAAACAATCTTTATTCGGCTAACATTTCGACGTCTTCCCATTCATCAGAGCCGGTATTCGAGCTGATGGTCTACAATAGTTGGTCTTCTTGATGTAGCGTTATCGTCTTCGTATCGAGTCGAATCATCCTTAGCGGAGCATCTCTGAAATGAGGCATTCTCACCCGGTGACACTTTTCTGTACAGAATGCCTTATTGACAATAGTGGTTGTTCAGTGATAGCAACTTGTTTTTTCCAGACAATTTTCTTTTTATCTGCCTTTTTTTTTTCCAGACAATTTTCTTTTTTATCTGACTTGTCGACCTTGAAATGTTGCTATGCTGTATGCTAGCCGATAATGATACCAGCTCCTACAGGATGGATTGACCGGAAGAAACAAGTTGTTGTCACCGGACAATCACTGTTACCAAAAACCAGCTTCCCGTAAAAAGGAGCGCCTCTCCGTTTGCAAATGCCCCATTCGAAAGATGCTTCACTGAGGAAGATCCGACTCGATACGAAAGCGACCACACATCGAGAAGACGAACAACTGTGGACCATCGACTCGGATCATCAGCTCTGATAAAGACGAAGACGTCGAAATGTTAGGAGAATAAAGACTGTTTATCAACTTCGTGTAAGCTCATCAGAGAAATAATACATATTGATTAGTTATACCGAGATTAAAGGACACTCAGTTTTGTGAAGTGCCACGATCGACACATTAACTGATTTTGGTCTACATCGTCGCCTCCTCTAGTTTTGCTAACCAGCTCTCATTTTTTATAAAATTTTATAAGACAACTAGCGGAATTGTCTTCAACTACAGTACTCTTGAGGCGATTTTATTCATGTCCATAACTCCTTATTTGTACTACACAGACGACTGCCTTATTCCTTGGTTACAATGCTTTCAGATAATTCTCATTCTTTTCGGGAATTTGAGACACGTTGGAAAAAACCTCTGTCGTATCAGTTCACTGAAAGCTTGTTATTTAGGAGAAGCAATTCAAAATTTCCTTTTTTTGATAAATCATTTCACTATTGCCATCCAAAACATCTCCATAGACCTCGACCTTGTTAGGTCAAAAAATTAGTAGGAAACTTTCTAGACCGTAAGTGATTCTGTTATTCGCTTTTATTAAAGTTTGTTCATAATCCAGACTCGATCTCAAGATTCCAAGTGGAATCGATGACGCCGCCACCTCATGCTCGTGACGGTCTCGTACAACTCTCTCGACCATCCGTACCGACACCGTTGGTGGACCATCTACAAGAATCATCAGCACAAAGACCCTTCGCAGCGACGTCGCTCGCACAGTCGCCGTTCACCGGATTTCCGACGCTAATACCGTTTGAGCCGAACATCGACAATATCCCGAACATAGACAAACCAACCTCTCGATTCCAGTCGACACCAGTTCCGACACTTCACTCAACAGTCATCAAGGTATAGATTGTGATGACTTTTCTGATAAATCGCAGTCAAAAACTGGAACCACTCAATAATAGCGGCGATTCGAAGTTCTCTAAAGATGTTAGTTTCGTTAATGATCTGAACAGTGTGCAATCTTCATTATTAATATGATTCGTTTGCGATTTTTTTATCCAGGAAATTTTCCATTTAAGACGTATTTTCTACTCTGTGACATCTTCTTGTAGTCAATTCATCACCGCATTCGTACAACGCCAGATCCACGAATCATACGGCCGCCTGAATCACTTGTGATTATTGGCGAATCCGACGAAGAACCGACAACTACCGATATATCGTCGTCGCCATCGTCAGAACTGGCTAACGGTGAGAAAATGACGTGCTCAGAATCACCACTAATCACTAAGCGCTCATCATCATTGAGAAGTTGGCCGCGAGAATTCTTCAAATCGAATACGTTCCTTTGCGAGACAAATATGATTTGAGATCAATTGCCTAACTAATTTCAACATTGCTTTTACCTAACTGACGGGCAGAATAGGTGACACTATTGCGTTTTAACCTTTTTGCCTACTGCCTACTCCTTTTGATGGCAGGGTGTATTGCGAAAATATAACTTCAACGAAGCTGAGATATTTGCAAAACTCTGGACCGCAGGTGCCTGTGGTGGGGAACGAACGCGCTATTGTCCTTTTCCGGGGAGTAACGCGTTCACCACCACACCATGCGGGTCCTTCGTTTCGCCTGTCTCTCAGCTAGTTCTATCGATCTTTTTGCCATCAGCAATCACCCTGTCAACGGGATTGATCTGGGAGCCCAAATCGGCATTTATCGGCAAAGCTCAGGCTATAGTTATAATCACAATTTTAACCTTTTTGCCTACTGCGTACTCTCTTTTTATAATTACAACTATAGCCTCAGCTTAACTGGGTTCAATGCCGATTTGGGCTCCCCAGATCTATCCTGTTGACGGGTGATTGCTAGTGGCAAAAAGATCGATAGAACTAGCTGAGAGACAGGCGAAACGAAGGACCCGCATAGTGTGGTAGTGAACGCGTTACTCCCCGGAAAGGACAATAGCGCGTTCGTTCCCCACCACAGGCACCTGCGGTCCAGAGTTTTGCAAATATCTCAGCTTCGTTGAAGTACTATTGCGTTTTTCTCCTTTTTTTTAGTAAATTTACTTCATCAAAACGTCAGAAAGCAATGAAATGTTCATATTAGGAAAGTTGTTGATTTTCGCGCAGTGCAGGCGTTGCATATTGATTGATTTTCGAATTTTTTGGTTGTCGTCTTTAATCTTATCGTTCATGATTCCTTCTTTTTCAAGCGTTCATTTCTCCAAAAAAGCTAGCAAACACTAACGGCGGTGTGAGTTTGCCAAATTCATTTATTTCTGAAGAACTCAGTGACAGCAGGCTACACAGTCGAGGTGATTCAAGTGGATGGACGACACAGAGGTGAGTCACATTTTTTCTCACAGATGAAGAGAAAGTGAAGGAACGAACATTTATATCTTGGTGTCGAGTGATAACGGATCTGATAAACTTGGAAAACATCAAGTTTTGATTAAGCTTTAGTAAATTACACAAAGTTCTCGACTGACTCAAAATTGAGAAAGTTCTCAGTGTGGATATTAGCTTGCTTGAAGTAACGTGCCACTTTTTTCTCGCCATAGCTATGGCCACAACTTTTTTTTCTCGCCATAGCTATGGCCAAAGTATAATTGATATGAAATTGTTCGCTTTATTTGCTTCATGGTCCCGCCAAATCGAATGCAGCATTTCCTAGGAGGTTTTGGATATCTAGAGAAGCAATAAAATAGCTTCCTGCAGTTGATGGCCACAGCAACGTAATAGAGCCCTATTTGGCTCATGTTATCAATATGACCTATTCCTTTCACTAACTTTCGGCTACTGATTTGTTTTTCTATGATACTGAGATTAACGCCAACACCTCGACGATGAGTTTTAGGCGTCGTTCCTAGTTTACTGAACTTTCAGTCTTATTTTTTCCAAAACCCAATGGAGAACAAGCATATGCAAGCACAGCACCAGTTTGTAGACTTAAAACTGCAATAGTATGTAAATACAGTGTCACAATAATATGTTAATAAATAATAATATGAACACATTTGACTGCAAAAGTACAATAGCACTCTGCTCCATGTGTGGCACACTTTGTCGCTAACGGTTTAAGGAGCTCATTCTCACCATTTCAATGAGCCACAGCTATTCTACAGTATATACGATTTTTCCCTATTTTCCATACCTCGGCTAAATGATTTACAGAACACCACCGATAGGTGATTATGACGACAAATATCTACCTCTTGCTTATATAGTACTGGTTCCTCCTAAAGGTTTACCGCATCATCGTGGCTGGGAGTTGTTCCTGGGTGTCGGCCTGCGATGTACAGCGGGGGTTCATTCCCCGGCAGGGCCTGCAAAACTGAGGAGTCCAGCGCTTCTATCAGAAAGCCAAGGTAGGAGTAAACCAACACCAGGTTCCACCATCGTACTGGTATCAAACTAGTCACATGCTCGCAAATCTCCCTTTTATCCACAAGGCTGCGGCTGCCTGTGATGGTGACGACCTGGGCTACGCTTTGGCTAAGCTGACCTCGGGGTTCCAAAGAACCACAATAGCTAAACAAAAAAGACTCCAAAAAGTGGAAATTATGCTGGTGCCCACACAATGAAGACGGACCATCCAAGTATCCAAGTAAGTAGGTATAGTACTGGTTTAGCTGCCGGATTTATCGAAGTTATCCTCTTCGTTGATGTTTTTTAGACAAGAAAACAAAAGGGAACAAACAAGCAACAAAATTAATTATTTGAAATATCCCACTTTTTTTCGCAACATATTCTCAGCACATAATTCAAGAATTAACCATTGGCACTTTTTTTTTACCATGCGAAGGAAATGTTGACGTTTTGTGAAAGTTCTCAGGGTATTTAACGTCTATTAGTGTGATGTGATCGTATAGGAGAAAAGATCCAGATGTTTTCCGGTCCTGAATTCTGATAGGTATTACGAACAGATGAGAGTTTACAGACGCTTTTGTGCTCTTGTGATGAATCCGAGACGATGTCGAACCAGAGCACGTTTGTTCACAGCACATAGTAACGGCTCGGATCGTAGAAAGACGTTCGTGACGACAACAGTCCTCCTTCCACCTCCACCTCTTCCAGCACCACTCTTTCACCAGAGACTGTTACGGCACAAATTGTCGAGGTTTGTTCGCATGTGACAATAAACAGCATGCGAACGTCATTTTTAGCACGAAAGCAGCACCTTTTTTGTTTTTCTTCCGGATGGTTTCACGAAAATGAACCTTCATTATGCTTTTCGCCGTCGGTTTATGCAAAAAAAAATTTAATCTCGTTGAAATGCTTTTCACATCCCATGACTGAAGAGATGAATCAGTTAGCTCAGAGTCAGATTCATGTTCTGGAAGCGATCCTATTGATTTACCAATACCAACTCCGATTACTGCCCGCATGAGTAGAAGTCATTTTTTTTGTGCCGGCCTCTTCTCCGGTAAATCGACGAAATTTCGATACTTTCAATAAGTACTCTTTAGTGGACTCGACTAAGTGGGAACAATTCAATTTTTTTTCTTCTTTTAATATGAAAGTGAAACCTACAAAATTTGGATAGAACTCAAATAAATGGAGACTTTAAATCAATGGAAGTGGTTAATTCTCTCCGAATTGTACTGTATAATGCATGAACCAGCGATGGCTTTCATATGAGATGAGAAAGTTGAACTTTGCTTACTGCAAAGCTTATAAAAATAAGCAGAACTACTTACCACTATTTTCCGAGATACCGTAGTCAACCAACTGTTGACCATTTCCCACCCGGCTATAGGTTTTTATGAACATATTAAGACGCTGGTATGCCGCGGTAGTTCTGGAAAACATCATGTAGTTTTAGTTGACGAAGCAAGTAAAGTTCATGACAGCTATTAATTTTCTACAACCTAGAATGTTTGGGAAACAAAATTAAAACTATGAGATCAGCCAATACGAAATGCACAATGCATTCAACTCCATATGTGGAATCAAGACGTGGTCAAAAGTATATGTTGCCTCTACAATGATTTGCGGCGGTGCACCAATTCATCAGGAGAGTGCTTTTAAGCACATGACGAGTCTGGTAAGAATTTGCCTGAGGTCTTGCTGAAGACAGTGGGTGAGATCTAAGCATCAATCATGTGTGTATTGCACTCCATCCTTTCCTTTTGCTATACACGCGCTTCTATGCAATTAGTATGAATGCACACTGTACGCTTATTTATAACCATTCACTGAATGCTCACAATCACCGCTACCGTATCTTGTCTTGCTGCTTCATCGCCCATATATCTGCACCATAACCAAATCACCATATTTAATTCAAATGAAATCACCAGTTTATTACAAATCACCATAGTTGCGTACAAGAAAATAGATAGAAAGTCCGTGGATTTTTTCGAAAAAAGTCTGCTGCGAAAACCTTCGTAACTTAGAGTGGAGCTGTTTTTTGGAAAGAATGCGGTCAGCATTTAGTTTTGTTAAGATTTAATGCACTTCAAACATATTATCACTAAGATTTTTTTACCTCAATAAACTTTAGATGGCTCATAGTCTTTCTGTTAAGTCCTCTTACATATTTTGATTAGAAAAAAATTATTGTAGACCATCTAAAGGTTGGAACGCGAAGACTTTACCGGCACAGAAAGTGGTCAGCTGGCCAGATGCTGTTGAAACATTGCCGAGATTCGTCGTTGACGGTAGTGCCTCAACAAGTGTTAGCACTGATAACAAAGGTGAATATGCATATAAAAACCCTTTTTTTAAGCAACATAAAGTCTAGAGCGTTTGGCGGTCGTCAATGCACTAGCGATGCACCATGCAATCGACTCCATTCGTAGCAATGTGGAGGTTACTTAATGCATAGCCGGGCATACCGATCTCACTGTTTTTATCCTCCCGAAAAATTCTGGTATCAACTTGTCACAAAGTTCCAAGACAAATATTTCTTTCATTTTCCTACGTCACGTCTACTTTTCCAAGTCAAGGTTCACATCTAGAAGTCGAAATCTGATGAAGGAGCGGAACTTTGTATAGCTGCACATAAATGTTCGAAAGTCTATGTCTGAAAATTTAAATTTCCTCTTCAATTTTTTTGGACTTCGAATTCTAGGCATACTAGAAGCTAAAAGATTGTAACATTATACAATATATATAAATCTAAATAGAAGGGTAAAGCTCTCGGCGTTGATCAATCTCTGAAGGATACGCTATGCACACGACTTCATTAAGTACCATTGGAGGTGATTGAATGCATATCTGGCCTTGACAATGACTCGCGGTGGCCTACCGATGTATCGAGCCAGTGCTGCTAATCCTCCCAGACGTATGGTACCAATTTGCCGACCCCGAGGGATGGAAAGCTTGGTGGGCCATGGGCGCAGGGATCGATTCCTCGTGTGTGTCGCGGTGGCGCTTCCAACCACTGCGCCACACGCGCCCTTATATACGCATATATGCCAGATTTAGACTACAGAGAAAAGCCTCTTCTAGAAGTTTTTAAGTTTTCAGCTCGTGAAATATTCTAGTAATTAAGAAATTGTATTGAATTGTCACAAAGTCAGCTTCGGACGTATGTTAAACGTCTAGCATGTTAAGATTTCCTTTTCAAAGTTTGCTTTGATAGTGCACGTTGAAATAACACGTAGATAAAAAACGGAAACAGTTCCTGAATGAGAAGTACAGTATAGCAAGATCTGTTCGTTCGTAGATTCATTTACGTTTTTAGGTTCTTTCCCATTCATTAAAGGATTTTCCGTCGGACCGTCAAATTTCCATGGCCAATTTGGGTTCACAGATCCATTAGATATTGAAGTATGTGAACTCAACTTTTATTGAATAATTCTTTTGTTAGTAATAACTTATATTTCAGTTTTTCGCTCAATCTCGAACCACGCTAGCGCCGTTTCGATTTCGTATGAAACGTAAGTTAATTAGAAACCTCATAAAAATTCTTTGTATTCTTGCTGAGCAAGCAACAGGTGCCCACTTTATTCTTTATTTGCGGAAAAGCTGACATTTCGGCGGATTTCGCCTTCGTTAGAGTCAAGTTGACCTTTCCAGGTTCTGAAGAAGATGAAATCCGCTGAAACCTCAGCTGTTCCACAAATAGAGAATAAAGTAACACTTCGTGCTCGGGTAACAAGAATATAAAGAATTACTGCATCAGTGATTACTTCAAACAGAATTCATCCATAGAAGAACTTTAATACTTAGAGATCGATGTGAATTCATTTACACTCTCATACATTGAGAGAATACCACCGCTTCCGGCTTTAATACAACGTGTATAAGATCGAAGCCAATTTTGCTAGATCCAGTAAAAAATATCAAGATCTACAAATCTTTTTCTTCACATTCAAAACGTTTTGTTCTTTACTGTGATAAAATTCCCATTTTCTGGGGTTCACCTAACGCATTTTGAGTGCTTTTTTTTCGAGCCGGGACGTGTATCGGAAGGAACAATCAATGCTTCTTTCGTCCACTAGATCTCAACTATTTTCCCAATGTGACCGTCGGGGCAACGTTTGCAAAGCAAACATTTTTATTCTAGAGGGCGCTAAAGATCAGACGAAAGTTTAAAAGAACTAAAGTGTTCGGTGGACGAAACCTTTTCTATAGGCCAACCAGGGTGTGAACACCTCAAGTGTTTTCTTTTTTTGAAAAATCAACAGCAGTCTGTCAAAAGCCAGCAAGAGAACCTAAGCGTTAATGAAAACAGCCTTCTATTAAGTTTACTTGTAACTTTTACTTACATTTCTACCCACATATCTGAAGAATGTCTAGAACAATGCTAAATTGATGTTTGACATTTCGTCTTCTGTTGTTATTTAAGCTTTACGACAGTTTTCACCTGCACTGAAACCATCTGCGAGTCGTGGTCTTTCGCAACAAACATCGCCCCATCAGATCTCTTCTGAAAGTTCTTTGGCATTCATCAACCAATCAACACCAAAACCTCGGCCAAATCCTCGACCACAATCGTTCACCGTAACAATGCCGGTCGTCGAACAGCAGTGCGGTGTGGCTCCGAATTTCAAGCCTTGTGTCAGCGCCGAACAAGCCAGTCATGGTACGCATTACGGTACTTCATTAAAAATGCTCGAAATCTTGACACGGATAAAACATCAATACTTGACCAAGTGCTTCAGTCCTTATTGAACGACTTCTTATGGGTTATTATAAGTGACAGAAAGAACTAAATCGCTTTTTGTAAAGGTTTCATTACATTTACGCAACGAAGTGAACAGAAGCTTCGAATTCTACATCTTTGCTTTTTTTCAAAAGACTAGAACGTGGAAAACGTGGAGATGTTTTAACTAACATGATTGAAATGTGTTGATATAATCTTAACCGTTTTACTTACTGCTATTCTTTTTAATGGCAGGGTATATTGCGAAATATAACTTCAATGATGCTGAGATATTTGAAAAACTCCGGACGGCAGGTGTCTGCGGTGGGGAACGAACGCGCTATTGTGCTTACCGAGGAGTAACGCATTCACCACCGCACCATGTGGATCTTTCGTTCGGGCGGGTGATTGCTGATGGCAGAGATCAATGGAACTAGCTGAGAGACAGGCGAAACAAAGGACCCGCATGGTGTGGTGGTGAAAGCGTTTCTCCCGGAAAGGACAACAGCCGTTCGTTCCCCACCGCAGACACCTGCGGTTCGGCGTTTTGCAAATATCTCAGCATCATTGAAGTTATGTGTTGATATAAATTCATGAAGTAGAAAGTCAAAGAAAGTCAGGGATTTAGTATAATTCAGCAGCTTGAAGTCCACCCGTCTATTATTCAGTTGTATCAATATCATTAAAGACCACACAACTTCTGACTTAAATTTTCGTTTTAGGAATAAAAATTATAAAAAAATGAGTCAGAATACCGAAGTTCACCATTTGCTGTTTTTATATAAGTTTTCGAAAAAAAACTGCAGGACTATTTTGTCTTTAAAAAGCCATCACTGGTTTTCAGCTTTGCTGGAGTGCTGCCGGCGAAAGAATTTGCCCCATGGCTGTTTGTCGCTCTGTCGCTATGATATCACACAAGCTGAGGTCAGTCTTTATTGTTATCCAACTTTTTTTCTTTCTAGACGATGAATGTATTCTCTTCAAGAATCTGCTTTCTTTGCGAACTCTTCAAACTCATTTGGAACGTCCGGGGAAAAAAAATTGGAGGTTTTTTTTTAATAGAGATCATGTTGGACTTACTGTTGACTCATCGGCTCCCACTATTACTCTCATGGTTACTATAGTCTTAAAACGGGTGGATGTCAAAGCCGATACCATCCCATCGCTGTTGCCGAACAATGACGCTGACTAGAAAGGTGTGAGTACCTACGAATTGTCGGAGCCACTTGGGCGGCATCATTACTCCTTGGAAGTGTCACGCGCTCATCTATCTCAAAGTGATGATAGCCTCATGCGCTATACACGAGAGGACACGAATTTACTTCTCGAAGTGTTGGTGAGGCAACCGCTGCGTTACTTCGACAATACTTTCGTAGGCCTGTTGACTGAAGACGATAATTGAATTCTCCAACACCACCCCTTCTGTTTACTACGAATAGAAAGACAGCGACAAAGTTTAAAGCAAAGCACAAAGTAGAAAGATTTTTTCTACACTGTTCACGTAACGTTTTGTATTTGGATTAACAGATGTACGAGCAGCAGTTCGACACGGCGGCTTTGCAAATTTTTCCAAATTGTTCTTTTTCTCTTTGAAGAAAGGTGTCCCAGAAGAACTTTAGTTTGCCCACCACAGAATAGGCACATGTAGCGCTTTGGTTAGAGATGCCATACAGTAGACACTGAACCGGTCCTTGGTTCGATTCCGCACCCCAGCTTGCGCAACCGTTCCATTCCTCGGGAGCCGGAAAATTAGACCTGTATTGGGAGGAGGGGGAGGTTGCGGGTTGGTTAATGATGCCGACGATGAGGATGCAAAGGCGCTAGTTCGTCTTCTTCTCCACCACTCTCCTTCAATCCACGTTAGAACACCTTAGCGTGGCTGTCTCCAGAATTGCAAAGGTGAATCAACTCGACCACCATTCTACAACACTCATCATTCACAAAAAAGATGAAATCGCCAAGCAGTAGCTGCAACAAAAAGCAAAATTTTCGAAGTTTTGTGGACAGTGAATGAGAGGAAAACGAATGTAATGGAAGAAATGCCGGGATCGGCACAGTAGATGGATAAAAAATGGCCCTTCCCATGCCTTTAAGAAAAGGCTAGGGCGAAAAGTTAGCGTGAAGTCTGTCCTTAAAATCGTCCATAAAAAATTAGGCAAAACCACAGCGAACCACGAGGGCCTGTAGAGCGATGAAATTACTATACAGTACGTTTTTAAAACTCAAAAAAAACCATGCTCTTCCGTATAACGTCGTCTACAGCACTCCAGAAAATTGAAGGTTCGCTCGGCGATTGATCGCGGTCTCTGCGGACTGTTCAGCGTCGCGCCATACCTAGAATGCGCTTCACAGGGTCACGACAACACAGAATGCTGTAGACACAAGGGCATCATCGCCAAAACGTGAGAATCTTTGGATTTAATTGATATTTCGATGATCTGGCTTTTAATTTATCGAGGTACTATTTTGTATACTGCATATTTTCGATAGTTATACGTTCCAAAGTTACAGCGGACCTCAATGCGAACAGTTTTGTCGGTCATCTCATCAACTCGGTGTCTTAGGCTTACAGCATATCGTATGCGGTAACGCTATCGGAGAAATGATGCAGTGCCATCACTCAGGAATCAGACTGTAATCGATGTGTTGACTTACTTCCTTTCTCTGCCCTTTCCACTCTCTCTCATCTCCCTCTTCCGCCCCGTTCCTCCTTCCATCTCTCTTTCCTTCTCTCTCTTTCCCTATCTCTCAGAGAACTACTAATTGTCTCTGATCTTGTTTAGCAACTTATTTGATTCTTTCAATTTCGGTGAAATGTCGATACTCATTTTCGTAATTCAATGCGGGGTACAAATGTACGAGCTTTCAAAGTATTTTAAGCGTCAGTAGCATTTATATGGCTCTAAATTCGATCTGGTTTAGTTGCATATACTGTATGCATTCTGAAAATGTTGTCAAAAATAATCCTTTAATGGTTCTCGAGTTTTTCGATTCCGTACTACCAAACGAAACAATGAATACCGGGCCTTTCTGCGATGTACTGTACAGGACTGAAGAAATTTGTCAAGTAACTAATATTTTCAATGAATTGTTTCGGTATGATATTTCAAGTGTACAGCTGCTATTCCATACTTCTACGAAAGAGTCAACTGGACTAGCATTCAATGACATTCACAGAGAAGACCATGAAATCTTCAAGTAGGAGCCGAGCCAAAACAGAATTCGAAGAGCTTCGTGGATGAAGGAGGCGAGGAAACGCATCGAATGAAAGGAGTGTTGGGATTCGCTCAATATGGGTCATGTAAAAGAAAATACTAGTGTATGATAATACAGAATACTACACGAATAAGTAGACTTATGCAATACGGTATTTATGCCCTCCGAAACACCACACAACAGTGTCATGGAAAGCTTGTACCTGTTCACCATAAGTTATTTGGAGTTCTACTAAACGTAAGCCTCTTATGCACGCTCTTGAGGAAGATATGCGTAAAACTCGAGAGGAAAATTAGCTTCATCGAACAGAAAGCACTACAGCTGGTCAATCAGTAGGTAGATAAGACTAGCCTTCCACCCTTCACGATGTAAGAGAACGTTAGGTGGAATTCGATATTATGAAAATAGATATTCTAATAAAAAGTTAAAACAAGCCACAAGAGAAGCTCCTTTAACTCTGTGACATTGTAAAACTGTGCTTTGAGAATTTGTGAATTGAAGTTCAACCGGAAGAGAAAACACCGGATACGAGTGACAGAGAATTCAACGGAAAAAACAACACATGTAATAAAAAGGCTAGCAAAAATTGGAAAATAAGAAATCGCTCAGAATGTGAAGGCGACACGAAATACGGTAGACATCGTAGGGATGAAAAAAAGTGGTACTAGTTATGCAGGAAAACGTGGCAGCCTTTGGTGGTCATGATCATCATCTTCCCTCACTGTGCTGCCTACAGAAATGAAGTTGCAGAGCAATCTTCATGATAGAATGAAAGGACTGTCGGGATAGCGCTTATTGATGAAGGGCCACAGAAACGGCTGATAATATGGACAAATCTTGTAAAATTTCTGATTGGCATAAAGAATAAAAGATAAAGCATTCGGCGTTGATCAATCCCCGACAGATGCCACATGCATTTAATTCCATTCGTAACGTCGTAAAACTAGTCAAGTGCATAATTGCCTATATAGCGACTTATGACGATGACATACCGAACTATCATGTCAGCTTTTTTTATCATCCCAGACAAGTCTAGGACCAGCAACCTCATAGGGACTAGAGAGGTGCTTTGCTTGGGGTAGTGGCAAACCATGAATCATGTGCCTATTATGGCATAGCATCTTTAACGTTACGCGCACCCCACAAATTTTCATCTAATCCATAAAAGACAGATGCATGTGAAGACGAACCGAGAACATGCCAGACCTGCCATCTCCGGTTCCCAGAGTAAATCAGGCTCTACTATTATGTTAATGGATAAAGATTACAAAGGTTCCTGTTCGAGACGAAGCTCCGCATATAAACTCCATCACCCTATCGATGGCGATTGCGAGAGAATGAGCGAATGAAAAAAAGTACTGGAATACGCACGACAAGTAAAGACGGATAATTTAAGTACCTATGTAAATTAACATATTTAGCATTTTCATGCGTAATGAAAATAAAATATACAAGTGATCAAGGTTATGGAAACTGCCGAAGAAACCTATAGGCAGATTTTTCTTGTTCTTAAATGGTTACAGGCACCCTTTTGACCAAGAAGTGTTCAAAACTGCCTATGCTGACCTGGAGACGCCATGGAATTTCAGACTGGGGGGAATCCAGGAAAAAAACCGCTCCGCCCAATCAGCAACATGCTAGTCAAATAGGGAATGGTGCTGAGGGTCCTACAATTCGTAGAGACAAACCATTTCAGCAAATTAGTCAACGACATCCTTAAATTGACGGATATGACGTGTTGATAAAAATTTATCGAATCGTACACGATGCAATTCAATTGCAATAGTAAACAATGACATATCAACATACAAATAATCATTCTGATTAACCCGTATTCATATAACTCTTCTGCATGTAATCACTAAAATGCTCCATTTTCATTTAAGAAAAAATGCCCATTAAAAATCTGATGGTCCAATTTGGACATGATCGATAAAAATGAAATCAGAAAAAGTGATGATAACTTGGCCGATAATTAATGAGTAGATCGCAAGAAATCAATAAATCAATAATTAATCAAACTATACGTCACTCTGACTTTGGTGAGCACACGATGACAATTGAGATGATTTATAGCCAAAAATTTGACTGCGATCAGACACGGGATCAAAGTTGGGACACACAGATATTATGCAGCTCCACTTTTTCGTCTGGTGTCGTCTCGTGGACCTAAACGAGGACCTTACTGAGTCGTAGAAATGACTTAATCATTCAGAAAAATGATAGTAATGTGAGCCATATGTGGCCTATACGAGATTTTGCCATCTTGTGTCGAATTAAGTTATCTATCGGAAGGCTAGTTACCCAACTGAGAAATGGCTCAACAATACCCCAAAACCCAGCAAACTCAAACCACTGCAGTGCCAGACAAACAACATGTGGTTATCCTCATCACAAAAACGCTGGAGAATACCAAAATTAAGATGATTTTTGTGACGTTCGAAGAATTGATGTACACTGGCTCACGACGGAGACGAACGGAGTTTTAACAGATATCCGCTCGAGCCAGCCGACTACTACTAAAATTGCAGGTGATAAAGATGACGCTGACCAATTAATGAGAGTGCGTCACGCAATTGACTTCATTCCTAACATCTTACTTATTTATTTGGATACCTGGACGGCCCAGTCCTCACTGGTTGTGCGGGGCCTAGCGCAATCTCCATTTTTTTCGACGTTTTGTTTAGCCATTGTCCTTCCCTAGAGTCCCGAGGTCAGCTAGGCCAAAGTCTGCCCCAGATCGTCATCACCACGGGCATTCTCTGTGCTCGTCGATAAGAGGGAGGTTTGCCACCACATGACTAGTTTAGTACCAGGACAATGACAGATCCTGGTATTGGTTTCCTCTTAGCTGGACTTCCTGACGGAAAGGTCGGACTCCTTCTCAGGATGGGAGACCTTGCCGGTGGGATAAATCTCGCCGCTGTACATCGCAGCCCGACACCCAAGAACACTTTTCAGCCACAATGAGGCGCTAAACAGTTGGAAGGTACCGAGGTACGCTAGTGCAAAACAAGCACTCACAGATATAAGTAGCTCCATATCGTTGCTCAACAATCATCTTACAGATCGTCAAATTCATATTTGACTTATACAATGGTTTCAGGGTGCCCACCAATCTAAAAGCCGAGTATTTTATGCTCCACGGCAACATACGAAATTTTAGACCTTAGAGAGACGAAGAGTTTAGTTCACGCACACAGCATAATAGAATGAACCACCCTATTTGTACGGCAGAAAATGTAGACCATTTACTTGTCAATACTTCAAAATTTGATTTCAGTAGAATTAGTAGGATGTAAGAGCCAGCCAACAAAAAGCAGAAAAGAACAAAACACTGAGAAATCCAACCCTTGCGGGTACGAAATCATTTAGCAGTAGTTGTGTAACAGAAATTCGATAAAGGATATTGAAAATAACTTTAGCATTTTTGTTCGGGAAAAACCAAATTCCTTATCAAAAGGACAATGACAGCTTCTCCATGGAATTCTGTATAACCAGACCCTTGAGTGTCTATCAACGCTGTCTTCGTTTCTCCACATCGCACTTTTGCATTCCTGTTTGTTTCCGTTTTTATATCAAATTTGTAAAAAAAATGATGTTTCTGAGAAGCCTTTCATATTTTCGAAACTGCTTCTTCAGAATGCAGAAAATCGAGGAAAATGCTAGGAAAAAAACTGAAAAAACAAAAAGCCCCCTAGCCGCTATTTGAGTGGACATTCCTCAAACCTGATCGATACACAATTTTTTCTTCGTTGAAATATTTCTCTATTATTTTACTTCACTCTTCGGGCGGATGGCATAAGTATCGAACACATCAATCGATGTTTTCATCCTTCTCTTTTGAACGAACCAAGCCGATCAAGCTTTCTGCCTGAACATGCTGTTTACCTGGTTCATAGTCTTGTCGAACTTCACTCTCTTTTCTCGCTCCTCTGGCACTTTGTCATCATTATTACATCGTCCACAGCACCTACAACATAAGTCGTTGCCACCATTGATGACCGACCACTACATACCGATTGATGACGACGTCGAAACTACAAACTAACCATTTTCGTCGCCGTTTTGACTTCACGGTACTCAGTGATGACGTCTCCGACAGCGGCGGCGTAGAGTGTCCGCCATCAAACGTGACTTCACTTTCAACGTATTCGCGCTCCTAAAATAGAGATAATGTAATAAATGAAACAATATGGAACGCCACTTTTAGTAGTGAAAAATAAAAGCCGTCTGAAAAACGCTGATCTCTGAAGAGTTATAGGAATCCGGGCTTTCCGTTCGATCAGAAGAAAAATTACTAAAATCTAGAAATGCCCCGCTATGAACAGTTATCTAATCGCAAAGAAATAAAGGATATTACACTAATCCATTCGCGATAAAGCCAATCCTGAAAACCGACTTTCATCAAACCTGGGTGACAATAATCAATAATTTCCTGCACGATTGAGCTCGCATGAGGTTGGTATAAAACTTTTGTTCGGCTAACGACTCGGCGCCGCCGCCATCTTCACAGCCGTGTTGTCCACAGCCGGACATTGTCGCCATGTGGTTGTTCGTAGTCACATCAAGTCGAATCCAGTGAACTGGGAGCACCGATCGAATGAAGGATCTCAGCCGGCGGTGCCCCCTTTATACCGGACGGGTGTCGACCGATTCCCGCCTCCAATACGATCTACTTTAGGCGGACAATGCGTCCTATAGTAGCGATGTTTCATTTGCTGGCACATAGTATGGCAATCAATATTTTTAAAACCGATTTTCATTAAACTTCATCAACAACAATCAGTAATTTGCCACTGCTACATGACGTATTTCCCGCCCAAAGTAGATCATATTGGAGACGGGAATCGATGAACACTCCTCCTGTATAAAAGGGCACCGCCGAATGAGACTCTTCACTCGATCGGTGCAACCAGTCCACAGGATTCGGCTCGATAGAACGATGACCTCGTGTTGGCTCAATCATGCAGACAATTACTGATCATTAGAGTATTTCGGTAGTTCAAAACTTTGTTGATTTATGGAATAAATTTTGCTCCATCGCAGTAAAAGTAGTTGTGGTAGTCTCTTGGCACTCCAGTAGCATGCCTCCATTTCAAGCATACTAAACGACGCAGTAAGAGGATAGCACATTAGTAGTGATGTCAGTCATCACGAGCATGGTGCTAGTTCGATTCTGTACCAGGCCAACCAAGCCTCTCATCCCTCCGGGGACGGGAAATTGGTACCGGACGCAATTCAACTGGGAACGCTCCAACCCGGCTATCTCAGGACTCCACGAAGAATTGCTCGACAACCATTCTACGAGATTCAAGATGATATGAAAATCCCTCAAGCAGCAGCGAAGCCACACGTAGAAGTTGGAAGACCTTTGGGGACAGTGGATCGGAGAAAACGAGTCGAAGGTGGGAAGTTCTGGGATCCGCACAGTAAACGTGAAGACGAGTCATAGGAAATAGAATAAAAGTAAAACAGCGCGTTTGATTTCAATGCATACTAAAAGGCATTTTTATCTTCAATTCCTTGAAAGAAGAGATCTACTTGATGCAAACCCTCTAGCTACATGTTGTCTGTTCGCTTTTTCAACCCCAATTTTAGCTGCTTAATGGGCTCGAGGCACAACAAGGAACGGCAGGGATAGCGCAGGAAGCAACTCGCAACCTGACTGTAATAGCGATGTCGTACATTAATCGCCTTCTCATCAATTTGCACGATGAAAAGCAAAAGTCGACACAGAATAGACCTGGGAAGGACTCTACACACTCAATGCAAAGTTTGTGCTTGGGCCCGTGCGGACAACAGGTAAATGGGTGCGGAGCTCAAAGCCACAAAATATTCGCGGCAAAGATGGTTTTTCGACAACCGAAGACCATCTGTCAAGTACTGGAGTGTTTTGAGAGTTAAGAATTTTACATATTTATAGAAGAGACTTCGTTTTCTCGTACTTATTGCACGTATAAATTTTGCAGAGCGTGTCTTCAAACTTAAAAATAAGAACTTTCAAAAAATACGTCTAAGGTTAAACCTTTCAGAAAATTGAAGAAGAACCTTGAATTATTAAAACCTTTAAAATAACAGCAGCAACTACAGACATAATTGATAAAATGGTGAGAAAATCGTGCCATGGTGGACGAAGTTACGTTTTTTCACTTGCTTTCTGCTCGAAATACAAGGCATGAAGCAATAAGGTAGAATAAACCTATGCCATAGATTCCGGAAAGTCAGGGGTTTTGCCGTGGTAAAGCAAAAAACTTCTATCCTACAAGCAATGAGTTGTACACTCACGCCATTCTTATCACAATAAACGAAAACCATTATGACATGAGATATGATGATATGAAGTTGAAAGCGGCTATTGTTTTAGATTTGTATGAGTCCCTTGGAACGCATGTAGTGCAGTGGTTAAAGTTTCCCGCAACACACACGTACTCAGCTCTTGAACCATTATGACATGAGATATGATGATTTCAAGTTGAAAGCGGCTGTTGTTTTAGATTCGCATGAGTCCCTTGGAACGCATGTAGTGCAGTGATTCAAGGTTCCCGCAACACACACTTACTCAGCTGTTGAACCATTATGACATGAGATATGATTATATAAAGTTGAAAGCGGCTATTGTTTTAGATTCGCATGAGTCCCCTGAGACGCATGTAGTGCAGTGGTTAAAGGTTCCCCCCAACACACACGTATTCGGCTCTTGGTTCGATACCACAACTCCGGCACACCAAGACTTCCTTCCATGCGGGGTCAGCAAAATGGTAACTGCTTATCTTGGAGAACAGCAGCACTGACTTGATACGTCTGTAAGCCACAGAAATCCATTCTATAAGACAGATATGCATTTGATGCCCTCAAACGATGGTTAGTGAAGTCGATTGCATGGCACATCTTTCAGAGAATGTCAGTGCAATAAGCTTTATCCTTTTTATGATTAACTTTTGCATTAAAAATAATGTGACCTATTAGAACTTGGAGCAATTTCCCTTATAACCACTCTATATCTAACGAAGATACTAAATTTCTTAAAAATGCTATATTGCTACAAGAAGTGGTGGATGACAGACAGCATCATCGAAACCACCCCTCCGTTGCCATTGGTCGCAGGATCTATAGGCCTCTGCCCACCTTGATGGTCGAAAAAAGAGACCTTTAAGCTTAGGGCGGTAATGAATAACGAACTCCATGAATCCTGATGAATATGAACTGTTTTTCTACTTCAAAGAACCGTTTGCTTGATGAAGGGACTACTATAGTGGATACTTCCTGCAATTTTAGAAAGAGAATTTTATAAGTGCACTATTCTTCAAAAACACAGTTACCGTTGCTTTTTTCTAAGCACTGTAGCAAATGATGATGTTGTATTTCGAATATGTCTTCATCCTGTAAAGCATCAAACGACAGAAGACCTAAATAGTGAAGGCATCCATTGACATCATGAACAGTTATAGTGACGGTTACCGTTTATATTATTTTATAAATGTTTCATGCTGCAAATGAAATAAAAAAAGAACGCACCTTGCTCAAACGCTTTCATTCTCGCCTCATGTGCTTTCTTCTTATTAAATAAGGCTTGACTTGACGCGTTCTTCACAATACGAATGCGAGCAAGTCGAGCTTTCTGAAACCGGCCAACTCATCGATTGCTCGATAAGCACATAGAAAGACAATCAATATCGACTAACTAAGTTATATACTGACTAATATTCTGCCACCTACCTTCTGTGCACGTCTCTTATCAGCACGTTGATTTTGGTGATATATTCGCGAGAAATTGCTTACGATAACCTAAAACAAAGACCAATAGGTAAAACAGAAAAAAAAAGCAATGAAGGCGATAAATTTCGTCAAGGTACTTACCGGAACTGGTAATGCGATCACAAGTACACCGGACAACGAACAAATTCCACCAACGATCTTACCCATCACTGTCGACGGCACCATATCACCGTAGCCGAGTGTGGTCAGCTAAAACCGATCCATTTTTCTTTGTACATTATCGATTTTTCGGATGACTTGACAGAAAATCGATAATAAGCCATGAAAATGGATCTCACCGTAACAATAGTGTACCAGAAAGCAGCCGGAATCGAGGTAAACCTTAAAAACTTGTCATAGTTTTTTTTCTAGCAAGAAAAGTAACCGCTTATAAAAAATAGTAAACAGAATGTTAGCAGAACGCAAGCTGGTAAAGTGAGTTCAAATTTGGATACATGAGTGCTTCCGAATGATAAATTGTTGTCAGTATTTCTCACAACTTCGTCAAGAATAATTTCAAGCACAAACGACCATATTAACTGATACAAACGCATGGTTGGGTGAGCAGAGTGGACCGAATGCGTTGATTCGATGCATAATTTTTCCAACTGACTGCCTTACTGCAAGGTGTTTATTTGCATATTTTGGTACTTAACCGATAGTTTATCTAATACAAATGTCGTGCCAGACGTGGTCTGTGATAGGTTCTTCTTTAGAGTGGACAATTAATACAAAGTCTCCTTTGTACGAAATTGGCACGAAAAAACTAGAGAGCGCAGTAACAATTGTTGCCGTTATTATAATGCACAAAGCAAAAAATAAGAAAGCGAACATATTCTAAAGCATACCTGGTGTTGGTGACTTTCTTCTCAGCATAATACATGATTGTGGCAAAGATGATAATCGCCATAGCCAGCGAAAACACCAGGAATCCGAGTTCGGATGCGCACGACTTCAGTGTGTAGCCGAGTATTCGGAGGCCTTGTGAATGTCGCGAAAATTTGAAAATTCGAAATACTCGCTGAAAACATATCAACAGAATGTCTAGAGCTTAGCAGTTTTTTGTATTTGAGTTTAAATTTTATTGTCAATGTCCCTTGAGCAGCCGGACGTCTGCCAATCGGATCAACTATCGTAAAAGATATATCGTAAATCTATAATCTAATCTAATAATAAATAATAATAATAATCTAATAATAATAATAATAATAATAAATAATAATAATAATAATAATATAATAATAATAATAAATATATAATAATATAATATAATATATATATAATAATATATAATATAATATAATAATATAATATAATATAATATATAATAATAATAATAATAATAATAATAATAATAATAATAATAATAATAATCTAATAATCTAATCTATCGTAAAAGAATCGGTTTTTTCCTTTTTACTGGAACAATCGAGAGAAGTAAAACATTAAGCCTAGCCTACTACACGTTTAGCGAAGTCCGTTCCACTAACACTTAACCCATCGGTTTATCTACTGTACTCTACAGTTTCTTTTTCGTTTTTCTTTCCTTCATTAAAGACACGGTTGGTAATGAATTCCTGTAGTGACCATTATAAAAGAACTACATGGATTTTTATCTGCACAGAAATTCTCGGACATTTGATGTCCTGTTCAGCTTCTATTTTAAAAGAAAAAAAACAGATGACATGCGATGAATTCCTCCGTTGCATAGACTTTCTCTGCCCAATAAAGATAAATGTCGTGATGGTGGTCAGAAACCAACCGCTCTACGAGTCTTTTTAGTTACCGAAAGAACTAAGTGGAATTCGATGTCCTTCAATAAGCAGACACGAGATTGTTTTTATAGAATTTATTAGGATACAACAGCTGACGTTTCGCCGGTTTCGCCTTCTTCAGAGCCTAGAAAGGTGAAATTGAGGTGCGACATACTCAGCCAAACACTTTCATAACCCTAGCAGATAAAACTTAACAAATAAATTCGTATTTGCATAAGAAACAGCTTCATTTAAACACCTACAGTTTATTTGTTGCAAGTATTTAAGCTAGTTGGTGGATAGCAGCCGCACAGAGTAATACATGGGCGAGGACTACCTGTGTCAGGTCATTGGATCAGCCCTGAGGTATGGCGCCAGGTCACGCGTGATGACAAGACACTTCTCCTTGCGGTTTATTTTTTGAATTTTTTGGAAATGATCCAGAACTCTTCAAGAGTTTTACGCGCTGGTGTTTTCGATTCCTGCGTGAGGATAGTGACTCCAACTTCAAAATCTTCTCCGTTGTGTTCTTTCATCCTATGCGCGCCTACTGGAGTGTTTTGTTTCAATTTAGATTTACCGACTAGAAAACAAAGCTCCGTTGTTCTTGCCCTTTATTTCAAGCGAAATAAGTGCAGCCATAAAACGTTGCTTAATAAAGGGCCGGTCTAGAGAATTCCGTAAGAGTAATAGAGATACCATCGGACACTCTAAGACGCCAGCTAGTTCGTAACCGCCTATATGACCGTCTATGTATAACGAAAAACTGCATAATTTGCCCTAACGGTGGAGATGGCGATTGCATAAGTTCGGGTACAGTCTATCTGATCTCTTGTAAAGCGTGCGGGGACGAATACGTTGGCGAAACGGGTAGACCGCTCTGCATCCGCATAAAAGAACACCTAGTCGGTAAATCTAAATTAAAACAAAAGCACTCCACTAGGCGCTTTCATTCGCAAAAACCAGCTTCAATTAAACAAAGCAAAATCGTTTACGAAAGCGCTAGCACTAAAAATGTGGTCGATAACGTGCTTGAAAAGTCAAGGGTCACCGTGTTAGGAGGCATAACTCTCCCCGATGACGCGCGCTCGCTATTAGAATTAAGTCCAAGTTTCTCACCAGCGCAACCCATTTCTGAAGAAACCTTGCGTAGGATCGCGTGCAGCCTGCACGAGCTCCAAGATCGACTCCGCAGCAACGCTAGAATTGAGACACAAAATAAAAAGGAACAACTAGAAGTAGGGGCACTACCACCACCTCCATTTCCTCGATTATTCTTTAGACAGCAAGACCCAAACGACGAAGTCGATGTAAAATTTCGCATATTTTCGAGCGAATCTCTCAAAGTCCTTAACCACTATCGTGCGAGAAAGTTTAGTTCGAACCTTACAGCTGCGCAAAAAATCTGGTATGCGACAGGTTCGAGAGCTAATAAAATCAAAGACTATTAGGCTATCAGTTAGTGATAAGGGTGGAGAGTTTGTTGTAATTTCTCGCCAGTTAGATGTCGATATAACGGAAACGAAAAAACATCTTGAAGACGCATCTCTTTATCGCGCATCAACTGGAAAAGGAATTCAGAAGTCAAAACCGAAAACTGAACAACGAATGGGTCAAAATGGCAAGCGCAGCAGATTTAAAACCAGCAGACATTTCGCATCTTAAGATCGAAGTGCCGACATGTCCCGTCTTACACTTACTTATCAAAACCCATAAGTTAATATCCGCTGATAACCTGGCATCTACCGACCCCTCCACCTTTAAAGTTAGACCCATCATCAGTTGTGCAGACGGGCCTACGGATAGAATTGCTTGCTTTATTAATCTAATTCTCAACCTGTTGCTTAAGCACATACCAGCCCATCCCACGAACACCCAAATGTTCCTAGATCGTCTGCATAACGCACGTCCCAAAAGCCCGTACGTTATGGGGTCGTTCGACGTTACCGCCCTTTACACTAACGTGTTGAACGACTCCCGCAATGCAAGACATCCGCGAGCTTCTTGAGCAACACGAAGGAGCAATTAACATGCATGGCTTTTCGATTCGGTAGCTTATGATCCTCTTAAAGGTGTGTTTAAACTACTTGATCTTCAGATGGTCCGGGAAATATTACGCGCAAATTAGAGGGTTGGCAATGGAACAGGGACTGGCACCAACCCCTTGCCGTTGCCTTTATGTCTAATGTGGAAGCACCAGTAATCGATCTCAGGACACTGTTCTACTGTAGGTATATGGATGATCATTTTGTCATCTGCTCCACACAAGAGGAGATGGACAAATGTTTCGAGTTGTTGAATGAACAGTCAGAGTATATCAAGTTCACCCGAGAGAAACCGAAAGAAAACTGGCTTCCATTCCTGAACGTCCAAATTAGTGTGTCAGGAAATGGCTACATTACAAAGTGGTACCGAAAGCCAAGTAATAAAAACATCTTGATTCATTACCTCTTCTTTCACCCCTCTCACACGAAAAGGGCGCTTGTAAGAAACATGTTTTGAACAGCAACCAACGTGTGCACGGGAAGAGAGCAGTGGGAAGAAACCCTCGAAACTGGCGCACAAATAGCCATTTCAAATGGTTACGAAACTGTACCTTCTTGGCATAGGCACAGAGGGAAAACCACGCCTCAAAGCGACAATTCTAGCGAAAACAAGGCTCCGTTCCTCTTGCCCTTTATTTCAAGCGAAATAAGTGCAGCCATAAAACGTTGCTTAATGAGGGCCGGTCTAGAGAATTCCGTAAGAGTGAGAGAAATACCATCGGACACTCTAAGACACCAGCTGGTTCGCAACCGCCTATATGACCGTCTGTGTATGACGAAAAAACTGCATAATTTGCCCTAATGGTAAAGACGGTGATTGCATGAGTTCGGGGTGCAATCTACCTGATCTCTTGTAAGGCGAGTGGGGATGAATGCGTTGGCAAAACGGGTAGACCGCTCTGCATCCACATAAAAGAACACCTAGTCAGCAAATCTAAACTGAAACAAAATACTCCACTAGCCGCGCATAGGATGCAGGAAAACAACGGAGAAGATTTTGAAGTTGGAGTCACTATCCTCACGCAGGAATCGAAAACACCAGCGCGTAAAACTCTTAAAGCGTTCTGGATCATTTCCAAAAATTCAAAAATGAACCGCAAGGAGATGTGTCTTGTCATCACACGTGACCTAGCGCCATAGCTCAGGCTGATCCAACGACCTCACACAGGCACAGTCTGCGCCCATGTATTACTCTGTGCGGCTGCTATCCACCAACTAACTTAAATAATTACAACAAATAAACGGTAGGTGTTTAAATGAAGCTGTTTCTTATGCGAATGCGAATTTATTTGTTAACTTTTTATCTGCTAGGGGTTATGAAAGTGTTTGGCTGAGTAGATCGCATCTCAATTTCACCTTTGCTGGCTCTGAAGAAGGCGAAACCGGCGAAACGTCAGCTATTGCATCCTAATAAATTCTATAATAACAACCTCGTGTCTGCTTATTGAAGAAAAACATCGAATTATCAACCAATGCCGAGGTTCACAGAAAGTCGGTCTTGGGAATTGCTACGTAAATGGAGTTCTTTCCGCAAAATGAGCAAAGCAGTAGCAAAGACGAAATCTTTGAGAGCCTTTCAAGCGTATAAGATAAATGAATAAGGGTGATGAGGTTGTCTTTTTTACTTCTGATGAAGACGATTTGAATAGCATGAAAATGTTACGTTCATTGCTGTATGAACTCACAAACACTCGTAACGTTACAAATGCTCCGGAGACATCTTTATTGTTTTGTAGCCCCAGGCCAATGTAGTACGGTAGAATCGCCACCACATCAATCACACTCATTATTGATCTGAAATACACCAACTTTTTGGTTGACTGATTTCTTAATAAGTAGTTGTATGTAAGAACACATAAGGATTAGGAACGGAATCGCACTAGAAGAAAAAAATTGATTTCCCGGCAAAAGAGTTTTCTGCAACAAACAACGCCTCTAAAACGATAACTATGCAACATTCCGTTCATAAATAGAAGAATAACAAATGGAAGATTATGTAGAAAAACTTCTCCTATGCCAATACAAGCTTTGCGAAAATGAGAAACTCTTAAGGGTTTGATCAAACAGTATTTCCAAAGAGGCCGATGAATGAAGAAACACAAAACCGCCACAATTTTCTGAAGAATTTGGTTAACAGGTGCGCGTGTGGCGCAGTGGTTTGAGGCGCCCTGCAACATACACGTGGAATCGATCCTCGCACCCATGGCCCACCAAGCCTTCCATCCCCGCAGGGTCGGCAGATGGGTACCAGACTTGTCTGGGAGGATAGCAGCACTGGGTCGATACATCGGTGAGCCACCGCGAGTCATTGTAAAGACCAGATATGCATTCATTCACCTCTAGCGATACTTATTGAAGTCCGGCGCTTCCTTCAGCGATTGATCAACGCCGACAGCTTTATCCTTCTATTATTTATTCGACCAATGTGGTTTCGCTTTCAAAAAAGGGCACTGGATCTGCACAAAATTAACAACAACGAATTCTTGAATAGCTAAATTTTATCGCAAATAGGCTCTTAAAAGTCATCTTTGCCGATATTCTCGAAATTTCGCAATACCTTTTAATAACCATAGCCTAAACTTGCTACTGCAACAGAAACGACCTATTAATGATATAGTAAGTAAGCTACCATTAATATGGACAATCAATACAGTTGTTTGATTTGGCCCAGAAATCTACTACTCGACTATTGGTGCCCCCTTAACAGACCAAGGTTAAAGGTGAATTCGTTTCACCAAGAAGAAACAACTTTAGAAGAAGTCTTTAATTCATCTAACAGTCATGAAATCACAGTTGTTTTTAGATTTCCTCTTTTAGAACAGAGATATCTCATAAGAGACGCATGGAACACTGCTGATCACACGAGGAATCCTCACCTCATAAATCGACATCGATCCGGTGCCGCATATAATCGTAACAAATATTCTATAGTGAAAATAATAACGCAAGCGGTATCTAATACGAAAAACTGAAACGAAAAAAAGAAATCATCGATTGATGCGGACGTAGGATTTTGGTGATATGGGAGAGAGTTCAAGGAAAATCTACATCTACAGAGTTACCCACTTGTTTCTCATAAGCATCTCCGCAAGAGACCGCGATATCATTTAAATACCTGAAAGAAAATGATAACCTCCACAGGAGTTTGTTGAATTGAAATAGTACCATACTTAGATAAGTAACCCATAACCACTTAAAAAGAACAAGATAACTAAGGGAAGGAACGTTTCTCGATTCACCAGATCTTCAAATAGACTCTTACTACCTTCATATATTTTTTAAATAATTTCAAAGTTCCCGGGACGTACTCTAAATCGACGATAAAATGAGATTAAGTCCAAATCCATGCAAGATTCCATTTCTTGCAGAAAGGAGGAAAAGCTGCTAAGTTCAAAAACTAAGTCCCAAAACCACTATGGACAGGGACTTATACAATTCATTAGTTGGCTGTAAGAAAGATGCCGTTTACGATAACATTGACTGAAGAATACGAATGGGCTCATTAAACATCTTCACGTTAGCGCCATGAAAGCTCAGAGCTCGAAAGTTACCAAGAGACGTCTGTCTCCAGAAACACTCGAGCTGATACGCCAGCGTGGAATCGCACGAGCTGAAGGCAACCGCGAACGCACGTTTGAACTTGCAAAACAATGCAGACATGCGACAAAAGAAGATCTCAAAGAGAGAAGAGCAGTAGTAATAGTCGAAGCCGCAGACGCTGGGAAAAGCATTCGCAAAGCCCACCGAAGCTTCGATAATGACATGACCGAGATGATTGCACTCCGACTCCCAGACGGAACAGTTACAGCGTCCAGAAAGGCAATAGAAAAAAATCATTCACGAATACTACACAGATCTCTTCGATCGCCATGTCCACCTTCCATCATACGACATAAAGGGAGGATGGATATGTTGCACCACCGGTTCTCCCTTCTGAAATCCGACATGCCATTTCGTCGGTGAAAAATCGAACAGCACCTGGTCCCGGAGAGGATAAGATCTGAACACGTGAAGAACCTTCCGCCAGCCTTCATAAACACACTGGCCCGTCTGTTCACACGTTATCTATCTGAATTCAAGGTCCCTACTCAGTGGAAGAGCAGCAAGACCGTGTTATTGTTCAAGAAGGGTGACCTACACGATATAGGCAACTATCGCCCAATCTGCTTGCTGCCTGTCGTCTACAAACTTATCACTCGAGTCATCCTAAACAGGATTGACAGAAGACTGGATGAAGGACAGCCATGTGAGAAAGCAGGGTTTCGAAAAGGATTTATTACGATGGACCGCATCCACATGATAACAAGACCCTTTGAAGTATCGCGAGAGTACAACAGAGACTGCTCTGTCTCACTTTCATCGATTAACAGAAGGCCTTTTATTCAACTGAGATACAAGCAGTCATTGAAGCCCTTGATAGGTCAAGTAGCCCCTACTCAGTACATAAAGATTCTTCGTGAGCTGTACAAAAATTTCACAATCAAGATATCACCATTCTACAACAATGTTAACAATGACGTCAAAAAGGAGGAGTTAGGCAAGGCGATAGCATCTCGCCAAAATTATTTGCCGGCACCCTCCAGAACGTCATGCGAACAATGAAACGGGAAAATATGGGAGTGAAAATCGATGGTCGGCAGTTACACCATTTTCGCGTTTCTGATGACATCGTCCTTATAACACCAAACATAAGCCAAGTGAAACGTATGCTTACCGACTTTGATAAAGCCTGTGGAAGGATTGGTCTTCAACTAAACTTCACAAAAACGATGTTCATGAAGAACGGATTGGTTTCATGTGTCCCATTCACGCTCAACAGAACGAATATCTCCGATTGCTCCAGTTATGTCTATCTAGGTTGGGAAATCAACATTTTGAACTACTTACCTCGAGAGTTGACCAGAAGGAAACGAGCGCCTTGGAGAGTTACAAGAGAATCGGATAAATAGTGAGGAGCACAAAGAACACCCGATTCCGTGCCCACCTTTTCGACTCAACGGTGCTTCCTGCGTTAACGTATGCGCCAGAAACCTGGTCGCTGCGTAAAAGCAGGATGAAAAAATCATTCAGCATTATTGGAAGCACAGTCGAAAAGATGATGCTAGGAGTATCCTGTGTCAGGCAATTAAGGGAAGGGATCCGAAGCTCCGACATGCGTCGACGATCATCAAAGATGCCGTTTTGTACGCTAAACAGACGAAGATAAGATGGGCAGGTCACGTAATGCGTATGAATGACAACCGATGGACAAGTGCTGTTAGTGACTGGATTCCTTGGGATGTTAAACGCACTGCAAGAAGACCACTGTCCCGATGGTGAGCACTGCTCACGAAAAAGCCTGGATGAAGATTGTGATGCTCAGCGACTCCCTAGATCACGCAGAACTCACTGGGCTACTCTTACACGTGACAGGGAAAAATTCGACGATCAAGGGACTACAGGTGATACAGGTGAAGACCAAATCAGCTCCAAAGAGAAGGCAATGATACAGAACTAAGTACGGTAGATTACCGCAAGTTTAAAAGGTTGCAAGCCACAGTGAGACTACACTAGAACTGTCGCTATTCTAAATGTGTGTATTCATGGACGTTTTGGAAAATATCGATCATGGTCCGGTGTTACGGTAGGTATATTCGCTAAATTAAAATTTTGAATAATTTACAAGTAACAATTATACCATTGAGGATATTTTCGTAAGAGAATTGAACACAAGTTGTTGTTTCGTTCCAAATTCTACTCTTCTCATGTCATTCCTAATCATTTTCTCTTCATTTTCATACACTTTCAGACTTAGAATGGCTTTCACATAGATGTTCACGTTCGAATGATCGTTATTCGTCAGGAACTTCATCAAGCTTACTTCGTATTACTCGGTCGTCTTCAAGTTCTACTGAATGTGCCGTGATCTACGTGAATCAATAACCTTGCGAATTACACTAACCAGCATGGAATTGTTTCTATTATATTACACAGTACAGAAACGGCAATAAAAAAACCCGTCACGTAGTAGAAAACGAGCGCCACCGACGATGTATGCGGATTCTCAAACGCTGCCCACATTTTCTCCTAAAGCACTGTATTGTCACTAAGTTATCGATACATATCGATACATGTTCCTATTCCGTATACTTTATACTAACAGGTTAATGGAATTGTATTGTAAGCACAATGATAGTTTGCACAAGTTCGTCTAATATTGTTCTGCTATGGTACCTCTACTGAAAATATGCTCCCTTACGAGTTACGCTAAAAACTAAATCAGCTGATTTTTTTCTAAAATTTGTTAACATAAAAAAGAAGAGATCAGATTTAAGAACTCTCTTGCTCTTTGACGAATCAACATAAATGCTTTGTTCATAGGACTTGTGCATACTTTATCACCTTAATGCGTCCTACGGTTTACCACCTCATCGTGGCCAAGAGGTATTACTAGGTGTCGGGCTGCGATGTACAGCGGGGAACTCATCCCTTGGCAGGGCCTCCCAAGCTGAGAAGGAGTCCGGCGTTTCTATCAGGACGCCTAGCTAAGAGTAAACCAATACCCGAATCCACTACCGTCTTCGTATCAAATTAGACGCATGGTGGCAAATCTCCCTTTGATCCACAAGGGCGGTGACTGCTTGTGGTGGTGAAGACTTGGGGCAGCCTTTCGCCAGGCTGACTTCAGGATTCCAGGAAAACGCAGTGGCTAAACCAGCAAATCTCTGAAAAAATGCAGAATATGCTGGGGCCCGCACAAACAGTGAGGACGGGCCATCCAAGTATCCGAGTAAGTACCAACTTAATGATAATAAGTAATGCTATCATATTGTTTCATCTCACTGTTAATTATAACTACTAATAATTTAGTAACACATTTATATTAGCTTACTTCTTTTGAATTCAATTTTACTCGATCACCTACTTTAGTTTCACCTTAATTCCTCTAGATTCATCCTGTTGCCCGTCAGAATGCTGATAACTTGACACTTGAACGATCTGTCCTCACTGATTTTGCGGGGCCCCAGCATAATGACCATTTATCGGAGATTTGCCGGTTAAGCCATTGTGGTTCACTGGAATCCCGAGGTCAGCCTGGCCAAAGTATGCCGCAGGTCTTCACCACCACGGGTAGTCGCAGCTCTTGTGGATCAGAAGAAGATTTGCCATCATGTGACTTTGATACCAGGACGGTGGCCGATCCTGGTATTGGTTTACTACTAGCTAGGATTCCCGATGGAAACGCCGGACTCCTCAGCTAGGGAGACTCTGCCGGCGGACGAATCCTACATCGCAGTCCGACATCCCAGGAACACCTCCCAGCCACGATGAGGCGGTAAACCGTTGGGAGGAATGCTGATAACAACTCTTAAATTTCTTCCATTTAGCTATTTTTACGACTCCTACAGTTAAATTGTGTCATTTTTCTCGATATTTTATCTCTCAAATCCTGGCGTACCAGTGGAGATGAATAAATAAAGTACTGTTGTAAAAATTAGGTTACCTGAAAAGTTTGATTCATTTTAGTGAGCTCATTGTTTTCAATCCGCTCTTCCATAAGTCGTTCTTGATTTTCTCGCTTCTTATCCTTATAATCTTCATAACAACAATCACTTATTAAATCAGGCATGATACCAAAAAACGACAACTCCTCGTCGTAGGCCACTAGACACTCGTGTCGAGGATAATGTAAAATTACGTCAGAGTCGATTTCTAATACCCTTAAGATATCCTGAATTGGCTGAAGACAGTTGCTAAAATTAACATACATGTAATTTTCCAGTACGATAGAATGTGAGAATATGACGAAAAATGTCCGGATCACGATCAAAAAAATACTCTCCAGTACTTTCATCATAGAAAAACTCCTTAAACGAAATCATCAAAAGAACATTTAACAAGGGAAAAATCACTTAATACTAAAAAAAGGAGCAGTGATTAGGAAGAAATAAGCGAAAAGAGAAGGAAAAGACATCTTGAAACTACTGTGTAACCACTGACAACCAGCCGCATTAAAGATAGTTTTATAGAAAGCGTCCAGCGGGTCAGTATTTTCGCCGCAGAGCATGTTTTTCTTCGCCCTAATTATCACGTTTACCTGTTCTTAATGTCTCACGAAAAAGAATATAAGTGAAAAACACTAATAAATACCTTTTCATTGGACCCTAATAATGTCTCTGGAAACTTTTCCAGCGTGTTCTTCCAAGTTTCGAATTTTCTTCCTGAGATATTGATTGCTAGTTTCTCATCGGACACATGATCAACCGCTAGATCCTTTGCCTGAATGAGGAGGTAAAAATAATATTAGTAATATTGGTTATATTAGTAGTGCTTTTTATTTTCATAAGGTCATTGAAAAAACAATTTAAATAGGAACTAGTAAAAAGTAACAACATTCGTAGGAGGACAAAAAAAACATGAATGCTATGTGGCTGCAAGCGATTACAAACGCCATTAGCTTTACAGGGCACGTGTAGCGCAGCCGTGTCTTGCTATACACACAGATTCACTTGTTCGACTCTAGGCAACGGCGAAGCCAAGATCTTCATTGTTCGAGAGTTAGCAAATTGGTACCAGATTTATCCGGAAGGACAAAAAATTTGAAGGGACTATCTCTAGGTTCCTATAAGCCATTGCATGGGTCACAGATATGCATCCAACCACCTCCTATGATGTTACAAACGGACTCGAATGCATGGCACATCCTTGAGAGATTGGTCAGGACTAAGTGCTTTTACGCTCTAATGACTTTATAAATAGTTCATTCAAAACACGAAGCTCCTATAAGCGTTTTTTTCATCTAAGGTCATTGATTAGTCTTGTATACGTATTAAGAGACATCAGACAGTGTCAAATAGTGTTCGTCTGTAATCTTACGTTTGGCATGAATACCATTATACATACTTATTAGAGCGAATAGAGTGAATTTACTTCATTTATAAAGGATAAATAAGATAAAACTTTAGGATAAAACTTTCTCGGCGTTGATCAATCCCTGAATAATCGCTATGCATTCGACTTCATTAAGCATCGTTTGGAGGTGAGTGAATGCATATCTGGCCTCTACAATGACTCACGGTGGCCCACCGATGTATCGAACCGGTACTGCTGTCCACCCAGACAAGTCTGGTACCAATTTGCCGACCCCGAAGGGATGAGAGGGCTTGACGAGCCTGGTGCGCGGGGATCGATCTTAGGTGTATTCCACGACGCCTCCGACCACTGTGCTACACTTCATTTATGACACTCTGACACTTGAATGGCCCGTCCTCATTGGTTGTGCCGGCCCCAGCATAATCTCCATTTTTCGGAGGTTTGCTGGTTTAGCCATTGTTGTTCCCTGGAATCCCGAGGTCAGCCTGGCCAAAGTCTGCCCTAGGTCTTCACCACCACAGACAGTCGCAGCTCTTGTGGATCAGAGGAAGATTTGCCACCATCCGACTTTGATACCAGGACGGTAGTGGATCCTGGTATTGATTTACTCTAGCTAGGCTTCCTGATGGAAGCGCCGGACACCTTCTCAGCTTTGGAGACCCTGCCAGGGAGATGAATCCTCGCTGTACATCGCAGTCCGAAACCCAGGAACACCTCCCAGCCACGATGAGGCGGTAAACCGTTGGGAGGACACTTCATTCATAGTGCAATTAATCTAAAAGGCTATAGATCTTATCAGTTTTCCGTCTGATTCCTCTTGAATCTCATCGATTACGTGGATAAGAAACACTAAGCTATATAGACTTTTTGCAAATTAGCACTTCAATAGTCTGCACTATGTCTAATCAAAAACTAAACTAAAGTTCAGTGCCTCACTTGCAGGGCTTAAAGTTGCAATGGATCCATTTCAGAACGATTACTTCATCTATAAACATGAAGAAGAATGACAATGACATCAATCAAAATAGTTGGCGACCACCAGTTGTTCCCGCATGACGCACGTCACACGGCAACAACTGTTGGAGATGAGACCAAATAGACGAATAAAAAACAGAAACAAGTTATTGAGTACAAACAATAAAGAAAAACACAACGAAAAGATAAAAGTTGAACAGAACGAAAAAAACAGGAATGATTTACAAGACGTATTTCTCAGCGATATGAAAAGCTAAAAGACATTTGAAATGTCTCAATGCCAACTTTTGGGCAACTCACTGAATTGTGTTGATACGAAAAGTATTTGGCGACTGAAAATGTTAAATTTTTTCAGTGACTCTTATCCGATTAGGTTTAAAGACAATGGGAAATTTTCCGCTGTCCATCACAGGTGTTTCCATCACCACCTTGGTTTTTTTCCGTCTTTCGTACTTAAATCCTCCTTCTTTTCTCACGTTTTCTTCCTTCTATTCCTCTTTTATTTCGTCGTAAAGCTTTCCTCTTATTCAGTTGTATAAATTATTACAGTTCACGAAGGATTAGCTCATGAAATTCGCACAGATTTTTTCGTAACGATAAGATTTTTTTCAATGATATAAAACGTCGTTTCACTTAAGTACAGCTTCAAGACAACTTTATTCAAACTTTCGAAAGCTCACAATTATAAACAGCAGCGTGTTCCATTCCTAACTCCACCATGTATTCAACCAAAGATTCAGCCATGTTCACACAGAAAAAGAAACATTTGAATGCTCAGAGGTTGTTCAGTTTTTTAATACAAATTGTTCAAGCGCAAAATTCTCGAGGCATTCTGGATCAATTCCAAGAATCAGAAAATAAACCGCAGGGAGGAATGCCTCATTATCACGAGTGATATTGGGCAGTATATAAGCCTGTTATTCTGATGAGATGGGTACATTACGATTCCATGTGAACTCTGTGCGGTTGGTCCCCACGTGAAATATTTAGTGGAAGACTCATAGAAAGCGGTGAGTGTGCAAAGGCTCTGTCTTCAGTGTGATTGAAATTTTTGGTTCAGCATTTTTTCAGCATTTGGTTATGGAGGCGTTTGACCGTGTAGATCGCAGTCAACTTGACCTTTTCCAGGCTCTGACGAAGGCGAATTCCGCCGAAACGTCAGCTTGTACGTAAATAAAGAAATAAAATAACACCTCGTGTTTGCTAAACAGAAGCAGAAACAAATTGTTCGGTTCAATAGAAGTTCCTAACTTTGAGGTAGAAGCTACCGGAGTTATTGAGATAACATGCTCACTTCACGTAAGAAGTTACCCACTTCATGACAGAATGTCTTAATTTCATAGCATAAGTTTTTCAAATTCGTGACAGGCATTGTTCAGTTTACAACAAGTTGTTTAGTTGGTAATTCAGCTCTAAGAATCACTAACAAGCCTCAAAGTCGCATTCATAGCTTTGGAACACCCACGACGCGAAGGCCACTACCGTTGTCGAACCTTCACTCAACCTTAGACAATATCGGCAACAAACGATGAAAAATCCCTTAGCCAACTTTAACTAATTACGTACAATAAGACCTAGACCCTTTTACAAAGGTTTCATGCTAACAGTAGTTTTTCATCAAAAACACAGGCAAAGCCCTGTTTAGAACGGTTATTTTACTCCATGTTATCGATTCAACACCGAGCATTACTGCTAGGGACTTACTTATTTGGATATCTTCAATGGTTCGTCTTCACTGGTTGTGCGGGCCCCAGCATAATTTCTATGCTCACGTAGATTTGCTGGTCTATGCATCGTGTTTCCCTGGAGTTCGGGAGTCAGCCCTAGCCGAAGCCTTCGTCAGCTCGTCAGGCGCCGCTCATGTCGAACAGAGAGAGATTTGTTAATCTGAGGGAGATTTGCCACCATGCGACTCGCTTGGTACCAAGACGGACTCCTGGTAACTGTTTACTTTCTAGCTGTGCTTCCGGATGGAAACGTCAGGCTTTTTCATAGCTTTGAAGGCCCTTCTGGGGGATGAATCTCGCTGTACATCGCAGCCCAACACCCACGAACACCTCCCAGCTACGATGAGGAGGTAAACCGTTGGGAGGTCACTGCTAATAATTTGAATTTCCTCAAATGTTAAACTGTTATACAAAGACTCCTCGCAAGTGTCTTAATTACTGAAATTCCTTCTGATCTCAAGCTGAAACTGGCCGATCCATACATACCTAATACTGCTCCATTCATTTTTTCAATTGATTTCAACTAAATGTGCTATTTTTTATCACATCAGCTGGGAAATTCTGCAAAAAGGACAGCTGTCTAACATCACTATCGTAAGCATTTTCCCTATGGGACAAGCGACATCATCCCGATATCCCGATACTCTAATGAGCTCATCAAAGTTTCATAAACGCGGAAATTCGATGACACGAGTAAAAAATGTGAGGAAATCTCTGGTAAACCAAATTTTTACTACTTACCACCTAATGATGCTTAATCTGCAGAAGAAGTTTGCAGATGTTGTTTTGGAAACTCTAGCAAGGTACTGCTAACAGTGGTAAGTGTCGGAAGAGATCTTTGCGGAGTCGAGAATTTCTGGACGACGTAACTCGTCTGTTGAACTTCGCGCGCGAAAGTTATCATGCCCTGCCGTCGCGCCTTTATGTGAAATAACAATATTATTTCTCTCGTAGCAAAGGGAGCGATTTTCTCACCTACGAGTGCTCAATATCGATTTTTACAGTAATTAATATAACGTTCGAAAGGTTTTCGTGTACGTTACCATCTCTGTCAAGTACAAATCACACCGACGGTTATTTTGCAATGACTCTTATATGATACAGGAAATCTAAGAATTTAATTTTTTTGCTGTTTGGTACTTTTATAAAGCAATGGTTCTCTGAGGAAAAGTGGGAAATACAACTGTGTTTAATACTCAACCTAAATTTCTTATTATGTGGCACAGTGATCAGAGCTCCCTGCAATACCTGGATGATCAATGATTCGATCTCGTCCTTAGAGTCAATCAAAAGTCTAGCATCTCTCACGAGTCGGGAAATTGGTATTAGATTTGCATGGAAGGATAAAAAACACTGATTTGACGAGTCGATAGAGCACTGAATAAATCAAATATGCTGCATAATCACTTCATCTCTAAGAGCTACGAATGGAGTTGAATGCATGGTGCATCCACTATAGATTGATCAATGCCGAATACTTTTTTTCTCTACATAAATTTTAAATACTAATAAAGATATCTTATTTGATACGACCTTGGCGGCGAACCATCAGTTGCGAAAACAGTAATTGGGAAAGGTGACAAAAAAGCCATAAAGGAGGTGAGTTCCTGCTCAAATTTGATGTCAGGGCTGGTGGGGGCACACTAAAAGTTGTCCTTTTTGTGGTACTTCCTACTAGCGGCAACGAGTATATAACTGGATTTTGACACATTGTTATTAGATATCGTGGGATTGTAGATAGAGACGATCGGGCATCGTTTTAATGCATTATGTTTCAAATAGTCGAATTCCTCTTCGACGTCATAGTGCTGTCCATCTGCCTGTTCCGTTCCTCCGTCCGTCCACCCATCCTTCCCTTCCTCAACTGCTGTAATTGTCATAATGTGTGCTTAATAGAACACATATGTCGCCTGGATCGGATTTCAAGATACATCTTGGACCCATCGAAGTACACCAAATACTGGTCAAACTGCACAGAACAATTCACCAGAAATCTTGTCGTTAAAAATACTTGAAAGCCAGAACCGATTTCAAAAAAAACTACAAAAAGTTCCATACAATACATCGCATAACTAGTTGATCAAGTAGACCTTTCAAGTTATTCTCACTTGCTTCCGTTTTTTTTCTCATGAGACTTAAAATATACTGTATATGTATAAAATATGTACAAAATATATAAAAGTATATACATGACCAGGCTTAAAATATATTGTGCGGACACTAGTTCTTCCTACATTCGATTCGTTTCATCTCATCCATCACCCGAAAAGGTCCCTAGGTTCTTACATTGGATTTATGCTCTTCTTTGTGAATACTACTAAATGTTGCTTGAGTCCATTCTCCCTAGCTGAAAAGCGATCCTGGGATAGCTAACTAGGGCACTCCTACGTCTCGTTGACCGAATAGAGCTTCCAATATAAGTCTAGTACCAATTTCTCGACCTCGGACGGAGATGGTTTGCTGTTCTAGGGCGGGGATCGAGCCAAAACTTTGCGCATATTAAACAACAGAGCTATCCCTGACCTAACTACAATCCGTTTCCATGGTTAATAAATAAGAAATTGCAATCTAATATAGAAAGGCGGTTTTCTCACAGTTACAGTACTGGAGCTCAATGAAAGCATTTTGGAAATGAAGTTCAAAGATGAAAAATCTGCATAAAAAAAGTGTGATTGGTAGGAAAAAAAGCCGTGCCAATTTCCCCTGCCCGCAGGGACATCGTAAACGAATTCTTCTGGAAAGTTGATGATGAACTGATATAAGGAAAAGGGCACTAATTAATTTCTTTTTCTGATCTCTCAAAATGTAACGTAGTGAAAGTGAAAAAAGCACTTTTCTTTTTTATTTCCTCCATTTACTCCTCCGTTATTTTCTACATGGGAGCATCAGAGGTGACAACCTATCATGAAACAGCAGAAAAGGGAAGTGTAAACAGGAACACAAAAAATGATGACTAAAAAGTGGTAAAACGTACTTTATAAGCTTCCCATAATGCTGAGATATTTGCAAAACTCCGGACCGCAGGTGTCTACGGCCCCCACCGTCAGCATTACGGAAGTTATATTTCACAACGTACCCTGCCGTTAAAAAAGAATAGGCAGCAAATAAAAAGGTTAAGATTGTGTTTTATAAACATCCATATCATCTGGTCTTTCAAATTTCCTTCGTTGCCCTGTAGAGAGTCAAGTTTTTTCAGCTATTGTTCATTTTCTTCTCACTTATTTCCTCATTTAACACGTGAATACTCGTTCACTTTAAACTGCTATCATCTCCTTAACACTCCAAAAATAAGATTTGGAATCAAAAGGAGTTCGCTTTGAATTCTGAGAAAGTGTAAAGTAAAATGGTGAGACAAGCCACATCTCGCCTTTGCACGAAGTTTTAAATTTAAAAACATAAAGATGATTCTATTCCCACTTCTATGCACGACATAATCTCATAGGTGAATTAGGACATTTTCTATATTAATCGGTAGTCAGAACACTGAAAGATTGAGAATTTGAGGACTCGGTTGATTCATAGGAAAGAACGTACAGCATTTCTCTAATGGGACAGATGTAGTCTTTGTGAAAAAATATTTTTGAATTTAAAATTTGCCTAAAAATCAGGTATTTAAAATATCCGAGGACGAAATTTCAATAGATTAAACTTCAAGCCCAAAACTGGCGGCTACCAACAACAGTAATACATTGGTAGAAACACTGAAGTCCTGGTGGACGAAGTCCTAATTTTTCAGTGGTTTCGCTGTTCAAAATAAAAGTACAAACAAAAAGGGTTTTCTAGGATCCATAAAATCCGAATCTCTTCGTGACGAAATACAAAGACTTCTGCTTTTGTTTCAACTGACCTGTATATTCTACTGATTTTGTCTCAATTAATGAAGCCCACTCTAAGCTGAAATATATCTATTTAAAATTGAACGATTAACATATTTTCGCCAAGGCACGAGCTCATATGTGACTCACATCACCCGAGTCATTTATTCTAAATGGGTTACATTAATATGAATGTTCTATAGTGATAACGTCGTGAAGGATCAGAAAATGTCGGCTTAGCCTCTATATGATGATGAGATATTTGCAAAAACTCCGGACCGCAGGTGTCCCGCGGTGGGGAACAGAACGCGCTATTGTCCTTTCAGAGTAACGCATTCACCACCACACACTATGCGGGTCCTTAGCTTCGCCTGTCTCTCAGCCAGTTCTATCGATCACTGCCACCAACAGTCAGCGGCCACAGGTCCGAGTTTTGCAAATATATCAGCATCATAAGAGGTTATATTTTCTGCAACATACCCCGCCATTAAAAAGAGTAGGCAGTAAATGAAAAGGTTAAGAATGTCGACTTACTTAAGAAAATTAATGGAATTGGACTAGTACCACGTCGTCTTCACTTCTATGTTGAAATTTTGCACCTTCGTTAAATATTACGTTCATGAAGCTCAAAGAAAGCGACAAAATACTTGACACTTGATAATTGAATGGCCCGTCCTCACTGGTTGTGCGGGCCCCCAACATAATCTCCATTTTTCGGAGAATTGCTGGTTAAGCCACTATGGTTCACTGGAGTCCCGAGGTCAGCCTGGCCAAAGTCTGCCCCAGGTCTTCACCACCACATGCAGTCGCAGCTTTCTTGGGTCAGAGGGAGATTTACCACCATGTGATTTTAATACCAGGACGGTGGTGGGTCTTGGTATTGGTTTACCCTTAGCTAGGCTTTTTGATGGAAACGCTGGACTCCTTTTCAGCTTGAGAGACCCTGCCAGGTGGATGGATCCCCCCGCTGTACATTGCAGCCCGACACCCAGGAACACCTCCCAGCCACGATGAGGCGGTAAGCCGTTGGGAGGAAAGCGACAAAATACTGCAGTTAACGAGGAAATAACTTCTTTAGTGGTGAACACTCGAAAACATAGTGAATGATAGAAATTATCAGTAGGAAGAAACACCCCACTGCAGTGACATTCTCTACTCCATTGATTAGAAAGGAATTTTTAATAGTGAACAAAAATCAAACAGCAGGAAAGCAAATCTAGTAAGGTCAGCTAACACGGTGCTATTCCAACAATAAATCATCTAGTAGTTGTTTTTTTTCGTAACAAAACACTTCATGTCCCTGAGATGCTGCATGTTTTCGCTTGCAAGCCTTGAGGCAAACGTCAGCTGCTCTCGTCGACATATCATAAAAGCGCCACTGAATCAGAAAAATACATTTAACGAAAGACAAATGGATACTTGGTGAGAAACGCCAAAACAAACAGGACATCATTTCCCTTCATGAATGTGAAGTGTTCAAAATCCATATAACATGTATAAAACGGTAAACAAAATGCGCTCTAATATGAATTTGTGCTCTTTCAATCACAGACTGACACTATTATGAAGTGGCTACTTCAAAGCAGCGTAAAAGAGGATGGGTCTATAGTTGAAGCAGAAAAGTTTTCATGTTTATTTCTAAACCTCTCATGTGAATTCAGAACAAAAACTACGCCTTTACATAGGAAAACAGTATATCAGCCTACAGATTGCCAGGATAGTAAAGATAATGATATTTTTACTTCATGTAACTAAATTAATTATATTAATACCTAGCCTTTTACCGCCTCATCGTGGCTGGAAGGTGTTCCTGGGTGTCGGACTGCGATGTACAGCAGGGGGATTCGTCCCGCCACAGGGTCTCCCAAGCTGAGAAGGAGTCCAGCGTTTCCATCAGGAAGCCTAGCTAAGAGTAAACCAATACCGATACCAGGATCCACCACCGTTCTGGTATCAAAGTCGCATAGTGGCAAATCTCCTCTGATCCACAAAGGCTGCAACTGCCTGTTGTGGTGACGACCTTTGGCCAGGTTGTCCTCGAGATTCCAGGGAACCACAATGGCTTAACCAGCAAATCTCCGAAAAATGATGATTATGCAGAGGCCCGCACAACTAATGAGGACGGGCCGTTCAAGTATCAGGTAAGTGAGTATTAACACCTAGGGTCCGACGCGGATTGATTTCCATTCATACGGAACGAAAATAACGGACGCTTTTGACGTCAAACTAGCACAGCTCAATGTTTTAACATTTCCGCTATCTATGTTTTTTTCATGGCAAGGTAAGATGTGAAATGTAACCATAGTGATGGTGAGATATGAACGAGATTCGGGGCTCAGGTGGGCTCCAAACCTGCGATTACCTTTTCCTGCGGCCTATGTGTTACCCACTACGCCACCGCGACCTTTGCTTTGTTTGTTTTCTCTCTACACGTTTTTACCCCTAACGGTGCTGTGAGCAATTACTCATCAACGGGAATGATCTGGTGAGCAGCAAAAATTGACATTGAACCTAGTTAAGCCGAAGGTGCAATCGAAATCACACTGTTTTAACTTTTGAACTAACTTTTAACTTGCTTCAACTTAAACTTTGGTGTGGTGGATAGCACGTGACCCTCCCCCGGAAAGGGTATTCGTGGGTTCCAAGCCTGTCAAGATTCCGAGTTTGGCTCATTCCTCTGCATCATTGTGAAGATGCTTTTTAGAATCAGCACATGTCCGGCAACAATATATAAGATATCTAGTTCCACCTTGGTAAAATTCTACTTTTCTAAGGAGGCGGGAAATCACACACTTGTCACTTTTTCGTCGAGGCTCGTGTTTTGAAAATGAGGGTAGCTGAACAAGCAGTATTTCGTCCTGACGATAATCCCAAAGACAGTTTTAATTTTTATGGCATGCCGACATTTTCGCTTGCAATTACTTCAATTCCAAGAAACTCTGAGTCAAACAGTAGTTTTTAAATAACCAGAGATGATCACAGCAAAGTCTCTCTTATAAGCGTATCACGTTTCCAAGCCCTCAAATATTCTAGTTATTGAAACATTACTTACAGTTTGCGAATAACTGGCTACCTCTAATCGTTAAAAAAACTATTTAGTTATATAATCACTAAGAATGCTAGCATTCCAAGAAATTTTCGTATCTCCCGCCAAAAAACGTTAGGGACTTTAAAACACCTTTTATAAATCACTTCTAACTTTTCAGGTAATTTTCCTTGTTAAAACTAACATTGACATAGGTATTGAGTATTTAGGAGTACAAATGACACAAGAAAACTGAAAAGAAATAGGAGGACAAACGTTTTCATTCAATATTTATGAGAAGCCATTCAAAAGATGCTTTATCCCACGCTAGCGATAAACGAAAGAAAGGCACAGAAAAGTGAGTTTCTTGGCTAAACACTTCCCAAACTCCCATCATCATTTCATCAAACTTAGAATTCTTTGTCAAATGTAGTAAAGCAGTTTGGAGTTGAGATTTTCCGTAGAAGGTTCAAGTCGATTTTTTTACTGACAAAATGTTCCATTAGCTTTTTTTGCGAAATCCTTAAGTGTAAATTCCTTAAACTTGTTTAGCTTCCTTGTTGTTAAACACTTTAGATAGGGTTAAAGACGATATAGATGCTCATGAGAACCCAAACAACAAGAGGATTTTTACAGAAATCACCAAAAAATGTTTCTAAGAAACAGAAAAATCCGTTCAAGTAGAACATAGAAAAGGTCTACGATTTTAAACACCATAACAGAATGGAAGAAAAAAGAAACTAAACGACTACGTTGCCCATAGATATTGATCGAATTTGCTGGTAAGTCTTGACAAGTAGTTGCGCGGAAGAATTTAAGCCATTCTTTAGCTAACCACTTGAGAAATTCTTCTGAATAGCACAAAAAGATCATTGTGATGTTGCTGAGAAGTTCTCAGCTAGTAAACATCCATCAAGTAAACTAGAAGATTTCTGAATACTCTATAACAGTGCTCCATATTTTATCCCAAAAAAATAATGTTTACATGGATATCGGAGCAGAAAAGATGAAACTGTGTTTCCATTGCGAAACCTCGGCAAGATTTTTCCCTTTTCGTATCCTTACTCAACAAAGTTAAAGCAGAAAACTTAGGGAAATACGAGAAGACAAAAAACTGCGGAGAAACGTGAGCAAATGGGAAACCTGGAGAAGAAGGAAGAAATATAAAATGCTTTTATCAATAAAACAGATGCTTCGATTCCCATTGTTTTATAGAAACTGCATTGTTTATGGAGCAAAAGCAAAAGAAAAGCTCTCCAATCTTCATAAAGGAACTGAATTCAGACTAGAGTCTTTCATTAAGCAATTGATAAGTTGAGTAGATTAAAAACTAGAGAGAAACCCGAAATCTCAAATCGCACATAACACAAGGGGGCCACAGCAACGATATAGCGATTGATTTTCTTTTCCCTCGTATGGTCCTCTTCTACCTTTTTATCATTCCATACCCCTCTTCGGCTATGTGTATCGATTTTCATCTCAATTTTTATAACGAGGAGACGGGAAAAAGGCTGAATTGAGTGTCACAAAGAAGAAAAATGATTCCAATAATGAGAGAAAACGTCAACGACAAAAAACCTATTCACGAGAGCAGAAAATTAAATTGGGAATTGTTGACACTTTAAAGACCGCAACGAAGGCTCCTACAGGAGAAAACCTAGTTAAGTGCAAAGCTGAGAACTGAAAAAAAAAGTCGGGAGAAGATTTTTGAAATAGGCTTAAATATAGTGCACTCCACCAGCGGACTTATGACCTCCGATAGCATATCACGGACGAATTCACACCAACGTCGACTGGATTCTAAACACTCTGGGCCTGTTGACTTCATAGAAATCCAGAAGTAAATTATCCGGAGCATCTGATTCTCCGAAAGAATCGACGATCTGATGCATGAATTTGATAGACACGAAAGGCATCACGCTTTTCGCAACACCTGCGTTGTTTTCAGCGTTCTTGGCAAAAAAGCAAACATGAAATGTCTCTAAACTCTATTTTTACGTATGTTTACTGCCTTCGGATGAAAGCTGATCACCTGTCTTGGATAACCCTGCTAGACGATGAGACTTTCTGCATGGTTTGCTACCTAGAAATACCGCTCACATATGATAGACCGGTAAACCATTGTGGTTGTCAAAACCTCGACAAAAATTAGTCAATAACTTTCTGAATGATTGAGCTAACACGAGCTTGATATAAACTTTTCTTTGGCTGGCATTATGGCGCCTTCCCCCTCCTCAAACCTGCGTTCATCAGAGTGGATGGCGAATAGGTGGTCGTTGTCGCCATGTAGATGTTCGGTTTTGTATCGAGTCGAATCCAGTGGAATGGATCACCGCTCGAATGGGGAACTTCGCTCAGAAGTGCCGTTTATACAGGACCGATTTTGGTCGATTGTCGCCTTCCAACATGATCTACTTTTTTGGCAGGCAATGCGTCCTGTAGCAATCGGTACTTCATTTGCTATCAAGTAGCGAGGCAAATAATATCTTAAAGACCTGACTAATAGGGCACCGTTTGGTGGAGTTCCTCATTCGTATGGTGCTCTCTCCACTGGATTCGACTCTATGCGACAACGACCAGGTGTGGATCATCGACTGGTATCAACCCGGCTCTGAGGAAATCGAGAAACGCTGAAGAACTAGTCGAATAAAAATTTATGCCAACCTTGTGTTATCTCAATCGTGTAGAAAATTATTCTAAGAAATCGCTCAGAGAAAGACTTATCGCTACAACAACTAGAAGAAGCTCTAAGCCCTTTTCATTCATCACTTTTTAAAATTTTTGTCCCAACACTACGTCCAACTTTCATTTCTAACAACAACAAATGTGTTCACAGGCTTTTCTCTCATGTATTCCAAACGACGCAAAAATGTTTTCAATACTGCCATAAGTCAACCACTCTCGATTTCGACACTCCCGTCATCATCTGGGAATGTGTGTCCCTAGATTTTAGATTCAACTGCTTTAAGAGCTGCGAAACGAGCAGGAAACTGGCTATTCGCTCGTGTGGCGTCGACAAATGCGCTCGGTTTAGTCAGGAACAAGGGAGCCGATACTAATGCGAGTTCTGTTAACGTCATCTAAGAGAGTGATGGATAACATTTGTGTAGCTAAATGTCATTATGAATGCTGGAGCATCGAGATTCTGTTGGCATCATCTATTATTTCTGCGCCGAACATCCATGGCACTTCGGGCCGTGTATCGCTGCTCAGGATCACTGATGATCGGCCACACCATGAGTACTGATAACAACCTGATTAAAACTTATCAATTACGTCAATTCCTCAAACAAATACCAACATTTTATGGAAACAGTCATCTCCAATGGTGTTTTTTTAACCACTCAAGAAGAAGGAAAATCTGACTTTTGAATTGATGAGGCAATTTATCTTAGTGTAAGTGTTGTTTTCCCTCAATGCTTTACCGCTTCACTATGATAACGAATGCTCCTGGGGATCGTCACTCTGTTGTAAAGACGTAGGAAACTTATCTTCCAGCAAAGTCACTCAAACCAAAAACGATTTCAATATTTTCATTTGGTCAGCGAAGAATAACTCTTTTCAATGAATCGATGCTGATCTAGAAGGGACTTGTCGGAAGGCAGAAAACCCCTCTCTGGTCTCCAGTGCGGTGACGACTTGGAAACAACCAAGAATAGTTATCTTGGGACTCCGTTCGGGAAAAAAAACCTTCCCGCCGAGAGAAAGACTAATAGAATAATCGTGATGGTAATAAATTATTTGTGAAGACCGATCATCTAAACCTAAATGTGCTTTGGTAACTTCCGAAGTAATTAAGCCTTTATGCTAAAAACTGGAATAAAAAAAATGTGAGAGCACCTGGCAAGAAAAGTGGTCTAGCTTATAACAAAGCACCTCGTTTAAAAACTGCATAAAGAACGTTCAATGGGATCAAAACAGAGTTGCAACAATGGACATTAAAAACGAGCACTATTAGTCTTATGACATCTTTAAATACGAGAATTACAGGTCACCGAATTTTTCAAAATTGTTCCGTCTGTACTTTGCAGTGTACTGTATAATTCCTCGTACTCTCTACAGAAAAGTGAAATGGGAAGAGAAATCATAGATGAGAAACAGTGTCAAATACGGATGAGCTACTTGAACAAGTAGAAAAGAGGCTAATCAGATATGACTTGATGTGAAGCAACGATGAACAAGCGGCTAAATTGCCGTTACAGTGAAATACATAGACATTGATTATAGCGAAGTTCCAATCAATAATTCTCCTTTCTATCCCATGCAATCAAGAAACTATACACATTGCCTAGAAAATCAGCCCATTTCTTGTTCAGAAAAAATAGCTCATTTTGGTTTAATCCCATTTTCTTAAGTAATAATAAACTCTAACTCTTAGGAGAATGAAAAACATTGCGTTGCATCGTGAAACAAAATGACTGTGAAAAACATTAATGAAGAAAAATGAAGAAGTTACTCAGAAAGAAGTGCCACAAACACAGAACGAAGAAAGAAAGACAATAGAAAAAAACCAAAAGAATGGAAAAATGACTTATAATCCTTACCTGTAGAGCCAATGGTGCTTGCGGCATGGGCTGCCGTGCGACCGGAACCCAGCCAATGGCGGCCGCGCGGGCGAACGGCAGCCACGCGGCGACGGACGCCATTCCGCGCCAAGTACTCTGCAATACATAGCTATCGATTGATCAGAATCACTAAATAATCGGCCGCGAGAATTCCAAGCAGAAGTATTGGACTGACATACGAAATCATCATCTGTTCAAAAAATTGCAAAAGCACGTGATTAGTTGTAAAATACTTGATAAAATATGGTAACGAATGAGAAAACAGTGAATATGCGAGTAATCAAGTTATAACCAATCCTATCAATTGACAATCGATTACGAAATGATGAAATCAAATATCAACAACGTCAGTTGTAATCACAAGGCAACTCAGAGGATTGTGGAAGAAGTTTTCATTCTCCTTAACGTCAATCAAATCTGCATTGTAATTCTTAATTGGTTGGAGATCATAAGGATCATCACACTGTTTTCTTAGGTTCTTCAATAATACCAATTTCTAAGGTGAGGTAATACCAATGACTAAGTAGGAAGGCTATCGGCTCTAGAAAAGTTGGCCAAAGGCGAAATGTGGGAGGAGGATCCTCAATGCATGCTAATGGGTGGAGCTCGCAATGAAACTTCTGCAGAGTCATAACGCCTAATTATTTATGGAAACCCTAAACCGTTTCCTCTGTTCTGTATCATTGAGTTTCAGATATTTCTTTAAAGTTACATCTGTCCAAGGGACCATTCGCATATCCGTGGGTACAAACCCGTAGGTATACCCACCTAGGCATAGATGAAGAACATTAATGCAAAAACGATCATGAAAACTAGCTCAATAAGGAGGATAAGAATCTCGTTTACAGAGTGCACCTGTTTTTTAAAAATAATTAAACAGCTTCGATTTCGTTTTTCTCACATTCGATCTCTCCTCGCGCCACCTGGAAACGCTCTACCAAACCCTGTACTTGTCGACGAAGAAATGCCTACGGAGGTCCTCGAGAATATACGCAATGACAAAGATGCGTGCGTGGAAAAATTTGAAAGCGCAAAGGATCAAGATTATTTCGGTCAATACACCAAAAATCCTATATTTAGGGAAAGACAAAAAACTACTGGAGAGGGTAAGAGAAGAGATGGACGTGGACAAAAGTTTACAATTTTTGTATGACGACGAGGTACATACAGAGACTCCGATGCTCAAAGAAAGTTAGAAATTACATAACAAAACAGAAAGCGAACACTTCTGACAGATGTGACAAAGGTTTAACGATAGGTGATGAATAAAGATAATCCAAATGGTAATTATTGGAGCAAATAAAACAATAGTTGATTTCTGGTCAATAAAATTGCTTCCCCGAGGGGTTTTGCCATAACGAACTCGGACCCACGAAAAAGAAACAGGAACAGCCAAGTACCTCATACTCAGCTTCAAAAAATGACAAGAACATGGCGCGAAAAACTTCGAAATAGTGCTATTTTCTTCCTAACCAATGCATAAACCGGAAAAATTTGCGAAAAATTCTAAGATGTTCATTGGTGGCAAATAGAAAAAAGGCAAAAAGAAACGAAAATCATTGATAACAAGGAAAAGCCGTTGTTAAGAAAGGACTAATTTAACGAGACTTCAGAGAGCCGAGAAAACAGGAATGAAAAAGGAAATGAGAAAGCAACGCTCGACAAGAAAAAAAATTCTGAAGAGAAACAGAGATGGAACGATTCTCGAGTAAGAAAAGTCGTTTAAGTGGAAAATCCAGCAAAATGTGAAGAAACTGGAAAGAAAGAGGATAAAAATTGGTGTAGAAACATACGACAGATTGAATTGTGTTCATATGTCGGTTCTACTCATTTCTTTCCTTCATTCATCCTTCACAATCGATTGATCAGTGCTTTCCAGTGTAAAGCTGTTCACTAATATCGATCTCTCTTCCATTGTTTTCATCGTAAAGTTATTCTTCTTTGAAAAACGGGAAATAAATCCCGAACACTCTCCACACACATTTTTGTTATCATAAATTGTTTGTTGCAGTAATAACTCAAAAGACTGACTTTCTATAAACCTCGGCATGGATAGTTGATATCTTTATTTATATGACCTTATAAACTGATCTTCTTTAGCTGATCCGGGTTGGTATAGGGGCTACGTTGTCGTTGTCGTTTTTGTTGGTGTTGTTGGTCGATGGCTGACGTTTCGGCGATTTCGCCTTCCTCAGATCCCTGGACGTATTTTACACAAGAATACTCTAATTATTCGGTGGGAAAAAAGGCTAAAGTATTGATTGAGATCAAACTTTTAAATAGACGCCATATTGAACAGAAAGGCTACTCACCGTGATGTTACGAGTGGAACTGGCCCACGCGATGTTCATGTGGAGTCGCGATCGAGGCCCACCCAGCTCAAATATCATTTTGAAATAGGGGGCCAGGTCACGGGTGATAGTGAGGCATTCGTCTTTGCGGTTCGTCTTTGGATTTTTGAAATTTATCCAAAACGCTTCAAGAGTTTTGCGCGTTGATGTTTTCGACTCCTGCTCTAGGATCTGCCCACTCACTTCGAAATCATCGCCATTGTGCTTCTGTATGCCCTATGCGTACCTAGAGGAGTTTTGACGAATTTTAACTTTTCCATCTAGATGTTCTTTATGTGAACGCAAAGTGGTCTACCAATTATGCAACGATTATTGACATCCCACCCAATACCTTACGCCGTCAGTTAGTTAGCAACCGTCTCTATGATCGTTTGTGCAGCTCAGAAAACTGTACGATCTGTCCTAGCGGGAGAGACGGGATTGCATCAGTTCAGGTATAATATACTTGATCTCATGTAACGCATGCAGTGAGGAATATGTTGGGGAAACGGGTAGAACACTTTGTGTCCGCATAGAAGAACATCTAGATGGGAAAAGCTAAAATTCGTCAAAACACTGCTCTAGGTACGCAAAGGGACACAAAAGCACAACGGCGATGATTTTGAAGTGACTGTACTGAGTCCTACGGAGTCGAAAACATCAACGCGCAAAACTCTTGAAGCGTTTTGATAAATTTCAAAAATTCAAAGATGAACCGGAAAGACGAATGCCTCACTATCACACGTGACCTGGCGCCCTATTTCAAAATGATATTTTGACTCCGAGGTGTCTCTTGCTCGCGACCCCACGTGAACAACGCGTGGGCCGGTCCTATTCGTAGCATCACGGTGAGTAGCCTTCCTGTCCAATATGGCGTCTATTTAAAAGTTTGATCTTTATTAATACTTGAGGCCTTTTTTCCACCGAATAATTAAACTGTTCTTGTATAAAATACGTCCAAGCTCCGAGGAAGGCGAAATCGCCGAAACGTCAGTCATCGACCAAAAAACACCAACAGCAACGACAACGACAGCGAAGACCTATACCAACCTCGCATCAGCTAAAGAAGATCAGTTTATAAGATTATATAAATAAATCTTGCAGTAATGTTCCAATTTTTAGAGGCGATGGTTCTTTAATGACTGCTGAACCTGGCTGCTCCTCGACACATCGAAAGGACACTAATTTAGTGAGTGAAAGAGGGGAAAAAAAAGAGAAAAAAGGAGAGGAGTGAATGAAAAAGTAAAATGTACATTGCAATAAATCTCTCTCATTTTTCTGGGTGGTATATATCTGCATTGCATACTTATTTTCTTTGTTCACATGACCCGCCTTCACCCACTGTGAGGACCCAGATGTTGATTCGTTCGATTTGTTTTCTCACATCTGTTATACGCGATAGTGGTCGATTAATTTCTATAGATCCAGATGCCGCTTGAGGATTTCGTCTTTTTCATGAATGTCCTTGAATTCCGGGAAAGTAGATTCTTATGGAAGCCTTGGACAGCTCCGCTAGAGCGTCTCCTGCTCTTCACCACAGAAACAAACATGTCTGGTACTAATTTCTTGACTCCAAAGGAGAGAGAGCTTCCTTAATTTAAGGTACTTAAAGCCTTGAACCAAACTGCCGAATATATTCAAGTAGGGCTATAACATGTGGGATATTGGAAAAAATTTCGGCACATGACGAGAAATAAGCACGGCTAAAGTTCGAATTCTCACTATAAACTCGAAAATTAACCCCCGCTCACTAAAAGCTAGATGTATTCTATTTCTTCGAAGTTATAATCTCCTTTTATAAAGTCATATCAAGACAAACATGCCATCATTTTTAATGGTGTTATTACTTTTTTATTTATGTGATCTTATAAACTGATCTTCTTTAGCTAATCCGAGGTTGGTGTGGGTGTTCGTTGACGTTGTCGTTGTTGTTGGTGTTGTTTGTCGATAGCCATCGACTATCAAAATGCCAAACAGAGTAAAAAAAACGGGCCTCATTCCCTCGGGCCTGAAAGAGCCCCCCAATTTCGCAGCGTTAGGTAGGTAGAACGAGTACGGAGAGGTTGCTAAAATCTCAGCGCCAATGGAACCTGCCTGGATTACAAAGAAGTGAAGATCTGTACCTACAATTCACGTACACTTGCATCCGAGTCCTCGATAGAAGACTTGCCCATGCAAGCAAGAAGGATAAAGTACGACGTCATCGGCCTGGCCGAGACGAGAAGACGCCACCCTTTCAACGCCGTCTATGACACCGGAGAAGAACTGTTCCCTGGAACTTGACGGTATAGGAGTCGGCGTCATCGGCGTTCTCGTCAACACGAGTTTGTCCATGAACACCGATTCATTCGAGGAACTAACAACCCGAATAGGACATTTACGATTAAAGAAATGTGGATCAATATCGGTTCTGACGATCTTTGTCGTTTCGGCACCGAGATCAAACTATGACGAAGAAGGAATCGAAGAGTTCTATATGGACTTAGAGAAGTTCTACAGAGAAGACCATACATTCTTCAAGACCATCATTGGAGATTTCAACGCCAAGGTTGGACCAAGAAGAACGTCTGAAGAACATCACATTGGAACCCACGGATTGGAATGGAACGAACAGCGTGGGTGGCTTTCTGAGTTTATCATGGCGACCAAAACCATCCATGGTAACTCGCAATTCGAGAAGCCCCACCTTCAACACTGGACGTGCGAGTCTCCCAATTTTACCTAATCCATTTCGCTGTTGTCCCAAAAATTCTACAGGGGATCAGACCACCGTCTCCTTCTTGCAAGATTTTATTTCTCGCGGAAAGGAGAAAAAGCCGCTAAATTCAAAAAACGAAGTTCCAAAACCAGCTATAAACTGGGGGCATAATAGTCAGCTGTTGGGAAGATATCGTTGTCGATAACATCGATGAGGAATATGATCGGCTCATTCAACATCTTCACGTTAGCGCTATGAAAGCTAAGAGTTCGAAAGTCACCAACAGAAGTCTGTCTGCAGAAACACTCGAGCTGATACGCAAGCGTGGAATCGCACGAGCTGCAGGCAACCGCGAACAAACGTCCGAACATGCAAAACAATGCAGACAGGCGATAAAAGAAGATCTCAAAGAGAGAAGAGCTGCAGTAATGGTCAAAGCTGCAGAGGTTGGGAAAAGCATTCGCAAAGTCCACCGAAGCCTCACCAATTACAAGACCAAGATGATTGCACTCCGACGCCCAGACGGAACAGTTACAGCGTCCAGGAAGCCAATGGAAAAGATTATTCACGAATGCTACTAGAAATCTCTTCGATAGCCACATCCACCTCCCGTCATATGAAATAAAGGAGGATGGATAAGTTGTACCACCGGTTCTCCCTTCCGAAATCCGACATGCCATTTCATCCACTGAAAAATCGAACAGCACCAGGTCGAACAGGACGAAACGAGAACCCCTGAAGAACCTTCCGCCAGTCCTCGTAAACACACTGGCTCGGCTCTTCACACGTTACCTGTCTGAATGCAAGGTCCTTACTCAGTGGAAGACCAGCAAGACCGTGTTATTGTTCAAGAAGGGTGACCTACACGATATAGACAGCTATCGCCCAATCTGCTTGCTTCCTGTCGTCTACAAACTTATCACTCGAGTCATCCCTAAACAGGATTGACAGAACACTGGATGAAGGACAGCCATGTGAGCAAGCAGGGTTTCGAAAAGGATTTATTACGATGGACCGCATCCACATGATAACAAGACCCTTTGAAGTATCGCGAAAGTACAACAGAGACTGCTCTGTCTCACTTTCATCGATTAACAGAAGGCCTTTTATTCAACTGAGATACAAGCAGTCATGGAAGCCCTTGATAGGTCAAGTAGCCACTACTCAGTACATAAAGATTCTTCGTGAGCTGTACAAAAATTTTCACAACCAAGATATCACCATTCTACAACGATATTAACATTGACGTCAAAAAGCGGGGTTAGGCACAGCGATACCATCTCGCCAAAATTATTTGTCGGCACCCTCCAGAACGTCATGCGAACAATGAAACGGGAAAATATGGGAGTGAAGATTGATGGTCGGCAGTTACACCATCTTCGCGTTGTTGATGACATCGTCCTTATAACATCAAACATTAGCCAAGCAGAACGTATGCTTGCCGACTTTGATAGAGCCGGTGGAAAGATTGGTCTTCGGCTGAATCTCACAAAAAGCGATGTTCATGAGAAACGGATTGGTTTCGTATACCCCATTCACGCTCAACGGAACGAATATCTCCGAACTCCAGTTATGTCTATCCAGGTCGGGAAATCAACATGATGAACGACTTAGCTCCAGAGTTGAGCAGAAGGAAACGAGCGGTTAGGGGAGTTTTCAAGAGCATCGAAGATGTAGTGAGGAGAACAAAGAACACTCGACTCCGTGCCCACCTTTTCAACTCAACGATACTTTCTGCCCTAACGTATGCCTCAGAAACCTGGTTGCTGCGTAAGCAGGATGAAAGATCACTCAGCGTTATCGAACGCGCAGTCGAAAGGACGATGCTAGGAGTATCCCGTTTCACACAAGTAAGGGAAGGAATCCGAAGCTCCTATCTGCGTCGAAGATCAAAAATCGAAGATGCCGTTCTGTACGCCAAACAGTCGAAGATAAGATGGGCCGGACACGTAATGCGTATGAATGACAACCGATGGACAAGAGCCGTTAGTGGGTGGATTTCTCGGGATGTTAAATGTACTGCAGGAAGACCACCGACACGATGGCCAGAGTTCTTCACGAAAACAGAAGAAAGATGTGATGCTCGACGAGTCCCTAGAGCGAGCAGAACCCACTGGGCTACTCTTGTACGCGACAGGGAAAAATGGAAGATTTACTGGCGCCAGCTGGAGTCACTCGACTATCAACGGGACTACAGGTGACAGGGTGACAAGTGATTACTGTTATCCACTAATAAGTTGAACTTATCAAACTTATTGGCTTAAAAACTTAAATAGTATTATTTAAAAAGTAGGAAAGATACTAATACTACGCATTTATGAAACAAAGTAGATTTAACTAAATCATTGACTTAAAAAGTGTTAGGAAAATGCACAATATGTTCTTTCACAAATTACGCTCTAGTGTCTGCTGAAGATTTAGCACGTTGATCTGCATGCAGATATAAAATGCGAAAAGAGAAGTTCACAGACAAGTATACAGTCAGAGACAGACGTAGAGAGGGCAGAAGAACAAGCATGATTGGAAGGGATAAAAAACATTTATGAAGACGGGTCCTGACGTCCAGAAAACATTTAAGCGAACGAATTTTCTGGGAAGAACTACCTTCACGGGCACAATGTGGGTGTAAGACCTCAAGCCGTCTTCAAATTATTAATAAAGCAAATGTTCGATTTTGTGTGTTTTTAAAGAACTTCTAAGGACCAGAGACAACGCCATGTATTATTTTTTCAGGAGCGACACAAATTATTTCTCACATGTTAAACGTCCAAAGAACTTGTTTTTTCGCAATAATATCGCTTTAGATGGATAAATGAGGCTTCAGAAAAGAAAAAAAACTGAATTTTGTTCCACCTCTAGGGAAATAATTCTTTTCTAGTGGGGGAAAAGGTGAAAAAGCTGAGATCTTTGAATCTTTGCGTTCAACATAGGGTGTTTTTCAGCGTGTTTAACGAAAGTATCAATTAGCGCGAGGATTTTGTTAAACTCGCACCAACAGACCATAGAATAGCAAATACAAAAGAAATGAAAAGTAAATTGACATAAGTGCACAGCTATGTGCTAGGGAGAGGACAGAAATTAGGACAAGGTAGGACGGAACTTAGTATAGACTTTACTGGTTGACGCTCAACTTCTTCAGTAGCCAGCGCAATTACAGGTATTACAGTTGGAATGTAAGCGTAGTGTTAATAAAGGAACAAAAATTGAGTTATTACAAAAGTACCATCAAAAAAAGCAACTCTTCTGAACTCTTATTTAAAAAGGAACGATTAACAATGAAAGAGCTATTCAACAGAAATTCTGCATAGACCAAGACAAAGTGCTAGTTTTCCAGCTAGCAGGAGAGCATTTGTCATTTGGAGTGACGTTGGTAATAATTTCATGACTGCTACTGACGGATGATTGTTGAATTCAATGAACGTGGTCATGTGCAGAAACGACGATGACGACGACGACTGGATGGTTGGACGATTACCTAAAACTCTCGTTATCTTCTCGAAATCGACAGTTTAAAGACCCCCTGTTGACCAGACGCTTACCAAGAGCAAGTCGGACCGAAAGGGAACATTTTTTAGAAAGTAAGAACGAAAAACTCTGCAGAACTGCGTTCAATGTAGTTAATGTGGTGAACGATGAGGGTCATTCGCCTCAGAAAAAGAACATCGTTGTCGAGAAGTCCTCCCCCTATCGGCTCATTTGTACTACGAACGTAAAACCACTAGGCCGGCGACCAAAAGGTTATCTACCGCACTCGTGGTTTGATGAAGGTCTACAAAAAATCGAAAATAAAGCTTTCCTGGTATCACAATCTTAACAGTTTTATTTACTGCCCTACTCTTTTTTAGTGGCATGATATATTGCGAAATATAACTTCAATAATGCTGAGATATTTGCAAAACTCCGGACCGCAGGTGTCTGCGGTGGGGAAAGAACGCGTTATTGTCCTTTCCGGGGAGTAACGCGTTCACCACCACACCATGCGGGTCCTTCGTTTCGCCTGTCTCTCAGCTAGTTCTTCGAGTTTTGCAAATATCTCAGCATCATTGAAGTTATATTTCGCAATATAACCTGCCATTAAAAAAGAGTAGGCACTAAATAAAACGGTTAAGATTGTGATTATAACTAAAGCCTTAGCTTAACTGGATTCATTGCCGATTTTAGTTCCCCAGATCAATCCCGCCGACGGCTGATTGCTGATGGTAGAGGATCGATTGAACTATCTGAGAGACAGGCGAAACGATGGACCCGCATGGGTGTGGTGGTGAACGCGCTACTCCCTGGAAAGAACAATAGCCCGTTTTTTTCCCAACCGGATACACCTGCGGTCTGGAGTTTTGCAAATATCTCATTGGAGTTTTATTTCCTGGTATCATTTTCACGATTTGAATACTTTTTGTGTGGGCATTCACTAATTTTTTATCGACTTTTTTAAAGAGCGGCGCAAATAGAGGAAGTTTGCAAAACCATATGATATCCAATGATTAAGATCGTGGTTAGGGGGCGTTCAGGAGATGTACAAAAGAAGCTCATCTGCACAGAAGGATCACCGAAGAATTCGAAATTTGTCTCGAAGGACAAAAGTGTAGAAAGGATCGTAATTCTAAAAAAAAGCCTACTGGCTAGCTGGAAAAATCTCCACAGCTTAAGTGCGGCTTGACACATTTGTTTATGAACTTTACGTAAAGAACATATGCTTGATCAGAAACATATCAGCTGAATTGTTTCTACTAAAGAGTCTTCATAAAGACGGCTCACTCAAGTGCTAAAGCACTCGCTTAACCACTTCACGACATCTAAACAGAGCTCATGACGCATACAGATAAAAAATGTCTTCGTTGAAGCTCTTCAAGATGAAAATGTCAACATGGAAAATTAATCAAAACATCTAAAAAAGACTTAACGCATTGTTAGCCATCTAAGAAACAAAATCTGAAAGAAAAAAGAAAAAAAACTCTACTAATCGAACTAGTAATGGTTGTGGACAAAAAACTGGAAATGAAAAAAAGAAACGTCTCGCTAGAAGCTTTAAATTATGACGAACTTCGCTCAGTACTAGAACGGGGTCCAGTCTGTCAGATGGACTTCATCCAGGAAGATTTCAAAAAATGCTGCTTCTATTTGTCGAAGGAATTCGTCTACTAAACAGAACAACTTGTGCTGTTATGCTAATTGGAGGCCACTGAAGTTATTTGAGACGAGTAAATGATCCAAGCACTCCAATGATTTACTGCCTCACCATAGTTGGAGAAGCTGGCTACAACATGGTCTATCCAGTTGAGAATGAGCATAACAGCTTCACAAAGGACACCATTTAGGACCAAACCGATGCCACATTTCACCATTGGCCTGAGAGGAATGTTGTTTCGTGGTGGCAAACCTTCCTGCGATTCCTTAGAGTCGCCAACTGTCTGTAGTGAAGTCTTGGGATAAGCCTAGCATGACAATCTCGAGACTTTAGACAATGAGAACCTACCCAAGTAGTAAATTAGCAAGTCAACTGGAAGAAATGCTGGAGCCTATAGGATTCTTTTTGAAGGCACACTATTCAAATGTTCAACTGAGTAAGTAAATCACTACGAGACCAACGTGCCATACATTATCCTACATCCAACTACTGCCTAAATGTACCGTATTTTAAAAAATTCTTTGACCCAAGAAACCCACATTTGTGTTGTTAGTAAGAAGTCTGGCAGGCACGAAAACGGAGACGGTGGAGTTTACTCGTATAGAAGAGTGGTTTTCATGGTAACGCTTCGAATCTTCTGCACTACTCTTCTACTCGAATAATGCAAAGGAAACGAGGGATTTTCGTCTTGTGAATGGCCGATTTACCGAAAGCTTTACATTCTGCGACTTTCTCATTGAGTGCAGAATAGCGGATTTGTTTTTTTTCTATTGAAGAAAGACAACCAGAGGAACGGAGAGAACGTGTGAGTGAGCCTGAGAGTGAAAATGGACTTATAAGGGGAAGAGCCTCTACTAGCGATGAGATCGCTGTCGCGGCTGTCATCTTGCGTGCCTGAAAAGAGCGTTTTGGATTCCGCAACTTCATGAACATCATGTAGAGCTTAGTGACTTAACGGTGCAATTCAGAACTTGACAGGTTCGGTGAAATTAAAGATGCTTTCAGTAGCTTCTCAGTGTAACGGCAATGTAATTGCAGCCCAGTACAAATGAGAAAACGGCCAACTTAGATTTCAAAAATCGCACTTTCTCAATGAAAACAAGTACCACTTCGACAAAACGTGATTAATTAGTGTAATGTTAAACGTTATGCTTCCGAAAAAAAACTTAAAAATTAAAAAAAGTTGAAAAAGGAAAACATTCCCGCTCCTCGTTTTTCAACGCAGTTGCTGTCAAACGGTTTTGCTTAAAGTGTTCTTTTCGTAATTTAACCTCGACATTGCCATTTAAATTTCCTGCTGAGAGTTCTTTTTAGTTCCAGAATCATATCAAATATGGATACAATGTGCACGACAGGGACTAGTGGGGTATTAGACATTCACGCCCAATTGTTAGCTGGCAATTTCCACGAAGAAGGCCTGTTGTCGGAGTTTCAAGTTTCTTTGTAACCAGAAAGTTATCCATAGAGCGAATAACTACATACGTTAATTTATGCACCCATTCCTTAGTCTCGTTAACGTTAATGATTTACCGCCTCAGTCTGGCTGAAGGTGTTCAGGAAAGACAAGCAGTAACAGCACAGATGCCGTTAGCAAAATGGTTTCCCAAGCCGCGGAGATATTCCAAAATTCCACTCGTAAACCAGGAACTCCGCAAAGCTAAGTAAGTGCTCTGTATTTTCGTACAAAAGACGAGAGCGGAAACAAGTTACTGCTGGGAATCGCTGTCGTTCCGCCGAAAGTCTAAAGTTGCAGATCGCTTTTCGTTTATAAGGCGTAGCATCTCCCTATAGTGACTTCGGAAAACCGAAGGTCGACTAACGGGAGATTTCCAGGAGGAAATTCTTTCCCGAGCAGCAAATTGCTGCTCATTTGCAAATTGTTCAGAAGGTTAAACGACTTTGCGAAGACAAGGCATTAACTTGATGAAGAATTCAACTATGCATTCCAGCAGTTATTTTCAGATGCAAAAATATTGAAGGTTTATTAGTAGCATATTTATAACAAATCGACTGCACACAATGAGTTTTCAGGAACGATCAATCCCTAAAAACGCACTATGCATTGCAATCCATTCGTAGGTGACTGAAAGGGTTACTGATTACTTTTAGGGGTTTTCTCTTGCATCAAATCATTCTCACTCATTCAATAATTGTTTCTCTCCTCCCAGACAAATCGGATACCAATTTGCCGAATCCAGAAGGACGAAATGCTTTATTTTAGGAGTTAGGTCCAGACACCGATTCTGTGTGTGTTGAAGCGCCGCTCTAACCACTGCGTTGAAAAAATAGTTTTTGCGAACAAAAAACTCTCTAACAGTATTTTTTCATCATAGTAAGAAAAAATCAACCCAATATCCTTTTCAAGACGACCAGCATGTCATCTAATCTCATTTCAAGCCGAAAAATTCCGACAAGTGCGTCTAATTCAGGCCAAGAGATGACAACAAGATGATCGTGTGGACTGCTTGCCTGCCTGACTCCCTATCCGTTTGAGTACCTCCTTGTCCAACAAGTCATATGTGTTCAATGAAATTGTGGATAAACGATAAATAGAATCCGGAAAAGAGGAATGGCACGTCTGCTAGTGCTTCAATTAAGAAATATGTGGATAGAAAACGCATAGGTGAATTCGTAATTCATGTTTTCATAATTTCGTACGACGATACTCCGATGTTACAGCTACGCACAACGTAGAAAGTCAAAGGAAGTTGATGGATTCCAACGCTTACATTGAAAATTGGAAATGTCGGAAAATTTCATCCAAAATAGATGTGCAAATCAATTGTAATATGAGAATTCGTGGATTGAGAAGTTGATGTAAAAACTCATAGAACGTGGGAAAAATAAAAGTTCTTCCCTAAAACATCAATAAACAATGGAGTAGAAATCTTTAAATCGAACTAAAACATTTAATTTTCTATCGAACTAGAAAAGGAAAAACGTGTAGCACTGATGAAATTATATTGCATTATGTCCTGAAAATGACAACGATCTGTTGTTGAGCGTTGCCGCAGAATGAGGGTAATAAGCGACCACGCCCAGTCGACGTCAACCAACCGCCTCTGTTCTTGTTGCTGCCTCTGTTGCTATTGCTTTTGCTGTTGCTGTAGCTGTCGCTGTTGATTCTTTGCTGGTGCTGCTGCCATTGTTGTTGCTGAAGCCGTGTTGAAGATGTGTTGCACTCTTGTTTGACTGGGTACTAACGGGATGCCCAAGTTGGACGGATGCCAGTCTGTTGTGATGGGTGAAATTCACGATCGATGTTCCTTAGAAAGTGCCAGTTAAAGAGAAGTAATTATTTTCCAGCACCACTCATTAATATGTGATCACGTAACTCTATCTAATGTGCCATAACAGCTGTCGAGGTCACTAGAATGGAGCTAGAAGTTATGTAGAGTGTGATAAAGCAAGAGTTCATGAGAAATGATCTAGCGCTTTGCGAAATCTTTTTTCTTCTTCTGCAAACTGCTCATTAGTGAACCACTTTTGCTTTCTTTGCAGGATATTCCAGAAAGTCTCTTTCCAAAGAACTGGTAAGATACCAGATTGCGAAAAATGCGGTAGAAGCACAAACATAACAAGAATCAGATTCGGGAAGGTCCTCTCTTATGAGTATTTGTTTACTGGCAACATAGACGTCCTCCACGTCGACCACAGCAGTATGTCGAGCACACTATGCCGTCTTTCACTATTATTTTCCGATTGTAGACGTCGATTTTTTCGACGTTCAGATTTCAAGGAGATTGAGGCCGACTTCCCTTGTGATGAATACGAGCAGTGAACCCGTCCAGAAGAGCATTTAAGAGCGTATGTGTCAGCACTCCAGTCACCGTTGTTGCCATCACACAGAACGGCAAGTCTTTTGGCCGTCGCATAGAAAAAAAGTACGAATCTGAATGCATACAACATTTGCAAGGTTTCCCTTTCTTGTTAGTAAGATTGGCTTGAGAGAAAACCGGTACGATAAATGACATCTATTCAGGACAGGTTCATCGGATGTCTGCTGCAGTGAGAGAGAAGTGGCACGATGAGCCCATGTCAGCTTAAATGATTTAGTCAGCTATATATTTTAGACCAAACATGATTCTTTTTTGAATGGCAACTGATCAACATTCTCGTTGTGCAAAAGAGCATTTCCGAGTGAAGTTTTTCATTCAATCGGTGTTCTACTCCAGTAGATTTGACTCGATGCGACAAGGAACACGCATTTCGCGGTGGCGGCTCACTCTGGACCATCACCACCACCTCGTATTAACGCAGCTTTAAAGAAGGAGAAGGCACGGTGTGTTACCATAATCATTGAAGAAAGTAAACGTAATTCATTTTCATTGAATATAGGCGAAATCTCCTCAGTACTCGCTCAGAATTTCCTTCCATAAAAAGAACAAACACTAATCCTTGACCAAGTAATTATAATGCAGAATGATTTCTAAAAATTCTGGAAGAATTTTATAGGCATTCTGAATCACAGTGAACTCACTGGGTAAAAATATCCACCAAAAAAGGCTGCAATGGTGTTTCTACCCCAGAAATAAGCCATGGTCTAAGCAGCAGTGCCATAAACATCTTAGTTCGGTCACTTCTCAACTAATTGGCTGTTAAAAAAGCAACTGGAATGAACTGTGAATTTTTTGTTATTCGACCCAGAATTTTTATAAAAACAAGAAATTCAAAGGTGAACAGATGTAAAGATCAACCACTAATTGCCAAGGAATAAGCAGAGCACCTTTGTGTATCAAGCCTAGTCGAAACTTAATATACGTGTCTAACATAAATCACAAAGAAAAAAACACAATGTGTACTTAACACTCCAAGCCTTCACGATAGTTGGCAGTCGCATTTGAAATCTCACTAGTGCTTTTTGGACGAATGAACCAAAAAAAGGGCTTCTTATCTAATCACACTTTAAACTTGCGACAAAAACAAAATTACTTGAGGCGGAGATGTAACACAATTAAAGTGTAGATGATTATATTGGTGGGTGTGTGTGTGTCCCATGTAAATATAATTACGTAAGCCTTATAACATAAAAACGAAACGTTGCACCAGATAACAACCTACTCAATTTGTTAGCAACTAGGATATCAACAGCGCTGACGAGTCAACCATGGTATAATGTCCTTCTTTAATGGCTAACTTTCTTTACTAATATATCACACAATGCTAGAATTAAATATCTAAGAGACACAAATCACCTCTTATAATTATGCATCTTGTCGTGCGTCGTTCACTGGGCAGCTACAAAACGCGTACTTCATCAATCATGGTACGACAATCAGAAAATAGGAAGAGATCTATATTACGCTATTCTGGTGTTCTTTACAGTAGTGCATATTGAATGAAGTTATTAATAGCGGTTATCTGATTATTGGCAAAAATTAATAACTCGCTGGACGGATATAGATGGAATTAGGTGTAGTAAATATGTTATAGTTGAATCGCCCTTTTCGGTTAACCAACGTCTCCGACGTAACCATCGCTGCCGCCGACGTTGCAGCTGCCGCCAGTCATAACAATATGGTTGTCCTTAGGGAAAGAGTCCCTAATGAATATATTTATCAAGAAGGCTGAAGTCATTAACTTATTTACTAGTGAAAGCGAACTCTAACATTAATGTCCTAGCTTTTACTTTACCCTTTCTGTCTCTTTCTCTTTCAAGCAAGGCGCTATATGAACTGTAACCACAAGGATGCTGAGAAATGGTCAAAATTCGGAAACTTAGCTGCGCATCGAACCGGCGATTATCCTTATCGGAGTATCGCGTACTCACTACACCAACCGAGTCCCTTGTTTCACCTTCCTCTCTGCCATTTGTTTACCCTAATTGTATTACCAGCAATCACCAGACAACAAGAACGGTTTGAGGAGCACAAATCGGCATTGAACCCAGTTATGCTGAGGCTGTAGTCGAAATCACATTGTATGACTTTTTATCTACTGCTCACTATTTTTTCAAGGTCCAACTTAAGCTAACGCCGACATGTGCTTCCCAGATCATTCCCGTTGACGGATGAATGCTGATAACATATATATATATATATGTGAAGCACAGCTGAGAGAAAAGGAATCCAAGGACTTCGATTGGTGTGCACGATAGAATAAGAGTTCCCGGCAAAGGTAATTAATAGCACGAAGGCCAGGTGAGATTCCTAGTTTTGCTCATATTTCAGAACATTTTTGTGGTTCTAACATTAACCGTTACCTAACCAGAACACTGATAAATCCATCATATTCATCTCGGTATTTTTTCCAAACGAATTCAAGAAAAAATGTGGAATGCGAAGTGGTTAGTGATGCCATCGGTCAGGAAGCAAAGGCGATAGTTCGATGCCGCCCAACGCTCTTCTCCAAACCACGTAGGAACGCCTTCGCATGACTATTTACATGATTACAAGAAGAATAAACTCGATTACCATTTTTCGACAAAAAAAACGACATTTTTTTGATGCCCCTCCCCATGGCTGGGTGTCACTCATCGTCACTCGTGAATAACATCCCGGGTGGTCCAACGGCAAGGTGGGAGCTTTTGGAAAATTCGCGTCTTTTCATATGCTGGATCTTCATTAATACTATGTAATCTACCGAATTGTGGGGCTACTGTAACATATGTCCACGCTCTGAGGAAGGCGATGTCGCCGAAAAGAACACCTATACCATCCTCGCGTCGACTAAAAAAGGGCAGTTCTTAAGAACAGATATACATTCAACGACATTATTGAAGAAGGCGAAATTCTCAAACAGCAGCCTAACAACACGCGAAGTGTTTGAAGATCTTTATCGACGATGAATGCGAGAAGAACGAATCGAAGACGAGAAGTGCTCGGACCCGCACAGTAGACGTGATGACGGGTCATGTAGAATAAATAAATAAAGAATATTTCTTGGGAAATTTCGTGCCTAAGGAGTGTAAGTTATCGAATTTTTCAAATCGTTCCACTTAAATAATAATTAGTTCACTGTATTCGATTCACTATGAAACACTCGATTATGGATCTTAGCGCGATATGTGACTCACTATTTTACAATTCTAGGATAATATTGCACTTTGTTTTTCTGAGGTATTTATCTTGCGGATTTTTTCAAGACGAGAAGTCTATGAAGCCGAATAAGTTTTAAGCATCCAGACGATAATAAGTGAGCATTTCAACACAAAAAAAGGCTTCAAGAAAGATTAAAGTATCCACTCTAACCCTTTGATTTATTTTCAATCAATTTCTATTTTACTAAACGAGTACGGTAGTTAGGGATCTCTTCGTCTTGTTATTCGTTTAGAACTTCTCCCGGTTCGTCATCTCCATTTGCACATGATGAATAATTCGCTCCTACACACGACATCTTCTCGAGGGCGCTTGTCATTACCCGTTTTGAATTGTCGCCCGGATGTTAGAGACATGACCAAACTGCCTTTCTTGACCCACCACCAAAATTCCAGGAAGACATAGCATATCAGAGCCCGAAAACGATTTAAACAGTAACGTCTAAGTAGTAGAACACGCATGTTCACAGGAGATAAATTCCGCACATTGTATTTATGTTTGTTACAGTGTTCCATTACTAAACAGTTAAAAAGTTTCCCACGGTTTTCATCTGTGCATAGACCTGTGAGAAAAAAGAGAAAATAAGGTAGAAAAAATGACAATGGATGTCTTGTAACTTAAAAAACATTGGAAGCGCTTGTCCTTTAATGGAGTGCTCATCCCCGAACACTATATAATGAAACTCTATAATGTCTTGTTAAAAAACAATAGTGCCGACAAAACGACACATTAAACTGTAAGATTCTTAAAAGAGTTGAAGCAAACGTAACTGAATACATCCCTTCTGAAATTTGACCACCTTCACACTAGACAATGACGAGCAAACAAAACTAAATGAAAACTTTTCTGTGAAATGCTGGTGGGCTGAAACCAACGTTTTGGCCACCCTGTTAAAAAATCATCGAGAGTGAAAAAAATTGGATTTGCTCTTTTTAACCGAAAGGAGAAGTCATTTTCTACAGTATGAAAGCTAAAGCTGTCAAATACAACAGGTTTAAAAATAAGTCTTGTATGCAGAGAAATTCCACAAATTCTCAAAAAGGCGTACCACTGGGAATAAATAAATAAAGGAAAGAAATATTAAGAGTGAATACAGGACAACTTCCTGCCGCTCTGCTAAATTTTCAATATTTCCTGGAATTCCTTTATTAATCTATAAAATCATCTACCAGCTGGGAAGTCCACCTTTCTCAATATTTTTTTAATCAGAAATACTAGTAACATTCCAGACCTTTGCGTAGAACACTCAAATCCTATTGAAAAGGACTTCTAGATCGTTCTTGATTCGTTTCTAGACATAATGCTCTTAAAATTGTTATTTTTTTACAGTAATCTCAATATACATTTACCAACTAACATTATCGCTGTTACTTTTTTTTTACTGTGAAACGTTAATATTTAAAACCTCCTTTATTGGAACTACTTTTAAATTGCTTCGAAGTATTCATAACAATCGAAAACGTCCCTAGTGATAAAAAAATGATTAAAGACCTTAACAAAGTTCTCTTCCGTCTATTTTAAGGAATTTTTAGACTCGTTACACTTAAAGGTCTGCTCTAGAGTAACGGCAATCGGCTTGCTTTTTTCCTCTGATTCTGTAGGGCACAGAATTGCAAACGAAAGATACGAAAAGCGACATGAACAAACCTTAGAGTCAAGTGATCATTTGATTCGAGCTGCTATAGAAGGGCAATACTCGTAGGCTTCCATGTTAACATCAGCTACCGAATCTCTGTGATTCTCATGCTTCCGCGACTGTAACACAACCTTCGAGATTCGAAACTCGTTGAAGTCTGTTCCAATGTTAGTTCTTCTTCAACAACGACGAGTTGCACAAACTATCATAAGTGAACCAGTCTGCTCAGATATAGCTATCTCACTCCTTGCTTTAACAATACTCCACAAACAAGTCATTAAAAACATAATGAGAGTGAGAAATAGAATGGTTAGAGATGAAGCGTAATAAATTCGATATGCCCACTGGTTCGACCACGCTCCAAACAGCCTTCGATCCATCCTTCCAGAGCCGACTAATTGGAAAGTTTGCGAAGAGCTCCTACTATTCCTTAAACTGACTCTACCGCCGTGATGAAGGTTAAACAGCGATTTGACAAAGTATTCAAAAGCGTTCAACAACATTCATGAAGAAGTAGCAAAGTACCATTCATTCCTCAAGTTCAGTGAAACCCGAAGTCCTTCGTAGATGACTGGTGTAAAGTAACTATCACAATGAAAGAAGTGCCAAGATATGTACAATATATGGTTTCGAGTTATGTGAACAAGAACGAAATAAAAGAACTCATTTAATAACGGGGGTCGAGAAATGAAAGCTCCATCACTCCGACACACGTCGAACCACTTGACTGCCTTAATGAGAAAAGCTGTTAGCTCAAGTGACACCACAGACACCAATCTGCAAGGATCTTCTGAATTGTTAGTGAGACTGACGTGAAATGCCGTCTAGTGCTGCTGTCGCACAAAGAGAGCTTATCGGTGGGAACGTTAACTAAGCTCAATTTTCTCAGTTGAAAACCGCTGACCGTCTCTCTTATTGTCAAATAACGAGAATCGCTTAGCACTGCCACAATTTCTTCCTAAAATAAACTCCTTCTTTTCTTATTTTCACATTTTGGTTTTTCTTAGGAAGTTTTAAGTTTAGTGAGGTTGCACTAAGTGCAATGTGTTGTGGTGATAGCAAACGATAGTAATAAGGGATAAAGAATAACGCATTTGGAAGCGACCAATCATTGCTTGGTGCGCCATGCATTCCACTCTAACCACGATGACGCGGTGGTTGAATGTTGATCTGTCTAAAAGACGGACGTTTTCATATCTATTAGTCTAGTAAAGCACTCTTTCTTATACTAATGGGCACGTGTGGTGCAGTGGTCGGAGGCTCCCTGCAACACATACGTGGAATCGATCCCCGCGTCCATGGCTCACTAAGCCTTCCATCCCTCGCATGTTGGTACTAGACTTCTCTGAGAGGATAGCAGCACTGGCTCGATACATCAGACCTCAAACGATGCTTAATGAAGTCGAATGCATGGCGCGTCCCTCAGGGGATTGATCAACGCCTAGAGCTTTATTCTTTTCTTATCCTTTCCTATACTTGCCGCCACATTTGCTGACAAGTTGTGATTCTTTGAGGGATAGGGTCCATTTAGCTCTGGATGATCGATCGAACCAATGACCACTCTATAAGTATTGAAGAACACCTCAGCCCTGTGCTACACGTCCTTCAGTAACGATGACGATACAAAAAAAAATTGGCTGGGAAAAAAGTCAAATCAAGAGCCTCAGTTTTGCAGTGGGTAACGTATGAGCTCCGGAACGGGTGGTCATGGGTTCGGACCTCAACTTGGGTCTCAGTTTTGCAAATATTTCAGCATCAATGTGGTTGTACCTCGTATAATTCCCTAGCACGAAAAAATGATAGGCAATGAACAAAAAAATTATACGTTGTGATCTTGAGTGCAGCCGCACCTCAAATGGTTTCAATGTCAATTTTCGCTCCCCAAATCATTCTCATTACGCATTATTGCTGATGGTATCGTTAGGATAAAAAGCTGGATAAGAGAAAAGCACAGAATGAGCTACAGTGGCGCAGTGGATAACACAAGAGCCTTCGGAGAGGCTAACTGCGTTTTCGGGTCCAGACTGGATACTGCGTTTTGCAAATGTCTCAGCCTCAATGCGGATACATTAGTATGTCGTCCCGTTGGTCGTCGAGTGACTCGAGCGAGCGCCAATAAATCATCCATTTTTTCCCTGCCGCGTCTAAGAGTAGTGCAGTAGGTTCCGCTCGCTCTAGAGACTCGTTGAGCATCACATCATTCTTCTAGGCTTTTCGTGAAGAACTCTGACCATCGGCTCGGTGGTCTTCGGTCTTCTTGCAGTACGTTGACTTCGTCGGAGTTTCGGTTTTTTGCCCCATTTATGTGATGGTCCTGCTCACGTAGCAACTAGGTTTCTGGCGCATACGTTAAGGCGAGAAAAATCGTGGAGTCGAAAAAAGTGGGCAAGGGGTTGGGTAATCTCCATTCTATTGCTTCACTAGATCAGCAATGCTCTTAAAACCTCCCCAAGCCGCCCGCTCACTCCGGCTCAACTCTGATCTCTAGTCTTCTATCTTATTAATACACGAGGTAGATAAAAAATAGCTGGAGCACTCGCAGATATCTATACCATTGAGCGTGAATTCTGTGTACCAAATTAATCCGTTCCCCACGAACACTGTCTTTGTGAGATTTGATCGGAAACCAATCTTTCCACCGGCTTTATCAAAGCCGGCAAGCATACGTTCCGCTTGGCTAATGTTTGGTGTTATAACGACGATGTCATCAGCAAAGCGAAGATGGTGTAACTGCCGACCATCGATTTTCACTCCCGTGTCGTCCCATTCCAATGTTCGCATGACGTCGTCGAAGGTGGCGGTGAATAATTTTGGTGAGATGTTATCGCCTTGCCTAACCCCTCTTTTAAAGGTCGATGTTAATATTGTTGCAGAATGGTGATCTCTGGTTAGTGAATTTTTACATAGCTCACTAAAAATCTTTATATACCGAATAGGGACACTTTGGCTGCCCAGGACTTCCATGACTGCTTCTATCTCAATTGAGCCAAAAGCTTGTCGTACTTCAGTGAAAGTGAGATGGAGTGGTCCCTTGTATTGTCGCGATATTTCAATGACCCTTTTTATCGTGTCGATGTGGTCCATCGTACTGAATCCTTTTCGAAACCCTGCTTGCTCACATGGCTGTCCTTCGTCCAGTGTTCTGTCAATTCTCTTTAGGATAACTCGAGTGAATATTTTGTAGGCGGCAGACAGCAAGCAGATTGGGCACTAGTTACCGATATCGTGAAGGTTATCGTTTTGGAATAATATCGCGGCTTTATTATTATTCTACTGAGTAGGAATCTTGCACTCGTACAGGTAACGTGTAAAAAAGTCGAGCCAGTTTGAGGACTGGCGGAACATTTTCAGGTTTTCAGATCTTATCGTGTCCTGACAACCGATGAAATGGCATGTCGGATTTCGGAAAGGAGAATCGGTGGAACGACATATCTACCCTCCTTTATTTCATATGAGTGCAAGAGGACGTGGCGACTGAAAAGATCCGAGTACTAATTATGAATGATTTCCTTGTTGAACTTCTGCGAGATTAACTGTTTCATCAGGGGGGTCGGAATGCAATTAGCTTGGTTCTGTAAAAAGTGAATCTTCGGTGGGCTTTGTGAATATTCTACCCAGCCCCTGTAACTTCAACCATAACTGCTGCTCTTCTTCTTTTGAGATTTCCTTTTATCGCCTGTCTTCACTGTTTTCCAAGCTCGGACGTGATTTGGAGGTTCCAGGTACCTCATGCGATTCACGCAGGCGCACTCTCAAGTTTCATAGCACTAACGTGAAGATGTTAAGTAGCCGATTCTTCCTATTAAAATTATTGAAAACGGCATCTTCACAACACTTAACTAATAAACTGAATAAGTTCCAATTTGTAGTGGTTCTAGGATTTTGTTTTCTGAATATACTGCCTACGTGGGAAATAGATCTTGCAAAAAGTGGGCGATGATCTATTCTCGCCTAACATTTTGGGATGTGGTATATTTCGTGGAGATACTTTGCATTGGGGATCTTCCACGCCCAGCATTAAGAGTTCAGCTTCTGGAATTGTGAGCTACCATGGTTTTGGTCGTCATGACAAACCCAGAGAGGCGCCCACCCAAGTCCTTCCATTCTAATTCGTATTTTCTAATGCGACGTTCCTCTTGGTTTAATCATGACGCTAGAATTTCTGACAATGACCTTGAAGCATGTGTGGTTTCTCTGTAGAACTGTTCAACTGCAAGTATCCGATTCGGGCTGTTAGCTGTTCGAATGAGTCGATGTTCAAGGCCAAGCTCGTGTTGACGAAGATGCCGAAGCCGCCGACTTCTCCACAGTCGCATGTTCCGAGTAACAGTTCTTCTCCGGTGTCACAGACGGCATTGGATGGTTGGCGTCGTCTCGTCTCGGCCAGGCCGATGACGTCATACCTTATCCTTCTTGCTTGCATAAGCAAGTCTTCTATCGAGGACTCGGATGCAAGTGTGACTGCATAGTAGGCACAGATAGTCGTTTTAGTCCTTCAAAAATTTAAGCAGCCTAGAGTGGTCCCGAGATGTTATCAGCCTTTCCGTCCTGGTCCTATCCAACGTTGCCGAATTGAGGGATCTTTCAGGGTCAGGGGAATGACGCCCGTTTCTTTTACTGTGTTTAGCTTTTTGATACCCACGTATAGCTTGCTAAGCTCTAAACGTGGGGACTAGGTATACTCACGGGTAGCTTGCCAGTATCTCCCAGAGTGGTCCTCTAACTTGTTTGTTAGAGGCGACTCCTAACGACCTTCTAATCATTTTCCCTCTTACTCGATTGCATGCTTTTGTCAGAATTAACTCGAAGAGTGCAATCCGCATAAAAGAGAACACACCCAAGCACGCATGCATGAATACGTTGATCCGCGAAACTGCCCTATTCGCCACGTAAGTACGTGCCACGTTGTTTCGCGACTAAGTGGCACGAGGTCCCTTTTGATGGATAACCGTGTCAGTGACCATTGTGATTGCGTTTCGCATAATACTTTGTCATAAAAAAATAGTAAAATAGGCGGTAGATAAAAGGTTATACATTGATGGCAATATTTCTAAATGCAGAATTCTGTTTAACCTCGCGACTACTAATCAACACTACCATGTGTTTCAGCTTAAACGTAAATCGGTATTTCAAAATAATGCTAGACCATATTCGAGCTGACATAACACGGAGCTCCGCAAGATACATTGACACTACAAAAGCAGGTCAAACGACTATATTGGATGGCAATAGTTCGACGAACGGCCTGCATAGAAAGGCACCGCCGAGTGAGTACTCATCATTCGATCTCTGCTCCATTCCATGTGATTCGACTCATTGCGTCTACGAACAATCACATTGCAAGGACAATCACCTGTGGGCCATCGACTGCGATCATAGCCGCTCTGAAGAAACTTTTTGGAATAAAAACCTCATGTTAGCTTAGCAGTGCGAAAAAGCATTCATGAGAGTAATATTAACATTATTAGCAGTGCAAACGTACAAGTGGCGGTAAATAAGTAGGCTTAATGCACCATAATAAGATGAAGTATTGGCTTCAATGGAACGTGTATCCTAGTAATTGGGCTGTGATTAGGAAACCGGACATTTCAGTCCAGAGAATGCTAATTGGTTTCCCAGGAAATGCTTATGAATATCTTCGCAATGATATAAGCACTCGGCTAGGGATTCCGTAAAGACGGTCATGAAGAGAATTTTTCCTCAGCAGCTACTTCTCGTATGAGAAGCTTTGCATTCCGGACAGCGGCAATACCTAGCCGGTTTAAAAAAGACCACATGAACCTCATTTCATCTCGTCTCATCGAGGCGCAATTTGCTTTTTCCTTGCCTTTTTTGTTTCCCGTCACTGGAATACTTCTCTCATAACAACAATCGCTGTTAATCGCATTCCATTTCATCAGACTACACTCTTCTACTTGAACAATATCGTTCATCATTTACAAATTACGAGACCATTTAGGATTTCTTTTTGCTAACAAATGTCAAAGTAAGGGAAGAAAATGAGAAAAGTGAGCAGGAGAAAAAACCAGTTCGTACTTTGTGAAGCATGCATAAGTGATGGAAGAAAAACTCGAACTCATTTGATTAACAAAGATAATAGGACCAAAGGACTCGCATGGTGTGGTGGTGAACGCGTTAGCCTTCGGAGAGGGTAATAACGCGTTCGTTTCCCACCGCAGACACCTGTGGTTCGGTGTTTTGCAAGTATTTCAGCAACACTGTGGTTGTATTTCGCTTAATACCCTGCTGTAAAAACTGTAGTAGGCAGGAAATAAAAGCAAAACAGAAAAACTAATAGCTGAGATGGTTTTTTGTTCCTACACATATTATCGTCCACGTTCTTTAACACCTACTCAGAAGTCACCGATGTCTGTGGAGAAAAAAAGGGCAGTGATGTTTATCAGATTCCACTCAGAGTGACTGAAACGAAATGAAGAACGAAAGATGACAAAGCAATGGTTTCCATCCAAGTTTTAGCCAGTTTCTTACCATTTCTATCTTTTCGACAAGACAAAAAAAAACAAATATTTGGGAAGTTTTCTAACAGTTTCACTTCTTTCAATAACGATATTGCAAAGGCATCAATGGAATGGGAACGTTTTCAACCAGAATGAATAGAACTAATCCCCGTAAAGGAATTGATGGCATTCATTAATGAAGGGCAAGAAAAAATTCTGTGGCTCACAGAAAATAAAAAAGCTTATTGGTGGAAAAAAAATGAACGAATTGCGAAGACAGAATTTGGACTGCACGAGCAACCAACGTCACTTAAAACGAGAATTTGGAAACGTGGTAAATCGTTGATATCTAAAGGCTCCCTCGACAGCTTTCCATGTCATAGAAAGAGATCAAAACGAGGAAAAGTAGGTAGTACGATGAAGACGTTCACTTTATTCCCATAAGCCCAGGATCTTTTGTGATCATTCCTAAGACGACCATTACCATTCTTTTACTACGCCGCGTTAAAAAAATTGCTGAACAATAGTTTCTCAATTTTGTAAGACCAGGATCATATACGAACCCGCCCGAAAAGATTAGGAGTCGCTTAGATCCATGCATTTTTTTCCAACAAGACACAAGTTTGTTTGTTCCAAGGCAAATGAATGTCGGAATTGTTTTGAAGTAAGAATTCCTCCTCAATGGCGTTATCAGTGCAGAGTTTCTCGTCAAGGATTTCTGCTTGAACTTAGCTATTAGTTTCGTGGAAAAATGATTGTCGATTGACGGGAGGTTCAAGTATTATTGCCACACTGTAATGCGTAGTTTCGCAAGATGAGCAGTTCAACATTACCTGTGCAAAAAGACAGGACCTTTTCTGTTAACAAATTCGGAAAACAAATCTTTCACATCCTGACGAACCACGGTTATACCTTTGCATCGATTCTCTGCAATGAACGTTATTCTTGGATTCAAAAGTTTCGCTGGCTTATTCGGCTACTATCCTTCGTACACTCACCACCGCCATTTTTTTGCGTAAGTACGATTTTCAAAAGTTTTTTGCAGTTTCATTTCGCTCCAATAACTACCAAAGTCAAGTCAAAGAAGGTCCACTTTCACCACAGATCAGAATGCAGACCAGAAGCGAGTACTTTTTATTCATAATTCTACCCTTCTCTCAATCTCGTGCGATTCGAACGACTCACGTTTCTCGAGCAGTTTTTCATCACTGCAGTGGCATTCGAATAGCCAGTGATTGTTGGTGGGTTGATGCTGAGTTTTCCAGAACCGAACAAGTGTTATTGGAAAGGCAGCTCCAATGATCGGGTTCAGATGATCACTGTCAACTGCTAATTTCCATCTACATTGTATGCTCGAAAGTTAGCTTTTGTACAGCGTTTTGATGACACTATGAAATGCTACCATTGGTGGGCGCATGTGGAGCAGTGCCCAGAGAAGCCTTGCAACGCACACCTGGAATCGATCCCACCGCCCGTGGCCCACCAAGCCCTCCATCCCTCCAGGATCGACAAACCTAGGCTGGCACCAGACTTTGTATGGGATCATTGTAAAGACTTGATATTCATTCAATCACCACTAAACGATGCTCAATGAAGTTGAATGCATGGCGCATCCCTCAGGGGATTGATCAACGCCGAGAGCTTCATACTTTTTTAGCTTTATACCATTGCTTTACTTCCTTATTTGAACAAATGAGTCAAAACGGTGCGAATTTCTTGCTTTAAGAGCACAATCTCAACCAGGCCGAAATCTTTGCGAATCTAGTCTTAGAGAAGGTACTACGAATAAAGTGGATGTAGAAGTAACGTGTGTTAAAATTCCTTTAAAAAAAGTGTGTAAATGGCTTCCAAATCTACTTCTATTAAACCTTGGCAAAAAATAGTCACTGTCTTCTTCGATTATTAAGCAAGCACAAGGTTGATAAAAAATTTCGAAGTCTTCGTCTTCTTGTGAATCGGATTGGTTCGAACCGATTGCCCACAGTTAATCGCAGAAGGTATCGATTCTTTCTTCAGAGGATTAATCGGTTTCAAAACTATTGATTCGCCATATGTTAGCTAATAAAATACCGACTTCTGCAGGATGCATCGCCCATCCGAAGTAGACCACATTGACGATATTGGATGGGAGAATCGACCAACACCCGTCCTGTGTAAAAGGGTACAGCTGAATGAAGTCAATCATTCGAGCGGAACTTCGTCCAGTGGATTCGGCTCGGTGCGGCACCCACGGGCGATCGACTTCGATTATTTTGGCTATAAAGAGGACAAAAAAATTGAAATGTTAGGGAATAAATCTTTGTATCAGCCTCGTGTTTTCTTAACAATCAAAGGAGGCAATGTGTAAATATGTGTTTAAAATTTCTGAACGCAATAAACGACAAATTCAACTAAATTAGCTCAGCGAGTAGTGCAACAGCGTTGTTGCCACCACACAACCTCGTCCTCATTGGTTTGGTCTCATAACTAAACCTTCCAAACCTGCTACCTCATAGAATTTCCATCATTTTGTGGCAAAATCCGTCTATGATGGGTGTAAGGGGGCTTGAGTGAATCGGCAAATCATCTCAAATGATCGTTAAATTCACAGTTTCAACGAGTTCAGTGGAGTGGCGATTTATGACTCCATGAATTTCAATCAGTTCAACTGATCAATGGTCAACTTAATCAAAGAACTTTTTTTACTCACTGTCACGAGGTACCTGTCGCCGACCACTGTAAGGTAGAAACCGATTCGAAATGCGTGGATAGAAATCACAACTCTAACTTTTTATTTGCTGTTTGCTATAATTTATCACGGCAGGGTGTGGTGCGAAATACAACCATAATGATGCCGAGATATTTGTAACGAAATACAACCATAATGATGCCGAGATATTTATAACACTCCAGACCGCAAGTGTCTGCGGTAGGGAACGAACGCCCTACTACCCATTCCGGGGGTTAGCGCTTTCACCACCACACCATGCGGGTCCTTCGTTTCGCCTGTCTCTCAACTAGTCCTATCGATCGGTGCCATTAACAATCACCGTCAACGGGAATGATTTGGGAAACCCAAAATCATGAAATTTTGGTTTTACCTACAGCCTCATCTTAACTGGGTTCAGTGCCAATTTGGACTCCCAAGACCCATCCCGTTGACGGGTGATTGCTGATGACACTGATTGATAGAACTAGTTGAGAGACAGGCGAAACGAAAGATCCGCATGGTGTGGTGGTGAACACGTTAACCCCTGGAAAGGCTCGAACGCTAGTAGCGCGTTCGTTTCTCAACGCAGACACCTGCGGTTCGGATTTTTGCAAATATCTCAGCATCATTGTGCCTGTACGTATACAGATATCGATATAGGACAGTAACACCACAAAAGGGGGTGCTTTATAGCGCAGTGGTTAGAGGGGCACTGCAATAAACACGTGATCATGGCTCGCTTCAGGCTCCTTGGCTCACAAGCTTTCCATCCCTCTGAAGACGGCAGATTGGTAACAAACTTGTCTGGGAGGGTACCAGCACTGACTTGTTAAACAAGACCAGTGCAGGTTGCTGTATGGACACAAACACCACATTTGCATTCAATCACCGCAACCCTGGTTAATGAAAAAAGGATGCATAAGAAATTTTCAAAGGTTGATGAAGGCCAAATGCTTCAACCGTACGAATGAACAGCACAACAAAGCAACCATCGAGCAATGTTTTTCACGTCTTTCTTCCTCTGTTAACTTCACCAAAGTTTTTACTCGTCTAAAAAAGTGTCTTGTCAAATAATTAATTAATTTCTTGCTGGGAAAACACGAGGTTGTTATTATAGAACTTATTTGTTCACAATAGCTGACGTTTCGGCTGTTTCATCTTTTTTCAGAGCCTTAAAAAGTCAAAGTGACACGCAATCTGATCAGTCAAACGCTTTCATAACTTCAGTAGATAAAACTTGACACATAAATTATCATTCGCATTGTAAAAGGTTTCTTTCAAACACTTACCGTTTCCTTCTTTGTAACTCTTCCATTTATTTGGTCAAGACCAGCCGCACAGTCTCACATGGATGAGAAATGTGCCCGGCCCAGGTCAAAAAAATCAACCTGATGTATGGCGCGATGTCACACGTGATCACAAGGAACACCTTGTTTTGAGCTGCTGAACCAACAATTCAGAGTAAATAAATGATGTCCGAGAAACCGAAGAAACTCTGGTTTCTTTTCTTCAATACTTAGATCAGTTTGACCAAGAAACGGCTACATCATCAAATTTTACCGAAAACTAAGCAATAAAAAACAAACTAGTTCATTACCTTTCCTACCACACTTCATACACAAAAGCTAAGCTTGTGAGAAACATTTTCTGAACAACCACCAGTTTGTTCACACGGGGGGAGAGCGGAAAGAAGAATCCCTGAACTTCTTGCAGAAAATAGCCATTTGCAATCGTGTTATAGGGGGGAAAACCGCACCGTCAAACGATAATTGCAGCGAAGATAATGGCCCTTTCATGCCACCCCTTATTTCCAACAAAATGAGCACAGCTGCAAATCGTTTTAAAGAGGGACCGGTTCGGAGAAAACCGATTGCGATTACTGAAATGGAACCAAGTAGTCTAGGACACCAGTTAGCTTTTAACCTTTTGTATGATAGTCTGTGCGAAATAATAACAGTTTATATTTTGCTTGAAAACTCGGGTAGCCCGTTCTCAGTAGTTGAGTGGGCTCCAGCATAATTTGCATTCTTCGGTGTTTTGCTGGTTTAGCCATTGTGGTTCCTTGTAGTGCACAGGACAGCCTGGCCAAAGTCTGCCCCAGGTCGTCACCACCACAGGCAGTCGCCGCCCTTGTGGATCACAGGAAGATCTGCCATCACTAGTTTGATACCAGGACGATGGTGGATCCTGATATTGGTTTACTCTTAGCTGAGCTTCCTACTGGAAACGCCGGACTCCTCAGCATGGGAGGCCTTGCTGGGGGATGAATCCCTCACTTTACACTCCATGAGGCCATAAACCGTTGGAAGCAATAAAAGTTCAATAATTAACAACTTGAAATTTTTTGATAGCAACTATAATTTTAATAATAATCATAATTTAATAATTAGTAATTTAAAAAATCTTTAATAAGCTTGTAATTTCTAATGGGAGAGACGGTGGTTGCATGAGTTCGGGTAATATGTGCCTGATTTCTTGTAAAATGTGTGGGGACGAATACGTTGGCGAAACGGGTAGATCACTCTATGTCCTCACAAGGTCCTGCTTAGTAGGGTAACCTAAGGTGAAACAAAACACTCCACCAGGCACGCACCGCTACAGTGACATAACAGAGGGGATTTTGAAGTAAAAGCCGCCGTCGTCCTGAAGGATTCTGAAGCATCAATGTGTTAAAAAAAACTCTTGCAGCGTTTTGGGTTAATTCGAAAATCCGGGAATGAACAGCAAGGAGTACTGTCTTGTGATCACGCGTGACGTTGCGTCATAGCTCAGGTTTCGACTTGAGTCGTACACATTCCTCACCCATGTAAAAATCTGTGCGGCTGGTCCCCAACAATAACTGGAACGGTTACAAAGAACAAGACGACAATGAATGTTTGAAAGAAGCTGTTAACTATGAGAATGAGCTTCATGTGTCGAGTTTTTCTGCTCGGATGATGAAGGTGTTTGGCTGAAAAAGACCCCGCGCCAATTTGACATGTTCGAGCTCTGAAGGAGCGGAATCCAGCAAAACGTCAGTTATTGCTAGTAAATCGTAATGACAACCTCGTATTTGCTCATCAAGAAAGCAGTGTATTATGAATGTGGACGGTTTAATCGTCAAATTTTGAGAGAACTGACATAAGGCGGAAAATAAAGAAGACCCGCGTGGCGAGACTAAAACACAACAACGAAATCTCACTATACCCCACATTTTCATAGTTACAAACACATACTGTACAAATAAGCAATTCAACGTTTTCCATTGGTTTTGCTTCAAAAATAAAATCGGTCCTTTCAATTTCATATTGGTACAGAGTTATAAATTTTTCGTACCTTTAAACTCTGTGAAAGGTTTTACGTTAAACTCTATCGCCGTAATCTCGCCCGGAAAATAGTCTCAACTATAAAACTCTTCTTGGAAAGCACTTATACAAAAAATTTTAAGCACCTTCGTAAACATGGATGATCGAGAATGAACGCTCTCATTCAGTTCGGCACTTAAACGAGCAATTTTAATAGAAATCTCATAATCGCCTTCTTGTAAAATCTTCTATATTATATGCAATCCAAGGTAACAGTCAGAAAGACTGACTATTTACGTTGACTCGTGAACCAAAACAAAAAGCAAGCAATAGCAGCATTTAAAACATTGACCGTACTAATTCCCTTGGGGACCCACTTGGAACATTGATTGGAAAAATAGAAATTTCGATGTTTCAACCACCCATTTTTGATGAGGGGCCGAAACGAACCAATAACATTTCATAAAATCGAATAACAAAAAAGTGGCACATTTTTTCTCACATCACATAGCAATTCATTGCATTCAGATTTTCATTGCATCCCTTACATGGTGTTTTTTATTGCATCCATTCCATTGCTTCATTTCTGTAATAGAACTAATTTCGATCCTTCCATGATAAAGAACAGAGCTGTTAATTTTCTACGAGCGCAAAAAAAATGGTTTTCGAACCTACAGACAACTCCACAGGCGCTTATCTTGGTGTTAAGCCCCCCACAAAGCGTTCAATAGCCACTGCGCATAGCGGATACTGACCGTTGAGCTGCGAGGTGGAGCAGTGGTCTATTCATGGATAAAGACACTTAATTTAGAAAGATATTGTCATCCGGAAACGCAACCACTGTCATCGAAATTAACTAATGGCACAGAAACAAACTTTCTATCCGATTTACTTGGATTAACGACTTTAGTAACGACCTAGGGACGCCATCATACGATTATCTTGGGATTCAAGAAGAAGTGCTGTTTTAATAATTAAATTGGAAACTGCTTAGTTTTTTGCATGACTATTCATTAGGAAGGGTCATCTAATTATCTCAGATAAAACTTAAATACTACTTCAAACTGCCGTTACCTGACTCAGAAGTCTTGAGCCTAAGTGTTTTCACCAACTGCTTTTTCTGAAATCTGGGCGTATGATGAGTCTATGTTTCGACATGGACATGGTTTCGGATATGCGGCGCTTTCATCGGCTAGGAACAAACAATTGATCTTGCGGAATTAGAAACACTATAAAAAAATGAATATATATATATATATATATATATATATATATATATATATATAATGACACTATATGGAATGAATGAATCCTCCCAACAGTTTACCGCCTCATCGTGGCTGGGAGGTGTTCCTGAGCGTCGGACTGCGATGTACACCGGCAGGATTCGTTCCCCCCAGCAGGGTCTCCCAAGCTGAGAAGGAGTCCGACGTTTCCATCAGGAAGCCTAGCCTAGAGTAAACCAATACCAGGATCCCACCACTGTCTTGGTATTAAAGTCGCATGGTGGTAAATCTCCCGCTAATCCACAACGGCTGCGACTGTCTGTCGTGGTGACGACCTGGGGCAGACTTTGGCCAGGCTGTCCTCGGGATTCCAAGGAAACACAATGGCTTAACCAGCAAATCTCCAAAAAATGGTGATTATGCTGGGGGCCCGCACAACTAGTGATGACGGGCCGTTCAAGTATCAAGTATCATGTAAGTATAAAAAAATGAATAATCGGTAATCGTAAAAGCTGAGGAAACCAAACAAGCCATAAAAAGTTTTCGGCCATCTCGTATAAAACTGGACGACCCAGTGAATAGTCATTCAATGACGATCAACACATTCGTCGCTGTTCTCCTTCTCATTGCGGAATGTATAGCAATGTTTCAACCTGACAGCACTGAGCAAGAGAAATCCATTGAATCAGTTCAGGGATTCAGCTTCAGCTCACAGTTCGCCTATGTTTCAGGTCATCGTTTCTTTTTTCTCTTCGTTTGATTTTTTCATCTTAGTTTTGCAATGCAGTTTCTCACATTGCATAGTCCACTCGTTTGCAGATGACATAGAAGAGTGCGGTAATAGCTCAAACATGGACAATATGCTGAGATTAACAGTTACAAGTTTACACAACACTCTGAGGTATGTTCAGTTCTCGGTTGTTATCAGTTGAGGATGATTACCCCTTTCACTGAACCGTTGCATATATGCAAAGGTGTCCCCTTTCAGAGGTTTACTTACGAATGGAACACAGAAAAATGGCAATGGCAGTACATCTAGACATTTTCCAAGTGCCAGTGAGATGAGTCTTATGGTGAGAACACTGTGACTTAATCAAGTTAATCGTCTTCGAATAGGATATTATGCACTTTAATTTGCCTTTTTCTACAGGAATATGACTGCAAATTGGAGGAATCTGCTTTCATCATTTCTCAGATGTGTCAGGATCAAACCGTGCCTAATTTCTCCTTCGTCGGCAGTAATAATGCCACTTACTTCTTATCACGCGCCACATTCAACCATAATAGATGGGATTACTTCAATAACGACATCAGTGACTATCTTAGGGATAGTAAGAGTAAGAGTGGGAGCTCTCGCTTAGTTTTAGATGGTGGTGTTCCCAGCAAAAAGTGGGTGGACAGGTTAAACTCAATCAACAGTCATATCACTTCTGCACTTTCTAGTTTATGATGGAATGGTGGAACACATCACTGAAGTATGACCCTCTCGTCAATCTCACGCCAACCGTAAATGACAGCGGAATGATTCCATTCCTCCAGGTTTTTTTGTGATAATGCTTTATTTCGGTTCACAGAACGAATAGCAGTTGGTCGTATCTAGGTTACAATAATGCGTCAATTTTTTAAACATCGGGGCTGTGCAGATAGCCCTTTACTGCTATCCCTAATCTTTTATAGGCCGACACGTTGCATTCCACAATAGTTCTGTTTAGTTTTCAACGATTAGAAAAGAAAGTGTTACGGTGAACACTTCTAAAGTGGGTTTTAGATGGCAAACGCTAATACGACGAAACTAGGATGCGCATACAGCGTGTGCAATTCTTCCAATTCGTACAATTCTTCAGCTTTCGCGTTATTTGTTTGCCGATACGGAGACTCGTAAGCCATTTCGTCATACAGTTTTTTGATACAACTTGATTTCTACACAACTTCAGGCATATTCATGTTAACACACCAATCTACACAGAAGGCGCACCATGTAGCAAATGCAGTAACGAGTGTGTGGGCGGCACTTTTGTAACAGGGCCTCAACAGAACACGAATTTAGAAGATACACGGTGAAATGAAGAGTCTAATGAAATTTTTCTCTTCAGAGTGAGTTTCGCTCTTCTATGTCCTCAATAAATGCTGCCATGTACTGTTTGTTCGTACGACCGAAGTCAGATAGTCTCACTAAAAAATTAGCTCACGAGTGAATCATTTCTAAAGCAGTTGTTCTTCAAACGCTCTAGCTTATCACAGCGAATTTAAGCCTGGCTTCAAAAAATGCCGGACGTTCTTCATTCTTTTTTGCAAGCAAGGGACAATGGATAAAGTATTCGGCGTTGATCAATACCTGTGGGATGCGCCATGCAATAGACTTCATTAAGCATAGCTAGAAGTGATTGGATGCAAATTTGGCTGCCGCAATGACTTGCGGCGGCCTACCGATGTATCAACTCAGTGCTGCTCCTGGAAAGTTTGGCAACAATTTTTACTGCGCTGCAAGGGTGGAAGGTCTGCTCAACCCGGCTACGGGATCGAACCATAGACCACGTGAGTGTCGCAGTGCACCTTTAACCAATAAGCTACACGCGCCGTCATTCTTCTTTGTGATTAGCGAAATTGACGATTTAAAAAACTTAATGCGGTCATAGATGGATGTTTTTCTTATCCACAATAGTGGAAAATACGACCGTTCAAAAATTCTACTTTATTTCACTTAGGAGTACTAACATTAGGTTTAATTTTCCATTGTCAAAGAAATAGTTTGACGAAAAACTGTGAAAGCATAACAAAAAAATGAGTTCAGGTGTTCAAAAGTGTAAAAATTCCATCAGCACAAGGTACCAGTCGTTGTAAAAGAATCTCATTAAAGTGACTTTTCTGCGTTTTGATTTTGCTTCACATTTTAAAATGAAAGAAAACGTAAAAAATAATGATGCCATTGAAAAAAATACGTATTGATCATGCTGGATCATTTCCTAGTGAAATACGTCGAACAACTCCAGTCCAGACGACATACTGAATTCATCACTTCTACATGCACTTTTATTTTTGTACTTTGCAGTGAATTTCCAAACTGCTTCAGTGCTTCGTTAAAAAATGCTTCATATGGTTATCGATTGTTTAGCTTTAGTTTCTTATCATTAAAATCACCCATAGATCCGTAGAGTTTGCAGCAAGTAGGTCAAACAATCCTGAAACTTTTTACATAAAGTAAATAATACATAAAAATGGAGGTATCATCTATGACAGAATAGAAATCACAGAAAGCCTGGACACATTAAAGATTCACTCCAGCATAAAGTAATTCTAGTGATATTTAAAGAGTTGAGTTATTGATAAAGTACAAATACACATATCAAAATAATAGAAAACATAAGGTTTGTGGTGGTACTCGCCGTGTTCAGCTCTTCAAAAAGGCTTTGTACATTGAGGCGACTGATGTTTCTGGAATGAGAATATGATATTCGCTTACATGAAACACTAAGACAAAAAGGCTTTCTCAGTCTTTACGTTCATTAAAATTCATTCAAAATCCAATGAAGTCCAATGAACTGAACACCCAATAAGGAGATTTTGAACCGTGTGTACCAGCAAAAGGATGTGATCCGCAATCTTGTCAGGGAGGATACCAGCACTGATTCGACCGGCAAAACGGTGGGCTACCGCGAGTCATTGTATAGGCCAGATATGCATTCAGTCATCTCTAATGAAGCTTGACAAAGTGAAGTGCACTGATACATCTCTCAGAGATTGATCAACGCCGAGAGCGTTATCCTTTAATCCTTTATCTACCACCCAATACTGCAGTGGTTAGAAGCCTGTAATGCACACATGGTATTTGGTTCAATCCTACCCCTTGAGCAAATCAGAACCTTTGTCCCTTTAGTATTGGCAAATTGGACAAAACCTGTCTGAGAACATAAAAACACCGGCGTGATACATCGGGAAGACATTACAAGTCACTGCGTGGGCCATGCATTCAACTTGCTTTGTAATACGATGAATGGAGTCGAATGTATGTTGCGAATAATGAAGTCACTTGACTACAGAAGAACAGACAAGAATTGAAGCGACCGAAGCACAACTACACTAAGACACTGCACAATTATGCGAGGTAAACCGTAGGTATGAGTGGTTGTCTTGTTTTTTGATCACTCGGGAGCTTGTTATACAGCACACCTTATTTTCGCACAAAAAACATATACAACAGAACTGTAGCTAACGTTTCGCCTACTAAATTGCGTGTCAGCACACCCTTCCAGACTACGAAGAAGGCGATACCGCTGAAACATCAGCTTATGTTGTGTTCTTTGTGTTTTTGTATGAAAGTAAACGTTTGCTGTATAACAACCTTGGAATTGATGAAAAGAAAACGACACCTTTCTTAATGTTGTTTATATCACTTGCTTTTTTTAAGAAAAGGTCACCATATTCCTACGTTTTCCAAGTGGATTCTTTTTTTACAGAGTCAATTACCTTAACCATTTGACCATAATGAGTTTTCAACATGACAGTACATTTTACGGAGTCCTGAGATAAACCGGATTAAGCTCTTTTCAAACACCTGCGGTACCGATCTCTCGACACCTTTAGAATCATAGACATGCTTGTGTCGAGGTGGGGTTGACAGGGCTCCCTACTGATCTCTACCATCGTACTATCTGACATCTATTTTATTCCATAAGAAGTTTAAACAGTATAATACACCTTAAAATAATGGACTTTTCACTTTTCTTTTTTTTTCAATGAGCGCCAGACTTGTTTGGAAAAAGATCGCTCTCTACAATCTTGGTGGAAATGTTCTTACCCAACTACCTCAGCGAAAATCCACTCGACAAGCATTCAACCACTTTCATGACGAAAGAAAAATCCTCATGCAGCAGCAGAACCCACAGATGAAAATTTCGAAGACTTTCGTGGATGACGGATGCAAGGAAGCGAATCGAATGCAAAAAATGCTGGGATCTGCACAGTATATGTGAAGAAAGAAAGTATAAAAAAAAACAACAAATATGTTACGTCCATTCAGTAACCCATTTGACACAAAATTGTTTGTAAATTTTATATCTTAAAGACCGTGCAAACAAGTGAAGGCGTTCCTTAGAGGTTTTCTATTCTTATTTCTTAGAGTTCTCAGGTGATGTCTCTAAACTTGTTGCCACTTATTAAGTCCGTGACCAATATTGTGATCAAATACTTAAGCTTAATAGAAGCAGCGGTTTATGAATCGATAGTGTATGTTTTAAAGTCAGTAGTTTAAAAACTAGTGTTTGCTTTGGTAAAAATTTCCAACCTGAATTCTTCCAACTCTGGCGGCCATGACTCTTCCATCCTGTGCATATCATAGTTACAATTCGATGAATCGCATATCCATTGTTCCATTCCGTTGTACGACTGATAATAACCAGGCTGAAAAGGCAACAACTTCACAATTACCAATTCACATAGCAATCCCCATAGTTTGCTGGGTATCACGTCTAAAATTTTTTCTCAGTGTGTGACGTGGCTAAAAGTCTTGCATCAATACGTATATTTTACCCAGCGATGTGTGACAAATGTGAATGAAAAACGCCAGCGAAATAGTTAAAGATGAAGGAAAGTCACATACCCCAATTTGTCTTTCAGAGGCACTTTGATCAACGGTTATGCATCCCCTGAAATCAGAGACGATGTCTTTTCAAACGAACCACCAGGAATGGTAGATGCGGTAGAAGAAACAAAATGGTTAAATGCATTTTTGGCTTCTACAGTTGCTTGGGAAACCTTCCGATGCTCCAAGTTGGCACAGAAGCATTTCGACATTACCTGTAAACGTCTCCATGTGGTGATGCGGCTATCACACAGAAATGTCCCTTGCACAGCTTCATAAAAGGAATGTACGGTAAATGCTTAGACATGTAGTCAGCATGACATTCGATCAACTCTTGGGCCGTGAAATCGGCTGCAGCGTCATCTGCCTGAAATTGGCCAAGTACTTCTTCAGGATACTTTGTCTGTTGACTCAAAAAACCAAATATCGAGATCTAACAGACAACTGAGAACTTTGGAAAAACTGGTCTGCACTTTCTAGCACAAGTGTGCTTTTGAGTGTGATTTCAAATACGACTATTTAAATATTTGCGTCCAATGCATGAAGTATTTAGATGAGTAGAGGTCTCGTAAAATCACTAACTTTCCCGCACGAAGCCGAACCCTAACAGACGACTGCGCATTATCATAGATGAAAAGCTTTCCTTCCCAGTTAAAAAAATAAGGGATGAAATTTAAAGAAAAAAGGCTTTGACCTTTCATTTAACGCCTATTCTTCTTTCCATGACAGGATATGATGTGAATTGCAACCACAAAAATGATAAGGTATGAGCAAACACGGATCCTCAACTTGCTTTGAACCGACCACTACCTTTACCTGCGGGTCGCGTGCTATCCACCACACCAACAGCGACTCCTGCATTGCCTTTCTCTCATCCATTTTCTTACTTCATCGGTGCTATCAGAGATCATCCCTTAGGAGGATAAAGTGTTCGAAGGGATAAAGGGTTCGGCGTTTATCCAACCCTGAATTATGCATTATGCATTCGACACCATTCGTGGCAATACAATTGAGGTGATTGTATGCTCATCTCATCTGTACATTGTCTTTTATTGGTTGTAAACTGCTGTATCAATTGAGAACACCAAATCTTCGATCCTGAGAGATGAAGGACTTGGCCAGCTTTAAACGTGTGGTTGAACTAGCGACCAATACACTACATGAGCCGTCTGTAGCACGATTGTTTAAGGTATTGTTTGTTAAAGAAGTAAAAAGTGAATAATATATGTTTTTCAAATGTGAGGATTGTGCAAAAGACGATATTTTATTTGTCATAGATAAGACTAACATGAATTTATAGACTTTCAAACACCGCTCCCAAGATACTACAAGGGTACTGCCTCCTTTTGACTCACAGGCGACTTTCTGCAACGCCATTGCAACGCTACGACAACGGCCACATCTTTGTGCCTCAAAGGCTGTCTTCTGCAACGCCACTGCAACGGTAGTACAGGGATGCTGCATCCTTTATGCCACACAGGCGCCTTTCAGCAACGCCATTGCAACGGCACGACAACGGCACTCCATCCTTGTGCCTTGTGCGAGGTTAGTTTTATCTTCGTATAAACACGATTGAGCAAGCACCAATGAGTTTTTTAAGCAGCGCCTCTTTATTCTGCACTACATATTTCTCATGAATACCAATGTCCATTGGGACAAGAAAAAAAAAGAAAAAAAAACTGCTACTGATGAACTATTAAAGTGTAAGTGGCTGAGTGAAAGGCAAAGAAATGGCCTCGGCTGGTGGGGTGGATAGCAAGCGAGCCCCGAAAGGGTACATAGCACATTATTACTGACGAAGCCAAGGATTATTTCTTAAAACACAGAAACCAACGGAGTCTTTTACTTACCATTGAACCATAGCAAATGGTCTCATCAGGTTGACCACCGTATTCTAACTTAGCACAACACTCTGGATAGAACAGGAATGGTGGACCGGTGTAGAAGAGATCAAAATCACTGCCAGCTGAGCAATCCTTTGAATGCGAATGGCCTACGGTACCATTGTCGAGCGTGAACTACAATCACAGAAATGAGAAATGTTACGGCCCAATTTCATTTTTTTATGTTATTAAAAAAAGCCCATTCGATCAGTGAAGAAAACTTGCATATTCAACAAAGGACCATATGGAAACTATACGAAAATAAGCAAAATCGGCGAGAAGGAGTGGCATGTTCAGATTCCAAAGCGCTTTTGGAAGCAAATCATGATTGACTAAAATCTGACAGTGGTTTACCACCTCATCTTGGTCAGTTGGTCAGAATGTGTTTCTAGGTATCGCATTGCGATGTACAGCGAAGGATTCATTCTCCAAAAGGACCCTTCAACTGAAAACAGATTCGACATTTCGATCCATAAGCATAGTTCAGGGTGAACAAATATTAGGAGTAATGGTAACCACTGAAGAAACGTAAGCGGCAAACCTTCCTCCGATGAACCATGACCGGTAACTGAAAGTGTAGTAGAAAGATAAAAATGAAGCGTTTGGCGTTAGCAAATTCTTGAAGAATGAGTCATGCATTCGACTCCATTCATGACATCGTAGACGCAACTTAATGCATATCTAGCCTAGGCAATGACTTGAAGAAAATTAGCGATGTGAGCAGTGATGTGGGCGAGCTTAGCGATTTTCGAAAGCTGTAAACGTTCCTGTGGGGGCCTTCATGGACTCAGAAAGAAAATGTTGGTGAATCAGTAACATACCAATTATGAGATATATATATATATATATAAAGCATAAAAGAATAAAGCTCTCGGCGTTGATTGATCCCTGATGGATGCGCCATGCATTCGACTTTATTAAGCATCGTTTAGAGGTGATTGAATGCATGTCTGGCCGTTACAATGACTCGCGGTAGCCTACCGATGTACCAAGCCAGTGCTGTTTGCCGACCCCGCAGGGACGGAAGGCTTGGTGAGCCATGGGCGCAGGGGATCGATCCCACGTGTGTGTTGCAGGGCGCCTCCGAGCACTGCACCACAGGCGCTTTTATGATATATTTGAAGTTTTATGCATTCACGGCACTCATTGCTCACGGGATGATATATAAATATAAATATTATTATATACAGACACATAAATGTATTGTTGTAATGGTGCGCTTTCACACATGAGAAAATAAATGACCTTCTATATTAGTTTGTGGTACTTTTTACATAAGACAGTGCAATCATTTCACACACAGTTCGGTGCTTTCGCTATCTAACGTACCTTTTGTGTCATTCATACCTTGAATTCCAAGTGAATTTATTCTCATTTGACATTTTTAGTTTAATAATTAATCACCCTATAAACTATAAAACCAAAAAAGCCATGAGAAAAATCAACAAACATGTCGGACATACCATACTTCTCTTGTAAGTGCAGAAATTTCCAGCACATGGAGGTGTCCAACGCTGTGGCGGCTCAATACCGTTCACCATTTCTCGAGCACACACCTGATACGGTAGTATAGTTGCTACCTCTTCTTTCAACGCCATCTGATCTGCATTGCAGTGATCGCTACTGCAAAAGTTTAATGTCAGGATGATGTCCAGAGTTGTTCAAACTTCCTAAGTTTATTGATTATGAACTGAGAAAATTTAAAGATCTGCAGAGAAACAAAAAAAGATCTGGCATAGCTGCATTGTTCACTTACTCGCATATACATAAAACTTGGCCATTTTGATTGATACGGCAACCATTCGAAGATGTTACTCCACTAATACAACCCTAAAGAAAAGAACATTTCTCCCTAGAGCTTTTGAAATCTTCAAACAATTTGCTGTACAAGTAAAGAAAGGCGCAATTCATTCAGACAAGCTTTAAGCACGTATTAAGTACTAAATGCTTAGGGCTCAATGTCGCAGACCAATAGGTGAGTTGGCTGAAACGGCTCATCTCTGCACTAAAAACTCCAACAGCGAGTTCCGTTTGTGATATCTCTGAACTTTCGACCATAAACTAGCTTGGATCAGCAGTCAATAAAGTCTCCATTCGTTCTGTAACGGTTCAGAACACCTCTCCAATTCTTCAAAGAACAGCGTCACACTTTCTGTGTTATTCTCTTCATTCTCTTTTTTTTGCTTATAACGAAAATATGGTTAAGGATAACTTAGCGAGCACTGTTGTGGCATAGGTTAAACCTTACTATTCAATAACCTCCACGATGAATGATGATGTCGAATGGATGAAATCCTCAGGGATTGATCAACACCGAATGAACCATCGAAGATGCTAATATCACCGACTCGCTTAGAAATAGAGTCGAACAAAGTACGGAACATTTAAAAAATTAGTTTTAGCACTCACTTTGCGAGTAAATACTCGTTCCGGTTCAGTGTAGTAATATTCCGAGTAGAAACACAGAGTTCCCATGCAATCAGGTTCGCATCTTTAAATATAAACAGACTTCAGCTTGCTACATACGAGGTCATTTGAAGAGTAAAATGAAATCAGAAAAAAAACCGCCCATTGAAAAAGGACATCAAATCCGGAAATTACTGTTGTGTGTGGCTGCACCAAATTCGTTATAGGGTTTCTACTACTGTCGGAAACATCTAACGAAAGCTTGCATCATCATTATAATGGAAAACCCTTGGTCCGTCAAATTACCCTTGAAAGCCAACTATTTGTGACCATCTTTACTGGGGATAATGTCAGCCTCTGCAACCAAATCTCTAATAAAACCGGTGATAAAGATATGATTAGCAATGATAACGGCGAAAAAAACTCTATACGGCTTTTTTTGATGAATTGAAATGATTCATCAAACAACTATGGATGAGGATGAAAAAACAATACTAAGCGAAGGAGATGCATCAACCTTTTCTGTTTGAGAACTTTTTAATCTCTTTCTCCCTCTCCCTCTCTCACTCTCTCAATCTCTCTCGCTATCTCTTTCTCTCTTTCGCTCTTTGTCCTATCACTTGCCAACTCTTTTTTTCAACAATTAAATCCTCTTCCTGCTCCGAGTAATGAAGAAATTTTTTACCTTATTAACATGAGACATTATTCCGACTCCTACACTCACATTTCTTGTTCCGTTTCAAAATCGTAGTCGCATTTTTTACACTGAATAAGCGCGACGACGTCGTCGTGGGCGAAGTACAGGACAAGCAGCGACGAGAGTAAAGCTATCGACATTGTGTTTAGTTCAGTTTAACTAGGTGTGAATACCATAGCATAAACCGAGTGAAATTCACGTAAAATTATTCATGCAAAACCCTTCTTCATCGCTTTATGATCAGCGGCGGTGTGTTTCACGGCTTGTGGAATCGATCCATACTCGGACGTCAGTAGATTCGATGCCGTTGGGTCGCAAAGTTCTGGGCGAAAATTCGAGCTTGACGAAAAAATATCTGGAAATTGATAAAGCTTCACAAATCCGAGAATATTTCGAGTTCAACTTCAGAGCTGAACGAGGCCGCAATATTGCTTACGACCCATCGGATATATTCACAATTTTCGGAGAATGTGTATAGACAAATAGCAGTAGGGCAAGGGTAAAATAGACACTTGGTCGCTAGCTTTATCTCGACGTAGATTGCTGAATTATCCATGTCCTTTCCAAGATCACTGAATTGACACCAAAATAGTCTAGGCCGATAACCCTGATTGACAGATTGATATACCTCACAAGTCATTGTAGTGGTGAAATCTGTACCGTTTGACATCTGCAATGCAACGAAGAATTGACGTCGGACCTAAAAAGGAACTAATTTACGCCAAACAATTTGTCTTTTTCTTTTTTAAATGCTTTATATAAATTTGCTCTATAACTTACCGCCGCCACTCAGTCGCGACCTGCTACTCCTACGTGTCTAATTGCATTAAGCAATTTATCTCCAGCATAACAAATCAAGTGCTGAAAACAGTAAGACACCGTTATCCGGATACTCAGCTAGGAATGAAAAGTCTAGTAAAATAAGAATCTCTTCACCACAGAGCCACAAAACCAACGATTCGTTATGGTGATGAGGTCCGCTAAACTGCCTCAGAACGTGGTAATACCGTAGCAATCTCAGGACTCCAGGCAATCGGATCCTATGTCATAAATTTTTCTTTGGAAATCGCTGTCTAAGAGATTCCATGGTAACGAATAAAGAATATGCACAGTGGACGGCGATGATGACGACAACACTTAGTCGTTACATGAAATTCTCTCCATAACGATCTCAATTTGAATGTTCGCTGTGAAACCGTAATAGATGTTCTTATGAGGTAGTAGTGAGCAAGCTGGTAAGAATCTTAGAACGACTAGAAAGAAAAAAAGAAGATGGCGAAGATTTAAGAAAAGACAAAACACACAAAAATGAGAAAACACAAAAGAAGCGCGGAAAAAAAACTACAAGATCGGCGATGAGGTGGAAGTGGACGAGACGCGGCGAATAGTCAAGGAGTGGAGTATAGTTGATTTCTTCTAATTCCATGGCTCATGGACGTATTAGTAAAAATCAGCACTTCTTTTGTCCGTTTCTTTGTACTACATTGATGAAAAAATAGTGGAAAATATGCGATAAGTGAAGAAGCAGATGAAGAAAAGTGAACAGAATGAAACAGATTACTAATAGCGTCGAAGACTGCTAACGACGGGGTAATTCACTTCGAAAGGATGTGAGAACGGAATCTGAAAGATGTTAGTTAGATTGCTTTTGCACCAGCGGTGCCCTTAGAAAAACGGTAAAAGAACATATTAGCAAAGCGTTTCACATCTTACCTCTTACGAAGCAAGAGGAGAGTAAACTAAGAGTAAAAAGAGAGACGAGTGTGAGTGAAATGATGATAGAGAAAAATGAGTGAGAACAAATTCCAAGGAGATGAAATGTGGGATAGTCACGGGAGCAACCAGGATATGCAAATAAATCACTATGGCTGATCATTTCAACGTAGTCATAGAAGAGGCCAATGACGGGAAGATTTCACGATGCTCACTTCTACCAATTTAAAAAAGATCTTCAACTCAGCTGAGATGGAAAAGATCATAGGCGCTCTGCCCTATGCAGTTTTTTGCTCAGTTCACTATGATCCTTCATCATCTAGTTAACAACTTCACAATTTTCAGGTGAAAACAAAAGGAAATCATGGAAAAGAGAGGGTAGTCGCAGTGGCACATAAGAACTATGGTTATGACTTCTTTCACAAAGAATTGCTGTCTTTTTCTGTTTGATGCAAATTTCTATGCTACAGAGTTTATTGGTGGGCAAAAACGAATGAAGTTATAATTTTTTAAGTAGGACACAGCCCAATCGCTAGATTGCAATTCTTGAGAAAGTGAAAAACCTCCAAGTAGTAGAATGTTTGGTCGCGCGTACGCGACATAGAATCGCGTCACTCATTGGATTGCGCCGACGACTGCAATTTCAGCCTTTGCAGATTCTTCACAGCGATGGTAGTAGAATATTTCACGGAATTGTGGAGGCGTTGGGTGCAGACAAATGCGATAAAATAGGTGTCCAGAGCTCCAATGGAAACAGTCACATCCCGATTCACTGCAGAAGTTAACGCTGCTACTCCTGGATAACTTATTCCATTATCTACTTCATGCCGCAGAACTGTGATGTTAATTCCGGCACACTTGGTCCTTTGCATGGTCCGATATGTGGGCAGCGTTTGCTTTCGACTACATGGTAAGAAATGAAGTGATGACCGAAGTTTCGGCTCAAATTTTTGGTTGAATTGACGAAGATACGGCGTAGCTTGAGAGTTCTTATTCAACCACAATGATGCTGAGATATATAACTCTCATTCAAATGCAAACGATAGGACTTATTCGTCTTAACTAGACACACTAGGCAAGGAATATATTGGACAAAGATGAACAAAGAGCTGTTTAAAACTCCCTTACTTGATACTTGATACTTGAATGGTACGTCCTCACTATCTGTGCGGGCCCCCAGCATAATCCCCATTTTTCGAAGATTTGTTGGGTAAGCCATTATGGTTCCCTGGAGTCTCGAGGTCAGCCTGGTCAAAGTCTGCCCCAAGTCTTCACCACCACAGGCAGTCGCAGCCCTTGTGATCAGAGGGAGATTTGCCACCATGCCACTAGTTTGATACCAGGACGGTGGTGGATCCTGGTACTGGTTTACTCTTAGCTAGGCTTCCTGATGGAAACGTCCGACTCCTTCTCAGCTTGGTAGACCCTGCCAGAGGATGAATTCCGGCTGTACATCGCAGTCCGACACCCAGAAACACCTCACAGCCACGATGAGGCGGTAAACCGTTGGGAGGAAAACCTCCCTAGAAATTAACAATATACAAAAGCTCCACTCGCGCAATGATTTCAACCAGATAGTAGTAAGAGGGTTTCACCATAGAAGATGTTCAAATATTACAAGCGAGAACAACACTTGGATACACAGTGCTAACTTTTTAATTCCCACGACCGACTTTTTATTAGCCTCGGCATTTATCAAATAGTTCTCGATAATCTTGCTGAGCAAACACGAAGTGTTACTTTCTTCTTTATTCCATTAATGCTGACGTTTCGGCGGATTTCGCCTTCTTCAGAGCCTGGAAGGGTATACTGATAGGCAATTTGTCCTTCGACGTTACCGCGCTGTACACCAACGTATCGAATGACTCCGCAATGCAAGCCATGTTCGAACTTCTTGTTGAACATGAAGCAGGAATAAATATGCATGGCTTGTCCATTCAGCAGTTCATGGCTCTCTTAAAAGAGTGTGTGAACTGCTCGATTTTCAGATGGTCTGGGAAATACTACGCGCAAATAAGGAGGTTGGCAATGGGACAGCGACTGGCGCCAAGTGTTGCCATTGCATTTATGTCTAAAATAGAAGCCCACGCTATTGATCTCCGGCCGGTACTCTACTGTAGATATATAGATGACTGCTTTGTCGTCTTCTCTACTCAGGAGGACATGGACAAATGCTTAGAATTGTTGAATGAGGAGCCAGAGTACATCAATTTTACCCGTGAGAAACCAAAAGAAGATTCCCAAGATCGACTTTCTGTTAACCACGGCATTGATTGGTAATTCGATGTTTTTCTTCAATGAGCAGACACGAAGTTGTTACTATAGAATTTATTAGGATAACACAGCTGACGTTTCCGCGGTTTCGCCTTCTTCAGAGCCTGGAAAGATCAAATTGGGACGCGAACTACTCAGCTAAACACTTTCATAACCCTAGTAGATGAAACTTAACAAATAAATTTGCATTCGCATAAGAAACAGCTTTATTTAAACACCTACCGCTTATATATTTATTTATATGATTTTATAAACTGACCTTCTTTAGCTGATGCGAGGTTGGTATAGGTCTTCGCTGTCGTTGTGACAACTTTTGTGAGTGGGACACTCATAACATCACGGCTCTGAGGAAGTCGAAATCGCCGAAACGTCAGCCATCGACCAACAACACCAACAACAACGACAACAACAGTGAAGACCTATACCAACCTCGCACCAGCTAAAGAAGATCAGTTTACAAGATCATATAAATAAATATATCAACTATCTATGCTGAGGTTTATAGAAAGTCGATCTTTTGAGTTATTAAGAGATGTACTTACCGTTTACTTGTTGTAAGTATCTAAGTCAGTTGGTGGATAGCAGCCGCACAGAGTAATACATGGGCGATGACAGTGCCCGTGTCAGGTCATTGGATCAGCCTGAGGTATGGCGCTAGGTCACGCGTGATGACAAGACACTCCTCCTTGCGGTTCATTTTTGAATTTTTTGAAGAAGGCGAAACCACCGAAACGTCAGCTACTGTATCATAATAAACTCTATAATAACAACCTCGTGTCTGCTTATTGAAGAAAAACGTCAGAAGAAGATTGGTTTCCATTTCTTAACGTTTAGATTAACTTATCTGATAACGGTTACATGACAAAATGGTACCGAAAACCAATTAAGAAGAACATCCTCGTTCATTTCCGCTCCTCCCACTCTACACACACAAAAAAGGGCGCTCGTAAGAAACATGTTTCGAACAGCCACCTCTGTGTGCACGAAGAGGAAACTAAAAGAGGAATCGCGCAACTTGGTCCGGCAAATAACCATCTCCAATGGCTACGAAATAGTAACCTCACGAGATAAGTCTAGAACGACAGCGGCGCCCCCAAAAGGAGAAACGTGGACAAGATAAAACCCCATTTATGTTGCCCTTCATTAGTGATGAAGTAAGTGTAGCTATAAAACGATGCTTAAGAAGGGCAGGTATAGAGGAATCGATAGCGATAACTGAAATATCACCCGATTCCCTTCGTCTTCAATTAGTTCGTAACCGACTATGCGAAACACAAAGTTGCCTAATTTGCCATTACGCCAAGGACGGGACCGCATGAGTTCAGGTAGGATATACTTGATCTCTTGTAGTATTTGCGGATACTAATATATTGGCGAAACGGGTAGACGTTTATGTATCCGCATAAAAGAACACCTAGATGGCAAAGGAAAAGCAAGACTAACTACCCCACTAGAGACGCATAGGATACAAAAGCATAGCTGGGACGATTTTGATATTAAAGTCAATATCCTCGCACAGAATGCCAAAACACCAACGCGCAAACTTCTAGAGGCTTTTTGGATAAATACCAAGAACCCTAGAATGAACAGCAGGGAGGAACGTCCGGAGATCACACGTGATCTGGCCCCGTACCTTCACATCGACTTTTGATGTCGGGTGGTGCATTCATCGACCATATGCGACTCTGAGCTGCTGTTCTTCCTGAGTGGAAGGCACGTAATAAACGGTAGGTTTTTCGAGAAGTTGTTGATCGTGTGGTTGCGATTTAGATTTTCATCTTTCTGTATGTGTTATCGGAGCGTTTGACTTAGTAAATTGCCTATCAATATACCCTCCCAGGCTTTCAAGAAGGCGAAATCCGCCGAAACGTCAGCTTTAATGGAATAAAGAATAAAGTAACACCTCGTGTTTGCACAGTAAGAATATCGAGAAGCTAACTTTTTATTTACTGTCTATTATAATTTTTTTCACGACAGGGTATAATACGAAATGCAGCCACAACGATGCTGAGACACCTGCAAAACACTGGACCACAAGTGTCTTTTCCAGGGGCTAACGCGTTCACCACCACACCATGCGGGTCCTTCGTTTCGCCTGTCTCTCAGCTAGTTCATTGCCGATTTGAGCTGCCCAGATCAATCCCGTTGACGGGTGACTGCTGATGGCACTGATCGACAGGACTAGCTGAGACACAGGCGAAACGAAGGATCCGCATGTTGCGGTGGTAAACGCGTAAGCCCCTGGAAAGGGTAAAGAGCGTCCGTTCCCCCACCGCAGACACCTCACCTGCGCTCCGGAGTTTTGCTGGTGTGTCTAATACTTGGATACTTGGACAGCCCGTCCTCACTGGTTGTGCGGGTTCCACCGTAATCTCCACTTTTCGCAGTTTTGCTGGCTTAGCTATTGTGTTTTCCTGGAGTTCCGAGGTCAGTCTATCCAAAGTCTGCCCAGGTCGTCACCACCACAGGCAGTCGCAGCCCTTGTGTATCAGAGGGAGATTTACCACCATGCTACTGGTTTGATATCATGGCCGTGGTCGATCGTAGTATTGGTTTACTCTTAGCTAGGCTTCTTGAAGGAAAAGCCGGACTCCTTCCCAGCTTGAGAGATCCTGCCAGGGGGGATGGACCTCCCACTGTAAATCGCAGCCCGACACCCAGGAACACCCCCCAGCCACGATGAGGAGGTAAACAATACAAGGAAGAATTTGTGAATGTGGATGAGAACTGGTAAAACAAAGACTCGCCATTTCCTGGAGAATGTTTGTAACAGAAATATCATGCTCAGGTACACGGAATTCGGTAGTTCCAGTAATTTGCTAGTACCGAATAATCACCAGTTCAAGATAGAATCACCAACTTCGTATGGATTTACAATACGAGACTTTTGTTGTTGCTACAGATCAAACCTCTAGTTTGGAAAATTAAAGCATTCATAACGGTAATAGTACAATAATAACGGTATGATAATGTCAGCGGAATCAACGACCGAAGAGAAGACAAACTAATGAGCAAGAATTAGTATTAAATACAAGAAAGTGGCTTCTGCACTAGATTGGTGATGTGATATAAGAAACAAGTTTCATACAGGACATCACTAAACCAATATATTATGGAGCAGCTATTACGTAATAACTACAGATCGGCTTCTCAGATATCCACTCTGATGTAGCTGCTTGCATAAAAGTTGGTGTGAAGGGTATACATTAGATCGTACAGAAAGTTCATATGAAAGCGGACATGGAATGAATAATCACAGTACTTGATATCATGCCATGTTTTGTTTTAACGTCCTATTATTTACCAAGAGATTTCTCAGTTATGCTATTAATTCTTTCTGTAGTATACGAAAAGCGTGGTGGGAGAAGTGGTGCAATAGGTGCATGTTCGCTGGTTCCACCCTGCCCTGGGCCTACCGACCCCCAACCCCTTCCTCTACCCCATTCCTCCTGGGTCGGGAAATGATACAAGAGCTGTCTAAGAAAAAGCCGCATCTAATTTCGATAAGGATTTCAGAAAATCTATTAGGAATTCTAAATCACCGTGTGATAGCCGAATCCGCACTCAAATGCGAAAACTTCCGGGTTACAGATCCAAGATAACGGAACGAATCAAAGAAGTGCTGGAATCTGTTTCATCCATATGCGAAGGCCAGCAATACGTATAAATATTCAAAAAAAAATTTCGCTTTGCAAACATCAATTCTTTAAACATAGAAAAAAATTCTACAGACGATTTTGTGGTTGCGTTACGAACGGATATTCCCACACTGCGGATGGTTTTATTGCTACCGATCAGTCGTCACTTAAGTCATGTTTGACATCCTACAAATATTGGTTGATATTATTGTTTAGAGCACCTGTTTAAAGTCTACGCGATCGTCAAGTATTCGTCTCCTTCATCTTTCCCCTTTCTCTCCTCATGTGTCCATCTTGCAGAAATGTTGTGCCCATCCACAATAGGGTCTCACTAATTCTAGAAGAAAGCCATAATTGAAGTTTTTGTGCAGGCACAGCCTACCGTCGTTAAAACCACAAGTGCGAAGCATTCGACTGGTTTTACAAAGACGTCAGTTACGCCAGTTAAAGCAGAGTTAGAGCAGCTGCTTAACAGAAGTAGTACGACGATCTTTTAACAAGATTGTATTGTACGCATCAGAATGATTACACATGTCCGCTAAAAAGTACCATACTACTCGGAACTTTAGATGGGCTTCGAAGGCGCAGTTACCCTTTCCAGGTGCTCACGTGCTACCGACTACACCAACCGAGCCTCTTCTTTAGCCTTTTTGCCCGGCGGTGTTTTAGCCTATCGATGCCATCAGCAATCACGCATAAACGGGAATTATCTGGAGAACAAAAGTCGGCATTGAACCTCATTAAACTGAAGCAAGAGACGAAATCACAACGTCTTAAAATCTACTTACTCTCTTTTTTCTATTCTTTTCTATTCTATTTTTCTAATCTTTTCCATTGCAGAGTTGCATGTTGAAATAAGCCACTTGAAAAAAAACTGATCGTACAGACGCCATGTAGGCCACTCCCTCAACTTCAAAATGGCACCTGCAGATGCCACTCGTCCCGAATGTGTTAATCAGTACTCCGCTCTGTCTTACCTACACGCCTCATCTCCTCTCTTCAGCACAGACAAGAAGAACGTTCCACATCTCATAAGAGAAAATAAAACGGATTCGCTCTGAATAAATAGAATTCTGCTGAATAATTTGACAGACGGTAAAAGAATACATGGGATCCCAAACTCTCACAACATCATTACAGAATGAACATTTTCGGAGCAGTGCATTTCCAAGGAGTGAAAAAGAGTTATCAGCATGCTGACTACTAGATGTTTCCACTCTGTAAGTGTTAAGGGCGATAACTCATTTCTAACGACCACATAGCGTTCCTGACGATAAAAAAAAAGGCAAAACGATGCTGAACAGTGCCATAACGTTCTTGTATTTAAGAAGAAGTGCGAAAAGAAAAAGGAGGCATAAGGACTGGATAGAATTTTCAGAGGTGTTTCGGATGAACTAAGCTTATGGACTTCATATACAAGACAGGTGAGCATATTTTAAAGGAAACTATTACTTTAGAGACTACTCTCCATCTTATGGAGAATATTCTTTAACGCCGTCACTTGTTGGGCTTCCCATTGTATAGTCCTTATATGAAATCGTCAATAGCTTTTATGTATAAAATCGCATATGTTTTCTTCTAAATAAACTATACAAGTAAACTATACAAGTGAAGTATTATGCAAGTTTTTCTCTGATGAAGTGTTCATGCAAAAATAAGCATCTTACCCACCGTTTATCTGATGTACTTTGGCTCATTGAATTAGTAGTATTGGAATTTACTGAGAGGCAAGGACTCGGAAACCTCTCTTCCTCAAGGGATAGCTCTTCTTTCCCAAGAATAACTCTACGTACTTCAGATGACATATAAGGATCGATGCGCTATTCGTAAATTGTATGCTTGTGCAATTTCTTAGTTTCCATATTTCCTTAACTCTTCCTCATTCAATTCTTGTACAATTCACAACCTACTCATTTTACTTCTCCTATTAATCTTCCGATCTGGTTATTTTTGCAGCACATAAAGGTAATGGTAGGAAAGATTGAGGTTCACGGGCATGGGCAGCGTACTGGTTAGAGATGGCTTGCGACACACATGTGGTCACTGGCTCGACCCAGCACCAGGATTAACCAGGCCCATTAACCCTCCGAGGATGGCAAATTGGTACTAGACTTCTGTACGAGGATAAAAAAGACTTTTCACATCGGTATGCATCCACATATCATTGTACAAGCCAAAAATGCATTCGTGTCGCGCTTTACGTAACGCTTTAAGTTCAAGGCTCACGCAGGTCTCATATGGCGGCGTGCTAAAGATAAGCATCACCTGCTGCTAAGCCAACGAACACAATGTGAGGGATGTGTGCTACTACAATATACACTGAAAAAAAAGACTATCACTAGTCGTCACTTTATATTTACTGCCTTCCTTACTTGATGTTTGGATGGTCCCTCTTCAGTGGTTGTGCTGGCCCCCAGCATAATTTCCATTCTTCGGAGACTTGCTGGCTTAGCCATCGTGGTTCCCTGGAGTCTCGACGACAGCCTGGCCAAAGTCTGCCCGAGGCCGTCATCACCACAGGTGGTCGCCGCCCTTGTGGATTAGAGGGAGATTTGCACCATGCCACTAGTTGGATACCAGGACGGTGGTGGATCCTGGTATTGGTTTACTCTTAGCTGGGCTTCTTGGTGGAAACGTCGGACTCCTTCTCAGCTTGAGAGACCCTGCCGTGGGATGGATCCCCGCTTGTACATTGAGGGGGTAAAACGTTAGGAGGACTTACTGCCTACTTTTTTTTAATTGCAGGGGTATTATGTAAAAACATAACCATAATGGTACCCAGGATCGGCTTTCTATTAACCTCGGCATTGGATTATGAATTCGTCGTTTTCTCGCTCAGCAATAGAGCGTATTAGTGTACCCTTCCAGGCTCTGAAGAAGGCGATTCTGCCGAAGCGTCAGCTACGACTGCGTTGTATGTGTGTTATTGCATGGAAGTAAACGTATGCTGTTTAACAACCTCGCGATTGCTGAGAGAGAAAACGACGAATTCATAACCATAATGACCACAACATTCTGATTTATACCCAGCTTCAACTTAACTGGATTCAGTGCCGATTTGTGCTCCACAGATCAATGCCGTTGACGAATGATTGCTGATAGCTCTCATAGGGTCAATAACACGGATGAGAGAATGGCAAAACGAAGGACACATGGTGTGGTGATGGTGGACGTGTTAGGCCCCGGATAGGGTAATAGCATGTTCGCTCCTCAACGCAGAGACCAGCGATTCGGAGCTTTGCAAACATCTTAGCATCATTATGATTATTTCTAGTGTTCAGCGAAACTCTACATTCATTCATACAAGAAAATTTTACGTCGTAAACATACGAACACTTCAACGAACTTAAGATCGACAGAAAAACTGCTCATTCAATAACTAGGTCGGGCTGAAAAGAAACATGCACGTAACGGAGTTCAGAAACTGTAATCAAATGAGAAAAGTCGACCCACATCTAAGGGATAAAAAAGATATTCCTTAGATGTGGGTCGACTAGATATCCCTCTCTGCTCTGATCAATCGCTGAGGAATCCGACATGCAGTCGACTTCACAAGATATCGTTAGAGGTGAATGAATCCATATCTGGCCTGTGCAATGACTGCCGGTGGCCTAGCCATGAAATCTCGCTGTTATCCTCTCAGAGAAGACCAGTAACAATTTTCCGACCCTAGAAGAATCAAAGTCTTTGTGAGCCCTGGGCGCAGGATCGGACTAAAGATCACATGTTTATTACAGAGCACCTATACACCATTGTGCTAAACGCACCCGACCCACATAGGGAGAATCTGGGGACAATAAAAAATACCCTTCACGCTTCTATCACTGAAGTTCTTTCTGCTATGTTAGTGTCACAAGCAATCGCTAGTAATCACATAATGTGTCTTGCAATTGGATCAAATATCTTTATGGAAAGCAGATGGAAGTGAATACATGGCTGATGTGGATACGGTGTAAATATGTTATGTCTGTAGGATCACATTCTAAATGACGAGGAATTGCGGACGTTCAGTGGCAGGTCTGATTTAAATCTCTTCGATGTCTGAAGTCCTTATTGACTAGAACTTGGTTCACATAGGTTTGTTGGTATTCGTTTTAGATTGAGAAAAGTGATTTTTCGATTAGATCTCATTTGCTACTTATTCTCGCCTATTTCCAGTTGTACACTTGTAACCACCGTCCTCGGTGGTCCGGAGAGATCCATAGCACCATGGCCATGCTCGACATTAAGACAATTTCTCCACAAATGAACAATCACTTTAACGCTAAGATATTAAGTTATAAAATAGTTGACGATGGAAAATTTGCAGTAAGTTCTGCCTCTCAAAAATTTTGCCAACCAGGATTACTTTCTACGTGGTTCGCTGACTAACGTCATGGTTTCTTTAGGTGTTTAGTATCCAAATAACAGTCGATGGTTATACATGGACTGTAGAACGTCGGTACAGTGAGTTTGATGCAATGGATATGCGTCGTTTTCCAGATCGTAAGAAATCGTTTCTGCCGCCAAAGCGCCTGATTCGGAATCTGGTGAGTCGTCCTCACCGTATACTTTCTTTTACTCTGTGTTTCCTTTTTTTTATTCTTCCTATTCCCGTGTGGCGCAGTGGTCGGAGGCGCCCTGCAACACACACGTGGAATAGATCCCCGCGCCCATGGCCCACCAAGCCTTCCATCCCTCCGGGGTCAGCAAATTGGTACCAAACATGTTTGGCAGGATAGAAGCACTGGCTCGATGCATCGGTAGGCTGCTGCGAGTCATTATAAAGACCAAATTTGCGTTCAGTCACCTCCAAACGATGCTTAATGAAGTCGAATGCATGGCGTATCCCTCAGGGATTGATCAACACCGAGAGCTTTATCCTTTTTCATCCTTGTCTTTCCTATTCCCAAGTTTTCAACTTATTTGGCACAAAAATTTGCGGAATAAGGCAGATTCCTCTTTTTATGGACGTGTTTCATCTGCCTAGTCAATTTGACTTGAATCTAGCACGTTCCTTAGGGCGGCTTATGGATTTTATGTGGTGTCTACTTTTCTGCCTGCCCAGTTAAGTATCGAGTTCCAAAAGGAAATCGTTTCCTTTTGGACAGGAAGTGATGAAAGGATGTCAAAAAGGAAAGAAAGGTAGGGTAGTGATCACGAGAAGGTGGTTTCTCACATGAATAGTCACCGGTGTTGTGGTAGAATGGTTTTCAGATATTTAATTTAAATGATAATCCTAGTGTTTTTTATCCAATAAGCATCTTCTTACCTTTGGTCAATCTGGTTTAGTAGAAGAATGAAAACCAGACAAATTTTATCTTTAGCGATTTATGCTATAACCCTCTTCAAGCAGGAACGTTTGAGAACTCAGTATTGTTACTTACTGTTTAAATCAAGAAAGATGGTTCTACTTTTGAACTGAATACGCTCCGAGACACTACAGACAGTACGCTATCTTTCCTTTCATGAGAAATATGTTAATACAGCAATTTGAATCGTTTCGACTATGAATTGCTTCCTTACGTCTTTCCTCACTTTCGGCGGACATTTCTGTTGAACTTTCCCATACTTTATATAATACAGCGTTATGGTTCATGCATAGTGTCGTCCAGATTCGCTTCAATCTGAGAACAGAATCGTTTCGCCAGATATTGGTAGATTTTGAATATCAATATTTAGGTTGAATTCTGCTAGGTTTGACAGGTGAGAAACTTCAAACATCATGATTGTTCCAAGCGAATAAGTAATATTGTTCTCTGCTTCTGATGGGAGATTGGAGATTACGATCTATTGTTCTTTTTCCCGCATCATTCTAGTAGTCGATAAATGCTAACAGCATGTCTTAGGAGACCAGAGATTTCTCTTAAGAATGGCTAACCCTACTATTGATTCGTAGGTGATGACTTCCTGCAAAGACGGCCTGAAAGCTAGCATTATTCACATCGCTTTCTATCGAACAAATTGCACAGAGTCACAATATTTTTATTAAATAAAAATTTCTGCTCGCACAGTCTTTTGCAAAAGCGGGAACTTGAAGGAAATTTCAACTATGAGTCCATCTGTGAGATTTCCTACCTAAATCGATAATAAATTTTAAACATGTAAGTATATTTAGTAGGTACTTGCTAAGATACTTGAACGGCCTTTCTTCACGAGTTGTGAGGGTTCCAGAGGATAAAGCTCTCGGCGTTGATCCATCCTGAGGGATCAATCATGCATTAGACTTTACTAGGCATCGTTTGGAGGTGACTGAATGCATATCTGGCCTTTACAATGACCCGCGGTGGCCCACCTATGTATTGAACTGGTATTGCTATCTTCCCAGACGAATCTGCTGCCCAATTTACCGACGCTGGAGGGATAGAGGGTTGGTGGACCCTATGGCGCGGAGATCGATTCCATGTATATTGCAGGGCGCCTTCGACCAATGCGCTACACTTCCGTTGGGAAATTATATATGGTAAAAGAACTGTATTATATATTATGTAGTGTGTAGTATATTGTAAAGGGCGGGTGTGGCGCAGTGGTCGGAGGCGCCCTGCAGCACACACTTGGAATCAATCCCCTCGCCCATGGCCCACTAAGCTTCCCATCTCTCCGGGATCGGCAGATTGGTACCAAACTGGTCTGTGAGGATAGCAGCACAGGCTTGGTCATCGGTACGCCGCAGCGAGTCATTTTTAAAGGCCAGATATGCATTTAATCACCTCCAAACGATGCGTAGTGAAGTCGAATACATGGCGCATCCCTTAGAGATTAATCACGAGAGCTTTATTCTGTATCCTTTTTAGTATAATGTATATTATGAAGCTGTAGTATATTCAGTGAGACTTTTTTTTAAACGTATACTACGTGGGCCAGGTTTGGAGGTCTATTACCACATTAAGGTGAATGTTTTCATCTATTTTTTAGTGTAGCAGAATGGAAACTTCTGTTAGCTGTTTGGAAAGTGGACTTTTAATGTTATGCCTTTGACTGAATTCCATATTTGTTTTGAAAATAACCGTTTATCGCGGTCCTGAGTTTTAAAACTGTGACTTCCATGCTGTGTCGTTCCAGGATCCTGAGTTCTTGGAAGAACGTCGTGCTGAATTGGAGAAATACTGTCGAGCTCTTCTTGAACTGGAACTCTGGTGTCAAAAACAGAAGAAGGTCAACTCGTTGCCGTTGCTCACAGCAAAATTCTTCGATTTCCATCAATATGTGGGTTCATCATAGTTCTTTTCTGGTTGTTTTTGAATTCATTGATTAGAGTTATACTCCAGTACACATACACTAACAACACTAACATACTAACGCCAACTAAAACTTTGCTTGTATTCCCTTCCATACGTTGGTGCTTGTCTTTCACTTAGTTATTCTTTGATCCAATGTATTTAATTCCTAAGTACTGGCTCTCGTGAAGTGTTGATCTTAAGTCCTAGTCTTCAGTTTAATTATGTTGATTTATATAGTTATTGTAGACTCTTTTATAGAGTTATCTTGTTTGGTGTTGCTCAGTCGTCATTCACTTTCTTTTCTTCTTTCACTACTTCGTCCTTAGCTCTTTTGCTGCTTTGTAAGGAACGAGAACTTTTTCCCTAAAGATCCAAGTTGAAAAGAATGTATAATATTGTTTTCTTAACGCTGGAAATCGTCCAGATTAACTCATGCAGTCGACCGAGCCACTTTCCTTCCTATTCGTAAATATGTCAAGGGAGGTTTTTTAACGAGTTTTTTGGTTTCTATAATTTACTAGTATTTATATGAGAAAACTATGCAATCCTCCTGATTTTTTCTTGATCACTAATGGAGCTTGCAGGAGCAATTCGTTGTTATTTTTACATTAGTTTTGGACTACTTGCAAACTTTTGCGAAATAGTTATTGATTGAAAGATTATGCCATAAGAAAGGCTTCTTTTGTTTCGATTTCGTTGAGTAGAGCTGTATTAAAGTTACATCATTATTACTGAACTGTCTACCGTTTCCGCTCAGAACGGAAATTGTTGAAGCTATGGATTTTACTGGTTCATTTGCGTTAGCGCGCATTGATTTCAATGCTTGTGGTGCGAAAGTAGTGGTCTTTCTACTTGGAACGAACACTTCTCATTTCATGCTGAACCTTATTAAATGAAAAAACTCTTACACTATACAGATCTTTGCCTAGAAGTTGCGATCTCTCTTGTTCTACCACGATGTGATTCTGATTTCCTTCAATCTACATAAAAGGGCCATGGTTTTAAATTTCTTGTGCAAAGGCTTAGATTTCGTACATAAAAGCGATTGAACGAGCAGGATTTCACCGATCAGGACATGATAGTGTTCCCAGTGTATCATCAGTGTTCGTCGCTGCCATTCTTGCGTTGGAGTATCAAAAAATCGAAATTTGTGATCAAGCTCCTTGGAAATTTTAGTTCTGACCAGGTTTATAACTGAAACAATATTTTACGCATATACCCTTAGGGGCTATATAACAAAGTTTATTTTATAAGTCTATGAGTCTCTGAAGTCCTTGAATACTCCACTATTTCATCCTATTGGTACTTTCCTATTACCAATTAATCTTAAAATTGAATGCGTACCTTACATTTCCAAGGAATTTACACATGCTTCACCAATCCTACTTATTCCTCGGATGTTTGGAACAAGTCCCCTCGATACTGAAATCTTTTCCATGAGTTTTTATCCCTGTTTAATTTTCCATGCTATGGACATCCTGGCCTGTATATTTATTAGGACTTATGTCTTATGGTAGTTTGATCATCGTTTTAGATGGTGTTCAAATTTTTTTACTCAACTTTCCAACTCTGATTACATTAGGATACCGTGCTTTACCTAGTGTTTGTCTTGAGTTTCTTACGGTTAATGTAAAAGGATGATAAAGGATAAAGCTCTCGACGTTGTTCAATCCCTGAGGGATGCGCCATGCAGTCGACTTCACTAAGCATCGTTTGGGGGGTGAATGAATACATATCTGACCTTTACAATGACTCATGGTGACCTGCCGAATTATTGGGGCAGTGCTGTTATCCTCCCAGACAAGTATGGTACAAATTTACCGACACCAGAGGGATGGAATGCTTGGTGGGCGAGAGGCGAGGAATCGATCCCATGTGTGTGTTGCAGGGCGCCTCCGACCACTGCGCCAAACGCGCCCTTGGTTAACATAGTTTATAGGAATATGCCCTTTTACACACTACTTATATATTTTTGATAGTCTTTTCACGTTGGTATAATAGAGGGGCTATTTACTGTCCTATTTTTCGACTACATTATTTGGTTATTTGCTTATTCATTTTGTTCATCTGTGGAGTTTTTACCATGAGACATCCGATCTAATACGTCCGTGAATTGCTAATAGGTGCTAATGAAGTGAGCGGGCTTGTTCTTTCTCTTCATGGCACCGTTTCTGTTAATGTACTTTTTACTTCTTTTAACTAACGAATCAATTTACACCTCTTTTTTTCTGGACCCATTTTATGAAATCTTTGTAAATACTTCGTTTATATCAATTAGCGTTGCTGTTTTGAAGGTTACTAGAAGGCGAACTGTTTAAGGTGAATCGTGCACATCTCGTCGTCTCTTGAGTAATGTATTCACTGTACAAATCACATCAAATGCTTGTAAATCAATATCAGTGTGGTTGTGCAGATACTTTTTTTTAACTCTGATTTTTCCCTAACTTTTTTTAGATGCACGTTTAACAAAGTGGTTAAAGGTGGCCTTCAAACCACATGCTCGTCCTTTTTTTCTATCCCACGCCTCGGAAAGACCAGGTCTTCCATCCCTGTTTTACCACTAAATTAGTATCAGATGTTTGTGAATGGGCAACAAAAAAAGAAAGACTGGATAGATACATCGGAAGACCATTGTATAGGTCAAACATGCATTCTATCGCTTCTGTGATACCAAATGATGTGAAAGGCACTGCTTAGGGATTGATCAGCTCCGGATTTTTATCTTTTACGCTTTTCCTTTAATTTTTGCAAAGTTATGGTGCATGAAGGTTTCCACTCCACACCGACTTTTGAGGCATGCTTAGTTCTCACACTATTGCCATACTGGTTTTTCATCACTTGAATCTTCAAGCTTCTGAGCTTTTCGTTTTCTAAACCAAATTTCATTTTTTTATTCCTGCTTACTGGACACAATAGTGGGTAAGTCGCAATCAAATGAAACCAACAAAAACTTGTTCCGAAGTGATGGGATCTCATACTTGCGGAAGCAGTCAAGCCTAAGGTTTCGTAATGTCATCACAGTAAATTTTGGTAAGGAATAGATTCTGTTAAAAGGTTCTTTTTAAAGCTTCTGTTTCACTCTACCAGATAAGCCCTCTTTGTTGTATTTTACTAGGAGCGCGATAAGACCACGGTATGCACACAGTAATATTAATATGTAATAATAACAGTACGAAAAAAATTTTCCCACTTTACAAAAAAGTGTTGCTAACATAATGCAACAGTCTTTTCGTGTTGTTTAATAGTAGGCCATCTTTCTTCTTCAACTATGAGGAGAAAAACTCATCTGACTAAAAGTTACGTTGAACGAACACTTTATTTAATGCTTTATTTGACAATAGTTTAAGTTATAAACATGCGCTGTTTGAGTAAGAGAAGAGAAAAAGTATTCCTTGAAACAGGAATACTGCGATAGGAATGAAATTTGGAAAGCCATACGTTTACGACCAACAGAATCTCTGGTAGACTATGCTGGTAAGCAAGAGAACTGATTTAAGCTGACAATCCACTACTTTTAGTGTTTTCCATCATTTCGCTGTCCTTAAGGTTTTGTACAATTCGAGAAACAAAGAAGCACCTGAAATCTGTTTGAAATAGATACAATGTTTGGTGTTATAAATCGACATAGTGTACGGTGTGTCCTATTTTTTGGTTTTCTTTTGGAGAAAGTCGGGAAAATCTCTTGTACTTTATAGCTGTTACGTTTATAGTTAGAGAAAACAGAAGGAGCGAAACATATCAAAGGTGTTCAATATTGTGGTGGAAGCCGATAATCCAACTATCTTGACACCGATTGATGCTTAAAATTAAAGCGAAAGGATCCCTTCGATGGAGTCGAGTATTTGTTGAAAGTAACGCTCGTGTTGTACATTCTTATCATCTAACTTGAAGTTTCCAATCGATACGGCACAAACAATATACAACACTGATAACTTGTTCCAATTTACTGTAAGAAAAACTCAGAATAAGAAAAACTTCTAGTGCTCAGTGTCTGCGTTTTGTTGGGTTGTATGTTCACCGCGCAACGAGCTGGCTCGTTTCATTCGCCAGTACTGGAGTCGGGTCCATATCTCGCGCACAGCCAAATACGTCATGGCAATGTTTTTGACTGCAAAAAGACTGAGATCGTAGTGTCTGCCTCTTTGCTGGATCTCCAAAAATACGTAAAGATAGATGCGAAGGCCGAGGAATGGTCCGTTCACCTAAAAATTCAGTGTTTTCGGACTTCGACGAGCTATAGGATTAGAAGTCAGAAATGTCTCGAAAATTCTGCTGCATCTAAGTGGCAGCAAATGCTATTATCTTCTACCCTTTTACTTATTTTAGTCTCAAAGTTGATAACACTTACGATGAGCACATATATCAGACTCCAGATCTTATCGTTCATATACAAGAGCCGAGGGTATCGTCCAAATCGAAGTTTAAGAAGTGCGAATGTCGGCATAACAAAATTTAGACATCCAAAGATTAAGATAGTAAGATCGAGCCAAAGAGGTAGATTCCAGCCATCTTTCTAAATGAATTTTGTAGTAATTATAGTAAGCAATAGCTTACAATTAGGTGGTTGAAGTGAACTAATATGACAAGAAGCTCAAGGATTTTTCTCAACTCAGATTACTCCAAAATAGTAGTTTTCTAGTAGACTGATCATGTTTGGTTTTCTTTCTTCTTAATTCTGAATGTACGCAATATTTCTTGACAAGAAGTACTTTTGAGCATATCAATTTTAAACGTAAGAAAAGCATATGCGACCAGCGACGTATTCTATATAGGAGAGGATATTAATTGCCGGTGGTAAAACTCACGAATGATTGCCAGAGAAGATCAAGGAAATAAATGTTGTCGACAAGATCAAGACAAATGGCAGTGACAAGATAAGTTATGTAAAGCTGGCGAGCGCTCATGAGAGGTGTGTAGTGATGTGCTTCTAGCATGAATAGGAAGATCAGCACCGACAACGAGAGCCCAAGCTTAAACAGGTGATCGTCGAAATGCTTGTCGTTATTGTCCAGTGGTCCGGGAGGCAGCTGAAATTCAAATAGCCTGATTCATTTTGACGTGTCTTCCACTTATTTCGTTAAATTTGAGTGCATTTCGTACTTCAGAATAAAAGAGACGGAAACATATGGCAACTTTTCCTACCAACACCAGGGAGTAGATAAGCCAACCTATCCATGCGAATTTCACTTTGCCATCTGAAATCAGGTTTTTTTATAAAGCGGGATATAAGTATTTAAAAAATTTTCTGCTGATTTCCTTTTATCACTGAGGAATCTGCCAACCCACCAACTGAACACACCTCCTCCATTTGAGTTTGATTGTACCTGATAGCGAGCACAAGCAACCACAACAATACAACAATGACAAGTGCATCAGCGCCGATCCATGAGTACCATATTTTATCCGAAAGTACTGCGACATAGTAGTAATTGAGAAGTCCTAGTTGAATAATGACAAGAACTAGACAGATAATGAACGAGGATACATCGAGAAATCCTCGAACACAGTGTCCTGAAATGCTAAGACCTTGAAAGCTCCTATAACTAGCAATTTCTTTAACAGTATAATGTCGGCTTAGTTATCTGTTTTATTTGGAAGTATCTCTTTCATTACCATGACCTAACAAATACGAAATTATTTTCCGAGGGATTTAAGCATATTTTCAGTTTGCGTTTGAGATGCTATCAAACAGCAACGTTTACCAGGAACAACGGCCATTGTGTGGTATTTAGTCGGTGGCGCAAGTACTAATGCGACCTGGTCACCAGGATTGCAATTGTCGCCTGTTTTCAGTGGATTTTCTTCGCCTCCGTCGTAGTACGAGGCGTGAGGATTGTATTCTTCGGCGTTTTCCTCGATCACTTCCTCAATTACGTGTCTGGGATCTCGACCAATTGTGTTTGCGTACACAGCTTCTGAAACTATCAGGGTAGAAATTCCATGTGATATATTTTAGCTGAAGAATAGTCAATGAAATGAAATGTGGAACAGGATTTAACTGCGTCATGAAGGCGACGAAAAGACTGAAAAGAATTTATGCACACAAACTCATACGTTTTTTCATCGACTCCACCCTCTCAATAAAAGGTGTCGTAATCGGATTATGGGTGTGAGCCATTTCGACATAGTTGCGAGCAATTTTTCGTTATGCCTTTGGAGCTAGCGTCTACAAAATTTTGTAAATGTAAAGATGGCAAACATAGTCAATTACAACATATGCAATGACGCTTACAGGAAAAGCGAAATGTAAGCGTTTTTTTGTGATTTCGCCGTAGTCTCAATGTGTTTTGATGATCAGCCAGCTACCTCGGAATACACTTTCGTCAAAAAATATTAGCTAAGGAGGCCATTAGGAAAGAAAGAAAAACATGGAGAATTGCACTAACTAATCAAAGCGACGATAAGCGCTAATCTTCAGAATATGTTTTTATGTGAAAGAAAGACGTTGAAAATTGATCATTGAGGGAAGTGCTTTGGGGATATATTGGATGTACAACCGGCGGAAATGTGGAGAGGGTCTGAAGTCCCGTTCACTCGCGCAATTATTTGAGAGTCGACATGTAAACAAGCTGACCGAGGACCGAAGGAGGAGAACCGCCTCGGAATACGAGTGCGTGAGTGAATCAGAGGCGCCAGGCGATGGAGTTTCTGACCTGCTGTTTGTGGTGAAGTTGTGGATGTTGCACTTATACGCGACAAAAAATGCTTTTACTCCTCTAGATATACTAAAAAAGCAGATTGCTTGACGTTCAACATTATGGTCAAGTGTGCTAGATGTGATACCGGATCATTCTCGAAGATTAATTCGTTGTAAAGAAATATTTCTGTAGTTTTCAAGTTAGTTAGACACTACAGTTTTCTGAAATTTGGTGAATTCGGTTAGTGTGGTCCGGATTTCGTATCACCTATACATGTCAAAAATTAAGACGCTGCTGTTTCTCTCTCGTTCATTACTAAAGTTTCCCTAACTTCTGTTTCTAATGATCACATTCGTTTTTGCAAACACTCAAATTTCTTGAGGAAGAGTTGAGCGCCCAAAAATCGCTATAGCGACTGCGAAACAGCAGCTGAGTTATCGGATTTGAAATCTCTGCTCTGTTGTTGTCTTAAGGCAATGGCGTCTCTTTACGTTGCTCAGCATTTGGACAATCGCTTTTTTCTCGATGACAAATAAGCTTGTTTACTTCTACATTTAGTAGTACGCAACGCAGTGTTTTGCCTCCTATGGACGTTTCAGTTCATAGATTAGAAAATACGTCGAAAGAGGATCCGTCAAGCCAAATATTGAGCATAATTTTAGCTAAACGACGTCTGTTATACTCCTGTACTATGTAGATTTGTACCATTTAGAACTAGAGAACCTTTTGAAGCTATAAATTTCTCAGATAAGTCCGAAATATACTATATTTTTTTATATCATTAGGAATTCTCATTAAAAACCGCTAACCTAGAACCGCTAGTGAGTGGCTATACTGAGGAATCTCAGAACTTTTCTTTTTAAAAAAGATAACAAATATAATAATTAGCACTAAGCAATAGGTATCACGATAAATGGGAAGAATTTTGCTTCAAAGGTTTACAAGAGTAGTCCTATTAACAGGCTAACTTTTGGAGAGTAACGACCATATGTCAGTTGTATGAACAGGACTGTATCAATTTGGCCCTAGTAATTGGACAGCGGCGGGGTGCTGGTGGTGGTGGTGCTGTTTGACATGGGGTCAGGTTGGCAAATGACCCAATGAATGTGAAAAGGTCGCAAAACATCCACGAAATACAAAACGATGCACTATCATGGGGTTCGCTATGAATACGGTATTTCGGTCCAAATTGGTTTCGTAAATCCTCATTCTACTTTAGAGCTATTAGGCGTACGTGTGTAGATTTAGTTCTTAGGAATGAAACGTTAAATTTAAGGTTATTTAGTGTAGTAGTTTCGCTGAATGGGTTGTTGATTCGTGATTGCGAGAAACTGGAGAATGTGTGTTCAAAATGTCTTACGTAAGGCTTAAAACAATTCATATTCTTCCATTTACTAGTTGAATTCAATTTAGGGATAAAATAGTCATTTTATAGAGAAAATGATTCGAAACAATCATGCAAATAATTGCCGGCGATAAAATGATTCTCATGACGGAACGAGTCCAAGTTCGAATATAGTCGTTCTTTTTTTCTTAACGTTCTCCAGTCTTTTCATCTGTTGGTTTACTGAACTAAATCATTTATGTTCTATTTTATTACAAATACCGACTTCTGAACCTCTCAAATGATTTGTCGAGCAGAACTGACAATTCACATTCTCTAACAGAAACTCCTTTGGAAGGAAAGTTATACTTGTAGTTTGCATAGTTTATTACTATATTTTTATTATTACTATTACTTTATTACTACTTTTTATTTACTACTATGTTTTCGCATCCAGTTGCAGAGTATAGTTGAAAACAACGGTGAAGAAGAAGAAGAAAGTCGATGGAAATAACCTCATCTTGAGATTGGGTTTACTTGTTAGGTTTTTTCTTCGTTTTATCTAACAGAGCAGAAAGAATGAAAATGTGAAGATTTAGAGAAATGTACTGGAGAATCATAAATTAAACTACCTATAATGAATGGACTCATGTTTGCGACTCAGAACAATAGAACCAATGAAGTTATACTTAATGACATTTATATGACATTTATATGACATATATGACGTTTGGATTGCTTTCAAGACTGAACAGATTGATTTTCTGTAGAGTAACGAGAGAATACAAAAGCAGCACCTCCTTGGTCCATAGACGGAACTGGGAGAAACTGTAGCTTAGAGCTGGCGTGAATACGGTACCAGCGCTATCAGTAGGCGACTGTGGCTAAAACGTTTGGGTATTGTTGGTTGAAGCGTCGTAATTCGATGAGGAGGAGAACGAACGACGTGTTGTTGAAGTGGGAGAATACTTCTAATTTGGCTGGAAGCCAATTCAAGAGCAATGAGCTGGGCGGAGCGGAGCGCTCTAGGATGCGACGACGAGTAGGAGGACGAAGGGGAGGAGGAGGGAAGGCACGAGGAGGAGGGGTCAGCAGGCCGGCCAGGCCTCGCCGAATCGACATCGACGAGGAGGAAACGGCAGGCATGGTGGTGCTAGCCAGTGGCAAACTAATCATGTTCACGTGACGGGCTCTGTTCTGTCGAGAGACAATGGTGAGCTCAAGTAACTGTAATAGTCAGGAGCCCCACCAGGAACGCTTGGAATGGACAGGGTTGGAATTGCCTTATATGGCCAACAGAGCGAAAACCTGCAGTTTTCTTTTTGCGGAAAGTGAGCGTTGGTTAATGAATAATAGAGAACAGGTTCTCAGGTAAACTCTCCATATCTTTCAAAACTTCACATTATACTAACCGTTGTTAAATTTTGAATCAAACGCGGAATGACAGAAAACGTTGTGGGTAGACATAGCGTAACTAGTTTAGCCCAATAAATGTCCTTTTCATTTCACTGTGTTCACCACATATTAATTATTTACTTACATGTGAGCGGGATCCGATAAACATTCGAAATCGATTACAAAGATCAGTAGAAGTTTGCGTAAAATCTGACATAGTGAAACTTTTTTAAAAAAGCATATCGTAAGAAAAATATGTAAGACAAAGATATAACCCTATGTGGGACTCTAATTGGACCAGTGAAAGTTATATATGGACGATAAAAAAGTTTCCAGATATTTGTGCAATGTTATATAACATGGAATATAAGTGATGAGTTGCTGCAGTTTCAATTTTCTTCATTCCTGACCGCGATTTGGTTGAATGTTATACATTTTCATGGGACCGTTGCCTAAAGTAGCACATATTTCAGAGCATAGCGATCATTCAGAGCTGATAATGTGAACTAATTAAGTTTTAAAGGTATTTGGGTTAATCGGTTCGATGGTATACTATGGCAACAACGTTTAGAGAGGGAATAGAAGTCTGGAGTTTGATCATCCATCACAACATATTGTGGATGATGTTCTGCGCGTATCCCATGGGGTGGTTGGTACAGGTAAACACCGCCACCACCCATGCCCACCCATCTCATCTGCTCTCAACTGCGCTCGCTCACGCCTCATAGACTATTCAATTCGTGATTATCATCGTAATGAGGTAACAACAGACCAAACAGTAGCTATTCGTCGATGGTTTCGTCGATTAACTGAATAGATACGCGAATCGACTATCGAGTAGAGTGGTTTGTGATCGGCGTCTCATTAGACTCTAAATATCTTTTTCTCCAGAACGAATCTTAAAAACTGGTTGCTTTAATTCCTTGCTAGAGACGTCGGAACAGTCACTGGCTGCGATGGAACAAAAAACGAATGTTTGAGACGAACAAATGAGTTAAGAGATAGTAAGATGGCTAAAGTATTGTCTGACTGTATTATTCAGTAAAAGAATTTTTTTCTCCTATATAAGACCAGAAGTTGAACTCAAACCTTTATTGTGGCTAACGATTTGGCACCATGGCGTTACCGTTTTCTTTTTTCTAAGTCCTTTTTGACAAGTATAATTTTTTGATCGATAGAACTAGGTGAGAGACAGGCGAAACAAAGAATCCGCATGGTGTGGTGGTGAACGCGTTACTCCCCGGAAAGGAAAATAGCGCGTTCGTTCCCCCACCGCAGACACCTGCGGTCCGGAGTTTTGCAAATATCTCAGCGTTATAGAAGTTATATTTCGCAACATATTCTGCCTTTAAAAAGAATAGACAGTAAATAAAAAGGTTCAGATCGTGACCATAAATATATCCTCAACTTAATTGGGTTCAATGCCGATTTGGGCTACCCAGATCAATTTCGTTGACGGGTGATTGCTGATGGCAAGTGATCGATAGAACTAACTGAGAGACAGGCGAAACAAAGGATCCGCATAGTTTGGTGGTGAACGCGTTACTCCCTGCAGAGGACAATAGCGCGTTCGTTCCCTCACTACAGACACCTGCGGTCCGGAGTTTTGCAAATATCTCAGCATTATAGAAATTATAATTCTTAACTTTTAAGTTGTCATAGGGAGAAGAACAATGCGCCTTTGTTAGTTAACAGCATTATGTGTTATTCTATACCTTTTCTAACTAAAAAACAAAAAGAAAACATTGTGACGACTTTTAGTGACGACGACGGCTAACGTTTGTTTTTAATCGGTCATTGCAGTGCATTGCGATTGGTTATCGTCTCTGGAAGTTTGGTTTTATCTCAAAGTCTTCCAGTAGATACTTGTGTGGATTAGAAGTTGTCTAATGCTGTAATTATCTGAACTTGTTAGTGAAATGATTTCATAAATGATGGCTATTACTCAAAAAGAATTCTTCAAATCCTTCAAGAAAATCACGAATTACTGGTAATTCCAGAATGTCAGCGTCAGGGTTGTTTGTGATAATGACCCGCATAGCGTGGTATTATATTTACGCGGGTGTTGTGCTCGCTTGATTGTTCGGGCTTGTGCTTGTCTGCTGAGCTGTGAGATCGGAGCTGGTTGATTGTGTTGCCATTTAGCCAATGGCCGACGTACACGTCCGTTCGGTCTGCCATCTGTTCCGTTCGCTCTTATTTTGTGCTTCCTCGAGATTGCGCAGAGGGAAGAGCATATTTCTGCCGATTATGTTTGGCGTAATACGTAAGGCGTTCGCAACTGGGTCGGAATGCATATGTGACCTCGTCCACATCCATATAATGCCACTTCAACTATGGGGGGTACTCATGCACGAGATTTTGCACGGACGCAAAATTTGAATAAATATGGTGAATGGTTGAAAAATCCACATTTGAATCCCACGAAACCATTGAATTGCTTTCAATCAAATCAAAGTAACACGAGTCTGAACGAAACTTCAGAAAATAACCATCACTGCAGCTGATTAAGGATTTTATGAAGCAATGTAGTTCCTTTGATGAATGAATGGCATCATTGCTGGTGGATCGAGAATTCAACAAGGAAATTGTAATTTGAGAATCCCGTCATGCAATGAATAAACAAGTTAGCATGCTGACTAGAACAACGAATTTAGTTGGCGACTACAAATATAATGAATAATATGTTTCTCTTTTATGAAGAGAAGCAAATGCCGACAAAATATGCTTTGTTATCTTAAAGACTGCTTGGACTGAGCATGTGAAGTATAGCAGAAATATTTGGCTTTTATCGGAGAACAATGGCGAGCACTACTACTAAACAACCATTGAGTGGAATGTTTTATTCACGATATTGCCTCCAGGAAACTCTATGCAAAGCAATCAAAACATGAATAACGGATTCATTGAAATAATTCATTGCTTAACGCTGAATTTATTTGGGATAGTTATACCAAACTGGTGTTTGACTAAGAATCTCATTCCCAATCGCTTTCTTTTTTCCTTTTATGCACGCTTTCAGACTTTTAAAACCATGCTAATTCGAATGTATTTGTGAGACTTGTAATAGAGTTTTTTTTCAACGGAATCGTAGAGCTGTCGCTTCCTAATTGATGGTACATTGTAAAACAGCGCTCTCGAGCAGCTCTGATTAATACTAGAGAAAGCATCACCTGTCACCTTTATCACCTATAAGTCCCGTTAATCACCGTATAATCTGATCGATCACTAGTAAGCCTCATTCGTACAGCTCCCACATCAGAGCAGTCTAGTAGGTTTCACTCGCGTATTGGACACGGAAAAGGGCTTAGTACTTTAATATGGTGTCCTTTTCTATAGTTTTCGGCGAGAACGTTGACATTGCTAGGTCGTCGCTTTCTGTCATGGCATGAATTCACTCTTAGCTGGACTACCGTCTGGAAATGTCAAGCTTCTTATTTAGGTTGACCCTGTAACTTGTTAAAATCAAATCACATAACGTAAGATCAGTTGCTGAAATCGCAGCAAAGTGTACTTCTTAATATTGTACTGGTCGCAGTAGTCTACTCTTTACCGAGACGATTATTGCTGTATAGAGTACTCTGCGATTCTAATAGTAGAGGATATCGAGTTGCATGGGGCACCAGACATCTCTTTTTTTTGTAGTGGAAGTGTTTGGTATAATTGTGTCACACGATATTGTTCTAAGAACATTCTAGCTTTTAAGAAATTCAAGATGTTAACTATTTGGACCCTACCACCTCTTTTTTTTTCATCTCTTTATCACATCCTGCAGAGGATAGTCATTCCATCGTCGCATAACGATTTTTTCACTGTAATGTGATAGACGGAAAATCTCAACTAAAATGCTAAACTATCCCTAAAACGCTGTGCTAGTTTCATATTCTTAATCACTTAACTGAGCACGCGGATAGCGCAGTGGTTAGTGATGTAGTCGATCAGGAAGCAAAGGCGCTGGTTCGATCCCGACCACATCGCTCTCCTTCAATCCACATGGAAACGCTTTAGACCAGCCATGTCTAAGATTGTAAGGATATTTTACTCGACCAGTATTCTACGACATTCATAAGAAGACGGATTCCTCAAGCAGCAGCTGGAACAAGATGCGGGATTTTTGGAAGACCATTGTGGACGATGAGTACGAGGAAAAGAATCGAAAAGAATCGAGTGTGAGAAGTACTGGGGTCCGCCAAGTAAATGTGATGACGGATCATGTAAAATAAAAAAAGTGATCATTTAGCTTCATTTGCTTTTTTCGTTGTTTCGGTCTTTACTTGTAGCTCAGTTAACTCATTTTTTACTATAAAACTGTGGTCATGCACAAAGGCAACTCCTGATAAGAAACGTAGTAACCTGTGTGGTGTATTGAATTGATATGTTATTCGTGTGAGGCAACGATATGGTCAGCAGCAGGTCATTGACGTTAATTAGCCATTGGCTTGGATCATACCACACACGTAATTAACAAGGATTGTGCGTCCTGCTGGTCGTCGTCGATACGGCACGTCTCCACCAGCGCTGCATCGCCGCTAATGACCGAAAGTTCCGCTCAGGGGACCGGAATGATGATAGCTTCATGTTCCATCATTAAAAAACACTATCCCTTTTAGAAGATGAGACGAGAGCCATTCGAAATATGAAGACTTCAAATATGGAAAACATCTCTAACAGTTGATATGAGAACATCTCTGCCATAGTAAGAATTAAAATCCAGAAACACGATGAGATCTTTCGCCTATTTCGTGTATTTGTTTCACTGAAAATTGTTGTTGTAAGTGGTAGATGTGTCGTTGTGTGTGTAATATTGCCTTTTTTAAAGAAACTGATCAGTTTCTAGGAGAACAACAATTTCAGGAAATACACTCGATTGTTGATGACCTGTCAGCACGACTTGGCGACGTGGGAGATGAATGGTTGATCAGCAGTGAAACATCACCGAAATATTTCGAATTCACTCCAATTGAAATGCATGCTATAACGGAACGACTTCGACTTCCTGAACCTACAGCTCCAGGTATGGATGAGTTGTTTCCTTTCCTTTTAACACAATATGAATTCCGTATGCAAGTTGATTTCTCGTGTAGTACGTAGAGAACGATCCAGTCGGATATCATAACCTTACGTAGGATTTATCTCATATGCTGTTTGTCTTATTTTTGTTTCAGTTTTATTAAGCAACAATTGGAGAAGTTTTGTATGCTTGCAACTGGAAATTTTATTCTGCTTCACTGATTACATAGTAATTTTTACGAGATATTTGTATGATTTTGTAAAATCTACTTGACTGCTTCTAAAGTTCTGGGATACTGTAGACACAAGCCTAATGCACTGATGATGAACGTCTTGATCTTATTCCTCGGAAAGCGAGTTCTCTGAGTGGTGCAACGGGCGCGTATGACTTTCTATCCAAGTGCGCTATGGTGGAGGGCAGATACATTTATTGTACAGCATCGGGCAGTTCCAGCTAGAAGTTTAACACAATAAACGGCAGCCATTCTGTGAGAGTGGTTTGTAGAGGCTCATAACAATGCAATTTCCTTCCAAATTCCAGCAACATATAAATATCTTCCTCTTGTGTAGTTTGCGTGTATGATGCACATACATAAGCCAATATTGATCTTTAGTAATGGTGTGACTAAAAGGTTTTTCTGATGAGTTGTATCAGAAGAAAGTACTAAGATTGACAGTTGTCAATTAACTGTTGCTAATGAGATGATACGGTGATCAGTTAGGTGGAATTCTTAGGTACTCGATTTTTTTCACGATGTCAAGTGTTTAGTGTTTGTCAGTAGGCTACAATGAAGCATCGTTGCCAATTCATATAAGGTCGTGCTCTGCTGCAATTGGATAATGCGTTGCTGGCCGGTTCTTCTTCGAAGTGTATCGTGGTTGAAAGCGCTTACCCGTTCGCACGTAATGGGATGATGAACATGTTTTTTTTCCGTAGCGCCCAAGTAGGAATTGGTAGTGTGAAGCCGGTTGACTAATATATCTCATTACAATTTAATGTCGAAAAATGACTCTCTTAATTACGGTCCATTAGAAGTGTGTGATGTGGCCACACCTATTGATTCACAGACCTTAACGCTTTATTCGGCTAGACGGAATAAACCAAAATTGAACGTGTTGCAGAACGTTCCGACAGACATGGTGTATAAATGCTGCTCAGGAGACAATTCGTGCTGGAAATGCTTCAAGCAGTGTATGAGCGGTTATGAATCTCCTTTCTATTGTTAGCGATCTAGAGTCTCTCGGTCGCGAAGCTATGCGCTTTCTGGATAATGAATATGGGAATATGTAGTATTGACCAAAAGCGACCTTATTCAGGAGCTGAACTCTCTCTTTTTGTTGCTCCGGATTGAATTATACCTTGTGTATGTAAATAGGCATGTTTTTTGAATACGTGAGGCGGAATGCTAGCGTGTGCAGATTATATCCTAGAAGTCAGAAGGCTGGAAGCCTGACAGCAGATGACTGGAAAGTGCATTTGAGGTGGTTACAAATCGCCTTAGACAGTTGCAATATTTTTAGAGATCAATTACTGCACTGACTATGGTTAAGTTGACATCGTAAAGGCTTTCTCCGAACAATATTTTCTTTCTTTGTTTGTTTCTTTTTCCATCTGATTGTTATGGAGGAAAACCCGATATTTTCAGTAATCTAATTTCGCTGTCCCGTTATTCGACAAGCCTTTTTAGGAATGTGCAACACTTATTTGGCAATGCTAGAGATTTAGAAAGTTTTTTAGTGCTCAGAGCAGCAGTTTGTGTTATCCTGGGATTTTTCTCTGAAGTAGTTTTCATTCTGTATAGACATAATTTGTAGTAAGCTTCATTGTTACTGGATTTCAAGAAGAAAAGGGACATAAAAAGGATAAAGCTTACAGCTTTATTGAAGGATGTGCCGATGCACTCGGCTTCCATCATTGAGGCGGTAAATACGAGATGGGCGGCGCATGCAAATACTTCCTGTCCAGTCAAGTACATACCAGTTTTTCATCCTTCTCGAATGATCTGACTACCAATCTACCGATCCCAGAAAGAAAGAGGAAAGTGAGAGTAAATGAAAAGAGATTTGTTGACTTGTGCAAACCTGCTTTATAACAGTGAAAAATAATTAACGTTGAAAATAACTGAAGTAATTATTGGAGGATTTCGATGTCCTGAAGTTAGTCGCCGTTCTTAATAAAACTATAAAAAAGTCTTGCATCCATTAATTATTTAGTACATAGTGAATTATGTGAAAAAAACAACGAGATGAAATGCAGAAGGATCTGAATACATTTATATTAAGCCCTTTCCATGCAAGCATACGAGTTTTAACGAAAATGGACTGACTTTTTCCTGCTTGATGATATCCCTTATATGTATTCTTTCTTTGAGAAGCTTACACGAGGTTGATAGATATATTTATTTTCGGCTAACGTTTCGACGTCTTCGTCTTCATCAGAGACGATAGTCCGAGTCGATGGTCTACGCTTGTTATTCGTCCCGATGTGGAGGCTTCGCCTTCGTGTCGAGTCAGGTCTTCCTCAGCGGGCCATCTCCTCGAGTGAGGAATACTCACTCGGTGATGCCCTTTTATGCAGGATGCTGATGGTGGATATAATGATTGTCTGGTGATAACAGCTTGTTTTTCTTCCGGGCAATCATTCCTGCAAAAGTTGGTGTTATTATCAGCTAGTACGAAGTGTAGTAATAGTTCGGAACTAACTTTCCTTTAATCTCGGTCCAGACTAATCAAGTATTCTTTCTTTGATGAGCTTACACGAGGTTGTCGAAAGATATTATTTATAGATATACTCCAATACTTTTTTGATAGAATTGAATAGGAATTCGTTCTTCATTGTTATATATTCCTTTGATAGCGCTTTGCAAAACGTTTTAGAGGTGAATGGTAGGTATCACTTCCTAGGAAACGGATCTTTTCTCTTCTTAGGAAAAGATCTTAGGATAGATGTGTTTTGAGTCTGAGCGTAGGTGAACGTGTGTAGCGTAGAGGTTAGCAGTGCTGTGCAGTTCTCCCAGGTTGTTGGTTGGATACCGCACATATGGTAAACTGAGGTCTCCATCACTTTGTAGTCGGCAAATTATTCACAGACTTCACAGGGAGGATAAAATTGCGGACTTAACACATTAGTAGGATACAGCAAGTCATTGTGTGTGCCAAATATACATTCAGCCACCTCCACGATGCTACGAATTAAGTCGAATGCATAGGGCATCCCTCAAGGATTAATCAACACCAAGCGCTTTATACTTTTTTTTGAATGCAAGAAGAAAATCGTTTTTTTTTCCTTATGGACTCTTGGCATCCTGATGTTTTCGCTACGCTGCTTACACCTGCTTATATGTGGTGAAGAATATGCCCGATCTCATTTCTTTTTTGTCGAAGAAAGAATCGACATTTGAAACGCAAATGATAAAATACCTATTAGGTTTGAAGCTTAATTATGAATAACATAGCAACAATCATTTATAGAGATTCCGATGGAAGAATTAATTCAGTCAAGCACGGCTAACGAAGTACCAATCATGCACTGCTTTCTTGATGAACAAACACGAGGTTGTCTAGATTGCGTGTCAGTTTGACCTTTCCAATCTCTGAAGACGGCGATTTCCGCGGAATCTCGGCTTTTGTGATCAAAGAGTCTACTAACAACGCCGTGTTTGCTCATCAAAAAAACAGTGAACGGGGGTTATAAGAAAGTCGTTGCTGGAAAATATCAGCCGTTGAGGGAGATTTTAGTAGATATATAAAGCAGTATTTAAGACTACACTCTTTTAAGCTCCGTAACAGTGAGTTTTCCTTTTTCAAGTACTCTTTAACAGTTTTACCAGCAAATGTTTTATGGAATACAGTGGCTTTCGTTCCTAATCTAAAACGTTTTCAACAACTGGTTGAGAAATATTGCCAGTTTTTCGTGGTCTTTTTTAAAATTGAAAGGTTAGAAAAGTTCTCTTGGTCCGCTTCTTCGTAACCTTTCTTCATTGATGGGAAAAGTAAATTTCTTCTCACATTAAGCATCCTGTCAGACAGATGTTCACTTGGATGGATGTGAGCTTGCTGTAATGTACTACAGCCTCTTTAAAAATAGTAATTTGAACTCCATTTCCTTAATAACTCTGAAGAGAGGGTTCTCATTGTTATGTTAATGCGAATTTGCACTTTTGTAAAGGCGTTTTCAACCTTTACATGTTTACCATTACGTCAGAGATGCAGGTAACAAAAACAAGTGCCTCTACCAACGTGGCTTAAACACAAGACTACGCGGGTAAACGGAAAGTTTTCGCAATGATTTCCCAATACTTTCAATGATTTAGGAGTTATTTTGGGTGTTTTAGACTCCCTTTTACGCGTTGTAATTCCTTTAAAAATATTTGTTCCATATGAAGATTTCCAGATATGCCTTTGTGACTCAGACTTTGTGGTATGACGTTGTTTCTTCGATATTTTAGAGTTTTACCTTTTTTCATCGTATTGCAGCAGAATGTTTTTTGCGAACTTTTTTTTTTCTTTAACTCGGCTACTCAAAAGTCTTAACAAAGATTTCTATTGAAGAGAATAATGTGTTACAGGTGAACAGAAGAAATTGGAAGTCATTCAAAATCCCTTAATTTCAGTACAAATCTGTTACAGGGAGTAAGATTCTTGAGGAATGTCTGTGTTTGTTTGAAAATAGAAAACCGCAGCCTTTCCCATAGTAAATACCTGCCAATCCTCAGTAATAGGTGTATTCAGATCCTCGGATGGTAGCTGACCTCGGGAACACTATCGACTTCTTACATCGAGTTCGGGCTTTAAAAATTCGTGGAGCAAAAGGTTACGTTGGAACATCCAATATCGTGTGGAACACGCTTTCTTATAGTCTCCATTGTTGCAAGAATTTATTAGCTCTATGGGTGAGTGTAATTCTTTCATGAGTAGGCCTTTTACAAGTCCTGTTTTCGCCGTGCTATTTAAAATTCAAGATTTCGGATTCGGACGTCTCTAAAGTGCATGAACTGAGCACTACTAAGCGTACTTTGCGTCGACTCATCGTTCATTACTCAATGAATAATATTAAGGTCGGTTGAGAGAATTTATGATTTATGTCAGATTTCTAGGGTTTACATATACGACGATGGAGGTTTCAGGCATTTCAACCGAGGTACCACTTACTCGTACCATAACGTTCTTCTGATTTAATCGCTAAAGATTTGTAATCGTTTCTGAGAGAGGTTCATCAAAACTGAGCTTCGGGCCTAGAGTAGGGGGCGTATATTTATTGCTGGCAGGCTTATTGTTTGAATGTCCGCTAAAACGAGGCAGCGTAAAAGCTTCTATTACGCAGTCCAATAAGGCGCAGTCGTGTTGATACGCTCCCTTGTCTGCACATTGTTTGCAGGACAAACAACCTCTATCCTTCCATTATCGGTGTTTTGCAAAAATCGGTCCGTCAAGAAGAAAAAAATGAAGTTTAATAATCTATCTGAAAATTTATTGTTTAGGCAAAGCCCACAATCAGGTTCTTAAGGAAGTCATAAATTTGAGTTAAATTTCACAATTCATACATTTCGAACTTGAGGTTTTTAGGATCTACTAGTGGAAGATGTTCCAGTTGTGCCGTTTTCAGAAATGCAACATTGGGAATGTCTTGAAGAAGTGGACTTCTCGTTCAATGAACTGAAGGATATTGACGAGAGCATTGTGAGTTGAATATTTCCTTTAACAGTTTGATAGGTATGGATACTTAATTGAATATCACTACTTAGATGTGTGCTATCAGAAGAACATTGACATCATAACGTATATCTGGGAATTCCACAGATTTATCCATTCCATCCTTTGCCAATAACGATTTCTTAGGAATTGACGTCCGTAGATCAAGAGAATCCTAGTGAAATAATGGTTTTCTTAAGCCATAATTTAGAACTAGTGTAATCTTTATGTTTATTTCAGCAGTTACTTGGTGGTGTGCAAAGGCTGAACATTAGCCACAACAACGTAACAGAAATTGGTTGTTATTTGCAGTTACTTACCTCTCTTACCGAATTGGATTTGTCTTCGAATGGCATCAGTTCTATTCATCAATGGAATGAATTACTCGGAAACTTAAAAAAACTTATTTTATCAAATAATGCCATCAAAGACGTTTCGGGTACGGTAAGATTTACGAAATTATAAAAGTTCTGCCTCTTTATGGTTGTGATATTTGTCACTTTCATTAATGTTCACTATTTTCTAGCCTTATTTATTTATTTTACATGACCCGCCATCACATCTACTGTGCGGATCCCAGCTTGCATTCTATTAATTTTTCCTCACATTCATCGTCCACAAAGGTTTTCAGAACGCTTTGCATGTTGTTTTGGGTGCTGTTTGAGGATTTCATCTTCTTTATTAGTGTTTTTTGAATACTGCTGGAGATAGCTCTCCTTGCAATCTTAGGGGTAGCGGAGTTGGGACGTTCCCACGTGGATTGGAGAAAAGGGTTGGGGAGAGGATCGAACCAGGATCTTAATTCCTGATGATGGATTGCACCACTAAACACTCCGTTAGCACACCTGCAATCCCTCATCACATTTTTTTACCTACAGTGCAGTACTTTGAAATAAATGTGTCAACTTCTTTTTAGGTCGGTTTACTGCACGCTAGGATTCCCATTGTTTAGGTCTTTCACGATTGTACTCCTTGGAGTATTTGGATCTACAGAATAATGCACTTGACACCATAGAATCTGTCTATCCATTAGGGTTGTTGCCCTGCTTAGAAGAGCTTCATCTGTTTGGGAATCCTGTCCGAAATGTTATAGAATACAGAACGAAGGTGCTAGAAGCTTTTGGCGAAAGGAGCTGTGAGGTGAGTGCGTAAGAACCGTTTTCTATAACTGAACATTGGCGATAGAGCGTTTATGGTGCTTTAGTGCAGAAAAACGTAAAACCGTGTCATTTTACTTCCAACTTAACGCTGACTTTCTTTTTTTTATTCTTCTGCTTAGAATTCACTTGTCAGTTCTTTTTCTGTCGGCATTTCCGTTTTATTGTAGTTTTTCAAAAAAAAAAAACAGATAGTCATTGCTTAACATTTTATTCAGTGCCTATTATTTTTCATGGCAGGGTATTATGTGAAATACAAACTCAACGATGCTGAGATATTTGCAAAACTCAGACCCTAGGCCAGTTTCGAATTCGCGATTACCCTTCGCGGGGGATCACTTGTTACCCACTGCACCACTAAGGCCCTCGCTTTGCCTTTCTATTTTCCAGTTTTTTACCTTAACGGTGCCATCATCAATCACATATGTACTGGAATGATGTATTTCACATAATACCCTACCATGAGAAAGTAATAGGCAGTAAATAAAAACTAAACATTGTGATTGCAACTGCAGCTTCAGCTTAACTCTGTTCAATGTCGTTTTGTGCGCCTCAGATCATTTCCGTTGACGTGTGATTGACGATGGCACCGCTGGGGTAAAAAGATTGACTTGAGAAAAAAAGCAGAGTGAAAGCCTCAGTGATGCCGTGCGTGACACATAAGCCCCAGGAACTGAGGTCCGAGCTTTGCATGTCAGGATTATTGTGGTCGAATAGACATTGTTTTTGTGACTTAGGAAGAGTTGCCTAGTTTTGTACTCGTTTAAAGCTTCATGTTTAACTCAAAGTATCTTTTCAGATCAGACTTGATGGAAAAGCACCTGATGATCGTGAGCAGGACACAATAAGACTTCGGTTGGCATTGCGTCGTGCGAAGAAGGAAAAAGAGGAAAAGGAAAGAAGGAGACGGCAGAAGATAGAGGAGAAAATTCGGTGCGTCAGTGTATAAGAACTTCCGAAAAGTGTTGTACGGTCAAGATCAAGCTGATCAAGGGTTTATTTATCAGTTTTGAAGTTTGTCAAAGTTTTTTGTGTTTATTAACAGTTCTCCTTATCGTATTTTGAGAGGTTCTTTGCTTTCAGGTACATATCAGGTACTTGTGGACTCAGTGATGAGGTCGAATCTATTTGAAATTGTGTATGGAGAATTTTTCTATGTTCTATAATATTTTCAAATACTAAGGGTAAAATATGTGATCGGTTTCCAACATAATCTTTCTCAGAGATTGCATTAGTAATAGTCCTAACTCGTTTACTGACAATTTGACCAAGTATACATGTGTCTTCTTTAAAAATTTTTTCCCAGCTTTGCTCATTCATGCTTCTTTTTTATCAATTCAAACAACTTACCTGATTTTGATAACTTGCAGATTTTTTCCACTTCGTTTATCTTATGTGTAGTTCATTTTATCTGTGATATAACCCATAATTTTCACTTAACGATCTATAGCTCCTTGTTCCTAGGTTCTTTCCGAGATCTGAGGTCATTGAATCGGATCTGCATGTGCATAGCGAATTTTCTCTATTCACTTGCATAATAAATGAAATATTTTATGTAATGTGAAGGATTTTAATTTTAGCGGTTGCGTTTGTCTTGAAAATACTTGTTCAACGGATTTTGATGCTAATTTTATGATTGCGCCTAAATTGTAGTTCTTACGGGCTGTTGAATTGACCTGCTACTCATTGTGTTGTGATCATCGAACGGAGGGCCGTTATGCTCAGCGTTAAAAATAGTTGGTTTGCCGTTCATTCTAATCCTATCAATTTTTCATCTTGTCATTTCTGCAATTTTACTAGCTAGATATCTAACGAAGATTCTATTAGTGAGTTAGTGGTTTTATCTTCTCATCAAAGGCGCTCGTGGCCCAGTAGTTGGAGGCGCCTTTACGACACACACGTGGAGTCGATCCCAGCACCCTGGCTCACCAAGCCTTTCATTCGTCCGGCGTAGGCAAATTGGTACCAGACTTGTCTGAGAGGATAGCAGCACTGGCTCGATACATCGGTAGGCCACCGCGAATCATTATAAAGACCAGATATGCATTCAGTCGCCTTAGAACGATGCTTAGTGAAGTCGAATGCATGGCGCAGCCCTCAGGGGATTGATCAACGCTGAGAGCTTTATCCTTTTTTTATCCCTATCTTCTCATCATGGGTGCGTGTATCGCAGTGGTCGGAGGCGCCCTGCAATACACATGTGATCGATCTTCGCGCCCCTGGCTCATCAAGCCCTCCATCCCTCCAGGGTCGGCAAATTGGTACCAGATTTGTCTGGGAGGGTAGCAGCACTGGCTAGATACATCGGTGGGTCACTGCGAGTCATTGTAAAGGATATGCATTCAATCACCAACGATGCTTAATGGAATCGCATGCATGACGGTCCCTTCAAGAATTGGTCAACGCCGAGAACTTTATCCTTTATCCTTTATCTTCTGGTTTGTAAATGTCTGCCTGTATTTAGCGCGTGAGGAGTTTCAGCTGGGGAGAATTACGGTGAACTAGGTTCTCTTGAGAGCACAATAGTTTAATTTTTCTTAGATAATGAGCTCATGGATACCTATGTCGAGAAATTTTGTTTGTCGAGATTAGACACCATCTCTTTGTCACTTTCTCTTAAAATAAAGCTTTTCGAAAATTAATGGCGGATCTAGACGTGCATTTTTAGACTGGCAAATGTCAGCGCAGAGGAGACCTTTTTAATCGAAATAAGCATCATTGGGATCCACACATTTTTTGCCGGCGAAAAAAAAAGAGTTTATACCAGATGCTTAAAATTCTGGAGATCTAGAGGCGATGAAGTCGTTGACGGCAGTTTTACCCATGGTTTGGTTTCTGAAGCATTTCTGGCAAAGGGAGTTCTCGAAATGCTTGAAGATGTGATGTTGGTAGGCTAGAGATCTAGCGAGTACGCCGGATACGGCAGAGTTCCGTACCCAGCTCGTTCAACTCTTGCAACGTCATCGTGCGGTGTGTGGCCGCGCAAAATCGTGGAGAGGAATCGGTCCCTTTTTGTAGACCAATGCGCAGTGCCCCCGTTAGTTTTTGGTGCATTTCTTTGGCTTGCTGGGTGTAGTTCTCCCTTGTAATAGTTTCACTTGGATTCAGAAGGCTGTAATCGATCAAACCAGATGTGTTTCACAAAGCTGTTAGCATGAATTTCTTTTAGTGCAACTTCGGGTTTAGGAAGTGCTGCGGAGCTTCATCTCGCGCCAACCACTGATCGGATCATCGTCAGCTATCACAGAGGATCCATTTCTCGTCGCATATCACGATTGAGAAATGCACAGTACGGATGAGAAATGTGTCGTTCTGTTTGCGTAGAAGAAGGGCTGACGATAGCTTAAAATGGCGACTTCCTTGGTTGTCATTTAAATCGTGCGCTTGATTTTCCAACTTCCTTCGGATGTTCCAAAACATCTGTGGTGCGTAGATTAAGTTCTTCGGCAGGTTTTCGATGAGTTCTGCATGTGTTTGCTTGCAGCAAAGCCTTCAACTCATTGTCCTCAGTAGCAAAGCGACGTCGGCTATCTCCCTTCGAGTTCTCCGCGACATAGTTCGTGAAACCGACATTGTACGGTGCATTCGTTAACATTTTCTTACCCCCCATATCTTATCAATGTTTCGAGCCATCTACGATGCATTTGACCGACTTTGAGTTTGCAAAAAGAATTCGACGGATGTTACAATTTTGACGCTGAAATTCAAACTTGTGGAATATGTTGAAGGTACAGGTTACATCGGAATTGAATTATATTGGGAAAAAATATACGAAATGAGCTTTCCATTGATATGCAATAGTACGACATTCGAAAAAAGAGAACTGTTATCAAAACATATACAAGTAAAAGGAATTCACTAGTCCGACAATAATTTCCGGACAACGTTATGAATAAATGGATCCATTACTCGGCCACAATTACATTGTCTCGAATAATTATTTTCTCACAGTAATGAACCGCTTTGGGTAGAAACTTTTCATTTTGAGAACTTTTGTGGTTTACTTCAGAGGTGAGAATTGTATTCAGCGTAGCAAATTATGCCCCGCAGTTTAGCTCACGATTCTGAGGCTTTTTTAGTTTTTTCATCGGATTCTTCTGACTCGGATGGAGACGGCAGTGAAGATCAGATGTCTGCTTATTCTGAGTCTGTTGGTTTCCAGCAGTTGCTTTTTAATTCGGCACCTCTGCAGACCGACGACGCGAAGGATGTTAACATAAATGATGAGGATAGGGAAAGTGTGCCCGTATGCAAACAGGATACCAAGGATGTGAAATGGGAAGTCTCACAGCCACTCAAAAGAAGTAAGTGATTAACAAGCATCCATTACACGTCTACTGAAAAGTTTTGAATATCTTAACGTTTTCTGCTCATCGACATAACAAGGTAAAACGGATTTTCTGACTATCCTATAGGAACTACGAAATGAGATGAGCATATTGCTCTAAGCCGTATAATTATTGTGACGACGACCATGATTTTTTATCAAAAAAAATTTGTTTCTAAACTGTCAGGAGATCTTTTGGGCTAATGAGTCTATCATACAAGAACAATATGAATGTAGATCTTGACTGAGGTGTTATTGACAAAATAGGACTTCGTGATATTTCTGTTTCGTTTTGAAAGTTCTTTGCTGCTTCCCATTTCTTAATTTCAGAAGTGTCAGCGCTAGAAGCGATGGACAAAGAGCGCTATTTGCTGTGGAATTCTGGGCAAGAGAAACTGGCAGACCTTCTCTATGGAAAGAGGGATTTAATAAGAAAACATGTGGAAGATGCTGATAAAATCGTCATTAATCAAGATGAAGGTATGAGGTGTTGTTGTTTTGTTGTTGCGAAATGTTCTCATGATTGTAATTCATCGTAAACAAAATAGCGAAATTTGAAAATAGTAGAGATATTAATTTTCATTAATGAAAGTAGATATGCTTATTGGAGTGTAATCTGATACCATCAGACATGCTAACTTTGTCCACTTTTTCATTTTCTCCACTTACGAATCACCCTATTCGAAGAATTGCAAACCGTTTTGTTATGAGGATAGTTTGCTCGTCTTGGTGTAAAAAAAGGGTAAAGCTCTCGGCGTTGATCAATCCGTGAGGGATGCGCTATGCATTCGACTTCATTAAGTATCGTTGGAGGTGATTGAATGCATATCTGGACTTTGTAATGACTCGCGGTAGCCTACCGATGCATCGAGCTAGTGGTGCTACCTTCCCAGACAAGTATGGTACCAATTTGCCGACCCCAGAGGAATGGAAGGCTTGCTGGCCCATAGGCGCGGGGATTGATTCCACCTGTGTGTCGCAGTGATGCCTCCAACCACTGCGCCACAAGCGTCCCTCTCGAAACAGTTAGTATGCTTAAACCTTAAACCGAGTTCTTCCGCAAGTTATCGAACATTTGTGTGTGAGTGTTCTTCTCACTAAAGCTTTGAATTTGTCGCTATTTATAGCAAAATGAGGTCAGCCACCTCTTCATGGGATTCATCACGACGAAATTTTCAAACAAGCATTGCACGACGCGTTAAACGACACTTTTTTTGTCCCCTTAGTTCATCAATGTTTCGAGCCGTTTACGTTGCACTAGTTCCGGATTTCAAATCGTAGAAGTAGAGTTGCCGAGATTCATGTTTTGAAACCTGAAACTTATTCTTTATTCACGAACAAGCTGACGTTTCGGCGGATTTCGCCTTTCTCAGAGCCTGGAATGGTCAAGTTGACAGCAATCTATTTGGGCCAAACACCTCCATAACCAAACAGAGAAAACGCTGAACCAAGATTTCAATCACATTGAACACAGCTTTGCACACTCACCGCTTTCTATGAGTCTTCCACTGAGTATGTCAATTCTGTGCGGTTGGTCTCCACGCGACATACTCAGTGGAAGCCTCATAGAAAGCGGTGAGTGTGCAAAGCTGTGTTCAATGTGATTGAAATCTTGGTTCAGCGTTTTCTCTGTTTGGTTATGGAGGTGTTTGGCCGAATAGATTGCTGTCAACTTGACCTTTCCAGGCTCTGAGGAAGGCGAAATGCGCCGAAACGTCAGCTTGTTCGTGAATGAAGAATAAAAATAACACCGCATGTTTGCTCAACAAGAATACGAAGAATTACTGCATCAATGCCGAGGTTAATAGAAATTCGGGCGTGGGAGTTGAAAATTTAAATTATTTAACTATCGATCCGAAGCGAAAAGTGTATAAGATGAGCTTGTCAATGAAGTATAATAGTACAGCATTCGAAAAGAAAACTGCTGCTAGAACACACACCACTTACTTATTTGGATACTTGAACGGTCCGCCTTCACGAGATGTGCGGTCCCCAGCACATTGGCCATTCGTTTCTTTCTCTCGCAATCGTAGTCCATGGTGGTGGTCTTGTTCGAACATGGTAGCGCGTGCGAGTCTCATACCGTGATCTGTAAAAATAACTGCAGCTGCGAGTACAGCTAATTAACTTTGTTTACGAACACGTCCGCCCAACGTGTAGGTGGTCGTTCTAGGGGACGTTTCCATTTTCTTGGAGTCCACTCTATTGTTCTTTTCGTCCATCTGTCGCCTGTTCTCCTCATTATGTGACCGGCCCATCTATGTTTCGCTATGGATGTGTATTCTCCTGGATCTCGAAGATGTGACAGATTTCGAAGGTCAAAGCTTCGCATTCCGGCTAGATATTGAGAGTGCCGGTTATGTTTCAGAAGACATCGCTCAAGCGCTCTATGAGTAGTGCGAAGCATTCTTGACGTGGTTGAGGTATCAACCCACGTCTCTGCAGCACAACAGAGCGCTGGGAGGACCGTAGAATCGAAAAGATGAGCGCGGATTTTCGGGTCCCTTCAGTTGGTCGGTGGCATCTTTGAGAGACCCGAATGCGGCCCAAGCTGCCCTCCTTCTTCTGTCTAGCTCCCTCATGTTGTTTTCCATGTTCATTGATCGCCAAAGGTATACGTACGAGATGGTCTCTGCAATCAGAGAGCCATCGAATTCAAAGAACACATTCAAGGGAATGAAATCACAAATCAGAATTCAATTTCTGAAGAACCTAATACTTTTTTCCGAGAATGAGCTAGATTCAAGGGATTAACTTCTTGTTTCACTTGTTCCGTACTGACATATAGTTTATGTTTGCGTATATGTATACGTACATATCCATCCAGTTATGCCACCGCTCCAGGATGTTTTTCTACTTTTCCTCCCTTTCGATCTTCGTCTTTAGTGGTCTTTTTCATGTATGGTAACAAATACAGTTATCATGCCATAGTGTATAGAAGGAGCTGCGAATACAATAGGTTGACACACAGCGAGCAGGGCTGTCAACATTATACTTGCTCGATTATCATCGGTCTGAATTGCATGGTCCATCTTGATAAAGTGTACTCTTGTCTAAAAGATCACTACAAGCGCTTTGTGAGTGCTGTATAAAAATTTTTGCCGCGATTTGAATGTCTATTTAAACTTCATAGCGCTTGAAAAATATCTGAGTCAAAACGGTGAGCGTGGAGCTTTATGTCGGTCAACTGATTGGTGGTTTCTTTGAAAATTCGGAATGCAGCACATACTGATTTCCTTTTTTCTGTGCAGTTCTTCCTCCATGTCGTTTTTTTCTGTTCATGGAACGCCTAAGGTACGTGTATGAGTGGTGTCTACAATCAAAGAACCGTTCATCTTGATTTATTACAGGCGCAACTGGGAGTTTTCATGAACAGGATTTTTTTTTCCGATATATGGATTGTCCTCTCCTTGTTCCACCGTCAGCATTGTTTTTTGTGGTTCTATATAATCAGCTTGACGAGAGATTTGACAGAAATTTACCACCAATGCACATGCATATTTCGTTCAGATCTAATGATTTTATCTTCATTGGTAACATTATGGTGAAATACTTTAGTGTTGCTCTCTCGAACCTCTTTCGTTACGAAGGTGGTGAAACATCGACAGGGGATGGATTTTTATCCTGTGGCTACGGAAGCAGCTAGCTAGAGTTCCAATGTAGAAGGCTATCACTCCTTGGCTGACCATCGCCGATAGGAATGGGTTCTTTACGATGCTATCGAACACTTTTTTCGCAGTCAAAAAGAGAAATGAGGAATCCCAAGAGACGGTTTAAACGTCATCCATGCAGCAAAAACGCTGTATGAATTCGTCTTGCTCAATTGGTTAGGTTTCATTCAAAGTTATTGATTTGTACGTTACAATGATCTCAGTTAAGCTCTTAAGCTCCTAGAACACTTTGGATAAGGAAATCGCGTGGTGATTCCGAAGATTCCTTTGGTGATCCTTCTTGGTCAAAATGAAGATTGCGCCTTAAGTGCTCCGCTGATCAACGATCCTTTCCTTTTTAAAATCTGTTGTCATATGTCGGAGGTATAATATGTGTCAGAGAGGGGGAATAATTTCAAAAGTGATACAGTGTCCTTTCCTTCCCGCTCCTGCTTATCACTGTTTTCTTCTGCACACTGTGTGGCTGGAATACATATCCTTTTGTACGCGATTACTCATTGTTCTTCTTACTTACTTCTTGAATGGCCCGTCCTCACTGGCTGTGCCGGCCCCCAGCATAATCTCCATTTTTTGGAGACTTGCTGGTTAAGCCATTATAGTTCTTTGGAGTCCCGAGGTCAGTCTGGCCAAGGTCTGTACTAGGTCCTCACCACTACAGGCAGTCGCAGCCCTTGTGGATCAGAAGCAGATTTACTAGGATGTGACTTTGATATCAGAACGGTGGTGGATCCTGGTATTGGTTTACTCTTAGCTAGGCTTCCTGGTGGAAACGCCGGACTCCTTCTCAGCTTGGGAGACTCTGCCAGGCGATGAGTCCCCCCACTGTACATTGCAGTCCGACACCCAGGAACACCTCCCAGCCACGATGAGGCGGTAAACCGTTGGGAGGCATTGTTCTTCACTATGAAATATTAGAGAAGTTGTTCTTCATTACTTGTTAATTTTAGTCGCTGATGTCAAACAGCTTCTATTAACATTGATACATTTATAGATTGTGTTTATATTGGCTTGTTGTTTACATAGTGGTTTAATTATGCAGGTATAAGATTACGTTGTGGAGAACCGAAGTTTGAGCGGAACAAAAGGAGGGCTCAATGATTACTCCATATATTTACGTCGTATGAATCGCGAAAACTACTTGTAGTTAAGATTTCTAGTCCGAAGGAAGTGGTTGAAGGTAGATCCATGTTATATTCGTATAGATACAGACTTTTTCTGTCTGTATTATAACTGCTCCTGAAAGGATCTTCTACAATGGATATTGATTTATATTTCTCTTGCATGTACTGTATTTGGATCTACTGTCAGTTTTTTTTTCGTATATCAAACAACTTAGCTGTGGTGGAGGTGCGGTCCAAGCATCTTGATTGTAATGCGTATTTGATACATCCTCCCCAAGTGGTTTACTTAATCATCATTGAAGGTGTCCATTATTAAAAGAAAATAAAGGATGAAAGATCCCAGCATTGATCAATCCCTGAGGGGTGTGCCGTCTTCATTAAACATCGATGGAGGTGATTGAATGCATATCTGGCCTCTACAATGACTCGCGGTATCCAGCAGGTGCTGCTATCCTCCCAGGCAGGTCTAGTACCAATTTGCCGATCCCCGGAGAGATGGAGGGCTTGGTGAGCCACAGGCGCGGAGACCGATCCTGTATGTGTATCGCGGGGCGCCTCCGACCACTGCGCTACATGCGCCCATTATTATGGAACTGAAATGTAGGGCAGAGTTTTGTCACCCCAGCATGGTGTCGTTGACAAGCGCATACTTTCTGCAGCGATAGGGTGAGATCATCATCTGAAGAAGATATAAACTACCTGCGCAAGACACTGCTGTTGCTTCCAACACGTGATTTGTCAGATTGAAAGGCTTCCAACTAGCAGTAAACCAGGTAGATCGCACGCGCGAAAAGAAAGAACTGAATGAAATTGGCAACTATCGGGCAATCCGCTTGCTTTCTTCGATATAAAAACTCTAGTCAGGTCATAATTATCATCAGTACTGACAAAACATCAGGCAAAAAAATGGGTGTGAGAGAGATTACGGTTTCGAGATAGGTTCATTACCACAGATCGTATAAGTATTCGTTTTCGCTAAATAGCGGTAGGCAACAAATCGCTTTTCCACTCAATTTCGCCACTTTGGACGTAATGGTCACGTCAGTTTAGAAGTTCACAGTGGCAGTACTCTTCCACCAAAATTATTCAGCAGAGCGTTCAAGAATGTCCTTCAAGCAAGAGCTAGTATTACGAAAATGGTGAAATTCAACTTTGGAATACTACACTGCCTTCGCTTCGTTAATAAAATCGAGCTCATAGCATCAAACATTAGTCAGATAGAAAGTGTTCATTAGTCTTCAAAGCGCTTGTGAAATGATTCATTTTCCTTTCAACCTAACGAAAACGATATTCATGAGAAGAGTTAATGACGATCCATTGACGCATAACGGAGTGAGTAACCCCAAACGCTCGAACTAAGTAGGAAAAGAACTAAATACGTAACTGCATAGCTGAGCAATAAACAAACTAGTTGATTATTGAGTAGCGTTGAAAATATTTCTTGTAATGGTTTAGTGCGCAGAAACCTTCACGCATCATGTAAAGGATGAAAGATTAGTAAGTTCTATCGAAAATGCTATCAAAGGAATGCTTATAGGAGTACCGCTTACCTTAATCATGTAACAATTAAGAGAAGTGGAATTTCCGGTCTACGTCGACTAACAAAGATCAGCAACGCTATGGCACATACTAAGGTGTTGAAAATCGAATGAATTCGTAAATCTGTTCCACGGGAGCTTACACGCACAACAGGACGAGTACTAACTCGATTATTACCCATTTATGAACATTATAGACCTTCTTTCCACTTTGATAAAGAGAATGTCTTTGAAAAAAAGTACAATTTTGTTTGTATCACTCGACAGGAAAGACCCATTGGGTAGCTAGCTCTCTTGCACACGACAGCGACTAATAGAGATTTTATCGGCATGCAGTCAAGCCTATGGGGATAGATGATACTGGTCACGTGTTCTTCACTTTTTAATTCTTCAAAATGAGTTTTAGGGAGGTGCAGTGCTCATTGGTATTATCTAAAATCTATGGAATGTTTTACTATCAAAGAAAATTTCAAGGAGAAAGACTTAACAAAAAAAGTCACGTGATATTGTTTACAGGTATTGAAGGCGTGAAATCGTTTATCGAAGAGCGTTTCTGCATGCATTTTGGTCCGACCGCCGAAAATCCTCAACGAGTGCTGAGCGCTGAAGAGACCGAAGAGCAAGAGTTTCTCATCGATCACTCGGCGTTCATTATTAAAGTGATTTTGCGCATGAATCACTTAGAGCCAGATGATTATAGTGAGTTCCGACTATTTTTGGTAGAAGGCACATTAACTTTTTGGTAGGAACAATTGGTACAGAGAGAACGAAAGAGAAAGAAAACCTGAAGAACACAGGGAAATCGGGACTGTATAAACGTAATGCTCGAGGAGGTACATTCTACACAATGCACTTGATGCTAAAACAATCCTCACTTTCATCATTAAACGAACACGTCTTGGCTTAAAATAGGTTTTAGTGGTTGGAATTAAAATCGTTAGAATGTACAGATTTTTTGTTTGAAGATAAAAATTTTTTCTTATTCTACGAAGATAGGAATATGTTTCTTCCACTTTATTACTTGAAAGCTCATATTTCGAATACGAAAGCGAATTAACAAGTGGGGTTCTGTCCAGCAAAACGTGATGGTGTTTCTCAGTGAAAGGGCATCATGTGTTATTATATGTATATGTGGCAAATGTAAGAAGAGAAGAATTGTACCGTATTAATCCTATAGCTTTTTCAGTAGGCAAAATCAAGAATTTCTATTCGACTGCCAAGAACAAACTTTTTTTCCGTCAGAGAGAAGTTCGAGATAAAGAACTGGAAGAAATGAACAAAAAGCGTCAGCGCATGTTTGATCGATTTAGGTGAGAAATAGAAGTCGATTATTTTTGCAACTACCATGTCACTTCTCTCGAAGGTATTCTTGGGGTCGACCTAGGAAGCGCTGCTATTAATTTCCGGCTTGTGACATTTACATTTTTCAATGCAAATGTGCTGTGGACAGTCCAAATGCATTCTTTTCAAGATCGATAAAATTCATTTCCTGTGAACAATAATTGAGAACTTTCCGATTCCGTTGTCTAAGGATACCAGAGAAACAATCGGTTCTTTCAGTAATTGTACTGTGGATACTGTACTCTGCCAGAACTCCCTGTTGTTTGTAAAACGATATTGCAAGCGTCGGAGGTAATCAACTCTCATACAAGACTCTGCAGATTCTGAATCAAAATAGAGCATTCATTTCCTTCTATACGTTTTATTCTACCTTTGCAACCCATAAGGCTGATAAGTGAAGGCGCTAAACAAGAAAATTTTCGCTAGACAACCTCCCATCTCTGAAGTTAATCTTTTAGTACTTAGTTTGACTTTTCATATGAACACTCAACGTCTTGAGGTTCTGTATTAGCTGATGAAGTTTATGACCTTATTCGCTGTACTAGTAGAACAGGACTAAGTATTTTTTGCTAAGGGAATTGTTAAAACTGCTAAATATCTACGCCAAGCACTATTGCCTTTCATGTAGGATTCCACTTTACCATAGAATTAAGAGGTGCTCTGAAAAGGCTATTATCTTGTTGTTTCTTTGCAACGCCTCACTTTGACAGAGGTGTTGCTCTGATACATATGGGCAACTTCTACATGTGTCTTTTCTAGAATACACCATTTTTTTTACCTAAGAGTGTTGTTAGATCAGGAATAATCTCGAAGACTATAACCCTAGAAATGAACGACGGAACGATCCAATTCATGGGGTTCTCTTGGTAGAGCAGCTAAATTAAAGTAGCTTGAATAGGTCAGGCAGCAATTACGCAGACCATATGCTACGTCTGTTTGAAACATTTACCTTCAATGAGCGTGCACAATGACATCAAAGAGCTCAAACTCTTCCGAGTCCTGTGGGAATTGACATAGAATATGGAACATAAAATAGCCTGTCTCATCATAATAAATGATGGTCCGTGAATGAGAAATGGACTTGCGAAAGAATTCGTAGAGAAGCAAAGCGGCATTGTGAGATACTTCTTCATTCAGCAGGGCGGGTAAGTTTGTGTAAGTTATTAAGTAGCTAAAATCGAGAAACATCTTTGTCTATGTGGTACCGCCGTCTCGATTTTCTTTTCCTATGGGCATAGTAAGGGATCAGTGTTTTTGTTGCAGTTCCGACATCAGAGTAACGTAAAATCATGTTTGAGAAAAAAGGCAAAAAAGGGCCTCGGTTGGCGTAACGGATAGACAGCATGTAAAGCCTCGGTAAGAGTAATCACAGGTTCGAAGCCCACCTGAGATTCCGAGTTTTGCTCGTACCTCAACATCCTTGTGGTTAAACTTCACATATCCCGCCATGAAAAAAAAGAACATGCAATAAATAAAAAGTTAGGACCAAGAAGTCCTTCAAATCATTTGTTGGTATTTAAGGACAAGAGAAGAGTACTTGGCTCGAGTAAGAGATGGCGAAGAAAGTTCAGATGGTGATGATTTCGATGACAGTGATGATGATGATGATGATGATGTGGAAAGGAACGGTTCAGCTACGAAAGAATATGAAGATGAGCTTATTACTCAGATGAAGAAGTTGAATTTGGGTATCAGTTCTAGTCAAGGCAAGTGTACATTTTTTAAACAACGTTAGTAAAGGAAGGATATTTCAGACCAATAATTTGTTTGGGTATTTACCTGCTTGCCATCTGTTTTATTTACATTATTGTTGTTTTTTTTTGTGTGGCTGCGGATTGTTTGACTGGATATCCTAGAATTATCTCCAAGTGAAAAATTCGCTCGTTTATCTTCTTTTAATATGTAGTGGGTCTTACTTTTTTGTACTTAAGGGTTTCGTACCATTGGAAGGGATAACAGAATCATCTTTTCCATTGAGCAGCCAACAAATCTACAATTTGCTATGAATTCCACTTTTTAAAGTTTATTTTTTATCTGAGCTGAGTTTTTTTCATATTTTAGTAGACAGTTGCATTCGTGACATGTTAGCCAATCTTCACTTACGGCCATCTTGTCCTCCCCGTGTGAGATGTTCCAGTCCTCCTCGGGAAGAAATCAGGTGCACTCTATAATTCATGTTATATAGCATCTATTGAATGCAGGTATTGGGTGTAATGTCAAAGGTATTGAACAAAAATAAGAAAAATGTAAATAATTGTAAAGACAACAGCATGGAGACTATACCTACGAGTGTTTTAGCTCTTTCACGACCATGCGCATTGATTTGAATGATCTTCCCAAGTGCGCCGCAATAACACGCGGCCCAATGGGCCAGCCACGCCAAAGTGGACACGGTAGCGAAAGTGTTGGACCGTTTGTATTGTAAGGACCATTTATTGCACAAGGTTGACCGAAACTGCTTGCCTTTCAATATTTTCACGTAGGTAGATTACTTGTGGATCAAATAATCCCTTCACGACCCTTTCTAGTCGATCGATGACTTGCTGAACACAGGTTCTTTTTCCGAGGCTGGTCCATGTATAGGTGTTATATATGTACTATACATCGTATACTTGCAAAAAACCCGTTTCGGTACGGTGGAATAGAATCGGTTGGTATAACAAAAAATGAAAGAGACGCAGAAACACACTTCAGCCATCAAGCAAAACTATAGGGAAGGCTTTTAACATGGTGGTTAGATAATGGACGAATTTTTTTTTCATCACGCACAACAGCTGTCCAAGAACATGGGGAAATAAACAGAAGAACATAACTGGTGTGTAGAAATTAGAAAGGCCTGGAGAAAAATATGGGGATAACGAACAATAGAACGATAATAAGGTTCATAAGGATAAGGTTAGTAGAAATCCTGTCGTGGGAATGGAACGATGATCTCAACAAACCAGTGGCCGTGTCTCTTGGGCGCATGGACTATACATCTTCATGTTAGTGCGCATCTCAGTTGCGCTCCAGTGGCATGCAGTCGTGGAAGGCTTAACAGTATTGTTTCCATTGTTGTCTAATGTCATAGATGTGAATAAAGAATTTCATGAACATAAGAGATTTGATGTTCAGGAAAGATGATTTTTCTGTGGATGTTTCATGTTCAAACGATGAAGAACGTGGTAATGAGAGACTGCATCCTGTAACTGGTAAAACATTTCGACAAAAAAATAGGTCCAACTTTCTCAGTTTTCACGAAATGATATGGATAAAATATTTGTTTGAGTCAACAGTTTTAGACAATGAAAAAAGAGCTCCTATCGAGATTACTGAAAACCGCAATCTCTGTCGTGAGTTTTTTTCTTTTCATATATTTTTTCACCTCTTTCGCTTTTTTTTCATTACCGTTAGTCACGCGACATTTCTAAAATTCCTTCAGTGTTCGACTGGTCTGAGGACATATTTCCAGGTATGTTTGCTTATATGAGATCTTTAGCCATTGTTCAGAAGTTAACTTCTATAATGCTGAGATATTTGCAAAATTCCGGACCGCAGGTGTCTGCGATGGGGAACGAGCGCGCTATTGTCCTTTCCGGGGAGTAACGCCTTCACCTCCACACCATGCGGGTCCTTCGTTTCGCCTGTCTCTCAGCTGATTCTATCGATTACTTTGCCATCAGCATATCACCCGTCAACGGGATTGATCTGGGGAGCCCAAATAGGCATTGAACCTAGTTAAGCTGAGGCTATAGTTACAACCACAATCTTAACCTTTTTGTTTACTGCCTATTCTTTTTAATGGCAGGGTATGTTGCGAAAGTTACTTCCCCGGAAAGGACATTAGCGCGTTCCTTCCCCACCGCAGACACCTGCATTTCGCAACATACCCTGCCATTGAAAGGAATGGGCAGTAAATAAAAAGGTGGAGGTTCAGAAGTTAGATCGAAATGCTGTGCCACTCGTAGATAGCTCTTTTTGCTGATTTAGTTATAGTTGTGGTTATGTACCAGTTTATATATAGCTTTCATAAATGTGTATTATATATATATATATATATATATATATATATAAATATATATATATATATAAAATCACTTTGTAGTATATTTAGTTGTCGTCTCCTAATAAGAAATTTTTTCATTCAGATGAAGAAATTAAATCGCTTGGTGAGAAACGTGCGCTTGATATTTTCGACGATTTGGGTATGCGACTTTAATATCCACCGTGAATGAAAATACAATAAACGTTACAACAGAGATGAATTCTCTTCATTTTCATCCTCTTTTTTTTTTCAAGATTTTCAACGTAAGCGCAAGGCTGTGAGAGAAGATTGTGATGTGAGAAAGAAACGGATAGGTACAGTTAGCTTTTCATCTCCAGCTAATTCACTTTTCTAGAACTCTGACTTAATGTTCATAAGCGGAGTCAAAGCCTTACATGGAATCTGATTTTTTCTAGAACGCCCTCCTATTCGTCTTCGATCTTGCCTGAAACCTCAGCAGAAGGTTTGTCAGCATTTACAGTCTTCTTAAAACACTTCGATACTTGGATGGCTCGTCTTCACGAGTAGTGCGAGCTCCAGTACGTGTTCCATTCGTTTTTCTCTCATGCAGTAGTCGTCCATGGTGGTGGTCCGCTTCGAACATGGTGACGTCGGCGAAGAGCATTCCATAGTTCTGATATCGAATACAGAAGGCTGACGTTAGCCACGAACACGTTCTTTCTTAAAATATTGGCCTTATTTAATACACTTGGTTCAAGCCAAATATAGTTCTATACCATTTTTGAAGTGCTTTTATCAACACTTTACTGTTTAACATTACATTTGCATCTAACCACGATCAAATCATAATTATAATAATCATAATAGTATTTCTCAATCTAAATATTGTCAAGATTCGTCAGTACTAGCAAAATTTTATTGTGATTAACATTTCAGTTCCTCACAGATATCGATGAGACCGTGATGACAGTAGAGGAGCGACTGTTTTGGCGGGAACAGTTTGAGTACCAGTCCTGCAAGAAGAAATCCGTACGCTTCAGAGGTTTGCAGATCATTGTGTCCACGGGTTTTTTTTTGTAAATCATCAAATAATTCAAACGAGTAAGTATACGTGTTCCCACTATCTCTATCGTTTATTGTCTTTGACCAGTTGTCACTCTAATCATAAATATTTTTCGTTTCCTTCTGATTTGGTGAGGTCCACAAATTGAAAGTATTGTTCAGAATTTGACGATCCCGAAAATAAATGTCGTTTTTTTATACGACCAACCGACGTTGGAGGGAGTGGACATCCAGCATTGGAACAAAATCCACTGAGAGATGCCTGTCCACGAGCACGTTATGTGGTATGTGTAGAATGCTTTTTTTTCCTTCTTCTAATCAAAATTTGCTTTAAGTTTTTTAATATTTCAATAGGCCCTGGGTCGATCCCGCTCCTCATGAGCAACGCTTCCTATCCTATCGGTGTTGGTAAATTTGCTACGTATTTGTTTAGAAGAGCTCATTCCGATCCCTGAGATCTGACGACCGCCCATGGTGAGGAATTAAAACCCTCTCTAGCAAGACTATTCCAGGATTCCAAAGGGAATCTACTTGACAAACATTCAGCGACATTTATAAAGAACGTCACATTCTTAAGCGATAGCAAAACATAGACGCAAACCCGAACACCTTCTTAAATTATGGATGCACGGAAACGAACCGAATGAATGAAATGTAAGGATATGCACAATATTTGATGTGTACTCATGAAAAAAGTAGTATTAAGAAGTGCCGAAAATTGCCGCTTTCTAGAAAGATTGAATCTTATTTTTATAAAAGTAGGAAAACATCATAGTTGATCGTTTACTTCGAGAAAGCGAGATTTTTTTTTGTTTATTCAGTGAGCAGAAATTGGGTGGCGCAGCGGTAGTGGTGCCGATCATAACTAGCACGGTACTACTTTCGAACCCCTACCCCTTGGGCTTACCTTGTCGTCAATCCCTTCAGAGTCGGGAATTTCGCATCAGACTTGTTTGGAAACAATGCAACTTGCGCAATCCAAGTGGCGACGCTCTTGCTCGTCTATACCAGGACTCCAGGGAGAATCGATTCCACCAGCATTCAGCGACAATCATAATGAAGATGACAATCCTGAAGCAGCAGCTAAACGTGAACGCGAAAGGTTCGAAAACCTTTGTCAATATCGGATGCGTGTGAACGAATCGAACTGAGAGATGCTGGGTTCCTCACAGTAGATGTGAAGACGGGTCGTGTAAAATAAAAAAAGAATGAATGAGTGTTCGAACAGTTTTTAATTTTCAAAACCTTCGATACTGCATGTTGTCTATTCAGCAGTCAGTGTCCCAGCATTTTTTTAAAAAGCGGCTTTCGTTTAATTTCAGTATCAATAGTGTATATTTTTGTATTGATAACCTAGAGGTTTTTACAAAACATTGTAGCTAGCGTCTCGGCAGGCTTTCATAATCTCACAAAAAAATTGAAGCCCAAGTTTCAATCGCATGGAGAACAGCTTTTTAAACACTAACCGTTTTCTTTTTTATAAGTCTTCCACTTATTGATAGACACCTTCTGCACGGTACTACATGGGTGAGGATTGTGCTTGACTAGGGTCAACAAATCATCCTAAAGTGTGAATTGAGGTCACACATGATTTACGTAGATCTCTTTCTCGTTTGCCACTCAGGAGCTTCTAAGTGAGGAGAGATAGGTCGTCGGCAGGATTGAACGATGCAAGTGGTCTTATAGAGAGGGGACACCTTTAGACAGTGGTCATGAAACAACGATGTGAAGAGTACGAAGAGTACGATAGTATTATAAGGTAGAGATTATTCTGTACAAGGTAGAGTGGTCTGATGCACAGCGCGAGTTAAATAAAAAGTATGAAACGTTCGACATTGATCAATCCCTTAGATGCGCGACTGCGGCGCATGTTGCACAGTGGTCGGAGGCGCCCTGCAACAAGCACGTGGAATCGGGTCCCCGCGCCTATGACTCACTAAGCCTTCCATCCCTTCGGGGCAGCCAAATCGGTTCCAGACTTGTCTGGGAGGATAGCAGCACTGTCTCGATACATCGGTTGGCCACCGCGAGTCATTGTAGAGGCGGGATATGCATTCAGTCACCTCCAAACGATGCTTAATGAAGTCGAATGCATGGCGCATCCCTTAGGTATTGATCAACACCGAGAGCTCTATCCTTTTTATTTCTTTTCTTAAATGTGCGACATGCATCCCACTTCATCAAGCTTCGTCAGAGGTAATTCAATGCATATCTGGCCTATACATTGACTCGTATTTGCCTACCAATATATTGAGTCAATGCTGCTATCCTGCCAGACAAGTGTGATACCAATTTGCCAACCTCGGAGTGATGGAGAGCTTTGTGAGCCTGGCGCAGGAGACTGAACGAGGAACCATCTGTGTTGCGAGGAGACTTTCGAAAGTGACGGTTGTGGACAATTGACTCGTTATCATTTGCGAGTATGAAGAATCCCAAGGTTCCGAAACGCCACTTACGATAATGTTTTCTAATAACTTCGTTTTGATTTCTCACTGCAACAGTATAACTTTTAGTAGAATTGTACGCTTGTAAGAAATCTGCGTAGGGTTTTTATTCATCTATTTTCTTTTTTTTTTTTTTGTTTCAGGATTGTACTCGCTGCTGGCCATCACATTATACGCAAGTATATGGTAATAAATAACGTTGTATCATGTTTTCTTCTTGTCTTTTATGAATCGTCTTTGTTTTCTGTAGTTTTCTTTTGAGTATTCTATATTTACCGCTGGGTTCCAGACACGATCGCCACCAGTGTTTGCGTCATTCTCCCATGATCCAGATGGATACGTTAAAAAATTACGGAATAGAGAAGATGGAATGAATAGTGTGATGATATACATGTCCCTGTGAGTTTATGTCAGGTCTGACTTAAAGCGTATATTTTCGAGATATGCGTTTTAGAATTTAGTGAATTTTTGAGTTGGTAGTTAGACTTCATTCGTCCTAAACTCGAATAAGTATGGTTTAATATCGCTTCACTTGACAATTGAACGGCCCATCCTCACTAGTTGTGCGGGCGCCAGCATAATCACTATCTTTCAGAGATTTGCTGGTTAAGTCATTGTGGTTCCCTGGAATCCCGAGGACAGCCTGGTCAAAGTCTGCCCCAGGTCGTCACCACGACAGGCAGTAGCAGCCGTTGTGGATCAGAGGGAAATTTACCACCATGCGACTTTGATAGCAAGACAGTGGTGGATCCTGATATTGGTTTACTCTTAGCTAGGCTTCCTGATGGAAACGCCGGACTCCTTCTCGGCTTGGGAGACCCTCCCGGAGGGACGAATCCCCCATTGTACATCGCAGTCCGACACCCAGGAACACCTCTCAGCCACGATGAGGTGGTAAACCGTTGGGAGGATTATCACTTCATCCTTTATTTTCCTACTGATTTGTCGTTTTTGATCGATCCGATTGTGTAATTGAGAATACTTTTTAGAATTTTGTGGTAAATCGTTTAGAAAACCACGCTGGTTTACTGTATTTTAGTCTTGTGAAATTAACCGTTATTTTTTGAATCGCTTAGAACAAGCGACTTATGGGTATTCCTTTACCAGGTTATTTTTATGACTCGTACAAACTTCTTCTATATTGATGTGGTTGAATTGTGAATGTGGACTCCTGTATTGAATGCTTATATTTGAAGTCCGGATTTATCAACCTATTCGCATGTATATGCATTGATTTTATTGATATGCTTCCAGAAATGTTTTAGCTTTTCATGTAGCTCATGCGACCCTACCTCAGCCCATAGTGAGCCCTATAACTTAGAGACTTAGATGAGCAGTATTCACATGTTTTACTCCCAGCACTTCTACTATTCGCTTCTCTGCCTCGCAACCGTCATCCGCAAAGATGGTCAAGCTTGTTTATTTCTTCGGTTGCGGCGTTAAACTGTTATCTTCGCTCGTCCTTGAAATGTCGAGCGTGCTTCTCCCAGCACAATGCAACCGGCTGAATCTGATCTCTGACTAACTGAAATAGAAATTATTAGGATCTAAAGATATTTGTCAACAACATAGTCGACTGAAAGAAATGCTGGGATACGCGTGATGCGGATCATGTAAAAGTGAGAAAAATGATTGTACCCATAGTGGTAGGTTGATATCTTTCCTACAAATCTTCGAGGTTTTTAAGTCCTCGAATCCTCTAGTTGTGGAGAGAAATATACTGGTATTTGTCGTAGAACTATCACTGCTGCTCAATTTTTGAATTCCTTTAAATATCAATCGTGCACTGAAGACATTTTCTATAATTTTATTCCGTTCCAGTCATCCTCCAAGATTTTTGGCAGCTAACGTACGGGAATCAAATTTTGAAAATGGATTGCGTCTACCTGCTCTTCCAGGAAAACCATCGCCAGAGATTCCTAACCTTGTAAGATTTTATGCGAACATATTAATAAATTCCACTTCATTTCGAATGAGATAAGTACAGTATGTATTTATTCTTTAATAATTTTACACGAGGTTGATACATGGTCTTTATTCCGCTAACGTTTTGGCGGTTTCTTCTTCATTAGAGCCGATGATCCGAGTCGATGGTCCACAGTTGTTCGTGTTCTCGAGGTAGAAATAAGTACAGCCATAAAACATTGCTTAAATGGGCCCAGTGTAGAGAATTCGGTGGCAGTGATTGAAATACCACGTGCGAAGACGTCAGCTAGTTCGTAATCGCCTGTACTACCGTCTAAACACGCGCAAAATTGCATAATATGTCCTGAGGGTAAAGGCGATAATTGAATGAGTTCGGGTTCAGTTCATATGATCGTTTGTCAAGCGTGCGAAGACGAATACACAGGCGAAACGAATGGAGCACGCTGCATTCGTATAGAGGAACATCTAGTTGGTAAATTTAAAGTTCAACCAAATACTCTGCAAGGAGCGCATGGGACACAGAGACCTAGTGGAGAAGATTCTGAAGTAGAAATTAACATCTTCACATAGGAATCCAGAACGCCAGCGCGAAAAAGTCTCAAAGCATTCTGAATATAATCGAAGATCCCGAAAATGAACTGCAAGGAGAAATGCCTCGTAATCTCATGCTATCTTACACAATGTTTAATACTGCTGTTTTAATGTGAGAGATGAACATTACGCTTCTATGTGAACTCTGTGCGGTTGGTGTCCACGTGGAATGCTCAGTGGAAGGCTCATAGAAAGGAAGCTGTTTTGTTTTCAATGTGATTGAAATCTACGTTTCGTGATTTTTCCGTTCAAGTTATGGAGGTAGTTGGCTGATTAGATTCCAGCCAACTTGACCTTTCCAAGCTGCGAAGAAGGCGAAATCCTCCGGAACGTGAAGTTTTGTTAATAAACAGTATAATAACAACCTCGCTTGGGTTTATCAAGAAAACGGCGGAAAAATTTCACTTATGTTGAGAATTTGGTATCTAGTAGATTTGAAGTGGTTCGATTTGGTGACATAATTGTTTTTGTTTGTAAAACGAAAAAAAACAGGAAAAAGTTAAAAAATTGTAGCTTGCAAGTTTCAACTTCCAATCAAACCATTGCACTCACGGGCGGTGCGACCGTGTAAGCTTTACTTCTCTTTCTTGTGTAAATGCCATAAATGAAATGAAATAGTAAAACCGGACAATTCCGGTTGTTTAACCTAACAATACAATTATCTTTACTAGGAAAGGCTGCGTAGAGTAGGGAGAATCAGGCAGAAAGTCGTAGAATCGTTGTATTCTCATGGGTGCTGGATTCTTAAGAAATGGTGGACATGTAAACTCTGCGAAATATTTAGTGAAAACATTTTTAGACAAACGAACTTCGGGCGTACATATTATCATGTTTTCGCCGTGATATGCATTTGAATCGGCAGGATAGAAGTGGAATCAGCATTCCTCGCCATATGGATCCTCCAGTGCTCGTAGCAGGTAAGCTATGTTCTTGCTTATTTATAATCGAATTTTTGAGAGTTGAGGGTGCGTGTAACGCATTGGTGAGAGGTGCAATACGATGCACGAGTGGTTGCTGGCCCGATCTCGATTCCTGAATTCATTAAATTTTCCCGGATCTGCAAATTGGTGCGAGTTTTGTTTCGGAGGATAGCAGAACTAACTGCATGAATCAGTATGCCACGATAAGTCATTGTATAAAGCCGGATGTGAATTCAATCACCTCTGGCGATGCTTTATGAAATCCAATGCATGGGGCATCTTTCAACAATTGATCAACGTTAGAGACTTTATCCTCTTTCCTCTTGTAATTGTTCTCAGCAATCATCGAAATAATTTCGAATATACTGGAAGAGCTGGCGGTGAGAGATAAAGTTTGCTACTGTGATTTGAAGGACTTCGCTTTGATGTGGAAAACATTCCAGTACTAGGATTGAGCTGACGACGGAACTATCTATGGCAGACAGTACTTCGATAAATACTACTGACTAAAAAATACTTATAACATTGGACATATCAGACATTTTGATTTTCTTCGTGGGTTTTCTGAGGGAAGTCATATATTATTTATGTTTATTATTAAAGTGATTCTCAGAGTTGTCGAGAATGCCGCGAATTGATGGTTTTCCTAAGTGATAGATCTTACTGGAAAGAACTAAGTAACCTAAATGCGACCTTGACACATTTCGTCCTCCCATAAACCTTATCTTAGTGTTGTCCTCAGAATTTTTGAGATCTTGACGGCCATCACATGTTTTACAAGAGTCGCAGCATGAAAAAACGCCAAACTTTTTATTGTATTGCCTGTCTGTTCTTGTTGAGAAAGTAACCACAAGACGTTCGCTAGACTCTAAGCCACGGCACGCATTTACTTCTTGGTTGGGCTTCCTAATGAAAGTGTGGAACTGTTCTCTTCAGAAACCTTTGGGAAATAAAAACCTCTTAGTGCGTCATCAACTAGGAAGACCTCTTCCTAGTTATGATGAGGTGCTTTACCTTTCAGAAGTTGCAGACAATAAGGATAGCAAGCTGTTGAATTTCTGAATTTACCTTCTCAAGAGTGTAAGGATTCGTGTTGGCACGTGATTTGCTAATCATCTGTCGTTGATCACCATTCCATCATATTTTTGAATTCAAGCAATGAGGGAAACACACGCTACAAGTCAATAGTGCTTGCTACACTGTTGTCTTACGAGGTTTTTTAGCATCCAAGCAACTGAATTCTTGCTTTGCTCGGCAACTAGTTTTTTCTTTTATCACACTAAAATCTGCTGTTAATATATCATTGATGGATGACTCATGTTATTGTCACTTCGTTGGACGAGATCCTTGACAAAGTAAGAAAAACTGACTTGTAAGCTTCAAAAGACTGAAATTTCGCCGTGGTGGAGTAAAAAAATCTGTCTTTTCAGCAGAAATCTCTAAAGTCTAATAGTTTATTTTCAAACCGATCGTCGTTTAACCTGGGTAGTAATAACCACTACCTTCTTCGATTCGTAGGCTAACACAAGGTTGATAAAGATGTTTATTCGGCTAATGTTTCGACGTCTTCATCTTAATCAGAGCCGCTATTCGCAATGTGATAGCTAACGTAATACCGACTGCTGCGAAATGAATTGTCCATTGAAAAACAATTATCAACGGATGGTCGTTGTCAACAACAATGGTCCTGTATAAAAGAGCGCTGCAAGATGAGGTTGCTCCATTCGAGCGGTGCTCCACTGAGGAAGATGCCACTGGATACGGCAACGAAGACACAATATCGGGAAGACGAAAGACTTTCGACCATCGACTCGGATCACTGGCTCTGATGAAGACGAACATGTCGAAACGTCAGCCGAATAAATGCTTGTTAACAACATCGTGTTAGCTTATCAATATAATGCGTTGCATTGATCATTCATACCGTTGTTAAATGAAAAAAATTGGTTTAAAATTATCATAGTGTTAGTGTTGGAACGTTAAATTCCTTTCAAGAACATTATAATCGAAATTAGTGCACATGGTGACGCATACTCTTGGGATAAAATTCTTACAGATTAAAAATTTGAAGTGAACTTTTCTAGGGGAGCTCCTGGACTACTTATTTACTTATTCGGATACTTGGATGACCCGTCTTCACTGGTTGTGCGGACCCCAGCATATTCTCCACTTTTCGGAGTTTTACTGGTTCAGCCATTGTGGTTCCCCCGGAGTCCCGAGGTCAGCTTGGCCAAAGTTTGCCCGAGGTCGTCATCACCACAGGCAGCCGCCGCTCTTGTGGATCAGAGCGAGATTTGCCACCTTGCGACTAATTTGATACCAGGACGGTGGTGGATCCTGGTATTGGTTTACTCTTAGATGGGCTTCATGATGGAAGCGCCGGACTCCTCAGTTCGGGAGACCCTTCTGGGAGGATGAATCTCTCCGTTGTACATCGCAGCCCGACACCCAGGAACGCCTCCCAGCCACGATGAGGCAGTGAACCGTTACGAGGATTGCTTATTTAGTTTAAAAACTTCCACGTCGTGTATTTTGTCTCGAAAATATGTTTGGTAACATTAATCAGTAAATTAATTATGATATGGCAGTTCACAAACCTGTTCCCTGATTTAAAAAGAATTAGAAAGAAGCACACAAGAAGCAACTTAATCAATGTTCTTCAATCGACTATCTGAAGAACTCGAGTGTTTTTGCTCTGGTGTTTGGTAGAGCTATCGGACAAGCCAGAACAAAATATGTACTTTAAGCATGCACATATCTTCTAAGGTGAATATTTTTTTAGGGATACTATTCCTAAGTGATAGTTTATTGCAAGCTGTGGATACGAGGAAACTGTCGAACGCATTACTAGAGCGTTTCCATCCAGCTCAAGGAGTCGAGTTTGTATTTTACAGTATTTCGGTCTTTTCAAGCTCACGAGATTCTAGCTCTAAACCTTTCATACCTAAATCGGCTCACGTCCTTGTGTTTTAGGAATGCCACTCTATTTAGGGATATGATTGCAGTCATTGATCGTTGTTCATATGAAGAACTAGAGATTCGCCACTGTGTGTTGGCTTGGGGTCATGATCTCACTGTGTACTTAAGGAACGATCCGATCACCGCTGCAGGCCGAGCCATATGGTGGGAGTTTTTATATTCGTGTTTAAGATTGCAATTAGTTTCAGTTTTGTACAAGTTTGCAAGGACTTTTTTGTTCAGTTATACTTGCTATTGGGAATAGGTACCCATTATAATTTTCCGTCTCGTCATGACACGAGGACGTTCCTAGGTGTTGTAAGTTGAACCACGATATACATGATGTGGGAGTTCGTCCTTTCAGCATCACTCAGGTCACCTAAAACGAAGAATTCGACATTTCTATCCGGAAACGTAACTCAGATAGGAGCTGCCAGTGGCTACATTCTTGTCAAAAACACTTAGGAAAAGGCCATCATATCATTTATATCTCCAGCATGTGTATTCTGAACAGCTCTGATGCGCCTGAACTGGAGTTTACTGGTGCTAAGTTGCGTTACATGATGATTAGAGAAGTCGGAGATCATAAAAGTAATCAAATGAGCTATATTAAAGTGCACTATGAAAATTTCCAGATTTCCATCATTGTTGTAAAGTGCTACTATCCGTGTAAAAGACAACGACAAGGAAAAACATGGATATAACTTCAAATGATGCTGAGATATTGCAAAACTGCGGACCGCAGGTGTCAACGGTGAGGAACGAACGCGCCATTGTCCTTTCCAGGGAGTAACGCGTTCACCACGACACCATGCGGGTCCTTCGTTTCGCCTGTCTCTCAGCTGCTTCTATCGATCACTGCCGACAGCAATCACCCGTCAGCGGGATTGATTTGGGGGCCCAAATCGGCATGAACCCAGTTAAGCTGCGGCTTTATTTATAATCACAATCTTGACCGTTTTACTAACTGTCCAATCTTTTTAGTGGTAGGGTATATACAGTCTTTAACCGTTTTATTAACCACCCAATCTTTTTAATGACAGTTTCCTGAAAGGACAACAGCGCGTTCGTTCCTCACCGTGGACACCTGCGGTCCGGAATTTTGAAAATATCTCAGCTTCATTTGAAGTTATATTTCGCATTGTACCCCTGCCATTAAAAAGAATAGGCAGTATATAAAAAGGTTAAGATTGTGACTATAAATATAACCCCAGCTTAACTGGGTTCAATGCCAATTTGGCTCTCAGATCAATCCCGCTGACGGGTGATTGCTGATGGAAAAGATCGATAGAACTAGCTGAGAGACAGGCGAAACGAAGGATCCGCATGGGGTGGTGGTGAACGCGTTTCTCCCCGGAAGTGACAATAGCGCGTTCGTCTTCCACCGTGGACACCTGCGGTCCGGTGTTTTGCAAATATCTCAGCGTCATTTGAAGTTATATTTCGCAATATACCTTGCCATTAAAAAAGATTGGGCAGTTAATAAAACGGTTAGGAGCGTGAACATACGTAGATTTTTATATTATGGTCACTATATTATGAGCAGATGTCAACACACGCAACCCCGCTACCGTCCACGCGTTTGTCGAAGTCTTTCCCATCGTCGTCGTCTGATTTGCGCACTTCTTCGCCGCTATAATCGACTTCAACGGAAAGAGCATCAGGATGCGACTGAGTACTCAGATCTCACGTCTCCACCATTGATGAACACCCATACAACATTGTTATTTAAAAGTTATGATATGCTCATAGTTCTCACAACAATGCATGCTATTAAATTCTGTTGAGTGTCGATCTGTCTGCCGTCTTTACTGCGTCCGTAATGAGGTGGTGCTGCTCACAGGTTCACAGCAGGTAGATCTATAGTAACTGAGCCCACGTATCTGTGAATTTTTTCTATGCTGCTTTGAGATTAACACGATTGCGAACTGTCTTAGACAGCAAGCGATAAACGTCTTCGCAATTCGTCATCGTCGGCAGACTGCTGTTATGATTAAAACGTGGCAGAGATAAGCTCGAGTTTGTTCTTTCAACGCCATCATTCAGCTCTCTAGGTGGCTGTGGCTTCCACTATGGTGCACCTATTGGAGGTAGTTGAGGAAATACACATATTTTTTGCACATTTTACTAAAGCACGTACTTAATGCCATCTGATTTTGCAATTATCCAAGTCTGACGACCTCAGGTCGGGAATGAAACAGTTCTCTTAGGTAGAGGTCTTCACAATTCTATGAAAAGAGCATTGTTTTTCCACCTAATTCATGGATTGCTGTTATTAATCAGCACCGTGGCTATAACCTATATAGAAGTGTTGTGATGTTGAAATATTTTTAGGAATAAGAAGATGTGAAACTGCTCCATTAGTTTCTCACCAAGCAAATAATCTATATTTCAGCGTTTTCGTGCATCTTCGTAAAGCTTTCGAACGAAGGAGATTGTTTTTCGAACAACAAGGCTATCGAAGGAGGAATGCACCACAGTTTTGGCTGATAACCATTCCTGAGGTCATTTTTTGTTTCAGCCTTTGTTCGCTAGTTGGTTTTTTTTCTTTTTTTTTACGTTAAAAGTTGCATTTGTTCGCGTTACCGCTTCATTTTGAGTGGGAGGGACTCCTACTTGTCGAACTACGATTTAATACTAAGACCTAATCCCTTAACGAAATTATCCATCACACTGTTCCATTCAGAAGCTCAGTAGCTCTGCGCCGTAGAGGATTCCGCTAGGCTATCCTTCATGACATTCTTGTCAAGAACGCGAAAAAAAGGCGTCATCCCAAAAGTATGATGCTGTTTGTGTCACCCTATCAACCAAGCCTTAGAATAGAAAGCAAATTGTGCCAGACTTGTATGGGTACGGCTGCCTCCGATGCAGAAAAACCTGACTGCCTCTATGAGGGAAACCTCAGAAATTTCTAGTAGGGATATCCTAGGATTGCGAGAAGAATCTGTTTGACTAGGTTTCATCGAGATTTATGGAGAAGATCTAATTCCCTAAACAGCAGCCGGACTCGCTCAGAAAACCGAAAATCTGCCTGGACCACGGATGCGAGACGGTGAATCAAACGGAAATGCTGGGACCCGTACAGTACGTGCTATCGGGTCCCTAAGGATAAGTAAAAGTGGAATAATAGGCGATGTTCCTAAATGGTGAACCTGAAATGTACGACTTTCATTAAACATTAAATTCAGTTTGATGCATTCGAATATGGAAAGAAGCATAAGTTGCCTTGGAACTCATTACGATCACTTGGTATAGCAGAACTATATAGTTACGTATTTAGGTAGGGTACTTTGCTCAACATTTCAAGATGTTCAACACTATTATCCGATCGCTCTTCGCAAATCAGTAAGTATTCCTATGTTGAATTCGACTTCATAGCAGCAGAATTCCAAGTGAATAATGACTTTTGCTGTCGTTTTGCCCCGATCGATTTTTTTGTTACATTGCACTTTTCATTTAAGTGAACATATCCAAATGTTGGACTGGGCCGCAGAAATGGAATTAGATAGGTCTGCTGACGAGCTCAAAAATCAGTTTACAAAGGACGCTGTTGAGAGAAGGTGTATTATTTTTTTCTCCACGGAGTCATTTAGGAGCGTGGTTAGCACAGTGGTTAGAGATTCTCTGCAATACACGCGTGATCGTAGTTTGAATTCCGAGCCTTGCGCTAACCAAGCTCTTTATCCTTGCGGTGTGGGCTGCTTAGTACTAAGTTTATCAGGAAAAAAATGACTTAGTGTATGGAGTAGGCCATTACGAATCATTTGTATACGCCAAGTATGCACCCATTTACCTCTGCGAAGCTACGAATGGAATCGAATGCATGGGACATTTCTGAGAGATCGATAATGCCAAATGTTTTTTCCTTTTGTCTTCCGTATATCACAGAAGCCATGTTTAATGTGTTTTACATTATTGTTATTATGTTATTTTGCAGATTCTGTCAACTATTCGAACTATGCCGTCATAAACTAGATTTGACATTTTTTCGCTACATGGAAGAAAAAGTGAAAGAACGTCGAATTTCATGGTACAAGCAAGACTATCTTGGCGTATAGATCAAAGTCTCAAAGTGTCATACTTACTTATTTCTACATCTTCTTTAAATTCACTTTTGTTCATCTTTGGTATACATTACGTCATTGGGAATATCGAAGAAGTACCGCAAATAATTATGAAGAATTCCTTGATTCGAGCGGTCAAGACTTTCGGCTACCATACTGCTTAGTCATTCTCCTCCATTTTCTTGTACCGTGGAGAAGAGCGTGGAACGTAGTGACTATGATTTCTTGAATTCCTTGTGTAGTTGTAGGTCTTAAATGTTTAAGATGTGCAAAAATTTCCGAGTGTGGTATTGCTTATTAACGTTGAGAAGTTTAGAAAATAGTCGGCTACTCATTGTTTTTAACCTTTTAGAGGAAACATCTACCATCCATTGTCTTTCTCTTTCTAGAGACCTCTTATGAGAACATTCCTGGAGCTTTTTTGACCGTGGTAATTATTGACGAGTATTGATTTGTATTCAAAGTGCTGTACATGAAAATGACGGTGCGATTTTGGAATGTATCACTTTAGTGTTACGGTTATTAGTTGGTTTTTTTGGTACATGAAGAACAATGAAGGTGTTTTTCTTCTATTTTATAAGTTTAACAAGCAACTAGTTTGGCTGCAGTCGTTAGATCCGCTTTTGGATTCTCATTAACCGCAACATACGAGTCATGGAATCTTTTTATTGGAAAGTACCGTAATGGTTGGACTCTTTTTTATGCTCAATCACGGGTAATCTACTACCATACCATCGACTCGTATCCAATGTCTACTATTACACGCGCGGGAAGCACAGTGGGAGATGGTGATGTTCGCTAATACCCGAAAAGCCGTAGTTTTAGCTCGTCATAGGCCAACAAGGCCTCTCATACTTCCAGTAACTGGGAATTGGTAGCCAATTTCTCCACGAAGAGCCCATCCCTCGACCCAGAAGAGATGGTGAATGCTAGTGGTGAAGTCCTGAAAACGCTCTAGCACGGCTATGCCAGGTTATTTGGATAACAAATAGGATAAAGCAAAGCACAAAAAGAGTTATTACGACTGGTTTTTTTTTGTGTGTAGGTAAACACTTCGACTGCACTTAGATCTTCCGGAGCGAAGAGCTATGGCTGTGATTTTCTCTAATTAGTTGTCATAGAAGATGGCTTATAACAATGGCGATTAGCTGTCATATTGAGGTCGGTAATTTTCTTTGTATAGCAAACGCAAGTCATCATAGAATCGAATCTGTGGTTCCACGCTTGACCTACTTTGTATTTTTTCTGGATTTAAAAAGCTGTATGAGCCAAATTTCTCGGGAGTGTTTGCTGAGTTCCGACTGGGATATTTGCATTACTCCTGTGTTCTCTGAATCAACCAAAATTCCCTTTGATCAGCAGAATTTCACTTTACTAATAAAAGTGCAGGTGTATATCAATTATTTTCTTTATTCCATTCTGGGACCAACCTCCAACCAAACTCACCAAGCCTTGCGTACCTACGGGGTCGCAAATCACTACCAAACTTGTCTGAGAGGATAGCAGCACTGGTTCAATACGGCGGTAAGCCACCGCGAGTTAGTGTATAGGGCAGATATGCATTAAATCACCTACAACGGCACCTAATGAAGTCGAATGCATGACGCATCCCTCAAGGAGTGATCGACGCCAAAAGCTTAATCCTCTATTTTATTCTTTCCTATGTTTACTTTTTTTATAAACTTCTTAGGATAGATTTGTCTTAAATTGGAAATCTGAACACTGAATACTCCTTAGCCATCTATTAGCAAACGTTCCAATCAAATCATCGTTTTCAGGTTCTGAAGCATCCAGTCATGATATTTTCACACTTTTTTTAAAATTTATAAACCTTGGAGCTACTAACGGATCTCGAAATTTCGAATTATTCCTGTACTCTCTGGACCAATAAAAAACTTCCCTTCCCTGTGATAGATTCTGATTTGCGAAAATCAATAGCTGGCTTGTGGAACCTGACACCACGAGATAAAGTAGGAACTACAACCACAATATTGCTGAGATATTTGCAAAACTCCGGACCGCAGTTGTTTGTGGTGGGGAACGAACGCGCTATTGTCCTTTTCCGGGGAGTAACGCGTTCATCTCCACACCATGCTTGACCTTCGTTTTGCCTGTCACTCAGCTAGTTCTCTCGATCAGTGCCGTCAGCAATCACCCGTCAACGGGATTGACCTGGAGAGCCCACATCGGCATTGAACCCAGTTAAGCCGAGGACAATAGCGCGTTCGTTCCCCACCACAAACACCTGCGGTCCGGAGTTTTGCAAATATCGCAGCAATTTTGTGGTTGTATTTCGCTTAATACCCTGCCATAAAAATTAAAGAAGGGAGAAAATAAAAAAGTAAAACATTGTGAAAACAGGAGCAATTTCTTTCATAGGGAAATATGAGGACAGAAAAGGTTGCATTGAATGTGATTTGAGCTGACAAGAATTCATCCAACGGTAGATGATACCGCCATAGGGTTGCTGACCAGATTGATTGGCTGACATTTACAACAGTTCAGGATTATTGAAGTATAGGCGATGGATTTGCGAAATTGGTTAGAATTCTTCTTGAGAACTAGTTGTTTTCCTCAAGAATTTCTCGACGACGAATCCAGATTATCCAAGAAAAATAAGCAATGCGGCTTCTTAGCCTGATGACTCTACTTCGTTTACTGTGCATTACCATTTCTGCCTGCTAATTGTGAAGAAAGAAGCAAACTACTATCTATGTGAAATAGAGATGACAAGGAATTTGCAACACATAAAACAAATGCGTTGATATAAAGGTCGAGTAAAACACAAGGGGTACAAGATAAACTTTAATTCGAATGCCCCGAAACAGGATAGAATAGAGTCTCCACCAAAAAAATAATATTTCTGATCATCTCATTCGTTTATTGATGACCTTGGTAAGCGTTTGGTGCAGAAATTAAAACTAGGGTTTTTAACTGCAATGATACTGAGATATTTGCAAAACTCAAAACTGTAGTAGGTGGGGATCGAACTCGCGATTACCACTTTCGTGGGACAACGCATTCACCACCATGACATGCGGGAGTATTTATATTTGATATTATACCCTGCATGAAAAAAGAATAAGCAGTTAATAATAAAGTGAATACTAACGTTCTAACAAATGTCTCTGCCCTATTGCCTTTTTTACAGAGGTTTTTAGAGAGTGAGTCGACTCGAGAGTTCACTGCAGTTATTTAAGGCCAAATTATGAATACAGAAGTTCATTAAATGCATAGTCCGATATGAATATGTAAAGTAAGAGGCGTAATAGTTAGAGATGCCATGCAGTACATCAATGTTCGTTGGTTCGATTCCACCACGAACCAACCACTCTTATATACCATCACTCTGATGGCGGCTAATTAATACCAGACATGCCTTTTGCTTTTTATCTACAAAAGGCCTGCGTGTCCCTGTGGTAAAGACAAAGAAGGTCAATTCGGCTACCAATCGGCGACAGTAGTGAAAAAGAGAAAATCTTGAACTATCAGATGAACTCAGATACAAACACGGAAGACTTTCGTGAATGACGACGGATGATAGAGATCCGAATGAAAGAACTCTAGATATCCACACCATTTGTGAGGACGAGTCACCGGATTTTGTTCAGTGCTCTTTTCTTCGGCATAGACTTCGTTACGTTAACACCAACAACAGTATCAACTCCGATGTGGTTCGCATCATGTTGCCGATGATGAAGGCGTTAAAACGGTGAAGTATGGTAAACAGTAAATGCCCCCAAAACTAGTTTTGTGTCTCGTGAATCGTCTGCATAAGCAGATTATTGTGACACATCAACTAGTATCGAACTTCCCCTCATCATCTGTCATTACTTGTTGCCTTCCAATTCTCACGATGAACTTGAGGTACGTTAAAATCTTAAAAAATCTCTAAGAGAAGAAAACAAAAGAGAGAAAAAAGTTTAACGGTGTTTCGTTAGATTTTCAATCTTCTCTATTAATTTCGAAAACTATTACGAAACTTCTGCTGTTATCTTCTTCACGAAGCAAACTCCATCAAAATGAAGAAATTTGGCCAACTTTACCACAACACTTTAAAAAAGTCCGCTAGCTTTTTTAATAAACGGGAAAGGTTCACTTTCCATAAAAGCTAGAGGATAAAGCTCTCGGCGTTGATCAATCCCTAAGGGATGCATGATGCATTCGACTTCATTAAGCATCGTTAGAGGTGATTGAATGCATATGTGGCCTTTAGAATGACTCGCGGTGCCCTACCGATATATCGAGCCAGTGCTGCTATCCTCCCAGACAAGTCTGGTACTAATTTGCCCACCCCGGAGGGATGGAGGGTTTTGGTGGGCGACGGGCGTCGGGATCGATTCCACGTGTGCGTCGCAGTGGCGCCTCTAACCACTGTGCCACATGCACCCTGCGTCACTTTCCATAATAACACCAAATGTTAATGATGAAATCATTAAATTAGAAGAAGGTTCGACGAACTTATCTTTACTCTCTTACTTCTTCCATTATTGTTCACATATCGACTACTTACATCTATGGTGACTTTTTTTCAACGATTGTATAGTAGTGAGTTAAGATCATTTTTCTTTAATTTCATAGATTAATAGATGATAGATCCACATTTGATTAACTATTATTCATCGTGGATGAAGACTAAGAACTACTGGTGTTGACCTGCAATATATAGCAGTGCGACCACGTCACCGGTACTCTCCCATTTGTATGGCCATCGGAAGACCGGCTCAGAAACAGCTCTATATTTCCAGCATCAAGGAGAAACACCTGTTTATTGATGAAACTACGTTTTTTCCCTAAATTTTGCTTTAAATTAGAGTGGAAGTGGAGTTCCTTTTGTACTCTTTTCATTTAATCGTTTTCTATCGCTGCGGAACAGAAATGTGATTGGAAAGCAGCTACTTCAGCCTAATATCATACGTAAATAAACATAAACAACTGTTATAATTTTAATTTTATTTAGGTTCTTCACTATTTTCCCATAACACCAATATTTTGCTGGTCGGGTTTCATTAGAGTTTCTAGGATAGCGCTATAGAGGATTCCCAAGTCTATTGTACGTTGGAAGACGGTTTCTCACCTTGAAACTTGGGTCAGTAATGTCTAAGCGATCAGCTTAGATATCGCTATCTGAAAGTAAACCTCCTGCTGAACATTCCGTTTCTACATCCAGCATAGAACAGTGCTGGATTATTATCAGTAGCTAAGCGAAGAAAAATATTAAAAATCTCATCCGTGATTAACCGCCAACATTTATTTGCTATTCTACAGAATACCGACAGACCATTTGCGAGGTGTCGTCGGCAAAAAGTTTTAGACCCTTTTCGGCGTTCTGGATCATTGATTACGGATTCGAGAATGGATGACATCTGTACTTTTCAAACTGTGACGGATTCGGCTTGGCATCACTTGTCAGTCTTTGATCGGATTGTTCGACCCAACGAGTCAATGTGGGCGATAACACTTTGCACTTGTTCTATCCGCTCGAACTAATTAAAAAAAGTTGGAGAACCGTTTTTGCTTTTGTGATACTGCAGGCACGACTGCTGCGAACCTTGCCACATTTATTTGCAAAAAGATTCAAATGTGCCTTATTTCCTTTCCTAGACAGCTCTTGAAATGTGGGATCTGAACTTGCAGGCAATCCTCAAAAGCTATCTATTTCTTATTTCGAAGCCCCGCTTTAAAATAAATTGTGAAACTGATAGCATAAAAGATTAAGATGTTTGACCTAAGCAGGCTTTTTTCAGATCGTTGGAAGAGGAAAAACATTTAATCCTCGATAACCCTGAAGTTTTGAAGCAGGTAACCAGACTTTTTTTTCGAATCAGCTCTTAAAAACACTACTCGTTTTCCTTCAATATTTAGAATACCCCGATTGCTGAGTGTGAAAGTCTCAATGACGGAGATGAGGCGGTGAAGAGCATTCATCCATTGACCACTGATGAAATACTATCAGAGATAGGAGTGTACGTCTCTTACTGACTATTGATTATTATTACTCTTATTGATTATGCTTCGTTGATGTTTTTTTTCTTATCGGCTTGTTTATATGGTCCGTCTTCAACAGTATGCGGATAGCTACGCCTCTTCCACTTGATTCTTTGTATAGTATCTGTCGTCCACCAAGGTTTTGATTCTCGAATTTGAGCATAAGTTCGCCTGCCCATTGACGAATCTGTCCCCCGTAATCCCTAGGACAGCCCTAGAAGGAATTACTGATTTTTGCTAGTCACTGGGAGCTCTTACCAGACAAGCTTGGCACCAATATGCCGGACCACAGAAGGATGGCAGCTTTTACTCTTTACGATGAAGTCCGGTCAGCGACAATATTTGTTGCGTACATCGTACCACCACATTCCCAGCGTGTATAGTGCAGTGGACGGAGGCGTCCTGCAATACACATGGAACCGATGCAGGCATCCAAGGCTCACCAAGCATTCCATCTCCCCGGAGTGTGCAAATTAGTACCAGGCTTTCTAGGAGGGGATAGCAGCACTGGTTCGATATCTTGGCAGGGCACAGCAAATCATTGTAAAGGCCAGACTTGCATTCAATCACCTCCAACGATCCTTAATGAAGTCAGAATGCATAGCGCATCCCTCAGGGAGAGATCAACGCCCAGAGGTTTATCCTATATCCTTTCTATACAGTTTCAGCGTTTCGTCCACTGGATTCGTCACATCTCTCTCCTCGAAAGTCTTCTGATTCACATGTAGGTTCGGCTATTGCTTGAAGTTTTTCTTCAGTCTTCTTTATGAATATCGTTGAGTGCTGGTCGAGTCCAGTGTTCCTATTTGGAAACCAACTCTGAAGAAGACAAGCTGGGAGGTTCCAAGATTTTGAGAATCCGAGGGAGCTTCCCACACAACACTGATATTGATACCCGATCCAAGAGTGACGGGAAGCCGGGTTAGCCTAAGACAGAGTCGTAGGAAGGCTTTGACCTTGAGTCTATCGAAGAGCATCATTACCGCTACGATACAAGGTTGTAAATAAAAGCAGATTTTTTGAAAATAAGAGTTACTCTTGTTTATTTAGGCTGAATCCGTACACATTATTCATCATGCTATCAACGGCTTTCTTGTGGTGTCTCTCGGCTATGACAACGATGTCGCCGGCATATTTGTCGCCGTCAACCATATGCCGCAATAACTGCACGTTCTTCACTGTTCAAGAGGAGGTAGAACAAATTAAAGCTAAATGGACGGAAAAATACTAAACAAATGCCTTCTTAACGAACACATGAGAGTCAAGAAATCTTTCACGATCTTTCACTGGACATCTGTCAAGAACGTCGCATTCTACAGGAAAATTTTGCTAACAAATTAACTGAATGTAAACATAAGTGTAGTGAAAAGTAAATACAAAGCCATTAAATAAATCCTCTCCTTTGTAATAATGAAAGAAATCTCTACTACTGGTTTGTTTCGTCGTAGCTGAGAAGTACTTTTGAGCGCAGGGCTGCAATGTGCAGCGGAGAAATTCATTCACGAGCCCAGCAAGGCCTCCCCAAGCTGAGGAGTCCGGCGTTTATGTAAGAGCAAGCCAATATCAGGATCCACCACCGTCCTGGTATCAAGGTCGCATGGTGGTAAATCTCCCTCTGATCCACAAGGGCTGCGACTGCCTGTGGTGGTGACTACCTAGGGCAAACTTTGGCTAGGCTGACTTCTGCACTGCAGGGAACCACAATGGCTAAACCAGCAAAACTCCGAGAAAATGGAAATTATGTTGAGGCCCGCACAATCGGTGAGGAGGGGCCATCTAAGTGTTGAAGTATCCAAGTAATGAAATAAATCCAGAGGATGTTCTTTGTTGAATCTCACAACTTTAATGAGTGATCTAACTATTAATTTCGATTAGGACCTCTTTTATTTTTTCCGACATAGCTCATAAAGGAGTGTATAAATTAAATCGAAAATCAGAGTTTCTGTTTAGGTATTTTCATTTCGAAAAATACTTTGTCTGATAGTGCATTTGTGGAATTTCGGAGTGGTTTAATTTTCAGCGCCATAAAAGAAATTTCCGTTTCATGACTTGCTTATAAAGCATCTGGATTGTGAGCAGTTTGATCGTAGTGATAGGGTTCATTGGATTTGAGTACTAGGGTGTTTTCATGCCAGATTGATGGTACATTGGCAAGTCCTTTTCACTGATTATATTATTTTGCTACATAGAGATTCTTTGCACAACCTTTTTCCTGAGTCGGTACCTTTTAGAACGTAGATATCATATCTCATGAAATGCTATTTTCCACATTTAATAACTTGTTGAAACTTTTCAAGCGCATTAACTGCTTGGTTGGATTAGTTTTTTCAGTGGAATATGGGTCTTTCTTCGAATCAGTCCTCGACACGGAATAATCAGTAGCTCGAATTAGAACGCTTGTCTTTGGATGAATTTGCCACGTAGGGCTTTTTGACGTTGCCACACAGCACAACCTCAACTTTGGGTTGTAATTTATTGTAATAAGAGCTGAAATTCACAACGTTGACTGTTTATTATACTGCTTTATATCTCAGCATTATTGTGGTTGTTTCACAAATAGTACCCTGCTGTGAAAACTTGTGAAAGGCAGTAAATAAAAAGTCAACTTCAACGGTGCTGAGATATTTGCAAAACTCCGGACCGCAGGTGTCTGCAGTGGGGAACGAACGCGCTATTGTCCTTTCCGGGGAGTAACGCGTTCACCACCACACCATACGGGTCCTTCGTTTCGCCTGTCTCTCATCTAGTTCTATCGATCTCTGCCATCAACAATTACCCATAGCCGGGATTGATTTGGGGAGCCCTAGCTGAGAGACAGGCGAAACGAAGGACCCGTATGGTGTGGTGGTGAACGCGTTACTCCCCGGAAAGGACAACAGCGCGTTCGTTCCCCACCGCATACACCTGCGGTCCGGAGTTTTGCAAATATCTCAGCATCACTAAAGTTACATTTCGCAATATGCCCATCCATTAAAAAAGAGTAGGCAGTAAACAATACGGTTAACATTATGTAAACTAAGTTTCTTTTCTGTACATTGATTAAGTGTTGCAGTAAGAACAAGAAAGCAATAGCAAATGGTGATGGCAGACAGAGTCAAACAATAATTTCGATGAGCGCCAAAAAATGGAGTTTTAGCAAAACCCAGGATCTTCTGGAAACCGAGTATTGCTGATGGCAGAGATCGATAGAAATAACTGAGAGAGGCGAAACAAAGGAACCGCTTGGTTTGATGGTGAACGCGTTAGCCCCCGGAAAGGGTAATAGCGCGTTCGTTCCCCCACAGCAGACACCTGCAGTTCGGAATGTTGCAAATATCTCACTATCATTGTGGTTGTAATAATAGTCGCAAAATATTAACAATGTGACGACATCAGGAATGCAAAGGAACACAATCGCCTGGGCGAGGATGGAGAGTGTGCGAAAATTAGTTGAGCGAACTCACTCTTCTGAATAATAATGCTCCTTGTATTCCCTCTGTAATGACTTTTGAGCCTTGACAGAAGGAACCAAAAAAAAGTGTTCAAAAGAAGGTTCTAAAAAGTTCTTTAGTCAGTATAATCTAATACCATCAGATCATCGCCTCTTCGTGAAAAATGCCATCTCTCGCGGGAAGGGGGGAAAGCAGCTAAATTTTAAAGAAAGTCATAAAACCAACTTAAACTGGCATTTATTCAGTTCATCAGAGGGCGGTTAAGAAGGTGCTGTTCTTGATAACATCTATAATACGAATAATACGGTCGGCTCATTGAACATCTACACGTTAGCGCTATGAAAGCTGGGAGTTCGCAAATCTCCAAGTGACTTCTGTCTTCAGAAAAACTCGAGGTGGTAGCGTGCAATTACACGAGCTACAGCCAACTGCAAACTTACCTCCCAACTAGTAAAACGCTGCAGAAAGGTTATAAAAGAAGATCCAAAAGAGAGAAGAGCTATGGTCGATGATGCAGAGGCTGAAAAAGAATTTGCAAGCTTTCGAAGCTTCACCGATTTAAAAACCGAGATGATTGCACTCCGACGCCCAGACGGAACAGTTACAGGTTCCAGAATGGCAATGGTGAAAATCACTCACGATTACTATTCGGGTCTCTTCAATAGCCACGTTTTCCTAGCCTCATACGATAAAAAGGAGGATGGATATGTTGCACTGGTTCTCCCCTCCGCTCCGAAATACGACATGCTATTTCATCGGTTAAGAATCAAACAATACCACATAACCACATAACCGGAAAGGATAAGATCTGAACACCTGAAGAACTTTCCTGCAGTCGACATAAACACATTGGCTCGGTTCTTCACCCATTACCTGCTTGAATGCAAGGTTGCTGTTCAATGGAAGAGAAGCATGACGTTGATATTTAATGTTCGAGAAGGGTGGTCTATGCGATATCGGCAACCATCGCCCAATTTGCTCATTGTCTGTTAATACAAACTCTTCACTCGAGTCATCCCTAAACAGGATTGGCAAAACACTAAATGAAGAATATCATGCGAGCAAGCGGAGTTTCAAAAAGGATTAAGTCCGATGAACCACATCCACACGATAACTAGGCTCACTGAGGTGAGGTGAGATCACAAGAAACAACTCTGTCTCACTTTCATCGATCTACGGGACGTTTTTGACTCACTACACTTCGTTGAGATAGAAGTCTTGGTAGCACTGGACAGCCGAGGCGTCCCTACTAACTATATGAGGATTCTCCGTGAGTTGCATGAAGATTTCAGAACAAAATGTTACCATCGTATAACGACAGTAACATTCACATCAATAAGGGGATTAAGCAAGGCGATGTCATTTCGCCAAAATCATTTACTGCCAACCTCGAGAACGCCATGCGAACACTGGAATGGGGCAGCATGGGAGTGAAAATCGGTGGTCGGCAATCACACCATATTTGCTTTGTTGATTAGGTCGTTCCTACAATATCAAACGTTAGATAAGCGAAAAGAATGCTTGCCCATTTTGGCAACTCTTGTGCAATGATTAGTCTTAGACTAAATCTCACAAAAAATGATCTTCATGAGGAAAGGATTGGTTTCTCATGGCTCATTCACGCTGCTAATATCAGAGTGCTCTACCTGTCTATCCCGATCGGGAAATCAACACGTCGTACGACTTAGCTCGGGAGTTGAGCAAAAAGGAAATGAACGGCTTGGAAAGATTTCAAGAGCACTGAGGATATAGTAAAGAGAACAAAGACCACCCGACTCCGTGCCCACCTTTTGCACTCCATGATCCTTACTGCCTTAATGTATGCGTCAGGTCGCTGCGTAAGCAAGATGAAAGATCACTCAGCGTTATCGAACATACAGTCGAAAGGACGATGCTAGGAGTATCCCGTTTCACACGAATAAGGGAAGGGATCCGAAATTCCGACCTGCGTCAACGACCAAAAATCAAGGATGCCATTCTGTGCGTCAAACAGTCGAAGATACGATGGATCAGATGGATGCATATGAACGACAACCGATGGACAAGTGCCATTAGTGACAGGATTCCTCGTGATGTCAAACCTACCGCGGAAAAGGCCAGCAACGCGATGGTCAGAATTTTTCACGAAAACCTTGGAAGAATCGGCGACAAATGGGACGACATGTGATACAGGTATGATATAATTTGATAGAGCAGCTTGCACAGAGAGTTCGTGAAAGCTATGCTTATACAGAAAGTGCACGTGACAGAGACCCAACAGCTTATACAAAAGTTCGTTGGAATGCCAGATGCAGAAAAAGCACATGCTGTTGACAGTTGCCCACTCAGTATCCAAACGGTCGGACAAAAAAAGAACAGTTACTACAAAAAAAGTTGCAGAATCCGTTTCCTATCATCTGCCAAGCAGGTGCATGAAATGTTCACTAGGAAGCAATTTTCAGGAAGTGTGAAGATAATTGTGGTTGCCAGCAAATATAGATGGTATAGGAAAGATGCGGTAGCATAGAAAATAGGAACTGTTGAGGGAAAGCTACTATACTGGCGATGTGAATAGTAGTTGATTATCATTTCATCTGAATTGTTACAGTGATTCACAGCTGTTTTATGGAATGTATGGCTGCAAAAAATACAAAAGTGGCCACAATATAATCTGCAGAAGACTTGCAAATGTAGGAAGCAATGTGCTTCTGTGATGGACCATAGTAATATGCACTAAGTAGTGTGTAGGACCATAATTAATAGACAGTATGTGGTAAATAGTGGCATGCACAAAATTTCTGCTGTAATTCTGTGGGGTTCTCAACCCTTCAAGATGTCTAGTTATTGAAAAACTATCTTCTACCGTTTAGAAAACCTGCAAGCCCGTAACCGAAATGGAATTTGCCGTCATTTAACTTTCTATTTTCCCGCCATACAAAAATTAAGCCTTGGGTTTTATGTCTCACCCACTGTCAAACATCTACTTGTCACTTGACAATTGTCAAAATAGCAGGAGTAATACTTATATTTTAGTTTAAAGTGAATCGTATACTCATCGATCCCTCTGAATTGGCTTCGTCGATGTATTTCCTGGGAAATCTGGTTTTCGGACAAATGTATTGCATGGCAGCTGATCGGTATGCATTGTTTATCCGTTCTTCCTCTAGAATTTTCTACACTAGCTTCATTTACATTGAGGGTTTTTTCCTATTACCGCACACTTTAGGGAATAAGCTAGTGAATCAATATCTAAACTATGTTTATAATATTTGAATCCGCTCACTATTAGGAATACAAGTGTTATTTTCAATGGAACTGGCTCATCAAAATTATTGATATGTAGCATTCTGATCACGCTTTTAAAAGTCTGTTTAAGAGACAATTTTTTAGATATTTTGAAGTTTATTCCGTACTGTACTTTTCCAGTGAGCTTAAAGTTAAGAAATAACGTCTAACAAGACGTTCAGGATTGGAAGACGTCCCGTATTGGTGTGGAGCCTCATCGTTTCCGGTTTGGCCGGTGTTGGAGCCGCTATTGCTCCGAATCTCTTTCTGATGCTCTCTGGACGATTCATTCAGGGATCATTTTTCAGTGTCAGTGCTTGACAATTAAAATCATACTTGAGAACTTGAACTGGATCCATGAAAAGTATTAGAATCTACAGAATTCTGTCAAGTAAACATTCCATATTCAGGCAAGAAATTCTGGCTTTCGAGAGGCCTTTTCAGCTTTCTTTTTTGCTGAGACCCACATCTCGGACACAGAAACAATCGAACGGTCTTTGGCGTTTGCGACTATCACGCATCTGTTAAGAATTGTAATAGCTTTGTGAATAATCTAGTTTTAAAAAAACCTGAAACTAGAAAAAAGTATCGTATAAAATTGTGCAAAAATTATTTCTACTCTGCGCGATGTCCTGAAGCCTGTTGTATAAGCTTCCTTAAATCTCTATTCTTCCACTATTTAAATTATCGAGGAATCTTCGTCAGTTGTCGAAAAACAGTGTGGGGCGCTGGTTCGTCACCTTTTTATTTGTTTATTTGTTTATATGATGCTACTTCATTCGGCGTACAAATCTCAGCGCATCCTTTATTCCGTTCGTCGTCTTCAATCCGTCGTCGAAGTTAACCCTTTGGAATCCTAGGAGAGCTCTGCTCAAAGGTTCCTAGATCATAACGACAGGAAGTCCTCACCATCTGTGTATTGAAGGTAGATTCTCCCTCACACTTTCTTGGAGTGTTAGAGGGCATGATTAGCCCAATGCGAGGTTGAACCGGCGATTATATGTCCATTACCTTGCATCTGTAACCGTAGCCACCTTTCACTAAGAATTATGTATCAACATCGCGCTCTTTACTTGTACCTTACGTCTTAAACGATAAGTTTTTCTCAGTACTGATTTCTATTGATATAACGGCCCGTGTCTGGCTTCTGTTCAACATTACGAAACACATTTACAAGTGAAGCGATGACGGAATTCATCACCGTCTGAATAATTCCTAGCCAATATGAAACAACAAACTCCTACCAATTCAAGTACCTGTAGCAAGTTGCTGTAGCTATTACCTGAAGGACTCCATGCATAGAAGCCGTCACAAATTCTCACAAAGTAACAAAAATGAGTCGAACGATTCATTGTGGAAACGAGCCATCCAAATTGAAAATATTCCGCCTAAGCCTGACGGAAAATTATCTTCACTATTAAAGAACGTAAAGTGCTTGGTCTTTCTCAATCCCTTAAAGAACTCCTATACGTGCAATCCTATTGAGAATTGTATGTGTGACTGAATCTTCCATGCAATGACTTATGGAAGCATATTGAAAGTCATGCTCTCCCCTTATCAGACAGGTTTCGCACCAATTCGCCCGTCCCGAAGGGATTGATGCCTTGGTTAATCCAGAATCCGGGATCGAACCAAAAATTGCGTATCTATACCAAGACAAATTCTAACCAGTGCGCCAAACAAACCCTCGTAGCTTACGCCTCATCATTCTGATTACTCTCACTAACACAGTTATTTCAGTCAATCACGATGATCAACTGGGTCCTCTGCTGTGAATCGATTGCCTTCAAAGGACATTCCTATACTTCAGTCCTCTATGGCATTTTCTGGGTTGCAGATAAGAAAATTTTCCTCTTGAAAAGTCACGATGTGATAAATATGACTTCGCCTCCAATAAAAGTACTAGTAATGTTTGAATAAAGACAAATATTAAAAAGAAATGTACTAGTAAAACAAGTCAAGGACAAAAAAATTTCCAAAAAATTATGTACTAAATAAGATTGTAAAAGCGAAATGCTGGAAGTTCGTAATATTAGTTAAATTCTATGCAATTAGTGTGTCGCAGTGGTTGGAGGCGCCACTGCGACACACACGTGGAATCGGTCCCCCGCACACATGACCCACCAAGTCTACCATCCCTCCGGGGTCGGCAAGTTGGTACCAGACTTGTCTAGGAGGATAGCAGCACTGGCTCGATACATCGGAAGGCCACCGCGAGTCATTGTAAGGGCCGTATATACATTCAATCACCTCCAACGATACTTAATGAAGTCGAATGCATCATGCATCCCTTAGGGATTGATCAACGCCGAGAGCCTTTCCTCCTCCTTTCTTCTTTATCCATTTTTCTCGTTCCTACTAAACTACTTTAAAACTGAGAATGAACTTACTCATTTACTTCAACGAAGCTGAGATATTTGCAAAACTCTGAACCGCAGGTGTATGCGGTGGGGAACGAACGCGCTGTTGTCCTTTCCGGGGAGTAACGCGTTCACCACCACACCATACGGGTCCTTCGTTTCGCCTGTCTCTCAGCTAGGGGCCCCCAAATCAATCCCGGCGACGGGTGATTGCTGATGGCAGAAAGATCGATAGAACTAGATGAGAGACAGGCGAAACGAAGGACCCGCATGGTGTGGTGGTGAACGCGTTACTCCCTGGAAAGGACAATAGCGCGTTCGTTCCCCACCATAGGGCAACTGCGGTCCAGAGTTTTGCAAATATCTCAGCTTCGTTGAAGTTATATTTCGCAATATACCCTGCCATCAAAAAGAGTAGGCAGTAAATAAAAAGGTTAAAATTATTCATTTACTTTGATACTTGGATGGCTCGTATTCACTAGTTGTGTGGACCCCAGCATAACCCCCCACTTTTTTCGGAGTTTTGCTGGCGTAGCCACTGTAGTTTCCCTGGATTCCCGTGGTCAACCTAGCCAAAGTCCGCCCTAGGTCATCACAACCCCTAGGCAGTCGCCGCGCTTGTAGATCAGAAAGAGATTTCCCACCATGCGACTAGTTTGATATCAGGTCGGTGGTATATCCTGGTATTAGTTTACTCTTAGCTGGGCTTCCTGATGGAAACGCTGGGCTCCTTCACAGCTTGAGAGGGCCTGCAAGGGATGAATCCCCGCTGTACATGGCAGCCCGGCACCCAAGAACACCTCCTAGCTACGATGAGGCGGTAAGCCATTAGGAGATCACAGTGAGCTGACTACTTATATAAAATCGTATTTTCTTGAGACAGACGAAAATCACTGCAATTACGACGATACATTATTCATTTAATAATTTGGATTTTAGGTTACTGCTTAGTTACTCCTATCGCCGCATATTTCCCGTCGTGGCGTTCAGTGCAACTCGTAACGTCCCTACCCACTTTGTTTTTTGGGGTCGTGATGCTGATGTGAGTTTCTATACCACACAGAGAAAATCCTTGTTAATCCTCTTTTTTCCTCCTAGGTAAAGTTTTTTTTTCTTTCTGAGAATGGCTCTTATTAGAAATCCAGTTGCCGACCGCACTAAATCGACAGCTGAGTACTACGGTACTCTTCACACGTCATTTCAAGTCCTCGTCAATTTTGATTTTTCGCTGTCAACTAATAGAAACCTCAAATTCATCTACGAAAACCGAAAAAATCTATGTCAAAGATGACGCTTTACAATAGAATAACTGAAAAGTTGCACTGTGACTTCTAATCACAGAATGATGTTTTCCAGACTTCTTCCTGAAAGCTTCGGATTTTTTGGTGACTAAAAAGAAAGCGGTGGAAGCCGAAAAGTGGATGCAACGTGCTCAACACTGGAGTGGGCGGAATATCGAATTCGACATTTTAAATACAATCAAGATCGAAACTGCGAAAATCTCCGAAGAGACGAATCTTCTCGAAAGTCTCAGTGAGTATCACGATGTCGTGGTCGCTATCATTAACTTTTAAAAGCAGTCTTAGCCCCTAAATTTTTAAGCTGCAGGTGGTACTCTATAGCACTGTAATTTTGCTAAAAGTTTTTGACATGTGCCAAAGAAGCACGGTAGAAAATGGTAGGATAAGTGGGGTTTAATGGTTAGGGGACGAAAAGGAAGGTCTGTTATATCGGCTGGATTGACCTGCAGTGTCCAAGGAAAAAGAAAGCATAATACAGGGAAGGGTTGATCATATTTGGAATCACATGGAATTTTCTCATGTACATGATTCAGATCACATTGTACACAATTCGACCCTTATACTGTACATGGCTGTTCAATCTGTTCTGTGGTAAGAAACCTGCAGACTTTTTATTCTTCTCGAAACTTTTTTAAAATAGCATTTGCTAACCTTCAGGATCGTTGATTTCATGGTCTACAGTGCACTATCATTAACTGCTACTTCTGTGAGTTAATTTTCTATTTCATTGGGAAGATGAACGACGGAGGGTTCAGTGTTGGTCAATTTCTGAGGGATGCACCATGCATTCGACTCCATCCATTCTCATTATAGAAGTGAATGAATACATAATTGGTCTGTGCAGTAACGTAACTTGCATTATATCTCACTTATTCACCCGTTTCTTCTTTGCTTCTTTTACCAGGCATTAAACACTTCTAGCAAAATCACATTACTGCAGTGAGATGTGGTGCATGTCACCGTATACTTTTTTTCACCGGATGACCAAGCATCACGTCTACTACGCGGATCCCAGAACTTTCTTACATTCAATTCGTTTTCCTCGCATTCATCGTCCGCAGTGGTCTGTTTTCGAACACTCCGCGCATTGTTCCAGTTGATACCTGAGGATTTACTCCTTTTATGGATACCTTAGAATGCTGGTTAAGCTAACTCTCTTTGCAATCTTGGAGACAACCGGTTTAAGGCGTTGCCACGTTAATTGGAGGAACGTGTTGGGGTCGGGAAGCGAACTAGCGTCTTCGTTTCTTGTTCAATGACATGACCAAACATTGCACTATCCTGCTCTAGTCACTGTTGCCTTAAGTTAAGTCTAAGAAACCTATACGCTTTACTCGAAGAAGAAAACCGAAAAGCATTTGTGGAGGCATTATCAGGAGTGTGAATCCCATTTCACTCAATTGAGAGAGCGAACCTCTTGCTCTGACCATCATCCACTCTACCACACACACCATGGGTCCGCAGTTGAGCGAAGGGCTCATTTGCTTTAACGAAAACAGTTATACAACAGCCGACGGCTATTAAACAGCTTTCCAAAGTTGTCCAGGAGAATCGCTGAATACATGAGCATACATTTTTAGGAGGTACCTATACGAAAATGTGATTGCACTCGCATCCCTAAAAAGTGAACCTATTGAGCAAAATGTAACGGGTATGTAATAGCAATGAATGCAGACTTTATTGCGCATCAACTCGAATTATTCGATGATTAACCGAACAACGCCTTACCTTACCTAGGAGCGAACAGTTCCATCGCAGTATTAATCACAGTGTTGTTCAGTTCCTTTCCTCTCTTGTTCTTTGGCCATTTTATCGTTTTAAGGGAAAGGTTTTCCATCAGTGTCGAAATGGATGCACTTCTTTAGGTGGTTGACAGTGATGCCGATAAATCGTATCTTTTCTCCGGGCTCGTCGAACTACCATGCTATTTTATTATGCCGATTGCACTGGATCGGTAGGTCTGCTCTAGGTCTACCAATCGACAACGATGGATAATCGGTCGTTGAAGATAGTTTCTGATGTTCAGAATAGGCCGTAAACCTACAGTAATGATCAGTCATGTGCTTTCCGCGGTTGCGCTATTTGCAGTCTGCTTTCTAAGTGAGGGTGAGTAACAAATTTTAAACTATTTGTTTTATTTTTTAATTACGTTGAACCAAAACGTGCAGTATTCTTTTTGGTAATATTATTGTATTCTTAACGGAAGAAAATCTTGAAGTGCACTTAAAATGGGATCATATCGATCACCTTTCGTCATGTTAACCACTAAGCTATTTCAAACTTCATTTTCAGTTTTTTCTCATTTCTTTTCGTTTTCGAAACCGGAGATAAATACGTCTGGCCGCATAACGTTTTTCCATTTCAGCTTCTCATCCAACCACTTACCTGGTTGTTTGGCTGTTGGCGAAATTCGGGATGGCCAACTCCTTCATGTGCTGTTTCGTCTATGGTGCTGAGATCTTTCCCGTTCAGTATCGCAATATTTGTCTTGGATTCTGCGCTACAGTCAGCAACGTCGGAGCGATGATGGCACCTCATTGCAGTATCTTGGTTTGTAATTCTGTATTGGACCATTTGGAAAGTAGCGCAAGTTCTCGTCACTTGAAAAATATTCAGATTTTACCAGAATTCACACAAGCAGATGTCAGATTTTGCCTGTTAAAACTACTGATTATATGCTCAGCAGCGATTTAGACCTTTATCCAATGATTCTACAGCTGTTCTGTGCTCAAGCGTAAGATTTTCTGGTTTCGAACGACACTTTCGGACGGTTATTGTTTACCGATTCAAACGTCGCTATAAGCTAACGAAAACATCCAAAAGCGTTAAAGGAACTTGGAGATCCAGTACTGATCGATTCAGAGATGAATGGTACAACAAGTTTCAATTTGGAAGCGAATTGAAGGAAAACAGAGAGCTAACTTAAAGGATAAAGGATAAAGCTCTCGGAGTTGATCAATCCCTGAGGGATGCGCCAATGCATCGACTTCATTAAGTATCGTTTGGAGGTGATTGAATGTATATCTGGCCTTTACAATGACTCGCGGTGGCCAACCGGATGTATCGAGCCAGTGCTGCTGTCCTCCCAGACAAGTCTGGTACCAGTTTGCCCACCCCAGAGGGATGGAAGGCTCTGTGAACCATGGGAGCTGGGATCGATTCCACGTGTGTGTCTCAGTGGCGCCTCCAACCACTGCGCCACACGCGAGAGCTAACTTTAGCGTCACTTAAAGACGAATCCTAATATTATACAAAATCCTGAGAAAACAACACTTTCGAGAATGTTAACGTTCAAATTTAGTATTATTCTGATAGGTAAAATGGTATAATGAACTCAAATTGCTGCTCGTTTCAAAGGTTTCTTGCACGAATTCAACTCGCTAGGTACTGTGCATAAGATCAGATCATGGCTACTGCAATTTTTTGCGAAAAGAACGGCAACCTCGAGCTGACCCTAGGACCCAATTCCTTTCATATGAAAGGAACAAGAAGTGGCTTAGATAGATGCCTCCTACAACTCCCGCTCTGAGTACGCGAAGCAACATTCACACTAGAAAAAGGGAGCACGCTGCTGATTTCGATGGGCCTCAATCGACTGACACCACTGTCAAGGCAGAACGCGCCACTCTACACAATCGACCACGTACCTGGCAGTATTGTTATTCTGCTTTCAGCAAAATTCCATTAATAGGAAAGTTCTTTCACGGGCCAAAAGCTGCTCGATTTTGGCTTTCGAAGGGTCCGACGTAACCCATTCGCATAAGCAGTTGTTTAGCCTGCTCAAAGTAAAATACATTGAAACTAGGAAGGCAAAAAACGCATTCGGTCAGCTTCACGTTGAAGGCTGTTCTGTACCGACAAGGAATGTCTAATTGATTAGAATTTGCCTAATTTCAAATAAATACATGATTATTCTCTAGAAGCTTCGTGCTGGGAAGTAAAATTTCCTTTTGAAAGACATTAATAAGGAATCATATTTTAGGACCTCGTCTTTCCCGGTGCGATGTTCGGAACGTTTGCGGCGTTGTGCTCATTGTGCGCGTTTCTGACGTCATTTTTGCCAGAGACAAAGAATTTCCACTGAGAATACGCTTCTGAGCAAACTCCAGTGCAAAAAAAGAACATCTAAACAATGGAGTCATCTGAAGGCTAAGTGCATTTCGTAATTCAACACTCTCTTTTCGCTCCCACAGTTGTTCCCACGTAGTCATTTCCATTAGTCACGGGTTTGTGTAAAGTATGTTTATTTCTTAACCACTTACTACTGAAAATTAGAGTGCTACACGCTCAGTCAAGAATAGAAGTTTTTGACGTATGTAGGCATTCCCAGTTACTCATAGATGTCTCCCAAGTCTGCAGTCCAACAGCACCATTGACGACGTCGATAACCAACTGAGCGACTTTTTTTCTTGGAACAGGCCCGTTTTCAATACCTACGTATCTGGACGTTAACCAGTAATTTGCAGTTGTGAATATTACAGAAGGAAACTTTGTGAAATTCTCAGAAAAAAGAATTCCTTGACCTCCGTCGAGCTTATTCGTTGTTTCTGCTCCATCCAGTCCTTGTTGTCATATTTTTTCAAAATGGTCGAAAACTGAATAAATATCTGAATATCGTCCTCACCCTATACATGGGATGAAGCACAACTTCACTGAACGATTTAAACCCATAAAGTCTGAAAAGTAGAAAACGTTAACGTCAGCTACTGTTGTATTGTATTGTGTTTTTCTATGGAAGTAAATGTATGCTGTTTAACAACCTCGCGATTGCTGAACAAGAAAACGACGCATTCATATTCCAATGCCGAGGTTAATAGAAAGTCGATCCTGGGATCTGAAAAGTAGGCCCCGTCCACTGCGGCAGAAAAGCGAAATTATCCGCCATCTCGATTACAAAAAACGCGATTGTACGGACTTTTTTTATGCATATCCTTTCTGGCTGGTCCTTTTGCCACAATGAGGTTCTTGTTAAATTGTTTGTATCTAATCGATAGTTACGTCTTGTGGCAAGCTCTGGAATAACATTCTCAATAGTAAAAAAATTTACAAAAGACCATTGTAAACCGACTTTCATTTAACCTCGGTATAAATGATCGATATACCCCTGTTTCAATGATAAGCTAACACGAGGTTGTCACCGATATTTATTCGGCTGACGTTTTGACGTCTTCGTCAACCTCAGAGCCGATGATGCGAGTCCACAGAAGTTCGCCTTTTCGATGTGGCGTCTTCGTCGTCCCTATTGAGCCGGTTCATGTACGGTCTTGCATATAAGAGCATCGCCGGGTCAGTAAGTCTCATTCAAGAGCTGCTCCACTAAAGAAGATCCGGCTGGATACGACGACGAAGACACCACATCGAGAAGCCGAGCGGCTGTGGACATGGATTCGTATCAATCCCTAAGAAAGACGAAGACGTCGAAACGTTAGCAGAATAAACAAAGAACCGTTCTGCGAATAAGTTTCTTCATTTGGCTTCAACGAAGCTGAGATATTTGCAAAACTCTGGACCGCAGGTGCCTATGGTGGGGAACGAACGCGCTATTGTCCTTTCCGGGGAGTAACGCGTTCACCACCACACCATGCGAGTCCTTCGTTTCGCCTGTCTCTCAGCTAGTTCTATCGATCTTTTTGCCATCAGCAATCACCCGTTAACGGGATTGATCTGGGGAGCCCAAATCGGCATTGAACCCAGTTAAGCTGAGGCTATAGTTATAATCACAATTTTAACCCTTTTTACTTACTGCCTACTGTTTTTGACGGCTGGGTATATTGCGAAATATACTTCAACGAAGCTGAGATATTTGCAAAACTCTGGACCGCAGGTGCCTATGGTGGGGGAACGAACGCGCTATTGTACTTTCCGGGGAGTAACGCGTTCACCACCACACCATGCAGGGTCCTTCGTTTCGCCTGTCTCTCAGCTCATGGCAGAGATCGATAGAACTAGCTGAGAGGCAGGCGAAACGAAGGACCCGCATGGTGTGGTGGTGAACGCGTTACTCCCCGGAAAGGATAATAGTGCGTTCGTTCCCCACCGCGGACACTTGCGGTCCGGAGTTTTGCAGATATCTCAGCTTCGTTGAAGTTATATTTCGCAATATACCCTGCCGTCAAAAACAGTAGGCAGTAAGTAAAAAGGTTAAAATTGTGATTATAACTATAGCCTCAGCTTAACTGGGTTCAATGCCGATTTGGGCTCTCAGCATTATGAAAGGAAATGATATAGTTGTTGACAATATGTAGAAGAACTAGACGTTCGCATAGTCCGCATTCATCGACCTGTACAGTGGCATTTTTGGAAAACCAACAGTTATTCTCTAATCCGTCAGTGATGGTATAAAAGTTACCTCTAAAAACACTTTTATATACAATACATATTTCTCATGAGACATCAGTTTGCCGTTTTACATGCACAATCTGCAGCCACAATGTTTAGAATGTTCAGTTTACAGACAGCTTACAAAAAAATTAGAACCATGGCAATTCTGTGAAATTCACAAAATCGGTAAAACTCTCTAACATGATCAAGAAAATCGTTCATAAACTCCATCATCACTGACTCAAACTCACACGTTCTCGAATTATCCCTACCAGGACACACTGTAATACCGCATGTATGACCAGTTTTCATACACAGTTTGCAAAACCTTAAACAGTGCTTCTTTCCATCGTGTGCAATGCGTGGACGGAATGAACCTTCTTCTCTCTGTTTGTCTCTCTCTCCCTCTCATTAAACGGCACGACACTCTGATCAATGCAAATCTCTTTCCACAACTTTCATATTTTTTGCTCTCGAGCAATTCATCTCGTCCACCACACTCTGCATTGTTGGAAAATCCAAAGTTACCCAGCGCAGCGTTTCAAGTCTGTGTGTTGTAATTACTTTAGACCCCTGCAGGAATACATCTGGAAGATGGAAGAGGCGCTCTACTAATCCGCCGGTTTAACAATTCCTATCTGGAAGTAGACTCCAGTGAATCTTCTCATCTCTTCAACTTTAGTCACTTCTTATGACTGATTATTTTTGGCTGCCCGTATATAACCTTTCCGTTTACAATCGGATTTCGAATAGTGGCTACAAATAATTGGTAGAAATTTAGAGCCGTTGCCTATTAACCAAACAAGAGCAGTTAACTCACTCTAAACTGAGTATCATTGGAAGTCCAGTGCTCACCAGCCCTGTACATAGCACTCTGCGCCAGAACGATCACTGCCGGATATCTCGTATTCATCATCTTCGTCTAAACTATCTGATTCCATTTTTTCCAGACACTTTGTCGACAACTATTAGAAGACGCTCATCTTTTTTCATCCCCTTTCTGTTCATTCAGATGAGCACACTATCCAAAATAAAGCCGAATTCGTTTGCCACCGAGCCAATTCATACCTATTTTTATGCTGTAGTTCTTAGGTTACCTTATCAAGACAGCAGACATGACAAAGAAAGAAATATCGAAAACACTTTTGTATATCGCAAGATTTTTCCGAAGATTTACTGCTTCAACGTGATTGGAAAGTGTTCCTTGGTTGGAGTTTGATGTACAGCAGTGCATTTTTCCTCCAGCCGGGTCTTCCAAACTGAGAAAGAGCCCGGTATTTCCATCCGGAAGCTCAGCTAAGAATAATGGAATAGCAGAAATCACCATCGCTAATATCAATCATCAATATCACACAAATTGCATGGTCACAAATCGACACCTATCTGACGCCCAAGGACGGCGACTGCTTGGAATGGTGACGGTCTGAGGAGTGATTCGGCTAGGCTGATATCGGGATTCCATGGAATCACATTGTTTAAATCAGCAAATCGTCGACGTAAGTACTCGGCGCAACTGGCGCTCCCGCCTACGACGTCTTGTGGTGCGATGAGAGAACCGGTGAGAGGAGGTCAAATTTTGGGTTGCAAAGGACGTCATTGGGAACGGACAAAACAACTACGCCTACGACATGCCATGGAGACTGCATCTTGCTGTGCATGTATAATGCCAGAGCAGTCTTCTCAGCTGCCTATCTTTACACTCTTCCTAACTCCTCATCAAATTCTAAGTGTTCGCCCTTGGTGAAAAAGATCCCTGCTGGTGAAAAGGCAAACGGGGTTCTACCCTCTGAAGTTCGATTTCCAATACCAAGCATGAAAAGAGGCACAGCTCCAAAACACGATAATGTCACTGCGGATTTCCTTAGAACCGGAGATCACAAATTTTATGTACTTCTCGTAATCTACATCCTGCCATCACGCCTTCAGAAAGAGAATATCCCAGACCACTGAAGGATCCGTGCACGGTCACCCTACCCAAGAACGGTGACCGAAAGGACCTTCGTAACTACTCTCAAATATCATTGCTGAGAGTACTCTACAAGCGGTTCACGAAGATTATTCCTTCGCGTCTAACGAGGACATTTGATGAGGTGCAACTAATTGTGCAAGCAGGATTCCGCCGGAGATTCTACTCCGTGGAGATATGCAGACCGTACCACGGGTCATAGAAGTCTGTCAGTGCACCTTGGCCTAAGCATTATTGAATACAAGAATGCATTTGACGGCGTTGAAGGGAATACAATCCCACTGACGCTTGTCCACCAAACAGTGAACTGTTCCTATATACGAACACTAGCAGACTGTTATCGGTACTGCAGCACGAATATATGGCACTTTCATCTACCCTTACCAACTCCTAGGAAAAAAGGGTTCGACACGACGACACAACATTGCCAAAGCTTTTCAACGATAAACTGCAGAGGATAACGAAGTCACTCGACATGGACGAGAAGTGAGGTGACAACGTCCCGCAAAACAGTGAAATAATCGTTTACCGAGCTAAACTCTCAAAGACCGTCTGATGTGGGCTTAACCACGAAATAAGCATTTTTCGGCCGAAATTTCCGAAAAGCTCTCAATGTGCCCCTAAACATTGAAATAAGCGTTTTACGGGCGAAACTCTCAAAGAACATCTGCTCGTTGTTATTAGTTGCATTTGTTTTTTTGTTATTAATTGCCATCATTTGTTCTTATTAACTGCTACAACTTTTTTGTTCCACGGATCTCCCTCATATGAGGGATCTCGAGCCGGTTAGTCGCGAGGCTACGTGGCGCGTCCCCATGTGGCGAATAGGGGGTAAATCGCGGACTAAAAGCGCCCTTTGCTTCCGTGAGATGCAGGTGGATCCAGGGGATGGACTCCTGTTTCTGCTGCTCCGATTTGGCGCATACTTTCCGTATATGCTAGGCGTGTTCATGCATGCGTGTGTGGGTGGGTTGTCGCTTAAGCGGATTGTATTCTACGAGTCAATTCGGCCAAAAGCCTGCAATCAAGTGACAGGGAAGTATATGGGAGGGGGTTAGGAGTGCCCTCCAACAAATAAGCTTCATGTCCACTCTGGGAGAGCCTGGCAAGCTACCCGTGAGTAAACCCAACCCCCCACGTTCAGAGCCCAGCAAGTTATACGTGCGTATCAAAATGCTAAACACAGAAAAAAAAGCCGGCCTCATTCCCCTAACTCCGAAAGAGCCCCCAATTTCTCAGCGTTGGGTGGGACGAGTACGGAGAGGCTGCTAAAATTTCAGGGCCAATGAAAGCTGCCTGGATCACGAAGAACTATGGCGACGATCTCTATCTACAATGTACGTACACTTGCATCCGAGTCCTCAACACAAGATTTACTCATGCAAGCAAGAAGGATAAGGTATGACGTCATCGGCCTGGCCGAAACGAGACGACGCCACCCATTCAACGCCGTCTATGACACCGGAGAAGAACTGTCCCTCGGAAGGTGCGACAGTGGAGGAGTCGGCGGCTTCGGCGTTCTTGTCAACACGAGTTTGTCCATGAACATCGATTCATTCGAACAACTTACAACCAGAATCGGACGTTTACGATTAAAAAGATGTGGATTAATACCGGCTTTGACAATCTTCGTCGTTTACGCGCAGACATCAAACTACGACGAAGAAGGAATCGAAGCGTTCTATATAGACTTGGAGAAGTTCCACAGAGAAGACCGTACATTTCTCAAGGTCATCATTGGAGGTTTTAGTGCTGAGAGTGGACAATGAAAAACGTCTGAAGAACGTCACATTGGGATCGATGGATTGGAATGGAACGAACAGGGTGAGCGGCTATCTGACTTTATCATGGCAAGACCATCCATGGTAACTCGCAATTCCTGAAGCCCCTCAACGCTGCCCGTGAGAGTCTCCCAATGGAGAATACCATAACGAAATAGACCACGTAAATAGAAGGTTTTGTCTAACCGATGTCGCTGTTGTCCCAAAAATCTGTACGGAATCGAACCACCGTCTCCTTCGTGCAAGATTCTATTTCCCGTAGAAAAGGAAAAAAACCACTAAATTCAAAAAATAGAAGTCCCAGAACCACCGTAAACTGGGTGTTATTCAATTCGCTAGTCGAGTGTTGGGAAGATGCCGTTGTCGATAACATCGACGAAGAATACGATCGGCTCATTCAACATCTTTACTTTAGCGCTATGAAAGCTGAGAGTTCGAAAGTCACCAAGAGACGTCTGTCTCCAGAAACACTCGAGCTGATACGCCAGCGTGGAATCGCACGAGCTGCAGACAACCGCGAACTAACGTCCAAACTTGCAAAACAATGTAGAGAGGCGATAAAAGAAGATCTTAAAGAGAGAAGAGCAGCAGTAATGGTCGAAGCTGCAGAGGCTAGGAAAAGCATTCGCAAAGTCCAGCGAAGCTTCGCCAATTACAAGACCAAGATTATTGCACTGCGACGCCCAGACGGAACAGTTACAGTGTCCAGAAAGGCAATGGAGAAAATCATTCACGAATACTACTGAGATCTCTTCGATAGCCACATCCACCTTCTGTCATATGAAATAAAACAGGATTGATGTGTTGTACCACCGGTTCTCTGTTCCGAAATCTGACATACCATTTCGTCGGTGAAAAATCGAACAGCACCAGGTCCGGACACTGTAAGACCAGAACAGTTGAGGAATCTTCCGCCAGTCCTCGTAAACACACTGGCTCGGCTGTTCACACGTTACCTGTCCGAATGCAAGGGCAAGGTTCCTACTCAGTGGAAGACCGGCAGGACCATGTTATTGTTCAAGAACGGTGACCTACATGATATGGGCAACTATAGCCCGATCTCCTGGTGTCTCTCGTCGACAAACTTTTCACTCGAGTTATCCTAAACAGGATTGACAGAACACTGGACGAAGGACAGCCATGTGAAAAAAGTAGGGTTTCGAAAAGGATTTAGTACGATGGACCACATCCACACGATAACAAGGCTCATTGAAGTATAGCGAGAGTACAAAAGACCGCTCTGCCTTACTTTCATCGATTAACAGAAGGCCTTTTATTCAACTGAGATACAAGCAGTCATGGAAGCCCTTGATAGGTCAAGTAGCCCCTACTCAGTGCATAAAAGATTCTTCGTGAGCTGTACAAAAAATTTTACAACCAAGATATCACCATTCTACAACGATATTAACATTGACGTCAAAAGAGGGGTTAGGCACAGCGATACCATCTCTCCAAAATTATTTACGGCCACCCTCCAGAACGTCATGCGAGCATTGGAATGGGATAATATGGAAGTGAAAATCGATGGTCGGCAGTTACACAATCTTCGCATTTCTGATGACATCGTCCTTATAACATCAAACATTAGCCAAGCGGAACGTATGCTTGCGGATTTTGACAGAGCCGGTGGAAAGATTGGTCTTCGGCTAAATATCACAAAAACGATGTTCATGAGAAACGGATTGGTTTCGTATGCCCCATTCACGCTCAACGGAACGAATATCTTCGAATGTTACAGTTATGTCAATCTTGGTCTCCAGAGCTGAGCAGAAGGAAACGAGCGGCTAGGGGGAATTTTCAAGAGCATCGAAGATGTAATGAGGAGAACAAAGAACACCCGACTCCATGCCCACGTTTTCAACTCAACGGTACTTTTTGCCCTAACGTATGCCTCAGAAACCTGGTTGTTGCGTAAGCAGAATGAATGATCATCAGCGTTATCGAACGCGCAGTCAAAAGGACGATGCTTGGAGTATCTCGTTTCATACAAGTAAGGCATGGGATCCGAAGCTCCGACCTGCGTCAGCGATCAATAGTCAAAGGTGCCGTCCTGTACTCAAACAGTCGAAGATAAGGTGGGCCGGACATGTAATGGACACGTAATGCGTATGGACGACAACCGATGGACAAGACCCGTTAGTGACTGAATTCCTTGGGATGTCAAACATACTCCAGGAAGACCATCGATTCGATGGTCAGAGTTTTTCACGAAGAGCCTAGAAGAAAGATATGATGTTCTACGAGTCCCTAGGGCCAGTAGAGCCCACTGGGCTACTGTTGTACGCGACAGGGAATGGAAGATTTGCTGGCGCGCGCTCGAGTCACTCGACGATCAACGGGACTACAGGTCATACTATTTGCTCTCGTCATGTAATCTATTGCATTTCAAATTGCTTTACAGATGATCCGTATGCCTTCTTTGCATTCATGCCTATTCATAACCACGGAACATAGGTATGACCGCCTGAGAGCTCAACACTGCGGCCTTCTCCGACCCTTTCAAATATGCGTTGCGCTAAGTCATTCGCTTGAAGCTCTACAGTTTTATCTCCCTCAGTTTCAAGGCGAATTAAGCTTCACGCTATTGTTTGCCGCGTAGCAATTGAGAAACAAATTCTCATTTTAAAGCACTCGTAATTTGTTTATACACAGTAAGATTAAGGTTGCGTGTAGCGCAGTGGTTAGAAGAACCCTAGAGTACACATGCGATTCCTCCAACGCCCAGGGTCCACCAAGTCTTTCATCCTCCGGGTCGGTAAACTGGTACTAGCCTTGTTTTTTGAGGATAGCAGCAATGACTCTGTACATCGGTAGGCCGCCGCGAATCATCTATTGGCCGGATACGCAATCAATCACCTCAAAACTGTGCTCAATGAAGTCGAATGCATGGCGCGTCCCTCAGGTATTGATCAACGCCGAGAGCATTATCTTTTTACCCTTTCACTGTGATATTTACCTTAATTTTTTTAGAAGACGTTCCTTAACTAAGTGGAAAATGAATACGTTGTCGTTTTCTTTGCATATCTCACATTTTGTTTAATGCGTGGAAACCTTATAAACATGGCTGGACGTTTTAACTCGCAAGAGCATGCACAGCTAGCAGCACATTACGAAGTTTGAAGATCTGTTGTACAAGTGGAGAAAAGGCAGAGGACCACGAAAGGAAGCTGAGTTCACCTCCATCCAAAAACCACCAAGAATGATCATACAAAACTCATGTTCACAGTATCTACGATTGGTAATCCATGAATCGATCTCTTCCAGTTCCAGTGAGATGGAAGTGGTGCTAGTTGTTAAAGAAATGTCTACTCATAGCTCAGAAAAGTCAATACGACAAGCAACACATTTGAATGGATTTTTCTCACTAGTTCTTGAAAGAATATCCAAGACATTATTTTCATGGAATTTGGGTCCTCCACATTTTGCCTTTGTTCTTCACGATTTTGTGATTGGCTGAATGCCACTTCTATGAGAGATGCATAGGTTACCGTGGTTCGCATGAGTGACAGGCCAGAAAATAAGATTTGATATCCTGTGAATTTTCCTCTAAATTTGCTTAAAGTAATAAATACACTTCACCAAACTAACAGCTTTCGAAAAAATTTAGAAGCAAATTCAAGAAGTTACTTCTTAAATTCCACGAAAATTTCCAATTATTCAATTTATATGGGTCCCCTGGAGACTTTAGAATTTGATGGCAAATGCTTATGGTCATTTTTTTAATCAAGTTCCAAATAGTATCCTCTCTTAGCCTCAGTTTAACTGAGTTCATTGCTGATTTGAGCTCCCCAGTTCAATCCCGTTGACGGGTGATTGCTGATGACACTGATCGATAGAACTAGCTGAGAGACACACAAAACGAAAGACCCGCATAGTGTGGTGGTGGTGAACGTGTTAGCCCCCCAGAAAGGGTAACAGCGCGTTCATTCCCCACCGCAGACAGCTACGGTCCGGAGTTTTGCAAATATCTCAGCATCATTTTGATTGTATCACACATAATAACCTGCCAGGAAAAATTGTAACAGCCGGTGAATAAAGAAAGTTGGCATTATCCTCTCTCCTCTCATACTCATTTCTTGTAAATATTACGGTTAAGAAATAAGTAATGAGAATTTTGAAAAAAGCAAGTTACTTTTCCTTCACCCTGTACGTTGTCGCACTTCAGTTTTCATATTCGTGAAAAAAGACGATGTTATTAGAAATTAATCAAGCTTCATAAACCAATTTTTTCTTCCATATGTCTGTCCAATAAAAGGGGGTAAATGGAAAAGCTTTCGGCTTCGATTAATCTTGGAATGAGGCATGAGTTCGACTTTGTCATGCATTTCAGAGGTCGTTAATTTATATGTAAGCTGTAGAACGATTTTCTGTGGCCCCACCAAAAAATCAAGTCATATTTTACCCTCATAGTCAGCCTATCGGAAAGAGCAGGGTGCTAGTTTGTCCCTCTCCTCAACGCTCTATTCCAAACCACGTGTGAACGCCTTAGCTCGGTTATCTCCAAGACTGTGAAAAGAATCGACTCGACCGCCATTTTGCCATTTTACGACACTCATAAAAAGGCAAAGTCCTCAAGCAGCAGAAAGAAATAACACGCGAAATTTTCGGAGACCACTGTGGGCGATTAGTGTGAGGAAAACAGACCGAATGCGAAAAGTGCTGCGATCTGCACAGGAGATATGACGATGGGTTATAAGAAATAATAAAATAGAACTCTGTCCCCATCTTTCCGATTTCTTAAATGGTTCATACACCAAACGTCAACGATGAAGGTTGGATGAATGAAAAAGTCAAGTTTCATCTTCAGTTCATCCTTCATTAAAAGCTCTAAAGCTCTCGGCGTTGATCAATCCCCTGAGGGACTGCACCATGCAGTCGACTTTATTAAGCATCGTTTGGAGGTGATTGAATGCATATCTGGCCTTTACAGTGACTCGCGGTTATCCTCCCAGACAAGTCTGGTACTAATATGCCGACCCCGGAGGAATGGAAGGCTTGTTGGGTCATGGACACGGTGATCAATTCCACATTTGTGTTGCAGGGCGCCTCTGACCACTGCGCCACATGGTCTCCCTTTCATCCTTTCATTAGTATTCAACAATACTTTCTAATCGACAACAACTGATGAGTCTTTGATTAGCTTAAATAAGCAAATCTTTTTTTCTCAATGTCTGGCAAGTAGCTGGTTGACGTGAACGTTCGCATTTTTTTCTAAATTTTACAAGAGTTTTCTCGAAGCTTTAGTCCTTCTTTATTTAGTTTGTCTCCGTTTACCATGCTCATCTCCTTTCTTACTAGATGCCTTAGCATCCCATTTCGTATGAAGAAGTTTAGTTATCATAAACAGATAACGCTAGAGCTACTAAAGAGGATCAAAGCTGATAGTAAAGCTAGTAATTAAAAAACAAAACGAATAACCCTCACTCATTCAGGAATCCACCTCATACATTGTCAGAAGCACATCTTTCTATGAAGTTTTTTTCACCGAAGAGCTGCTGCTTTTTGCTTGAACGAATGGAATATCAGGAAAGCGCATCGTTCGTTCTGGTTGGTTGCTGTTTGGCGACCAAACCAGCGAACGAGCGAACATAGCGGAGCTGCTGGCTATCGACTTTGCGCTCCAAGTCATTTTATTTGCATTTTTTGTTTGACCTTTTTGAAAGGAATACTCTGTAATTCCAGCAATGCCCTTGCTCCCCAACATCGCTCTTCATGCCGAGCGATGATTAACGACATTGCAGAATAGTGGAATTCCTGTGTGGAGTTGCATAGGTAATTAAGGATTTATGTCCATGTACACTGCAGGAAAGCAGCAGTATTTTTCAGTTCAAATTTCTTCTAGTTCTTTAAAAATGAGACAAGGTCGTTTCCTAAACTCTAATGGTCCCTCATTAGGTTTTGTTATCAAATCAATGTGGTCTTCTGTGGTACTGAATTCCTTTCGACACTGCTTGTTCGCAGGGTATCTCCATCGTCCAACTTTTTGTTCAACAATATCCTAGTGCTTATTGATTTAAAACCTTGTAATCTGAGAAGTTATGTGTGTTAAAAACCAAACCAGCGTGTTGATGACGACTAAAATTTCTTCGTGCAGGTGTTTATTTTTATCTGCATCCAGATTGAGTTCTTCATCGACGATGTGGCACGTCGCGCTTCGTAAGAAAGAACCACTGAACTAACATATCCATCCACCCTGGTCTTGCAAAGAGAGAGGAGACGTGACTATCAGTAATATCGTTGCAAAAGCAGTGGATGACCTTGTGTGGATACGAGAACTAGTTTGCCCTGGGTTTGCAGAGCGGTCATCTTGTATCATAGATGGCGAAAACCATTTGGTTTTTCTAGAACTCAATCTAGCAGTTACAGGATCAGTCAGTAAAGATGTTTTCAAGTACAGCTTTGTAAACCGAAACGGAAGTCGAAAGCTGCTTGGCGGTTGTGATTTTTTGATGATTTGAAACTCTAGACAGATTTTGAGAGTAGTTCGAGGGTTTCGCAATATTAACCGCCACTTTGTTCTATCCTTATACATCGCTGTAGTACATCTTGGGCTTTTTGGCGTAGAAATGCTGTTCCTTACTTTTTTTGCTTTTTTTTTACCAAGTATCCATGGTAAGCTCTATGGATACTTCTGTGAACGAAACGAGGGGCAGGTGTTCTCATGTTGAGCAGTAAAGTTCTTACGGAGCAAACATGAAGTCTAATTGTTTGGATCGACTTGAAATCGCTTCTCATGCATTTCTCAGTAATTTATTGCAAGTTTGCTAGCGAATCAATGTGCGTCACATTTGCAATCTGCATACGTCCAAACAGCACCATGTATAAGTCTATTGCTCAGGAACGGAAGAGTTGTATCAATTCGACAACGATAACGAACAGATAACTAGTCACTTGAGGAAATCATCTACTATTCAGGGATGACGTGGGTGATCCTCCCAGGCATGCGTTATTCCCTATGCGCCAAACCTGGAATAGCTGTGTAACATTAGCATTAACCTTCTTGAAGTCTTCATATGAAGGATATATTAAGAATCAAGCATTACAACCCTTATTGATGACTAAGTTTCTTGACATATTCCAGTGAAATTAGCATGCAAATGTTTTTTTTTCTTCGATGTCATCTAGTCGTTTTTTAACGAGATGGGGCAGCAAGAGCAATTCGTGGAGAAAATTGCCACGAATTCGATCTGTAACAAAAACTTATTATTGCCACTCGTTTGTAACTGTTTCTAGACATCTGAGTTGTAAACCAACTTATAAGTACTGCAGAAATAAGAGATATTTTTTAAGGCTTTCAAAGCTGGGTTTAGACGGCTAGAAGTTCGATGGAGCCGTGTAATTTGCCAGATGTGCTGTCGCTCATTTGATAACCAGTTCGAGTTCATTCCTAGACATCTGTCGAACCCTCCAACTCTTCGAGTCGAGCGAGTTTTGCCAGTAAACTCTGCTACGAGTCCAAAACTACCCAATTCTCATGACTAACTTTCACAACATCATTACGAGGAAAAAAATTTATATTCCCCTTCTTAACACAGTTTTATGCTAAAACTTACATCAAACCTTAATGGAACTAATCAATATCTTGAAAGAAATTCGTATAAACGATTTTCGTATCGTTTAAAAATTATCGAAAACTGTAGAAAAAAGCCAAATCTCCCAGTTTTCTTGTTGCCTAAGGAGAGCCTCACTGCTTTAGAGAAGTTGTAAAAACAAGAGTTAATAACAGAGGTAAACTATGTAAAGGGGGTTTAATCTTTTCAATTAGTAACGATTTTCCAAGTATTGATTGCCTCGCTCATCAGAAACGTTGCAATTCTCATCTCTATTCAAATCAATAGGGCGCGTGTGGCGCAGTGGTTGGAGGCGCCACTGCGATACACACGTGGAATCGATCCCCGCGTCCCATGGCCCACCAAGCTTTCCATCCCTCCGGGGCAGCCAAATCGGTACCAGACTTGTCTGGGAGGATAGCAGCACTGGCTCGATACATCAGTAGGCCACCGCGAGTTATTGTAAAGGCCAGATATGCATTCAATCACCTCCAACGATACTTAACGAAGTCGAATGCATGGTGCATCTCTCAGGGGTTGATCAACGCCGAGAGCCTTATTATTTTTTTAATCCAAATCAATACAAACCTGTAGACTGACTACGGTGGTGTCAACATGGTTTCTAATCCATAAGCCATTATCATAATTGCTCTTCAATAATATTAATCGTCAACAATTATTTTTTTTCACTAATAATCTTGTTTCGAGAAATTTTGCAGAATTTCACTAGACGAGTCTCACAATATTCTGGGGCACACTCTTCCACAATTTCGGCTGAAAAATCTGTCAGTAATCAGACATTTCCTCTTAATTAAAGCATTCATTAAAACTCGCTCGACCGCGATCATCAATCAAATAAGTTCGATTGAATTGATGAAGTGCTATGATGAATACTCTTACCTGGAGCTGATGTTCTATACACCAAACTACCTGGAGCCGCCTCTGCTTTGGCTTCCTCTCAGGCCGCTTTTTACCCAATGGTGCCACCAGCAATCATCCGTCAATGGAAATCATCTGAGAAGCAATAATCGGCACTAGATCCAGTTAGGCTGAAACTGAATTTGAGACAGCAACGTTTCAACTTCTATTTTTTTCCTAATTTTGAGAAAATACCCAAAGCAGGGGCCTCGGTTGGAGAGGTGGACAACGCGTGAGCCCTAGGTAGATAGGTAATCGCGGGTTCGAGACCCATCTGAAGTTCCGAGTTTTGCTCACATCTCAGCATCTTTATGGACGAATTTCACACAGTACTCTGGTATGAAAAAAGAGTAAGCAATATGTGAAGGCTATGATATTGTAGTGAATGTTGTTCTTAATGTAATGAGAAAATTTGATGGGTAATGCGCAGTATCCATTCTTTTTCGTAATATTCTTCTTTTTTGTCCTTCTCCAGCCAAATTTTGAATGGTCCCAGAGAAAACCTATATCGTTATATATGGTGGGCGCCAGTAGAGTCTCCATTTATCCGCTTTGCGTGATAGAATACTCGAATGGATCCTTCTCGCTCTATGGACTCCTTGAGGATCATGTTCGTCTTCTAGCCTATGCGTGCATGTATATATGCAGGCAAATGCACACGAAAAATGTATTCGTTAGAGTGTATGTGTGTGTGTGTGTGTGTGTGTGTGTGTGTGTGTGTGTGTCTGTGTGTGTGTATGTGTGTGCATGGGTATATGTACATTTGTGTACGTCTGTCCATATCCATTTGCACGTATCTACACATGAACATGTTTGTATACGTGTATGTGCACATAAGTGTATGCATCTGTGTAGGTTATGGATAATATGAACTCTTTATTTACCTATTCTTTGTGCGTGACGTTGCAAGAATTATGAGAACTTCCAGACTTTCCACGAAAGCTCAGTTGTTCTTGCTCAATCTAGTACTTCTTTCCCAGTCCATGCTATTGCGTGAGAATTTTGCTGATATCTCGTTCAGCTGTGAAAGATCAACTGCCACGAATCAAATCCGTCTTAACATTCATCATTGATTGTTTTAATATGTTTTACTGCGCAAAAAATTAGGAAAGCGATGAAAAAAAGAGAATGCATCCATGCTGTTTTGTTGAGCATCTAGAAGTGGGTTATAGGGAACATTCGCTCTGAGTGCTTTCGCAGAGTTGTACGATCGAACTTGAGGGCTTAAGATAATCACTTCCAGGACGAGTGAAGAAATTAAAAAGGTGAAAACAGTAAAAAAAAGAAGTTGTAAAGAACAAGGAAAGAGGCGTTTCTGTCTTCTAGTGACTAACGAAGGAACAATATTTTATGTGAATAAGTTATTGGTGAAATTTTTTTTCTGGGAAGTAGGACAACCACTTGTGATCTGACGTCATCAGACATTCTGTGCACAGAGATATTGTCAAGAAGAATTTGATTCTCATCAAGAATATACCGTTACCATATGCCAGTTTTTCGAAATGTCACCAGAATTTTCTAGCCAAAGACGAAAAAATTTCACGTTTCAGTGCTCAGTCAATTTTTTTTCACACCAGTACTCAGCAATAGTTAAATGTTTATATTTCGACGAATCCCCCCATAATCGAATCAGCACATATGGTTGTCATCTCTATTCGTCTCTAACTTCCTCCTATTCGTGTTGTACTCATTCTTTTCCCGGCTTTCCAGGTTTTTCCCTGTGTTGGCAAGTACATGTGTATCGAAGTGTATATGTAAGCATCTATGTACGTCTGTGTGCATGCACATGGATTCGTGTACGCACGTATGCGTGCGATTTCGTATTCTGCATGTTCAATTCAAAACATACCTTTATTACTTATTTATTACAAAATAAATCGATATCATACGTATCCCATTGTGCGGATCCTAGCATCTCTTGCTTTCGATTCTTTTTCCTCTCATCCATCATCAGCGTAGGTCTTCGAACTTTTTGCGTGTGGGTTCAACTGCTGCTTGAGGGCTGTCGTTTTCTTTATTAATTTCGTTGAATACTGGTCGAACAGATTTTCCCTAGAGTACTCGGATAGCCGTGCTAAGGCGTTCCCACGTTGACTAGAGGGAGTGTGCTTATCCCAGACACTCTGGCACATATTTCCGGAGCCTCGAGGAATGAGAGGCATGATTAGCTTGGGGCATGGTGGAACAAGAGTCTAGGTGGGTTAGCCACTAGCGCACTGAGCGAAACCACTACCATTGCGCTACACGACTCTTCAATGAACTACCATTGTTTCTATTGTTAATCAATCTCGTTAGATTCGCAGTCCTCTGAACAGTGTTGGCGAAATGTACGGTCTCATGCTATTATTGTATATTCTTAATGACATCATGTCTTAACGATATGACGAATGCATATTCTTAGCGAATCGATAGGTCATGAATAAGTCTAAGAATGATAGCTGATAAGTGAAAGAATTACAAAATGGCTCCACTTTCCAAACTAAAGGAGACTTTTTTTCCTTTTTTATTTTTTGTTTTGAGAACTCTTGTAAAGAAGTTGTCATATTTTGACTGCTACCACTTTCATAATCGGCAACTCACTGATAGATTTACATAATCGAGAAGCTGTATCCATCTAGATTTGTTCATTTCGTAATGGATTTTTCATGGACGCATTCGATTTGTTCTGGTTAGACGACTTCAACATCAGCTATTCATCCCTAACACTCTCCAGTCCGGTTTGTTCCCCACATTCACCCTGACGGAACTGGTTTTATGAAATCTACTTATAATTTCTGGGTAAAAAAAAAGTGGTTAAGAACTTTTGGCGTTAACCAATTGATAGACGATACTTTGCTGCATCATTCCAAAAGTGCAAATTGTATCCTGCCATTAGAAAGAGTAGGCAGTAAATAATGAGTTAAAATTGTGATTTTAACTACAGCCTCAACTTAACTGGGTTCAGTGCCGATTTGGACATCCCAGACCAATCCCGTTGACGGGTGATTGCTAATGACACTGATCGATAGAACTAGCTGAGAGACAGACAAAAAGAAGGACCCGCATGTGTGGTGGTGGTGAAGGTGTTAGCCCCCGGAAAGGTTAACAACGCGTTCGTTCCCCACCGCAGCCAACTGCGTTCTGGAGTTTTGCAAATATCTCGGCATCATTGAAGTGCAGATTGTTTTTCTATGACGCTGTTCTTCTTTTAGATACATTTAAAATTCGTAGTCTCCCAAAAAAATCGTAGTAAAACTCCTGTTTTTTACTTTCAAATGGAAGCTGAACAGTTGAAAACATCAGCGACACTCTGGGAAATGTCCTGCGAAATCCGGCATATTTTATTATAGTCGTTGTTCAGAACCCTCAGTGAAAATCAAAGGCAAAAGAAGTGTTCTAAATTCCAGAATTTTTGACTTTGGCCTTGTTGGAGCAGGAAAAGCTTCATTGCGTTGAAAGTGATTTTCAGATTCCAGCGTTTTTGCCTTCATTTGATAATGTTTATTACGAATGATAATATATTTATTCGTGTTCGAAAGATGCTATTTTTAAGGCGCTGTGCGCATTGAAATCAACGCAGATCGTCGCGAGTATGTTGCGAAAGTCACTTGATGATAATTTTTTATTAACTCTCAGACCTTTTCGACTAATGGTGATTGCGAAGATAGATGGGGCTAAAGGACATTCGATGAGACTCGTTGAAGGAATGATTAGCTAAGGAACTCAGAAAGTTATCAAGCACCAAAAATAAGCAAAAATACCACTAGGGTTTCTAATTAGTGCTCAGCACTTCACAGTGAATGTCTCGAATCATTTGAAGCATTCGAATAGTCGAGATTAGCAAGAAAAAAAGACGGTTGCATATTCGAAAGTAAGCAAATGGCCTAAAGAATTAGATTGGCAGAAGATCTTGATAGCTTGACTATGCCAAGATTTACAGTAGTTTTCAAATGTATTGCAATGATGCTCGTTTCTCCATGCTGAATCGAACATTGATTGTTTGCCGTAGCTGGTTTCTGTTAGACCGGAAACAGAAAAATTGAAATATTTTTCATTGAGTTCCCGAAAAGTCAAGGACGCCTAGTAGTCATTTCTTAAAACTTTCATCGACGTTCCCAGTTAATTTTTTTCTCTCATGGTTTTTCCTTTCAAGGCCAATTAAAATACGTCTTTTAGCACTCATCCGCCAACGAAAACTTTGAAGAGTGAAGTTCAATAGCAAAGTCTTCAGACGAAATAAAATTGTCATAAAAGAAAGAAGTCGAGAAGACGATTCTGTTCACACTTATGAATCGCACACCGTAATAGACGATCCTCGTAAAAAAATTTCAGTTCTGATCCGAGTACACAGTGCCCACACGCATTGTATACAATGCAATGAAAGCGAAAATAACGACCACGTTCGAATTTGAGTCAAAATCAGCTCGTAGTAGATTTCACTGGCTGAGACAAAAACCATCAGAACCTACAGAATGTGACTTTCTGCAGCTGAACAACCGTATTCCCTTTAGAAAGCTAGCTGAGAGAAAGGCGAAACGAAGGACGCGCATAGTGTGGTGGTGAACGCGTTAGCTCCCGAGCGACCAATAGCGTGTTCGATCCGCATCGCGCAGACACCTGCACTCCGGAGTTTTGCAAATATCTCAGTATTTATACGATCTTATAAACTGATCTTCTTCAGCTGATGCGAGGTTGGTATAGGTCTTCGTTGCAGTTGTCGTTGTTGTTGGTGTTGTTGCTCGATGACTTGCGTTTCGGCGATTTCTCGCCTTCCTCCGAGCCTGGGCGTATTTTATATAAGAATACTTTCATTATTCGGTGGAAAAAAAAGGGGCTAAAGTATTGATGAAGATCAAACTTTTAAATAGACACCACACTGAAAAGAAAGGCTACTATGGCGTAGCCTTTTCCACCGAATAATTAAAGTAATCTTGTATAAATTACGTCCAGGCTCTGAGGAAGGCGAAATCGCCGAAACGTCAGCCGTCGACCAACAACACCAACAACAACGACAACGACAACGAAGAGCTATACCAACCTCGCATCAGCTAAAAGAAGATCAGTTTATAAGATCATATAAATAAATGTGTCATCTATGCCGAGGTTTATAGAAAGTCGGTCTTCTGAGTGGTCTCAGCATTATTTTGGCTATTTCCTTTAGCTTACTGCTGCAACGCTCATATAGGGAAATAAACAAGTAACATTTCGTCGAGCACGACAAGATGTTCTCTAAATGAATCATTCATGTTTCAAATTGCTGTTAGTTCGTCGGACGCTTTCAAAAACGGGATTTCAGTTTCCAGTTCTTTTTTTGAAACATTCAATCCTTAACATGTTTGAATTCAAAAAGGTAGTTTATAGAAGACAGCTGTCAAATTATTGCGAAAGAGCTATCTTTCCCATAGACTTATGAAGTTATGAACTCCTCTAATCCTCTAATAATCGAGAAGCTATCGCCATTTATAGAAAAAACTGCCCTACGTTTTGTGAAAAGCACGTAAATTTTTGAGCAACGAATTTTTTTTCATCAATCATTCTATGTTTCTGGGACAAGGGTTAAAAAAATAGCTCATAAATTACTGTCAGAAGTGAGTTATGTCGTTTGCTGAGAGAACGACATCCGTTTCTAATGTGATATGAAGGGAGACAACTAAGAATAGGCAAAAAGATTGAAGGAAAGAAGGAACAGAAATAGCGTAAAGAACGAGGATTTCATGATAAAAAAAAGCGCCCACGAATCAAGAAAACGACCACTTATAAAAAAGACTGAAGAGCCAATTGAAATGTGCTGCCGTTTTTTCTTTTTCATCGCCAGTGGTCGGCCTTACACCTGGGTTAAAGATAAATTTTTTTCCTAGATCAAAAAAAAACGAAAAGGGACATCGAGAAACATTTTCGTGAAAATCTTAAAAGTAAACATTGTTTTGAATGTCTATTTCAAAACCGACTTTTCTTTAACCTTGGTATGACTAATCAATATGTACTCTCTCCTTGATAAGCTTACACGAGGTTAATATAATGTTTATTTTTGGTATGATTCCGATGTCTTCGTCCTCATCAGAGCCGATGATCCGATTCGCTGGTCCACAATTGTTCGTCTTTTCGATGTCGCCTCGAGTCGGATCTTTCTCAATGGAGCAACTCTCGAATGAGGCTATTCATCCGGCGATGTCTTTTTATACAGGACGGTTTTATCGATAGCGGTGGTTGTTCGTTTGTAGCCATTTGTTTTTCCCGGGCAATCCATTCTGTAGAAGTCGGTATGATTATTACCCGGTACAAGACATAATAATATAAAAATAGGAAAGAAAGGTTTAGAAAAAAGGAAAAAATAAAAGAAAAAGCAAAAAACGAATTAATAAGATGAAAAAAAGGAATACATAGAGACTAGTCATACCAAGCTTAAAGAAAAAACCGGTTTTGAAATATTATTACGCTTTGTACCAGCTGATAATGATTCCGTCCTCTACAGGATGGATTGTTCGGAAAAGGACCAGTGGTTATCACCGAAAAATCACAGCTGTCGACAACAATCTCCCTGTATAAAAGAGCAGTGCCGGGTGTGAGCATGCCTCATCCGTACGGTATTCGCCGAAGAAGATCCTTTGTCGGTACGACCACGAAGACGCCACATCGAGGTCGCGAACAACTGAGGACCTTCTACTCGGATCATCAGCTCTGTTGAAGACGAAAACTTCGAAACGTTAGCCGAAAACAAACATTATTTATCAACCTCGTGCAAGCTTATCGAAGGAAGAATACATCTTAAATTTCTATCTACGGATTCTTTACGCCTTTCCTAACCGATAGAGAACATTCGAATGAGTCGCAATTGGTGATTTTTAGTACTCAGTGGATACACGCAATGATTTAAAACCGCTAAACGAAATCATAAGGGAAATTTTCAGTGAGAATTTAATCATACCATAGAACAACTATCCTTATATCTTAATAAATTCTATTCCAATGTGATTTTTTTCAGCGTCGTTTGCCAACATATTCCGTTAATTTCCAGCTGGCTAAACTTAGTGCTGTTGGATACCCGTCTCTTAAGCCACGCCCATTACTGCTTGCAACGCTTGTCCCTCATCACTACAAACTTGGTTCTTTTCCTGAATAATGAAACATTTTTTTCGGTTTCATGATAAACAGATGTTTTTTCTCTTTGTCTATGACAACTTCGTCTCTTCGTATGCACTTCAAATCTACCCGTATCGATTTTTGAACGTCAAACGTAGGCTTATCTTAAGCTTTTAATGCATAGAGTCTGTTACGTGATGTGAAGCGTGAGATGCAATTGGTCTTTATACACTATTTAGATTTTCGAAAAAATTTTCAATACATCACAATGAGAGCACTTTCAGCGACGTAACAAAGATTTAAATGAAAAAATTCTTCACTGTTGGATATTTGCAACCGCCATTTTTTCTCATCAATCATTTTGCTCTTTCAATCTAAACACAACTTTAGAATATTGCTTCTATGATGCTGAGATACTTGCAAAACTCCGGAATTTAGGTGTTTGCGGTGGGGGAACGAACGCTCTATTACTCTTTCCGGGGAGTAAAGCGTTCACCACCACACCATGTGGGTTTTTCGTTTCGCCTGTCTCTCACCTAATTCAATCGATCAGTGCTATCAGCAATCACCCATCAACGGGATTGATCTGGACAGCCCAAATCGGCTCGTAATAAATATTTCGAATGTTAGCTGAAAGACAGATTAAACGAAGGGCCCGCATGGTGTGGTGGTGAACGCGTTACTCCCCGGAAAGCAGTAATAGAGCGTTCGTTCCCCACCGCAAACACATGCGATCCGCAGTTTTGCAAATATCTCAGCATCATAGGTGTTATATTTCGCAATATACCCTACCATTAAAAAAAAGAGCGGGCAGTAAATAAAAAAAAGGTTGAGATTATGATTTAAAATAATGATTCAACCACATTCTGACTAATACTTTAATCTCATGTCCTGTGTTGATTAGCTGTTTTTGGATGGCGATGAAGTTTGATGTAAAGCGGAAGTTCGCTCTCTATCTTACAGTAGGGAATGATCAGCTAAGCTTCGAAGAAGTTTAGGCTGATTTTTGTGAGTCCAGCTACAAACATGAGTCCAACTCCAAGGATTGCAATCGTCATAGGAAAAAATCTAATCATAGAAAGGCGGCCGGCTTTTTTAATCAGTAGAGCCTTTCCTGCGACTGCTTTTCGCAAATATCTGAGAGCTTTACAACTCCAGAAAGGGAAGGGAAGGAAATTGACCTCTTAGCAAAATAAGACTGAGATGGATAGGAGACATTAAAATATCAATTTTCTGCAAGATTGAATAGTTCTAAGTCGACCCGGAGTCAAATATTGACACCATAAAGACCTATATTGCGGGTTTACGATATGTCTCGATTTCATTTCACCACGTCATTTCTTTCATTAGTGTTTTCTCTTTCATAGTCCCAGATTGAGATTCTATCCATTATCAACCATTCTTCCTTTATTGTTAGAAAAAAAAACCTGTGCAGCTTTTTTCCTTTCCTTTTCAACCTCTTTACAATCCTCTTGTGACACTGCTGGTTTTCCTATCCTTCTTTACGGTACAATGTCATTCTCCATGACAGTGAATTACGTTTGCTCAAAAATTCTCCCCATTTTTCTTGCTCATGTTGTTCAAATAAAAGCGAAAATAAAGAAGAACAAAAAGGTCATTGATTGTGGAACTGAAAATCCTAACGGAAAACTAACAAAAACCAATTTCATAAAATTCATACTCGTTCCAAATTTGCAGCCTGCCCTTTTTTTCCATTGAACAGTTCTTTTTTCTTTTATAGTTCCAAATGGACGGGGCGGATAGCACAGTGATAGTAATGCCCGTCATCATCAGCATGGTTCTGGTTTTATTCAGCTCCGGGCCAACCAAGCCTCTCATCCCTCTGGTGTCGCGAAATTGGTAGCAGATTTGTATGGGAAAAAAATAACTCTGCAATCTAAATGGGAATGCACCAGGTCGCTATCTCAGGACACCAGTGAGAATTGCTCAACCGGTATTCTACGACTTCCAAGATGAAATCAAAATCCTCAAGCAGCAACCGAAGCCACACGTAAAAGTTGGAGGATCTCCGTGGACAATGGATGCGAGGAAGCGAAACTAATGTCGGAAGTGCTGGGATCAACATGGTAGACGTGAAGGCGGGTCATGTAAAATAAAAAAATATATAGCCCCAAATATCTTATACCTGTGGAAACAACAAAAAATTTTCGCGAATACTAGCTAATCCACAAATTGTAGGAAATAGAGCTGGTGAATTGTACGCATATAGCGCAATGGTTGAATGGATCTTGCAGAAAACAAGTGGCCGTTGGTTCGACGTTGAACATTGAGCAACCCAAGCTCTTGATTCCTTCGTGGTCACCAGATTGCTACCAGACTTGTCTGAAAAGATAGAAATACTGACTTGATAACACATAGATAACGCCATGAAAGTTGTTGTGCAGATCAATTATGCGTTCGATGACAACGATTCTACGAATAGAATTGAATGCATGTTGGATGTACGAGGATACCCATCAAAGGTTTATGAACGCCGAACGCTTCAACCGTTATTCTTTAAAATGGTGAATTTAATCAGCCAATAGCTTAAAGCTTTCTTGCGACTATAAAACAAAACAAACATACATTTTATTTGTAACGGCCATTCATTTTGTAGATTTCTTTATGTTTGGTGCTTATCGGTTCCACTTCCTATTCAGAGTTACTTAGATCTGATTTCTTTTTAGCAATGTTTCTTAGAGAACGTAGGTTTTTTCATCGTTTTCTTCTTTGTAATCCGTAGAGGTCGATCATATCGAAATTATTAAGAAAACTTGACTAAACCAGGCCACAAAGTAGTGACCAACTTCTCCTAACGGCTCGCTGTTTAAATAGTTATCGCTTAATACATTAGTAAAATGCAATAGGCTGCGACTTTATATAATTATAAATAAAATCTCGTATTGGTATCTTTCTATGAAAACAGTAAGCTGGTTCGTCTTCAAGACGAACGAAAATTAGTCTCTCGCAGATGTCAGCTATGAGAAGGAACGTCAAAACCAACAACATGAATCCCTTCTTTTGGGTATATATGAACTCCGCTAGCGTCGTCCATGTTTGTGTCTTTTTTAGGCTAAAAGCTCTCAGATTGATCAATTCTTGAGGGATGCGCCTTCCATTCTTCTTCAATAAACATCTTTAATGGTGGTTGAATGTGTATCTGACTTATACAATGACTTAAGGCTCCCTTCCGATGTATTGTATCGAGACGGTGCTGCTAGCCTCTCAGACAGATCTGGTGCTTATTTGCTGAGCCCGGCGGGATTGAAGACTTTCTGAGCCTAGCTCACTGGATCGAACCCATGAGTAGTGCATGGCGCTTCTAACCACAACAATACACGCGCCCATGTGTCTATTATAAGCCAGATTTTTTACAAATGTTTTGTGCATATATGTATCCATACATTCATGAACAGAAGTGTGGACATGTTTATGTATATGCGGCTGGTTTCCTATTTAACGTCACCTGTATTACTCGTTTCGTTTGTCGCCCCGTCGATCGTCGAGTGACTCGAGCAGGCGTCAGTTAATCTTTCACTGCTGCCTGTTGCGTGCAAAAGTAGTCTAGTGGCTTCTTCTCTCTTTAGGGGTATCGTTGGCCATCATACCTTCCTTCTATGATATCCCTGAAGTTTCTTGATCATCGGATCCGTGGTTTTCCTGTTGTGCGTTTGACATCCCTAAGAATCCAATCGCTAACAGCTCTAGTCTATCGGTTACCATATCGATGCATAACGTGCATTCCGGTCCATCTTACCTTCGATATTTCTGAGTATAGAATGGAGACTCTGACTTTTGATTGTTGACCTAGGCCGAAGTTTCGGATCCCATCACATACATACGTGACATAGGATACTCCCAAAATCACCCTTGGATTGCGCGTCCTAAAACGCCGACTGATCTTCAATACAGCTTAGGGTAGCGGCCAGATTTTTTAACACATACGTTAAGACAAGGATAATTGTGGAGACGTAAAGGTGGGTGCGAAGTTGGACGTTCCTTTTTGTATTTATTATATTCTCGATGGTTTTCGAAGCTCTCCAAGCCGCTCGTTTCACACTGGTCGACTACGGATTTCTTACTGCTTGACTACGGAGATGAGATGAGATCTTTCATCATCTTGATTTTCCGAAATATACAGACGTATCTCTAGCATTCAGAGATATTCGTACCGCTTAGCATGAATGGGGTTTGCGGAACCAATCCGTTTTTCATGAACAGCGTTTTGGTAAAATGCAATAGAGGACTAATCTTTCCACGAGCGTTATCAACGTCGGCTGTCTTTCGTTCTGTCTGGCTAACGCTTGGTGTCATAATAACGATGTAATCAGCAAATCGAAGATAGCAGTTGTCGATCATCGATTGTCAGCCCCATTTTGTCACTTTGAAGTGCTCATATAACTCTGTTCTGAAAGGTGGCGGCAAATAATTCTTTTTCGGAATGGTATCGCCCTGCCTAGTTACACTTTCCACGTTAATGTTAATTTCGTTATAAAATAGCAATAGGCTGCTTATGAATTTTTTATATAGCTCATGAAGAATGTTTTATACTGAGTTGGGGCGTTCTGGCTATCCAGAGCTTCCATGATTGCAGCTCTCCAAACTGAGTTAAAAGCTTTGGGACATTGCATTCAGACCACTAACGAGTAAAGAGTCGAAGCAGTGTGTTAATGAGGGCTGGTGGAAGGTTTTTAGGTGTTCAGATATCACCCTGTGCGGACCTGGTGCTCTTCGATTTTTCGGTTTTTACGGCAAAGAAACAGCATTTCGGATTTTGGAAGGGAGAACCGGTGATACAACATGTCCACCTTCCTTTATTTCATATGAGGGAAGAAGTACGTGGCTATTGAAAAGATCCGACTAGTGATGGTAAATGATTTTCTGTAAGTTTTCGTAAACGACTTTCCATTGCTTTCTGAACGCTGTAACTGTTTCGCCTGGTCATCGAAGTGCATTCATCTTGGTTTTGTAATTGGCGAAGCTTCGGTGGGCTTTACGAATGCTTTTGCCATCCTCTGCAGTTCCAAACATAACTGCTGGTCTTCTATCTTTAAGATCTTCGTTTATCGTCTGTATTCATTGTTTTGCAAGTTCGGACGTTAGTTCGCGATTGCCTGCAGCTCGTGCGATTCCACGCTGGCGTATCATCTCGAGAGTTTCTGGAGACAGACGTCTCCTGGTGACTTTCGTGCTCTTAGCTTTCATAGCTCTAACGTGAAGATGTTGAATGAGCCAGCCGACAGTATTCTTCGTCGATGTTATCGAGAACGGCATCTTCCCAACAGCCGACCAGCGAATTGAAAAAAGTCGCAGTTTGTTGTGGTTCTGGGACTTCGTTCTTCGAATTTAGCGGCTTTTTCTACTTTCCCCGATATCTTGTAACATTTTTTGGAACAACAGCGGTAAGGCCTTCTATTTACTATAATGTGGTGTGTTTCGTTATGGTACTCTCCATTCGGGGGACTCCCACGTCCAGCGTTGAGGGTGGGGCTTCTGGAATTGCGATTACCATGGATAGTCTTGGTCGTCGTGATAAACTCGGACAGCAGTTCACGACGCTTTTTTTCTTTCTAATCCGTAGGTTCCAATGTGCCGTTCTTCAGTCATTCTAATCCGTAGATTAAAGTATGTCGGTCTTCAGAATTTTCTCCTGGGCGATCTTATCGTTAAAATCATCATTGATGATCTCAAAGAATATGTGGTCATCTTTGTAGAACTTCTCCAAGTCTTAATAGAACGCTTCAAGTTCTTCTTCGTCATAGTTTAATGTGGACGTAGATTGTCAAATCCGGCATTCACCCACCTCTCCTCAATCGTAGACCTCCGATTCGGGCTATTTTTATTGGTATGAGTCGATTTCCATGGCCAAACTCGTGCTGACAAAAATGCCTACGCTACCGACTCCTCTATCATCGTATATTCCATGGAAAAGTTCTTTTCCTGTGTCATAGATGAAACTGAGTAGTGGCGTCTTCTCGTCTCAGCCAGTCCGATGACGTTTACATGATCATCTTGGCTGTCAACGCCGCTTCTCAGTAGAAGCTTCAGACGCAAGTGGGCGTACATTATGATATCTGATATTATGATTGTAGAGATCTTCAGCTTAATCTCTTAAGGTTTTGGTACCCCTTGAATACCACTGAAGTGTTAACGGCCTCTCCGCACTTCTCCTACCTAATGCTGCCGTATCGGAGCTCTCTCGATGAGAGGGGTGCGAAGCTTATTTATCTTACGGCGTTTAGTGTTTGATACCCACTAATAGCTGCTGAACCCTTAACCTAGGGGTTGGGTACACTTACAGGTAGCTTGCCAGTCTCTCCTTGAGTGTATATGAAACTTATTTATTGGAGGCGACTCCTAACGGCCTTGCATATACTTTTCAGTCACTTTGTTCACATGCTTTAGCCGAACTAGTAGAATACAATCCGCTTAAACAACAACGCACCCCCACGCATGCATGAAAGCGTCTTCGTAAACATGTAAGTTATGTGCCGAACCGGTCCAATAGAAACAAGGAGTCCGTCTCCTGGATTACGACCGGTGTCTTCAACAAGCATGACATCGCTTTTGGTCTACGATTACCCCCCTATTCACCACTCGAGGACGCGCCACGTTGCTTGGCGACTGACCGGCAAAACATTCCTCTACGAAGGAAATGCGTGGGGATTTGACACCGTCTGCCACAAATCCTAAAGTTATCCACGATTAGGTGGCAGCTCTTGATGAATTACTCCTACAGATTAATATTCACCGGAAAAAGTGGTGATGAGGTTTCATAAGAAAAATGTGGTGCTGCCTATGTTGCTCCAATGAATGGGGACCGTTGGGGTGCAGCATTGGCTGGCGCACAAAGGACACGATTGATTGCGGGCTTCAGTGATGCATGTTCGAATCACTTAGTGATAAATGTCGTCATAAGCTGACAATCATGAAGCAAATAGCGAACAAAAGAAAAAAGGATAAAGCTTTCGCCATTGATAAATCACTGAAGGACTCGCCATGCATACCACTTCAACTATATGATTGAATGCACATCTGGTCTATATATTGACTTACGGTGGCCTATCGATTGTCGCGTCAGTGCTGCTGTCCTCTCCGATAAATCTGACATCAATAATGTACTGTTTTCTTAAGGGCCAAGCACGAGTTTTCAACAGCAGCATCCTTCTTCAGTACCTTGTAAGAGCGAAATTAACATGCAAGCCACTCAGTCAAACACTATCATAGCCTCAGTTGACAGAACTTAGCACATAAATGTTTGTTGTTACATAAGCAGCTTTTCCTAAACACTCGCCAATTTCCTACTCTTAAATTTTCCAGTCAAGTATGATATTGGAATTTACCGATCTCGGAGTACGAAAAGTTTGCTTATTCTAAGGGAAAGGGAAGATGCCAACAACGACGTATACATTGCAAGGCACCTCTAGCCACTGGAGCACACATATCCACGAACTTAAACACCGAGTAAAAGTAAAAAATTTCCTGGATTCCAAGTTTAAACTGCCTTCGTCGCATATCGTGTTTCATTCAAAATTCTTGACATTTTCGCTCTTAGTGTATTTATAGTTCACTTCGTGATGACAACCACACAAGCACAACCGACTACTTCATAGCTTCTTCATCAACTGTGGCTCTCGCCTTTCAAAAAAATTGTTTCAGCTAAATGTACATGCACTCCAGTGTATATATTAGGAAGCCGGCTCCACCTCCTTCCATCCACATCTCAACCCCAACCGCGTCAACCATTATGAAACGCTCTTATTCTCCAATAGAGGTGGAAAAAAAAGCAAAAGACAAAGAGAAAATCGTTCATTCTATTTCTTGATTATTTTTCTTCACATCCCGGTTTGCATTCTCACTTTTTTCACATTTTTTTATGAGGGTTTTAGTTTAGCGCTGTTTGTGTACTTTATTAATAATGAGTTCGTTTACAGTGCATTCCTCACAACTTTCGTTAAGGTCATCAGTTAATGCAATCCTTGACGTCGTAAAGTTCTCGGATCTTTTTTTCATCCTGGAAAATTAGTCGAACCTATTTCTACATGATTAGTATTCATCATGTCGTTTTAGTTAAGAATTCAACTAGAAGGCAGTAAAAATTTTTTTTCTCAAATAGTATGACCTTAGAAATACATCAACCAGAAGAAAAAAGGGTTATATTTCAATAGTAAAAGCCAACATTATGATTTCAACTAAAACCTCAGCTTGACTGAGTTGAATGCCGATTTGCGCTCCCAAGATTAACCCCGTTGACGGGTTATTGCTGATGGCACTGATTGATAGAAAACTAGCTGAGAGACTGGCAAAACGATGTACCCGCATGGTGTGGTGGTGAACGCGTTAGTCCACGGAAAGGGTGATAGCGCGTTCGTTCCTCACCGCGGACATCTGCGGTCCACAGTTTAGCTATTATCTTAGTACCATTACAGTTGTATTTCACATAGTACCCTGCTGTGAAAAAATTGTAATAGGCAGAAAATAAAAGAGTAACATTGTAAGCCAACCAGAGTTTCAGCTTCAGCTGATTCAGCTTTATGATGGAAATTTCTGTTATTAATCTCCATAAGTGGCAATTTCTTACTGAGATCGGCGCCTTGCATGAAATTCCTAGAGTTTAAGAGAAAAAACCGGAGGACCTCCATCTATTCCATTTCATTTCAAGCGCTGTAAGAGGTGGTAATGCAATTTGATGAGGCTCAAGCTATCGTCACTTTAGGACGATATCAAGACGCTTCGATAACTGAGTGGCTTGCTCACTTGCAAGCTTGAGCACACAAGAAGACTGGCTACGCGGTACTACTTTCATCTTCTGGAGTCCTTAGAATCTTCCGACAACGGCACCGCAAGCAGTGGTAGTCGCCTGTCATTATCGACGGGATAGATATCTTTGTCAAGTTCCTATTGTTTCTTTCCTAGTGGTAACAGCTGCTGGAACTAGCTAACAGTTAACTCTCGAAGAGAAATATCGGACACATCTACAACCCGGTACAACCCCAGTTAAAGAAATCGGGCTCCGACTTATGCGTTGCAGTTTTAGAACACCCAAGAAGGCCTTCGACTGGAATGCAATAGTAAGAGGGAGTAAGAACAGCCTAAAATGGAGACATTCTGAGTCTCATCGATGGTACGGACTCTAGGACAAAACGCAGTGGAAGCTGAATGTCTTTCTTGTTCCACCAATCATATTTGACAGTAATTTAAATTTCAATGTGTTGCTTCTGCACTCCTCCCAATGGTTTACCGCCTCATCGTGGGTGGGAGGTGTTCCTGGGTGTCGGACTGCGATGTACAGCGAGGGGATTCGTCCCCCTGACAGGGTCTCCCAAGCTGAGAAGAAGTCTGGCATTTCCAACAGGAAGCCTGGCTAAGAGTAAACCAATACCAGGATCCGCCACCGTCCTGGTATCAAAGTCGCATGGTGGCAAATCTCCCTCTGATCCACAAGGGCTGCGATTGCATATGTTGGTGAAGACCTGTGGCAGACTTTGGCCACGGTGACCTCGGGATTCCAGAGAGCCACAATGGCTTAACCAGCAAATCTCCGAAAATGGTGATTATGCTGGGGCTCGCACAACCAGTGAGGGCGGGCCGTTCAAGTGTCAAGTGGTTCTACACTACGTTAATCTATGTTCCATTTCAAAAGAACAAAAACAACAGATTTTGATGAGTAGACTACTTTTCTACGGTGTTTGCTTTACTTTACAAGTAAAAAAACCAGTCACTGTCCAGCTTCTAATTAAGCATACCATAATGTTCGAAATTAAGAGAAATTTTGCCGACTAGATCCGAAAAAAACTTTTAAATCGACTACTTGTGGTTGTCGGCATCTTCAGTAATGTCCGCTAAGGACGAGGAAGGAACTACTTCTTCAAAAAAAAACCCCCAAGAAAAGCCTAAGAACCAGCGAATGAGGAGAAATTGAGGACCTTAGTAGGTCTGTATCGGAGTTTTTTCAAATAAGGTTATGTTGCAGTCGAAACTGTCGAAACTGTTTTGTAATTCCAAATGCGGTTTTAAGACTCGAGTCTGTCCTTGGCCATCTCTCTCATTCATTTTAAATCAACTTATTCTTGTCATTTGCATTGAATTGGTTTTGTGACTATGTGGAAAGAAACTAATTTACTCATACAAAATGGCATCACAAATACAAAAAGTAATGAACAAGCTCTTTTGGAAGCAGCAAACAAGAACGAGAAAATGAAAAAACACGAGTAAATAGTAGATATGAAAGAAGAGGTTGCGAATGAAATGATCTACATACGTGTTTGTTTACGCTTGCATTGTGTTGCACAGTGCATGTATGCTCGGTTTAGATATGTACCGGACGCGCTTAGTCTCGTAGCGCAGTGCTTAGAGCGCCCTGCAATACAGTCAAGATTATTCGTTGGTTCGGCCCTGCGCCTCTAAATCACCAAGCCCTCTATAATCCAGGGGCCAACAAACTAGCACAAAACTTCTCTGAGTGGATGAAAGCTTTAAGCTGGTACATCGAAAGGCCGCCGCAAATTATTGTACAGGTCAGATACGATTTCTGTCAACTCTGCAATCATACGCATGGAGCCCAATGCATTACTTATCCATCAAGCGTCGATAAACCCCCAATGATTTGTCCTTCTCGTCATTTATTGTATAGAAATAACTTTTTTGTCTTTATTTTTCATACCGTTCCATGCTATATCTGCATAAAAAACGGCACTTTTCGTCCTTTTTTCGTTCAATTTCTTTCTTGCCCAACTTTTTTCCGCAACTTTACATTAGGTCGTACCATATGAAATGTACGATTAAACGTACATTTTAAATAACCACAATTTTTTTGTACTAAATTTTATTAATTCAAGTGAAAACCATTAAAATTATTACACTATTTCGATAGAAGTCATGTTTAATTGTTTTAAGTGCACCAAACTCCGCATTTCCGGAAACGATGAACTCGTTGAAGGCATTTTTTTGCGTCATCGTGGTTGGCGAACCATTTCCCGCTCAGGAACTTGTTAAGGTGCTTCCAAAGGTGATAGCCGGCAGGTAGAGGTCTTTTGAATATGGCGGATGAGGCAAAGTTTCAAAGCCCAACTCGTTCAGCTTCTAAGGGGCTTGTTCAGCAACGTGAGGCCGGCCGTTGTCGTAGTGAAGGAGTAGTCTTTTTCTGTTGAAGTTTACAGTGCATTTCGTCGATTTATTTGCAATACTTTTCTACTATGGTCGTTTCACCCTGATTCAGAAGGCTGTGATGAATTATCCCGACTGCAGACCACCAAACATTCACCGTAACCTTTTTTTTGGTGCGATTTCGAGTTTGGGAAGAGCTGCAGAGCCTGATCGTAGCACAACCACTGAGCTCAACGCCGCCGGTTGCAGCACAGAATCCATTTCTCGTCGCACGTCGCAATTCGATCAGGAAAGGGTCGATTTTGTTGCGTAGATAAGAGCAGACGACACTTCAAAACAGCGATGTTTGTGGTTGTCGTTTAAATCGTACGGCTCTCACTTATCGTGTTTTTTCTCTTTCCTATGCGATTCATGTTCGTGGAAATTGTTCCTGTGCCTACGCCAAGGTGTTCTGCAAGCTCTCGAACAGTTACTCGCGTATTTGCTTCCAGTGGTGCCATCAATCCGTCGTCGTCAAGTTCATTGGGATGCCCACTTCCTTCCTCATTTTTCGTCTGTCTAGACCACCAGGTCGAGATTTCCGGAACGATGTTCGCACTGTTGATTCATCAGCACTACTTTTACACCAAACTTGATGATATTCCGAGCTTCTGCCGCGGCATCATGCCTGGTCTTCCACTCGTACAAAAAAAGGACACGAATATCACGTTGATTCATACTAAAGTTATTTAAAGCCTACAAAATGTCAAAATAATAAGCTTTGAAAATGGCCAATCCTAGACTTAAGAAATAGATCTTGTGCTTTAAAGATATATATTAAACATAAGTAAAAAACGAAATTTTAACTTCAAAAAGAAATTACGCGAAAAATTAGAACAATGAAATCGGACATCTCATTTGTACCAACCCAGTAGTAAGACAAGTGTGAAGATCGCGGATCATCCGAAGGTGTTCACTCACCATAGAGGCGATATATGTATATATACATATATATATATATACGTATGTTTATATGTATATGTATATACATATATATATACATAAACGTACATACGTATAGATATATATATGAATCTATACATTTGTATAAACATACATATGTATGTACACAAATATACATATACATATATATATATATATATATATATATATATATACATAAGTAAATGCATGGATTTACGAATACATACACTTATACGTGAACTCCTTATGTCTCATTAGATCCGAGCTCAGTTTTCTCGCATCCTCTTGCTTGCCACTCAATTGGTCCAATATGACATTCGTTAGTGTCGTTTTCCAATTTTTGATTTATTTCGTCAGATCCATTGAAGGCCTCTAGAAAAAAAGCGAATGGCATAAACATCAACGTCGGCGCAGTCTCATTTTGTACAACTGAAAATTTCAGAAGTAGAGATTTTCTTTTGGTGGTGAAGAAGTGAACAACAAGCGATGTGGTATGGAACGACAACGTATATTTCTACTGGATTGCTGTGGATATTAGGATGTGAAAGTGCAGGTGAGTGTGTTACTGTATCCTTGTCATCATCGGCATCATTATCAAAAACCACCATCATGACCACCGTGATCGTCGTCATGGTCATTATCGGCATCATACAGTCATTTATTCATTTATTCACTTTATTTATCCACCCATTCATTCACCCATCCATTTATTCATTTATTTGCTCACCCATTTATTCCCTCGTTCAGTAACTCATTCATTTATCCATTCAATCATTCATTCACTGGTTCAATGCCCCCCCCCCACCTCACCGTTAGGGTTTACCAAGCTGATAATGAAATTCAATATTCTCATTCGAATGAACTGCTAAGATGGAAAAAACCACTGCCAAGAATCTGTCCCATGCTGATAACAACTGACATAACAAGCTTACAACTGACACCGTCAGAAATCCCTATAACATCTTTCGGTAGTTCACGGAACAAAAATCTTACCCAGCTAAATAGAAAGTTTTTGCTCGGGTTCGAGAGATTTTGGTGATTCATGAATATGAGGCCCGTTTAAGTGTTCGGGCAAATGTATTAATAAAAGTAGTGACAGCACAGTTCATAGAGTCGTCTCTTTATTAAAAAAGATGTAGGAATGCCATGAATGCTCAAGTGGGCAATTGAGCTGGTGCATTAATAGGGCAAGAGGTTAACTTCACCACTGAACGTTATTTTCACTCTGAAGATCGTGGTCGCCTTCTGTTTGATTCTTCAGGAAATGTCTGATTTTTTATATGATTTTCTAAGGTGGATAACTCACCTCAAAATAAACGTTTATTTTTTTTATTATGTGATCCAACATTATATTTGTCGCCTTATGCGGTTTCCAGCAGTTCTTGCATCTAAATCTAATCCTCTCACCCAGCATTCACTATGGTTCGGACTTTTGTGCGTGGGCTCAGCTGTTGTTTGGAGAATTTCTTCGTCACGAATACCGTCGAACGATGCTTGAGTCGATTTTGCCTGGAGTCCTGAGATAGCGGTGCTAAAGCGAACCAACGTGGTTTAGAGGGAGTCAGTCTATCTAGGGCAAGCTTAGTGCCAATTTCCAGACCGCAGTTGAATGAGACGCTGAGTGAGCCCGGTGTCTGGTCAAACCAGCGAGTGGCTAGCATAGCCCGTCAAGTAATATCGTGGAAAAGATTCGCCTTCTTTTTATCAATGCGATGCATCCATCCGTTCTTGCACATTTTCTCGGTTTGCTGGACGCACTTCTCTGCTGTAATCGTCCCACCAGATTTAAGAGGCTGTCGCGCAACAAACCAGTTGTAGATCACTAAACATTTAGCAGTGGTAAGGTGGAGAAGGGCAGTGGTTAGTTCTGTTATCGATTAGGAGGCAAAAGGTGCTAGTTCGATCACCGTCCCAACGCTGTGCACCAATACACGAGGCAGCGCCCTAGCTCGACTATCGCCAAGATGGCAAGGAGAATCGAGTGGCCCAGCATTCTATGTCATTCATGATTAAGTTGTGAGACGAAGAAGATGAAATCCTTAGGCAGCAGCCGAACCAACACGCGAAGTGTTCGGAGACCAATATGGAAGATCAGTGCTAGGGAAAGGAATCGAATGCAGAAAGAGCTGGCATCCGCATAGCAGATGTGATGACGGGTTGTGTAAAATAAAAAAATAAACAGTCAGCATAGCCCTGTCCTAGTATAATTTCCGCTTTAGAGAGTGTGGGGAGCATCAACTTGGTCGAACCGCTAAGCTAACCGTGGCCAGTTATCATAGACGACCCATTTCTCGTCGCATATCACAGTACCATTGGAAAACTGGGTTGTGCAGAAGCGCTGACGATACGTCACAAAGGCTATTTTCATTGATTGCGATTCTTTTAGTGTGGCACCCACTTTTCGAGCTTCTTCGGCCTTCTAATGCTCTGTAAATGCTTCGAAGCAGTCGAGATAACCACAATGATGATGAGATATTTGCAAAACTTCGGACCGCAGGTGTCTGAGGTGGGGAACGAACGCGCTATTGTCCTTTCCGGAAGTAACGTGTTCATCACCGCACCATGCCGGTCTTTCGTTTCGTATCTCTCAGCTAACAATCAAGATTACGAACCATTCTGCAAGTTCGAGAACAATATCGTCTGCATTTCCATCCATCAAAGTTTTCAATTCAAAGTGTTCAAAAGAGGGAGTTCTCTGCTCCTTCCCTCATTTGCAAGGAAGAAATTTCCACGGCGAAATTTTTCCAAAGCAACATTTTGGATTGGGGTTCCTTAACAAATTCTTCGACCCATAATTCACTAGTGTCCCGAGCCATTTGCACTGCTCACGTCCGACTTTGAATGCGTAAAAACAGATTTGGCGAAATTACTGTTTTGACTTCGGAAACTCTAACTTCTCAAAATTACCATGTAAAGACTGTTCTTATAGTTATTCAAAAACTCCATAAGACGGAGGTAGAAACGATAGGTAATAGCCCAGCATTCGAAGAAGAATTGTTGCTAAAACATGTAAAAGAAAGGTGAGATCACAGATCGGGCATCTATTTCCGAGTAACCTAATGTGTCGTTGAAATGTCAACAAAGAGAGAAAGAGCTCATCTAAAAGGGAGAAATTGGTGGCATAATGAAAAGAATGCTAAAGAAGGACAAAAAATGCGCTGAAAGAAAAAGAGCAAAAATGGGAAATACATGGAAATGAGGAGACAAGGCCAGACATACATAAACAAATAAAGAATAAAGCTCTCGGCGTAGTTCAATCCGTGAGGGATGTGCCACGCATTCGACTTCATTAACCATCTTTCGGCGTGACTGAATTCATATCTGGACTATACAATGACTCGCGGTGGCCTACCGATATATCGAGTCAGTGCTGCTATCCTCCCAGTCAAGTCAGGTGCCAATCTGCCGATCCCGAAGAGTTGGAAGGCTTGCAGAGAGTAGGCGAGGGATAGATCCCATGTGTTTTACAAGGCACCTATAACCACTTCGCTATAGATGCACCTAAGGGCGTATGTAGAGGTATGTAAACCGATGAGGGAGGATTCGTTGATCTCAGTCTACGTTCCTTGGCTCATTTAGAATATCTTTCATAAAGTAAATTTTGAAGGAATGCTGGTGTTACATCAAGATCGAAAGTGAATCGTTTCATAAGTACAAGTTTTCAGATTTGTTCAAAAAATGGAACTAAAATTAGGAACATTGGCATTTCCGCCACACTTTTAAGGAAAAGAACGATAGCGGAGCTGGATATTGGCCCCCGTCAACTCAAAAAAACTTAATGAAAAAGCTGATTGGAAACTGAAGGGAAGAGCGAATATCTCAGAGTCTTCAGAGCCTGAGTATTGACTTAGGGGCGAAAATGTTGCATTTTATTCAAGTTCTTTTCAATCGCAAACGAAAAAGAGTCACTCAACGAAAAATCAATGGTCCACTGACTTCGTTACCATAGTGTCGTACTGTCAGCTGCTTTGGTCCGATTGGCTTTAGTATTCAGCTTTCACCCTGTTAACAAAATATTGTAAGAATAGAATGCTTAACCATTATTTATCTGCCTATTATTTCTTCATGGTGGGGTATTAATGTAAAACCCAACCACAGTGATGCTGAGACATGAGCAAAACTCGGTACACTAGCTGCGCTTCGAACTCACGATTGCACTTTCTGGGTGTTCGGGTGTTACCCACTGCACCATGTTTGCCTTTGCCTTGCCTTTCTTTCCGTCAATTTTTCCACTCTGTTGTAAGCAATCATCCGTCAAAGGAGATGATCTGGAGGGCACGACTCCCGGTAAGGGCGATCACGAGCTCGAAGCTTACTTGAGGTTCCGAGTTTTACTCATATCTCAGCATTATTGTAGTTGCATTGTAAAAAAAGGTATAAGTGGAAAGTCATATTTCGCCTATTTAGTTGGGTTTAAATTATTCTCGAAGTACAAACAATTTCTCCGATTTTTCTTAGCCTAATCAGAAATTTCTCTGTGATAGAAGCGCTCCTACTTCTATTAGCTCATAAAGGAGACATCTTTAAGCAAGCATATGACAGATTGTTTCTATGTCGTGATTTTTGCATAGTTTCCTGCAATGCTTAAGAAAAAGCGGAGGGCATGCAAATCGAAAATAAACCCACCAAAGCACCATTAATATGGTTTTTCTGTGGCACCTATAACACAGTTTGAAGTGTTCTGCCCTGCACACCGTGGTTAGTTCAATCCCGGCGGGAGTAACAATACCCTCCCCAATCCTTTAGAAATCGGTAAAGTGGTACACGATAAAACGGCAGGTTATCGAAAGCTACTGCATAAGTAAAAAACACATTAAATCACCTCTACGATGCCACGAATACAGCCGAAAGCATGGCGCATCTCTTGCGGATTGGTCGTCGCTAAACGCCTTATCCTCAACTCACCTTCTTCTTTTCTATTAAAGCATATCTCTATATCATAGGTAATCTTCGGCTTACTCAGCTAGCAGCAACAAACTCTCCATTGGTCCAGTAGGGCGCCTGCAACTACCCACGTGAATCCATCCGCTTGAGAGACGAGAACAGCCTCACATTTTTGACATGGAACACTTTTTTTCCACTGTTATTTAAGATAAAATGGCTGCAAATAGACCAAAGGGGGGTTTTGCCATGGCGTCGATTGGATCTCTTAGATGGACTGCCTATATCAAATGTCGAACTAATTCCTTATAAATTTTGGTGGTTCTACTGTAGCGACGTGCACTAAGAAAGTTCACTCCAACCATGGCAACGTTCAAACTCATCGAGAAAGCTTTTTAAAAAAAATGAGAACTAACTAGTAATGCATTTTACCTATTTAGGTAATGCCATTCTGAACCAACGTGGTGAATTTCTACCGCATATACGACTTGCTAAGGATCTCATGGATAAACGGAGGTTAGTAGGACTTTTTTATTAACTACGACAAGATTTTTGAAGTGGGAAAACTCCAGGTATTTCCCAACTTCAGAACTGCTGATTGCGTTCCTTCTTACCCACTGAGATATCCTTGGTCGCACATTAATTTCAGGACTTGCTATCAGTACAATGCAGTTTTTTTTAAAACTAACTTCTAGATTGCTCAAATTTTCACTCGAAAATCAAAAAAACGATGGATATAATAATATGTAATATAATGTGCATAATTGTACGCTCCACCATTTCGTCACAAGCATTAATCTTACGGTGCGACGTGAGCTCTACAAGAGTCAAGGAAAGATAAAGGGTAGAACTCTCGGCGTTGATCAATTTCTGAGGCATGCGTCATGCATTTGACTTCATCAAGTATCGTTGGAGATGACTGAATGCATATCTGGCCTTTACAATGACTACTGATGTACAGAGCTAGTGATGCTATTTCCCCAGACAAGTCTGGTACCAACTTGCCGACCCCGGGCCTGGTGAGCCAGGGAGGCGGGGATCGATCTCGTGTGTGGTGCAAGGTGCCTCCGACCACTGCGCCACATGCGCCGCTACAATGGTTAAACGACATGAAAACAACGGACGAAAATAAATAGCTAAATAATTTGATAACGAAGATAATTAGCTTGAAATCAACGTGTGTCAGTCCACAGTGAATCTTATTAAATGAAATAATACTAGAGTCTAAAAATCCATGCATACAGGATAAAAGTTCTCTTCGTTTATAACGATCGTGCTCTGATTTTCTGGAAGCCACGGCATATATTTTATCCACTTTTTTTCTCTATGGCTCATAGTTCGAAAATGAGAGTAGGTGAAAAATCGGGACCTTGTCCAGAATGACATGATGGTGTTTCCCACTGTGTCGTTCATTTTTCCATCTGCCCTTCTTCAGTTTCAAATCTTAAAACATTTAAATTCCATTTCCAGTTTTTCTAGAATCCTGATTCTAAGCGTATTTATATTTGGAAGAACAGTCTATAAAACTCATACATACGATTATCCTAACAATGCAGTATCTAGACCAATCTATGAAGTTCTGAAATCCTGCGATAGAGATAGATCAGACAGTCCTCGCCCACGTATTACTCTGAGCGGCTGCTATCCACCAACTAGCTGGAATGCTTACAACAAGTAAACTGCTCTGAAAAAGGCGAAACCGCCGAAGCGTCTGCTATTGTATCCTAATAAATTCATAATACATACCAACCTCGTGTCTGCTTACTAAAGAAAAAACGTCAAATCCTGAGATACTTCGTCGACCGAGAAATCGTCGGTTGTCGAAAAATCAGTTTTACGCGAAGAAAATGTTAAATATACTTTATAACTATATATTAATGCTTAAATTTCGTGCTGTTACATTCCACCTAGATCGCGTTTAAAAAAAGCGGTAGCGCTTGAAATTCGTTGGTGAAAAGACGAGGCGTCCCACTAGCCGGCAAATCATATTTAGCAAAAGGACGCAGAAAAAATCTTTATTAATGAGTTTAATCACCTTCCAACGGTTTGCCGCCATATCGTGGCTGGGAAGTGTTCTTGCATGTCGGATGACTGCAATGTACAGCTGGGGATTCATCCCCCTAGCAGGGTCTCCCAAGCTGAGAAGTAGTCCGGCGTTTCTACCAGGAAGCCTAGCTAAGAGTAAACTAAAACCAGGATCCACCACCGTCCTGGTACCAAAGTCGTATGGTGGCAAATCTCCTCCGATCCACAAGCGCTGCGGAGTGCCTAAGGTGGTGAAGACCTGAGGCAGACTTTGGCCAGGCTGACCCCGGCACTCCATGGAACTTCAGCGGCTAAATCAGCAAATCTCCCAAAACTGGGAATTATGCTGAGGCCCGCACTACCAGTGAGGACTGGCCATTCAAGTATCAAGTATCAAGTAATAAGTTCAATAAAATCTTTATTACTAAGTTTAATGAATCTTTATTATTAAGTTTAAAGACTCTAAAATTCCCACGTTTCAACGAAGCATCTCAAAAACGGGATATCCATATTAATGAACTCCCTGTATTAAGGCATAGGTATTCGTCGAGCGTTGCAATTCTAGAGAAGGTTTTACGACTTTAGAACAGGGGTTCACTTCTTCCAAGACGAAAGCCACTTCGGTAGCACCGACTCGTTGTCGTCGTCACGTCCCACCGATTAATGACGATCTAACAAATTGCATCCTACCTGAAACTGTTGAAACTTCGACGTTGAGAAAATCACTAAAACAAAGGCGAAAAAGTTTCCAAACGATGAATATTTGCACAAGATTGATGAGATATTTGCAAAACTCTGGACCGCAGGTGTCTGCGGTGGAGAACGAGACGTGCTATTGTCCTTTCCTGGGAGTAACGCGTTCACCACCACACCATGAGTGCCGTCAGCAATGGTGGTGAACGCGTTACTACCCGAAAAGGACAATAGCGCGTTCGTTCTCCACCGCAGACACCTGCGATCTGAGTTTTGCAAATATCACAGCAATCTTGTGGTTGTATTTCGCTTAATACCCTGCCATAAAAAGTGTATAAGGCACAAAATAAAAAAATGAAACATGATGAATGCTTGGTTTTTCTTGGTGAGCAAACATGAGTTTGTTGACGTTTCGCCGGTTTCGTCTTTCCAGAACGTGAAAAGGTCGAAGTAACACGTAATCTACTCAGCCAAATACCTCCACCACAAACTCAGTAGACAAGCTTAACACATAAATTTCTATGCACATAATAAACAGCTTCTTTTAAACATCCACCGTTTTGTTCGTTATAAGTCACCCAGTTATTTGTTGGAGGCCAGCCGCTTAGAGTATTACATTTGCGAGGAATGTGCCTGGGTCAGGTCAGAGAATCAGCCTAAGGTATAACGCTAGGTCACACAAGACAACAAGACATCGTATGATATCCTGTCTCGAGGTTAAAGGAAAGTCGGTCTTGGGATAAATATTCTCTTTGTCATCATCCTAAACAGAATTTCTGTGCAAGATCAGATTGTTAATAACGACAAGTGTGAATGAATTTGTTATTATTTCCTTTATTCGGAAGAACTGTAGATTTCAAAGATTCCAGCTTCACCAAACTGTTAAGAAAGAAGTTATCCTAAAGTTGCTGAAGGACGACACAAATAATGAATTCCGATGATCGATGTTGAACCAGAGACAGTATTCAAAGTGGTGACGCACCCGCGCACAGCCTTTTTTGCTTAGAGTTTCTTCACAGTCCACTCAATTACGTATTTTCACCACTTGTTACGCTATATGAAGAAATTAACTTTATATATAATAGAAAAAGACTAAATAGTGGGCATCAGATTTGAGCTTTCTAGATCAATCCCGTTTACGGGTGATTGCTGACGGCGTTGATCGATAAGACTGCTGAGAGACAGGCAAAGCAGAAGGACCCGCATGGTGTGGTGGTGAACGCGTTAGCCCCGGAAAGGGTAATAGCGCGTTCGTTGCCCTACCGCAGACAACTGCGGTCTGTAGTTTTGCAAATATCTCAGCATTATTGCGAATGTATCACACTTAATACCTTGCCGTAAGAACTTGTAACAAGCAGTAAATGAAAAGTTCACAATGTAAATAGTGGATAGTTTGAAAATAGTGTTCTTCTTCAGGTATGACGCTCGTGTCCGACCGATCTTGAATCATACAACTCCAACTACCGTCTCATTTTCGATGAGCCTTTATCAGATACTCGCTATTGTTGGTTTATACGATATTTATTGGCTTATTGACTGGCTCAGCTCATTGGTTTTCTGACATACTGAAGGTGTTCAGCAAATATTTGAACATCTACTGCAATGAAGAATATATCAAAAAATTCCTATCCTAGAAAGTAGGTGGTAAAAACCGACGATAGGTGACATGCCGTTGTTCGCACTTTTACAGGTGTAATCGTCCGGGAAAAAAAGGCGAGAACTACTTGTGATGCTGTTTTGGGTACGATAACGAAAAACAACGAAAAAACAGATTGTCTTTAGAGAAAAAAAAACGGAAAACTGGCATTTCAAGACGGACATTGACTATCTATAAAGGATAAAGGGTAAAGCTGTCAGCGTTGATCAATCCCTGAGGGATGCGCCATGCATTCGACTTCATTAAGTATCGTTGGAGGTGATTGAATGCATATCTAGCCTTAACAATGACTCGCGGTGGCCTATCGATGTACCCAGCCAGTGCTGAACAAGTCTGATACGAATTTGCTGACCCCGGAGGATGGAAGGCTTGGTAGGCCATGGGCGCGGGGATCGATTCCACGTGTGTGTCGCAGTGGCGCCTCCATCCACGATGCCACACGAGCCCATTTACTATGTGTGCAGACAAAAAATTTGTGCAAAAAGAAGACTGTGATCAATAAAAATGTGTAATAAAAAAATATAATGTTATATTAAAATATGCAGAGCCATCCCTGCGTATTTAATAGTTTAGAATGAAAAACAACAAAACGTCGATTTGAACGTGTGGGTGATCCAGAAATGGCGGGATGACTTTCTCGGATGGAATCCATATCTTTACGGAATGATCAATACCACTATACTGCCATTTGATGCTATTTGGTTACCGGACACATACATCTATAACAGGTATTTTTTTAACAATATTGCACACATTCTATGGTCTGACCCACCAATCAATAAATGTTATAAGCAGCTCAATGGGCTACCAAGAAGAATGCGAATACGAAGAATTTTTGAACTATCGTCGGTGCTGCCCACCCATGTGATCTTTGACATTAACATTACTGATTGCCGATGACAGCGTTAGGTAGAAAAGTAGCTGAGAAAAACGCAAAGCAGGGGTCTCAGTAGTTCAGTGCGAAATACGCGGGACCACGGAAAGCGTAATCGTGGTTCGATCTGGTCCGGGATCCAAATTTTATACCTCAGCATCGTTGTGGTTGTATTTCACATAATACCTCGCTGTGAAAAGTAGTAATAACCAGCAAATAAAAAACTACCGCTAATGTCAATGTTTTTCTACGCACAACTTGTCGTCACAAATTGCGCCAATCCTAGCATATCACGTATTCGATTCGTTTCCTCTCACCCACCCATTATCGTCCACGAAGATGTTCCGATTTGAGCGTTAGTTCGGTTGGTAGTTGAGGATTTTGCGCTCTTCAAAGATGGATGTCGTTGAGTTCTGATCGAGTCAATTACTTCTCCAGTCCTGGTTTGGCCGTACTAGACTTTACCAACATTGCAATCACTTGCCAGCTTTTACGGATTGGACAAGGCCAGCCGATCCTCCCATATAAGTCCGGCAGGAATTTCCCGACTCCATAGAGATGGGGTCCTCAATGAGGCCAGCAACGAAGTCGAATGAGGGGCACAGACATCACTGTCAATGGAGTACTACCCATATTATTTATACCATTAATATTTTTTACTGCTATTACTATTCCTTTAATATTATTATTGTCACAACTACTCCTATCGTTATTTTTGACTAATTCGCTTTGACTTTTATTTCTGATGACTTCGTAGCAATGTTACATCATACCTTTCATGGCTTTGATTCTTCATATCCTAAAGCGTTTTCTTTTTCACCTGTGGCCCCCATTCCTTTTCGACTAGTTCACAATATGACATATATTTATTGACTTCCAAACATTTTCTTACATGAACCGAGAATTCTATGATTTTCAGTGACGCTGAGATATTTGCAAAACTCTGGACCGCAGGTGTCTGCGGTGTGGAACGAGCGTGCGTGCTATTACCCGATTGCGGGTGCTAACGCGTTCACCACCACACCACGCTGGTCCTTCGTTTCGCCTGTCCCTAAGCTAGTTCTATCGATCAGTACCATCAGCAATCATTTGCCAGCGGAATTGATCTGGAGAGCCCAAATCGGCAATGAACCCTGTCAAGCTGAGGCTGTAGTTATAATCACAATTTTAATGCGTCGTTTTCTTGTTCACCAATCGCGAAGTTGTTAAACAGCATACATTTACTTCCATAGAAAAACACAAGAGAATACAACAGTAGCTGACGTCTCGGCAGTATCGCCTTCTTCAGAGCCAGGATGGGTATAATGATATACAATTTACTAGGCCAAACGCTTAAATAACACTTACAAAAAGAAAAAACTCTATGGTAATTATATGATCAACAGCTCCTCGAAACATTCACCGCTTTTTTTCGTGGCTTCCAATGAGGAAGGTTAGAACAGCTGATTATAGTCGCATATGGTTGATGACTGCACCATCCCACATCAGAAATTGATGCGAACATACGGGGTCAGGTCGCGTATGACCTCTGGACATTCCTGCTATTCATTGTAGGGTTTTTGGCATTTATCCAAAAAGCCTCAAGAAGTTTTCGCTCTGGTGTTTAAGTCTCCTGTGCAAGGATATTGACTTTTACTTCAAAATCGTCTCCGCTATTCTTTTTGTATCCTATGCGTGCCTAGTGGGGTACTTTGTCTTAGTTTTTCGTTTGCCTTCTAGGTGTTCTTTTATACGGATACACAAAGGCCTGCCCGTTTCGCCAATATATTCATCTACGCAATTATTGCAAGAGATCAGGTATATCGTACCTGAACTCATGCAATCACCGTCCCTGCCGTGAGGGCAAATTACGCAATTTGTTGTTTCACATAGACGGTCATGCAGGCGGTTACGAACTAACTGACGACCTAGAGTAGGCGGTGGTATTTCAGCTATCGCTACCGATTCCTCTAGACCTGCCCTTCTTAAGCATCGTTTAATAGCTACGCTCACTTCATCGCTAATAAAGGGTAACATAAACGGGACTTTCTTTTGGCCAAGTGTTTCGCTTGGGCGCGTCGCTCTCGTTCTAAACTTGTCTCGTGGGATGACTATTTCGTAGCCACTGGAGATGGCTATTTGCCGAGCCAAGTCGCGCGATTCTTCCTTTAGTTCCCTGCTTGTGCACACAGAGGTGGCTGTTCGAAACATGCTTCTCACAAGCACCCTCTTTGTGTGTGAAGGGTTGGAAGAAAACAAATGAACGAGAATGTTCTTGTTACTTGGCTTTTGGTACCACTTTGTCGTGTAACCGCTACTTGATAGGTTTATTTGAACGTTTAAAAACGGAAGCCAGTCTTTTCTCGGTTTTTCCTGGGTGAACTTAATGTACCCAGACTGCTCGTTCAATAATTCAAAGCATTTGTTCATCTCCTCCTGCGTGAGAAGATGACAAAACAATCACCTACATATCTGCAGTAGAGTAGTGGCCGGAGATCGAGAGCAGGGGCTTCTATCTTAGACATAAACACAATGGCAAGGCTTGGTGCCAGTCGCTGTCCCATAGCCAACCCCCTTATTTGCGCGAAATATTTCCCAGACCATCTGAAAATCGAGCAGTTTAGGCACTCCTTTAGGGAGAGCCATTAGCTGCCGGATGGACAAGCCATGCATATTTATTCTTCCTTCATGTGCAAGAAGATTTTCGTGGATGGTTCGCATTGCGGAGTCATTCGATACGTTGGTGTACAACGCAGTAACGTCGAAAGCCTCCATCACGTACGCGTTATTAGGGAGACGCGTTACGTCTACGACGTTTTAGGAACATTTGGGTGTTTGTGAGGTGAGCTGGAATGTGGTTAAGCAACTGGATAAGTATTAGGCTTAAGAACCAGGTTATTCTATCCGTTGGTCCGTCTACACAGCTGATGATGGGTCTAACCTTAAATGATGACGGATTGGTTGACGCCAGATCATCAGGTGATACTAACTGATGTTTTTTAACAAGTAGGTATAGGACGGGACATGTTGGTTTATCGATTTTAAAGTGCAAATTAACCGATGATTTTAAACCTGCAGCCTTTGCCACACTGACCCATTGATTGTTTAGCTTTTGGTGTCGACTTTTATATTCCTTTTCAGAGGATGGGCGATAGAGGGTAGCATCACTAAGATGTTACTGTTATCTCAACATTCAGCTGCCGAGGAATAACTACGAACTCTCCCCCCTTATTTTAACCTTTTTTACTCACTGCCTACTGTTTTTGACGGCAGGTTGTATTGCGAAATATAACTTCAACGAAGCTGAGATATTTGCGAAACTCTGGACCGCAGGTGCTTATGGTGAGGAACAAACGCACTATTGTCCTTTCCAGGGAGTAACGCGTTCACCACCACACCATGCGGGTCCTTCGTTTCGCCTAACTCTCAGCTAGTTCTAGACTCTCTCCCTTATCACTAACAGACAATCTTATTGTTTTCGAGTTTAATAATTCTCAAATTTCTCGCATGCCACATTTTTTGTGCGACTGTAAGGTTAGAGATAGACTTTCTATCGCGGTAGTGATTAAAGTTCTTGAGAACGCCGTCCGAAAAGGTGCGGATTTTTTTACCAACTCCATCGTTAGGGGTACCGCTGTCTAAAAGAAGGTTTTAGGGAAAGGAGATGGTGGTAATGTCGCCGCCTCTTGATTTCTATCTCTATTTGGTGTTTCTTGCTTGGCCTGATTGCGGAGTCGATCTTGAAGCTCATAAAGGTTGCAAGCTGTCCTACGCAGGGTCGTTTTAGAAATGGGCTGTGATGGTGCAAAGCTTGGGCCCAATTCTAATAGCGAACGCGCACTCTCAGGTATTGTTATGCCCCCCAATCACGGTGACCCTAGATTTTCTTGGTGCATTATCAACCCTATTTTGACTATTATCAGAAACGTTAAGAATTTGTTTGCAGTTGTTTCTTAAAGCTGAGACATGTGAATTACTCAAAAGATTTTCGAATTTTCGTTGTAAGGTTATTTTGGCATTAGACCTAATAAAATCGCATATCAATATTGATCCACCAACTATTCTCGTCCAAAGGCGATCCTCCAAATATAAAGCACAAAAATGTCCCTTCGTCGCACACTTCTTCATTCTGGCAAACATCTCGTTCTGCTTGCTTCGTAGTGCAGCTCGAAGTAGTTCCATTTCGATGCCTCGTACTTGTTGGCTGTCCTCTGATTGACCGCATATCTCGTGAAGTCGCTTTCGTTTTATAAACTTAGGCACGACTCGATGTTGAAAACAGCGGCGGAGAAAGTTGATTTGCTGTCTAGCTAAGACAATCTTTTGTCTTAGTGACAATGCTTCCTTCACAAGTCGAAAGTATTTTTGCTGGTACATCTTGTAACAGTTCCCAGGATCGACTTTCTATTAACCTCGGCATTGGAATATAAAGGCGTCGTTTTCACAATATTAACTTATTATTTACTGCCTACTCTTTTTTAACGGCAGGGTATGTTGCGAAATATAACTTCAATGATGCTGAGATATTTGCAAAACTTGGACCCTAAGCCAGATTCGTACCCGCGAGTACCATTTCCATGAGCTCACGTCTTGCACAATGGACCACTGAGGCCGTTGCTTGGCTTTCTCTCAGTGGGTTTTCTACCTAACGATTCTATCAGCAATCACTCATCAACAGCGAATGATTTAAGCAGCATAAGTCGACCCAGTTAATCTGAGGGTGTAGTCGAAACCGCAGTGATTAAATTTTTTATTTCCTGCTCATTTTTCTAATGCCAGAGTATCATGTGAAAGAAAATCATAGTGATGCTGAGATATTTGCAAAACTTCAACACTAGACCAGATTCGAACTAGCATCATTCTGGTTGATCGATCTGTGTTTTGTTTTTATCTTTTGTTCCAAAACACTATTTTTTTTTAGTGTGGTGATGAATCGTGAAGAAACTGAACGCTACATTAATGTGGTGGTGACGACAAACTTCTGGAAGGGTGAACGAGGTGCCGAAATCAAATTTATGTATCCAGCGTTATATCGTACAAGTTGTATGCTTGACATTAGGTTTGTCGTTTAGCCATTGACATTTTGTGCGGAAATCCACTTTTGTAAGTGTGGGAAACAGGAAAATGAATCTATCGTCGTTTCTGTTCGTTACATTTTTCTTCGGAATTTCTTCTAACAATCTCCTTCTTCTTCATCAGCACATTCATGTTCATTAACACTTGCAAGAATTCTCGAGAATACACGGAATAGCCGACTCCCTGATTGTAAGAAAGCAGAATGGCTTAGTGAGGGACGCCCGCTAACGAGTTTTGACCACTCATCAGGACGAGTTACCATTTCTGTACCGTTATTCCGGATATCTAACAAATTCGCAGAAATACGAGAAAAATGTGACTCATAGCTAAACGAAAGCGGTTTTTTTCTTCAGCTGATATAAGATCTGTTGAAATCCTGTCATTTTTGCTAAAGCTGGGAAGGCGTTTTTTATTCTAAGGCTGTAAGGTTCTAATCTTCATCGTTCTATTTAGGATATTTTTCTGTATTTCGAATAATAAACGTCACAACAGTTATTCCAATGATAACTGTTCAAGTGCTATGCAGTTTAGATATTTCCCGTACGATCAACAAGAGTGCAAGCTGACAATCTCTTCATGGACGTCGTCGAAGAACGACATCGATTACGAAGCCGAGTTCAACAGCGTGAATCTTGACAATTTCATTCCCAACGAAGAGTGGATCGTGATCAGCTTTCATATAAAACGAATTGAGGTTCGTCAGAGGAACATCTGAGTACATTTAGTATTTGTACAGATACGGATTGTTTTCACAAAGAATCGCGCAACCATTTCTTTCTATTTAAGTCCCAGGACAGCCGTGGTAAGACAGTCCTTTAGCAAGTTGTCATCACAGGTAATCGTCAGCCAATGTGTATCGAAGGACGATTTCCTACTTCGCGTTTAGTTTACTACCAACACGAAAGTAGTTATCTGTCAATTCTAACATCTCAACTTGGGAGACATCGTTTGGGCAAAGAACACACACTGTACATCACAGCTGACACCCACTAACATAACCCACCTTGGGGAGGGAGCAATGGTGGTTTCTTAAGGGATAAGCGTATACAAGCAAATATAAGTAAGAGAATTTTATAACTGGTTAAGTCTCCTAGAAAAGTCCATTTTTCTCCAATGTATCTTCTATAAGATTTGCAAATTTTGCCCTAAAATCTATTATGTGTTTGCATCTCTTTTCCCTACTTTTTTTTAATTTTACTTTTATTTTATTTGACCTGTATTCACGTCTACTGTGCGGATCCCAGCACTTCTCACATTCGATTCGTTTCCTCCCATCCCTTTTTTTCCATTTTGTCCACGAAGATCTTTCAACTGTTTACGTGTGGCTTCAGTTGCTGTTTGAGGATTTCTTTCCATTTCATCTTGAATGTCGTAGAATGCTGGTCGAACAATTCTCCCTGGAGTCCTGAGATAGCCAGGCTGAAGCGTTCCAACTGGATTGCAGAGAGTCATTTTTTCCCATACAAGTCTGGTACCAATTTCCCGACCCGGAGGGTTGAGAGGTTTGATTGGCCCTGAACGGAATCGAACTAGCACCATGTTCGTGATGTCTTTTTCTAAATAGATTGCAATTTCTCTTCTTTCTTCTATTGTTCCCCCCCTATTGTTTTTAGATTTTTCATAGATTTCAGAGCTGCCCCTCAATCTTCCATTCTTCCTTTTTTTCATTGAAAAAACAAAAACTTCACTACCTTCCGGTATATGCAATTTGTTCTTAAAAAAAGGCCGGAAACGGGAGTCAAAATTTAAAGTTATTTAAAGCTTTTTTGTTGTTTTTATTTGTAAAGTTGACAAGATGTTATTACGAGTACACCATTTGCAAGCAATATAACTTTACAAACAGCAAAATATAAAAAATGAGGCCACCCGATTTCCAGATTTTCTTCCCGTTTCCAGGAAAAAATTCGTCTGCTGTCCGGATCCGTGGGTACTGCTCGAGGCTGTGCTGGTAGTACGTCGTAAGCCGCTCTACTACATTGTGAATTTGGTCATCCCCACATCGGTCATCACCATGGTTGCTGTCACCGGTTTTTTCACAGCTGCATCGACAAGTTCCGAGAGGTCAGTCAGAACGTTTTCATACAGGCCTCAGTAGTATTCAGCTTGATTTAAGGTTTATAAATTTAAAGCTTTTCTCTCGGGTTTTCCAGGATTCTGAACATTGTTCTTTTCTGGAATAATCACAGTCTGTAGTTTTACCTCTTTATATCTACTTCTATCAAAAATCAATATGTTTTCGCTTATCTTTATGACAGGAATTTACCATAGTTAATCAATAATTGTTGTAATCGAATGCCTATTCTTTTTTTAAGCGAAGGCTTTCTCTTTCATGGTTCACATTTAATTCGACCGATAGAAATAAAAAAAATCACCTTAATTATATTCTCTTCAAGATTTTGCTAAGTGTTTTATAAGAGTGGAAGAATTCATTTCTATGTAAGACATTGTGGTTATTAGAATTAAAGCATTTCAGAAGCCCATGCTTTATTCACACCATCGATCGATCGACTCGCCGAACAAATCAATATTCTTTTTTAGACGTGAAAAGCTTTCACTCGGTATCGATTCACTACTAGCGATGTCGATCCTAATGATGATGGTTTCAGAACAGATGCCGACCACCAGCGATTATGTTCCACTTTTTGGTGAGCGTATTCTTTAATTAGTAAGTGTAGCGCAACGCGATATCGCGCCACCTACAAATTCGGAATCTATGGCTCATCCATAAGCAGTAGTTGAGGCGCATCGGGTATTCCAATCAATTGTGCATATAATTAACAACTCTAACGCATCCGTTGTGTTTTTCAAGAACGCTGATAAACAAAAAAAAGCTAAAATTACTACTATTTGTTTAGTTCCGTTCTGCATAATGTCACCAATTTATCACGTCCACTCACCCCCTCCCCCCTCCCTCCCTCCTCCCCTAGTGCTGCCCTTGTTCCCCTCTCCTGTTTATGTCGCTTCTTCATAAATACCTCAGAAAACCCTAATACAGTTGGGCTTCTTTTCCCTTGCAGAATACTATGTCATATGCAGTTTTGTGGCTCATCCGCATGGCCTCCTTACCGCTGGTAATTTTTAGGTTGCCCTTGGATAAAATACTTTGCTACGCAAACCACATGTTATTTTGGCAGCCAATAGTATTCCCGAAACAGTCAAGTTCAAATTGAGCAGCACAGCGTGAGAAGTGAACACCTACGCTACTTAATCCGAGCATCACCACACCATCTTCATTCTCACTGGGATGGCCCCCCTAAATCCCCATTTGGGATATTTTTGCTAAACAATAGCTCGAAATTTTGTGCCAAGCGCATGAACCTGATTGCCCACATGGGTCAATGAGGGATCTTTACAAGGAACTTCGCTATAGCGCACATAATCTACGAACCCGGTCGTAATCGACCCGGGCACGACTCTCAGCGCGCTGCTTGGCATTGAACTCGCATCGCTCGCCTGGCGACGGCAAGCACTGCTTTATCGCCAACTTGACATCGTAGGTCCGTAATATCGTTTTCGTTTAGGTCTCTTTCTACCTCACCATTATATTTGTAATATTCGTCGGGACACTTTTCACTGCGTTCATATTGAATATTCATCTACAGAAAGTGTATGCAAGACCTGTTTCGCCATTGATTTCGTTCATATTCCTTAATAAAGTGAGTTTTTTTTGTGCATTATTTACTAAACAACTCGATATCGTATTGATTACTGACTGATCATTGTTAGTGATTTTTTTAATTGGCTGCTACTTAAAGAAGTAAAAGCTTAAGCTTTTTTAGCAATAGAATAAGTATTTCAAAGGTAGTAAACGAAAATCAATACGATAAGGTCGTCTAGAAGTCCATTATGTAATCAACCAGTAATAAACAATCGTCACCTTCACCTGTTAAAGCATAAAGTATGAAATAAATTACAGTAGTATAAATAATAAAATATAAATAATATATAAATATATATGAATATATGAATAAAATACATAAAATATAATGTAAATGATCTAAAGGTATAATATAAATAGTAAAATAATATGAATAATATAATACAATAAAAAAACAAAACTGCTCTTAAAAAAGCATAAAAGCGAAGTCGTTAATGTGCTTTCCTATTCCTGTACTCTTTGGTCCACAGCAGTCATTTTTTATCGGCGGTTCAGAGAAATAAAACAAATACTCAACTAAACTCTTAAGTAAACGAGGTTCTGAGAGGAAACAAAAAAATGTGCAAAATCATTAAAGAAATGATCTAAAGAAAAAAATGTGTAGCAAAGTAAGACAACAGCGAAGATATGAATAAATTTTGTTTTAGAACGTTATTCAAAAAGGGTGCCTGTGGCGCAGTGGTTGGGAGGGCGCCACTGCAACGCGCACATGTAATCGATCCTCGTGCCCATGGCCCACCAAGCCTTCCTTCCGTCCGGAGTCGGCAAATTGGTACCAGACTTGTCTGGGAGGATAGCAGCACTGACTCGATACATCGGTAGGCCACCGCGAGTCATTGTAAAGGCCAGATTATGCATTCAGTCACCTCCAGCGATACTTAGTGAAATCGAATGCATGGCGCATTCCTCAGGGATTGATCAACGCCAAGAGCTTTATCCTTTATCTATTAACGATATTCAATTTTTTTTCTGTGCTAGTATTAAGAAGAAGAAGATCTATAAAAACGGACTAATCAGGTAGCGTCGTGTCTTAAAATGTGTCCGCCAACGATGCTACATGAACTCTGGGAAGAAACTGGTGTGCATTTTGGAAGGCCAAAAAATAAACGACGGGTTAGTAAAAAAATTTCTCTAACTGTTTGTAGCCTTAGAATTATTCTGCATCGCCTTATAAAACAAAATTTGTTTCATAGAAAGTCGTAAGAATGCTGTCAAACGTCCCAAAAGACGAGCTCCGCATGAAATCTCCATCAGCACTGACGGTCGATTTCGCCAATCAACGGCAAAAGTCGGCTAAGTTTCGCTAGATTTCTTTTATATGAACTGGATTTATAAAATATGTTCACGGCTATTTATCGATTTTCACTATTGATCGTTCTCAGAAATGCTGAAGCAGCGGGAAAATTGCAAAGTGAAAGAATAAGAAATAATTGGAGAAGAATTGCAAAAAAAGCGAGTGAAAAGAGAAGAAAAGAACAACTGAATGGTAGCGGAGACGGTAAGTGAGGGTCTTTTGATGATGGAGAAGTTAGTCATAGCCTTTTTTCTCCTAGGGAAGAAATGCTTCTTTTCAACAAACTAGGAAGATAAGGAAGAAACGGTATATTTATGTGCCGTTGCAGTTATTACAACAAAGTGATTTCGTTGAAACCTTCCCTTGTAATTAGTACATGTAAGAAAATACCCTTCGAACGAAATCAAAAATGGCTGCAAAAGTTTCTAATCAAAGACAATGTTTCAGGCCTTTTTATTATACTCCTGGAACCATAGGCGAGTGTAGCACAGTGGTTAGGCTGCCCTGCAATACACCCGCATCCCCTGCAAGTCGGAAATGTTTTGCTGGCTCGTCTCTTAATAATTCAAAAGATCGACTCTCTATAAAACTCGGCATAAGTAGCTGACATATTTATTTATATGATCTTATAATAAACTGATCTTTTTGAGCTGATGCGAGGTCGGCATAGGTTTCCATTGTCGTTATCGTTGTCGTAGGTGTTGATTGTCGATGGCTGACGTTTCGGCGATTTCGCCTTCCACAGAGCCGTGCTGTTACGATTGAGACTTCTTGAGTCTGGGAGTCTGGGACTGGTCAAGGTTACACTCGTAACAGCACGGCTCTGAGTAAGGTGAAATTGCCGAAACGTCAGCCATCAACCAACAACACCAACAGCAACGACAACGATAACGAAATCCTATACCAACCTCGCACCAGCTCAAAAAGATCAGTTTATAAGAGCATATAAATAAATATATCAAGTACACACACAGGTGATTATTGGCTCAATTCTACTCCAAAGACTTGGCAAGCTCTCCATTTCTCTGGTGCCGAGAAAGTAGTACTGACCAGATTTGCCTCTGAGGGAAAAATACTTACTTGATACATCGCTTGTCCAGCGTTAGTCATTCAATAAGCCAGATATGCAAGCAAACACCTCTAAAGATGCTTAATGAAGGTGAACAGATGGCGCCTCCCTCAAGGATTGATCAAAATCGGACGTTCTGTCCTTTATCGTTCTTCCAAGTTTTATAGGCTGCAACTTTACTCATCTACGTTAAGTGGGCGCGGGTAGCACAGTGGCTAGAGGAGCCCTGCAATACGCATGGGATCGATCCCGCATCCCAGGCTCACAAAGCCTTCCATCCCTCTGGGTTCTGGAAATTGGTACTAACTTTGCCTAGGAGGATAGCAGCAGCACTAACTTGATGTATCGGTAAGCCACCGGGGTTCATCGCATATGACAGATACGCAAACAATCACCTTTAATGATGCTTAACGAAGTCGAATGCATAGCGCGTCCCTCAGAGATTGATCAACACCGGGATCGTTATCCTTGTTATCCCTTTAACTCAATGGCTTACAAATTTTCTGAGTACACAACATGTTTCTAGATGTTAAACTCTACAATAGCATGTTCAGTTCTGCCTTAGAAGTAAGGCAGTGACATGATGTTCAACTTTAACTCGATCTGGAAGTGAAGGCGGCCACTTAAAGTTACAACCTGGGAAAATCATGAGAAGCTCAAAGCCTATTTCGATAAGTAAACTGTCAACAAAGCAAAATAAAAAGTTCACAGCACTAACGAGAACGCACTCTAGTGAGAGATTTCGAGCCGATTTGTGCCTTCTTCACAAGGCGATTTATAGAATGGTTTTATGAGATGAAGGAATAAGACATGAATGACAAGTGCTATAAGACCCTTGTCAAAACCAAGGGAGTCTAACGAATTGCTCATGACTATAGTCTTTGCAGAAGAGCTTGTTGAGCCACTCGCGAATACTTTTGCGTCAAAACTACTAGGAATAAATGGCCTAATTAGGAAAAGAAGTCCTTTTGGAGGCCACTGGACAAATTTAAGGCAAGCAGAGACAAATGGGTGATCACAGCGCTGCAGATGATAAGGATGATAAGGCTGGAGACGTTGCTTAAATTTTAGTTCTCCTACTTATTGATAATAGTTGTTCACCCTTACACTGAAATGGTTAATTGTGTCATCTTTCGTCTTTCACTTGATCTCCTCCTTTTTTCCCAACTTCAGTATCATAAAGCACTTAAGAATTAAAAGCAACTAAAAAGTAGTAATATCCTTTCATTTCTAGCCAATCAATCCTGTCAACGAGACGATACTAGCCCGATTATGCAATGTCTCTCGACTCTGAGCTCCACCGAGAATAGCGTCTTGGAGAATAAACTGAAAAGGAGGTAAACCCTAAGAATTTTATAACAAGGTAAAAGTGGAATCATAATGAGAACCAGTTCCCATATACTGCGCGTTTATTTGTATTGGATCATTCATACTTTGGAAAGTCAGGAAAGACAGCTTTAACGAGAAGCGGTTTAAAGGCTTAGTCGTGAACTCGTCGTCATCTATTTCGCTGGCGCTCAGCTGCACTGAATTGTACTGCATGTTTCAGGATTTTGTGACGTTTTTTTTTACAGATACGCTCTGGAATGGGAATACCTGGCAACTGTACTGGATCGACTGCTTCTGATTGTCTTTTCATTGATCGTCTTTCTTGTTACTTTTCTTATGATTTCTGTTGGCGAAGCGATGCATTTCTCCTATGAACTCTCAGCAGATTCTTTTCTTCAGGCGACGAAACCCTAGCCCATTTATATATAACTGTGATCTCTCAGATGTTTGCTTCTAGAAAGCCAGTTCTTGACAACTGCATTTCAGTATTTTAATGTATCCCGTGCAGCCTCGTTGATATATTAACAAAAGGTTTTATATTAAAAAGCTTTTGTCAAGCTTGTATTAATTTAGTCGGAGATTAGTGCAGGTTTTTTAGAGTTCACTTCCAACATTCATATTTCAGCTTATCATATTAGTATTCGTGTTAAGTGCCACTGGATTACATCCATTTTTCTAAGGTGGAACGAAGACGATTGGTCAGTGATCGCAAGGGTGTTGACCCTTGCTTCTTTTGAAGATGTCCCCAGAAGCTGCTTGTTTGTTGGAGACTTTCTCCACAATCGGTTGCCGAGGTTATTTAAAGATTTGTTAGCCGACTGGCGAAACATCCGTGCACTATGTGGAACTAAGTTTTACACTGTTGACTGTGCAACGTTTGGTGAAATGCTGTTGTTCAAAAGAGTTGATTCCTTGTAAATGATCAACGCTGTTAGTGCCTGGAATGCGGCATAATCGTAGCCATTGTTCTGCAAAAGAAATGATCCCTTTCGATTGATCGGCGCCTATTGTAAAGGTTTCAGTTCGTGGGGTACTTTTGCCAAATTCTTGACAAACACTCTCCAAATGTCCTCCTTTCTGCAAGTTTGACTTCTGGAAAGGTTTTTTTGTTGCGTCCTTGCGTCAGACATTGCACAAGACGTCGTAGGTCGTCGTATACAATACATTTTTCAACCCTAATGGCTCGACTATCAAAAAACTACTAAGACTGATATAGGGCTAAACTGACTAGTCTAAAGAAGTATATCAAGACGATCGTTCCTATGTTTACTTTTTATTTTCTGCCTTCTATAATTTTTAATGGCAGGGTACTAAGCGAAATACAGCCACAAGATTGCTGAGATATTGGCATAACTCCTTAGTCCTGTTACTCAAAAAGCGCAGTACAGACTTCATAATGACAATCTCATTCCGAACAATTCTGCGTGGATCTGCTCTAAATGACGTTTTCAGATGGTCATTGTCGATGACAGCGGCCCCTCCACACTTCTTCGCACTTTCAAAGTGATAAAGGATAAAGCTCTTGACGTTGATCAATCTCTGAAGAATGGGCCATGCATTCAACTTCATTAGGCATCGTTTAGAGGTGATTTCTGACCTTTACAATGACTCGCGGTGGCGTACCGATGTATCAAACCAGTGCTGCTATCCACCCAGACAAGTCTGGTACCAATTTGCCAACCCCAGAGGGATGGATGGCTTGGTGGACCATGGGTGCCGGGATCGATTCCACGTGTGTGTTGCAAGGCGCCTCCGACCACTACGCCACACGCGCCCTACATTTTAAAAATGGGATACAATATTAGCAGAAAGCTATGAAACTCATTTTAGAAAGAGAGAGCCAATGATTGAAAGAAAAAAACCTGCACTACCTTGCAAACAACTAAGTATTACTGCGAATGCTGTTGCTATTATTCTTATCACTATCGTTACTGCTACTGTTAGAAGTAATGAAGGATTCTTACAGTGAGATTTGATGGCAACACAAATCCTTGTATAAACTTGCAGTGTATAAGTTTATTCCAGGTAAAATAGCACATTATAGATCAACAATAAATATAAGAAGCAAAAGATTTTCAATCTGTAATCTCGACGTCAAACAAAACTCTAAACAAATAGAAATGGAAAGATCACCTTTGACGACTAGCTTGGTGGTAAAAGTGGTATTCAATTGGGATGAAGAACATCTGCGACGTTTTCTTTACTAAGGCTGAACAAACTAGCTAGCATCTAGAAGCTAGCTATCTGCTACAATTTTCCCTTTAAGAAACTTCAAACACTCCCACAAAGGAGTTGAGCTATCGCAAATTACTGGAATACCTGCTAAATTTAACGCTACAGTGGGAGTGCACCTGTGAAACAAATACGCATCGATCGACAGGGCATTTCTTCTGGCTCTGGTATTTCAGCAATCGATACGGATTGTTTGCATGGCAACATCTTCCTTAATTATCGTAAAGCTAACAAGCTGCGCACCAACAAAGGATCGTCTTAAGGATTTCTTCTGTTTTTCAATCTCATTCAGAGTGGTCCGGTATACTGGCAAGTGTTGTAGCCGGTATTGAGTGGTAATGTTCCATGAAATGAAGTATTTAGTGACGAGCTTAGTCCGTCCATTAGTTTCAGCTTATCTTGTTGTTGTAGAGACTGATTGAGTGATGACGGCAAAGCTTGTGTTGCTCTACAAAGAAATCAATACTATTAAATGATTGAAAGCAGTGAAATTTCAAGGCTGAGCGGCATTTCCGTTTATCTGTTCATCTACCAAAAATTATTCGCCGGCGTGAAACCTTCAGAGAAGGCGAAAAACCTCTCATTTGTAATTCGTGCTACAGTCAGCAAATGTTTTTTTAAAGGGCCTACATCTTTGCCAATTAAAGTGAGGGGTGACGTAGATCTCCACACTGTTGAATGCTTTGTTGGACTTATTAAAGCTTAGGACAACCAGCAGGTTGCTTCTAAGTGAACTTCTGGCCTTGGGAGTGTTTAGATGTAGTCCAGAAAGCTCGCCCCATAGGCAGGGCTCGCTGGCCGAAACTAATGGTAACTTCGTTTTTTTTTCGAACTATCGCTTGGCGGTGAGATGAAGCAAATAAAAAAATTGATAGCTTACCCTGGCACCGAATGCAATGCAGACATTTGCGATGAAAAAGCGACCCGTTTGCGACATTACCGGCAAAGTAGACGCGAACTGTAACTTATTCGTTTAATTATTTGATGGTCCCTCACTGTATTATGACGTCAGCATGTTTGGTTGTTTCCAGCGCATAAAACGACAATGGAAGGAGTTTATCTTTGAGCCCGACAGTGTCATCTACGCGGTGTAGTTGGATATTTCTAACGAGAAGCATAATGTGCCAAGACATATCTCAGCGAACTACTTTACCGCTGAAAACACTAAAGATAAAACATCTTTTAAGAAAAGTATGATGGACTTCATATCCTTCAAGGACCAATCAGAGGACCTGGCGCCCTCACAAGTTTTTTTTGATTATTAACGGGAAGACAGGTAAAGCTGATAATGATTTTATCAAATTCATATATTAAGAGCACGTGCTGAAAAGAATCTCGTTGATTGAGTTTATATGGTCAGGTAAGGGATCTTATAAAAAAACGACTGATATGAGAAGATTTTAAAGACTTATCAAATCCTAAACAGTTGAGTCTTGAGATTTGAATCCGTAAAATAATGATGCTTCCACATAACATCTTTAGTATTAGTAACTAATCACAAATTAAACAGCTGGTTCGAATTTCCTCAGCTCAAGAAGATATTCAATGTTAAGGTTTAAAAAGGCTTGGTTTCACTCTTAAAAATACTCTCAAAGAAAAGTTAATTGCAAGTTTGTTCCGGCAACATCGTAAAGACAAGATTACTGTTTTCTTGGGCCCAGATTTATTTTGTTCGTTTGGAGTGGTATTTTACTCGTTTCGCTAGGATTCGAAACTCCATTTTTCGAAACAAAAACGCGCGACTTTCTACGTGAATCATATGGTAACTAAAAGCTGAAGAATCATTTCGTAACTCTTTACTGCCTACCTGGTTTTTTCATCGACCAATTGAATGTCGTTTGCCCGCCCCTTGGCTGATAGTTGGTAGTTTGCCAGCCACTACCGTATCCGTAGAAAGATCCAGTGTCGTCGATCTGAAATATTCTAATGAAGGATTCTGACGAAAGAAACTCGGTAGAAATTGGAATAGTGAATTCGTGGGAAGAACAACTGAAAAAAACAAGCAAATGAGAAAAAAAAAGTTAGTTGACAATTAAGGACGATTACTGTAATGATTAGAAATCAGAGAGATTTTAAAGGTGATGGTAAATGAGAAATTATGATTTTCCTTAGATGTGAAAGAATTCGAACGAAGGCTTCTGGTGCTGCTGGTGGCAAAGTTTGCATGTTCCGTCTGTTTACTGTTAGAAAAGGCTGCTGGCGATAATGTAAACATTGTGAAATAATGACAAGAAGCAACAGAGACAGCAATCAACGCCAGAAGTGAAATAACTCTCGTCAAAGGTCATAAGAGTTCGGAGCGAGGATAATTGCGCTGCAGTGTTCATTCCAGCAACAAACACATATTAAGAAAATGTTTACAGAACTAACAGTGTTTTCTCGTTCTCAAGCTTGCTGTGGTGAATGGATTTCTATCCGAACAACCCTCTCAACCAGAGATTTGTCTTCCAGATCTGATGCATTTCCAGAACTCTTACAATGATCTTACTGCTTTTTTCACTACCTCTTACGCAACAAAAATAGTATTCTCAGTTAACTTCTCCATGTTTGAAATTGCCTGTCAAAGATGAGAGTTCAATGAAATCTACTCCGATGAGAAATATCGATAATCTCTATTTATGGCTGAAGAATCCCAGCTTCGTGACTACGATTTTTAACGCAATAGCCCTTTCATAGAGAAATTACGGCGTTGATACCTGGCTTGAAGTGTGTAGTAATGATTGAGAGAAGCCGTTTTGAAGACTGCTAAGACCTAAGCCGGTCTGTAGGCCGCCGATAGTACTCATCGATGAACCGAGTGTACTACTGAATCCTTTTGTGTCCACATAGTTTCGTTCACGTTTTCGCCATTTCGCTCGACGATTCTTGAACCACACCTAAAAGTACGGAAGTTCACCTTTTCTTCTTCGCACTTTATCCATTACATTTCATGACTCTGACCCATTGCATTAAGTAAAGTTGTTAAGAAGAAGAGAAGAATGGGAAAAAGAGGAAAAATAAACGGAGACGATTCCTTACTTGAGATTTATTACGGTGGAAAATTCTTCTTAGCAAATAAAAAACTCTTCATACTGCACTTTTAACTGTCAAAAACTATAACAGTTTCACTTATAATGAAATGAAATACAATTGCTACTATGATGCTCACGTATTTGCAAAACGTTGATCACATGCAGATTCGAACTACCCTTTCCGGGAGCTCACCTGCTTTCCACCACGCCAAGCCACGCTCTCACTTTGCTTTTCCCTCCGGTAGTTTTCTACCCTGACGGTCTCATCAGCAATCACCCTTCAGCGGGAATGATTTGGGGAGCACACTTTGGCATTGCAAACAGTTGACCTGAGGCTATGGTCGGGATAACAATGTAGAGAAAATAAGATAAATAAAAAAGCACTAAAAGGAGTTAGGCAACAAATATGTTAAAATCATGTCGACAGTTATCTGCAAAAATGTACGAGAATGTTGACTGGACAATGTTAGTGTTCACTGGTGACGCGATACCATCCGATGACGGTCACCACGTTGTTCTTCTCCCATGGGATGACGACGACGGCGACGACGACGATGTCAATTACATCGGGTGAATAGCGGCGCGATAATGAATAAGATGCAATGGCTAATTGAAATGTGTGAGAGAACGGCCGGTGTACATCATCATCAACTCCGTAATTATTTCTCAAATCGAGAAATTTCCAGCCCAAAAATAACGTGCAGCTTTGTCAAAATGAAAAAAAACACTTTTCACCCAGATGTCAAGCTGACTCTAACCCCGCTCACCGCGAAGACCCTTTATTTCCGCGCAGATATAGCTTTTTTGTAGTTTTCTTGCTTAATATTAGGAAAAATATACGCCATTTTATAGCGCACATTTTTCTCCCTAGCTCTCTACCGTAGTCATTCAAGCTCTCGGTAGTAAAAGTGAAGTACAACTAAGCCGAGCGGTGTTTTTGTGGCAAAACAAAGTATGAAGGAAAAGTCTTAAATACCACACTCTGAAACAACAACGTTTCAATTTATCAAGAGACAGTTAAAGCGCAACGATGCGAGACTGCTTTCAATGGCTTTAGGGAGGAACACCAGTTTTAAAGAATTAGAAAGACAGCAACAACTTGTTGTTGTTCTATTCGGAAACTTTCAGAGAGACAAAATATTCCATTCTTTCTTTGCTAAGCTTAAGCGAGGTTGATGTATAATCTTTATTCAGCTGACGTTTCGACGGTTTCCTCCTCATCAAAATGTTGCATAAAAAAATAGTTTTTAAAAAAGTTTGGAAAATCAGAAAGTGCTTGAGTGATGAGTAGTGGGTGAATTACTTAAACATATAGAAATAATATAGCGCTATGAAGTCAGTCGTGCGTTCTTTTCTTTTAAGCGACACAAGTGATCGGTTGCTTGATCACAATGCAATATGGGAAGAAACAGAGATTCTCTGCCATAAAAATCGACCACGTCTTCAATACACGGTTAGACAAAAATGCAACGAAGAATCGGTTACCCAAAAAATAACCTGGCATTAAGAGGAATCATGAGAAAGTTCATGATAACTGACAGAGTTATCCAGTGGATTTTTTGAATCCCAATAAAGCCATCACAGATGACAAAGTATCTTCAAATAATCTATAGAGAATACAGAATGAAGTCTGCATACATTTCTGCAAATTGAATACCATAGAGGATCGAAGAAGAAGTAAAGGAGAAAGAAAAATCTGTGCCTTAGCAAATAGACATTCTGGAACTATCACCAATCTGTGAAATTGAAATGTGCTGGTCTTAATAGATCTCTTTTCCATCCATAAAAGGATGAAGGATAAAGCTATCTGCGCTGATCAATCGCTGAGGGATGAGCCATGCATTCGACTTCATTAAGCATCGTTTGGAGGTGATTGAATGCATATCTGTCTTTTACAATGACACGCGGTGGCCTACCGATGTATCGAGCCAGATTCTGCTATCCTCCTAGACAAGTGTGGCACCAATTTGCCGACCCCCCGAGGGATGGAAGGCTTGGTGGCCCATGGGCGCGGGATCAATTGCACGTGCGTGTTGCAGGGCGGTTCCGACCACTGCGCCACACGCGCCCATCCTAATTGAAGAAGGGGGCAGGCTTAATCTATTCATAAAAAATTAGCAATATGAGCAGGGACATTTATATATGGTTTTGATAATGGTAAAGAACACAACAATATTACCGTGTTTTATTAACGACCCCATGTGATCTGAACTTTCTTCCACTTTTTTCATTGCTTTTTTTGGTAAGTAGTTTCTTGTCGTGGTATATATATATTTTTTATTTACATGCTTGAACGCTAGAAAAATTGCTTCTTCTGAATGATTTTACGGGACTCTGTACAGTTTGCATTTCATTGGTAATTTGCAACTGAGCAAGCCCTCCTTTCCCTGGACAGCCGAGAGTGCCGCGTAAAGTTATTCCCATGTCAGGGAAAAATGGGCGTCAGCAGCTGTTGTGCTTCAGACGAAGATCTATCATTTTGCCACTGGTTTTGTACAACGACGTTGGCGATTCCTGTGGCTGATTTACTCCAAGATGGGCTTCCGCATGGAAATGCGGAACTCTAGAGAGAGCTTGCTGGTGGAATGTTCCCATTACATGTCACATTTCGACATCAGGAAGCACATCTCTGCCTCTAAGTTATTAGAGTGAGAATATACAGCCTTATTGGAAACTATCGTAGAACTCGAGCAATGCTGGCGAATTTTGATTAGATTACTGTAGAAGCAATTACTGGGCTTACTGTTGTTCCAAGAAAAAAGGTAGAAGTTATGAGTTCAACTTCATAAATTTAGTGAAAATTTCTATTTAGCTTCATGCTCGATTCATTTCTTTTGATAAAAAATACACAACCAATTTCTCGATTTATCATAGTTTTTATTATCGTTAAATGTGATAAAATTGAGTACACTTAAAGAAGAGCAAGTAACTAAAAGCACCATCGGGACTAATTTTCCATAAAATAACTGAAAGAGAAGTAAACAAGCCTGGAAATCTTAAGAAGATGTAATTCAGGATAGTGAGTAATACTGGGAACGTACTCTAACTCGTGGTTCGGTCAGACTGATCCAAATAGCGATTTCCTCTCGAGTGGCCATGTCCGGATAGCGATTTCTGGCAAACCAGTTCTCGAGTTCCGTCAACTGTAATCGGACACCTACAGTGGTCGGACAAACAGTTGACACTTTTAAAGAGTGTTGTTATAGAGTGATAAAAGGATAAAAGGATAAAGCTGTCCTCTTCATTAAGCATCGTTTGGAGGTGATTAAATGCATATCTCTCTACAATGACTCGCGGTGGCCTACCGGTGTATCGAACCAGTGCTGCTATCCTCCCAGACAAGTCTAGTACCATTGTCGATCCCGGAGAGATGGAAGGCTTGGTGGGCCATGGGCACGGGGATCGATTCCACGTGGGTGTTACAGGGTGCCTCCGACCACTGCGCCACACACGCTCTTGTGTTATAGATATAGAGTAATAAACCATCTTCAATTAAATCATCATGAAGAGAAACAATACCGCAGAATCTAATGAATTTCAGAACGAATCAAGTTCTAGCACAACCGATTACTACAGTATGCCCATATCTTATTGTATGCATTGCTTCCAGAAACTTTTTGAAATCATCTATTGAGAATCCATCAATGAAGTGCTCGTTTTTCAAGAAGAAAACACCATAAAATCGAAAAATGTTTCTCCTTTAGTTTCTCCTGTAAGTAATTCGTGACAAGCGGACATCACTCATGAGTATGTTGTGTGGTTCCACACCCGCAAACCGCAGTTTTGTTGTGACCACACAAATTGTGGATAGGAAGGCTTTCCTAAAGGAGAAGGTCGATTCAGAGATGAAGCTCACTGATCGATCCCTCCTATGCTCAAAATCATCATAATCATACATATGTACGTGGACGCACCTATTTTATTATTACCCTAATATCGATTAGATCAAAAGCCTTCAAGTGTAGCGATACCCAGGATCGACTTTTTATTTAGGAATGGTATAACTGGTTTCTTCTAAAGCATATGGGCCAATACGTTGGCAAAACGGGTGGACTATTCTCCATTTGTATAAAAGAGCAACAACTTGGTAGAATTAAAGTCGAATAAAAATACACCACTAGGCACACCTAAGGCAGAAATATGAAAGTGCTGAAGATCTCGAACTAAAAGTCACTATCCTTCCATGGGAATGTAAAACGCAAAGCGCCAAACTTTTGAAGCGTTTTCGGAATAATTTAAAAAATTCTAAAAATAAACTCCAAAGAGGAATGCTTTAAGGTTAGGCGTGACATCGAGCCATGGCTTAGGCTAATTCCTTGACCTCAGCCAAGCACATTCCTCACTCGTGTAGGTCACCTTGCAGCTGGTCTACATCAGACAACTAAAAGATTTAAAGAAAACGAAACGCTGAGCTTCAAATTCAATTTACTGCATATTCTTTTGTCATGGCGAAGTGTGCTGAGATATAAGCAAATCTCAGAACCTCAACTGGGCTTCGAACCTGCAATTACCCATACTGGCGGGCACACCTACAATCCACCACACCAACAGAAGCAGTTACTTTGACTTTCATTCAGAAATATTTTTTTGTGCCATCGGTGCAACCACCAGTGACCTGTTAATGGGAGTAATCCGGAGAGCACAAATCGGCTTTGAACGTAGTTAAGATGGATTTGCTGTCGGAATCGCAATGTTTAACTGCTGTTTGCAGCGTATTCTTTCTTCATGTTATCGGTTAAAAAACAAGAATACCAGCATTAACGGAATCTAAGATAGAAGTAGTGAATCTAGTACCTGATGGCTAGTAAAATGAGTTCGCTGACGTCTTGGTTTGTGCGTTTTCGTCGAGGTGGTCGGAAATATTTCACTACCGCTTCCTTCTCTTTCATCTTCGATTTCCTCCGTTTTATCAACCTTGACTGCAATTTCTTGCATAAAATTATGAACTAAACCTTTCTATAAGACTCTCCAAAAAGATCAGGGAAAAAAGAGGAAAATGAAGAACTCATAAAAATATCCTGGTTTTCGGATTAAAAAGTGAAAAAAAGGAATCCAAACATTCCTTGCTTACACGAAAATTGCATAAAATTCTTTCCATTAACTGTTTGTTCAATAAGTCCACTCATTTAGAAGTGTGGAAGAATTATAGTTAGTCATTACAAAGTGAGCCTGGATTCGTTTCCTGGAAAAGCCGTGTATTCCCCAAATGGTCATATCCTTGTATATTTGGAAATTCTGTGCCAGTTTTCTCGATTAAAAAGGTGAATTCTATTTACAATGGGCTCATTCAATATTATGATGCCATCACAAAATAAAACCTACTCTTTGGAAGTTTTGTGGAGAAATTCCCATCGGTGGCTGGCAACGGTACCGAATAGCTGAATGTACCAGCGTCATAGTCTTCGGCTCTAGTAATTGGGCCAATATCCGATGAAGTGGAGTTGGCGCTGAGAGCCGAGAGGCCGGCGCCAATTCCGCCGTCTAGCGCCGATACGGCTGCACACACCAAATGCGACGGAAAGCTGTGATCCATAAGCCTAGTGGTGGCTTATAAGTGAACAGATTAATAGTCAAGAAATTGATCCCGATGAGGATTTCGACGTAGAGCACGGCGTGGCTTATTGCGGCTTACGAGGCCTTGGTGCCTCAAGCGGTGCACGGTAGATGGGCGGTGCCATTTTGCGAATACCGTATGCTTTGAAGACAGAGCCACGCCCATGTCGGCGAATGATGGAAAGGGGGGATTACGAGCGCCTAAATGAGAAAACAATCCCTGCAAGTGCTTTTCTCGATTTTTAAGATATTTATGACTTTTTGGAATAATCCCTGCACCGATTTTCTATTAACCTTGGGAATGATCGATAACTCACTGCTTCTCTGATGATCAGACACGGGATTTTTTACTAAGAAACGAAACGCTTAGTGTTCAAAAAAAGTTTTTTAGCATCAATGCACCAAGCTTTATCTGCTGCGGTTATGAAGGTGTTTAGACGAGTAGACCTCGTGACAATTTGGTCATCCCAAGATGAAAAAAAAGGCGAAACTGCCCAAACGCCAACTAATGTGAATGAATAGTATAATAGCTAGTTCGTGTCAGCTCTCAAGTAAACCTGTCTTGCGAAATGGTGACGTCGATGATGAGGAAGGTTGATTAATTGATCGATGACTGTATACATCTTTTAATCAATCGTCTACTGTATTGTTGTACTTGGTTGACGTCCTTCAGTTGCGAAGTTTAGTAAACAGCGGGGATTTATCTACCTGCAGGGCTGCCCCATCTTACAAAGAATTCAACAATTCTTTATCGACAGACAAATAGAAGTAAACTTATCTCGCAGGAAGTCACGACAAGCTTTGCAGCCACTTTTTTGTAAAACTATGAAAAATACCTCAAACCCGTTTAGGCCGCTGAAGGGCTCTCTCTGATGTGCGACACGAACGAGTGAATTTTGCTGGCACTTGCTCATAAAGCTCTTCTTCTTTAAAAACTTCCTTTTTGATTTCTCGCTTCTTTAAAAAATTCTCTTGAAAAGCTTCTAACAACGATGCAAATGGTACAGGCGATTTCGATGTTAATCGATGACGTGATGTTTCGATGTTAAAATATTGTTAGTGGATTCAGAAGTCATTTAAGTCATCATGACGAAACCTGTGACTCGGTATTCGAATGAAACGTTTTAGTGACTTCAGAAATTGTTGATACTTATTCAAACTTTTCCACAATACTGAGTTTTTTTTATCCTATTCGCTTGCTTGTCAGGCCGATTCCGGCTCAAGTAAGGGTCCTTTGGAGATCATACTGTTTAACTAACGCATCTTTTTAGTGGTGATGCGAGTTAATTCGCCCATCATCATACATCGGACCACTTTCTCCCAACGGTTTACCGCCTCACCGTGGCTAGGAGATGTTCCTGGGTGTTGGGCTGCGATGTACCACCAGGTGGATTCATCCCCCTGGCAGGGTCTCCAAAGCTCAGACGAGATTAGCGTTTCCATCAGGAAGCTCAGCTAAGAGTAAACGATTAACAGTATCCACCACCGTCCTGATATTAAAACTATTCGCATGGTGAAAAATCTTCCTCTAGCCCACAAGGACTGAAACTGTCTGTGGTGGTGACGACCCTGGGCAGACTTTGGCCAGGCTGATCTTGAGACGTGAGGGAACCACAATGGCTAAACCAGCAAATCTTCGAAAAAGTGGAGATCATGCAAGGGTCCGCGTAACCAATGACGACGGGCCATGCAAGTATCCAGTTAAATAAGTAATCGTTTGCTTAGATAGGTTGGGCGCTTAACTTCAAAAGTAATGGGTTACTCCCCATTTTCAACTTTTGTTTATTGCCTAGTGTTTTTTCATGGAAAAGCATAAAGTGGAATATAACTGTACTCAGAATATAGAATAACAGAGCCAGATTGAAGCAAAATATAACACGGACAGAGGTAAAACGTTTCTGAGAGAAGGGTAAAGCAAGGTCGGTGCGGTGGAAAGCACGTAAGCCCCCCGGTGAGCCTCCTACGCGGATACGAAGCCCAGTTGAGGGTCCGAGTTTTACTCATACCTCAGCATCATTGTGGTTATATTTCAAATCATACTCGGCAGTTGTTCTAAATTGACTATACAGTCCTCTGATGTGAATGAGTCTCTGCAATGACTGCAGAATTTAAGTGTTTCATTTAGACGCTTTCAGAGCGATTTTTTTATACTACAATGGACAATGTGTATGAGTGATGATCCAAATGAGTACTCTTTGGAAGAAACAACTTTTTTCACCGTGGTATTGTTATCTAACTATTCACCTCAGGGTATGGTAATTTCCAACGATGCAGTTACGTAATTTTACTGTTATTAGTAACATTTTTAATAAAAACTGTCTATTTATTACGAATTAGGTAATCTATTACTGTTTAAACCCCCTCGACCAACCATCGTAATATCTCGAGCATAGGAAATGATTAAGATTTCTCTAGACTCCGTGAGGAATAACGCTAAAATGCTGAAAATAAGCTTAAGATTTGTAGGAGTACAATAATGAATGAGAAGAAAACCTTTAGTTAATAACGAAATATTAAAGCGAACGAGAACCATCGGCTAAGGACATGTAGTTTGTAATATCACAAATTTTTCTTCTGTTCTCATCTATTTTGGGAACAAGGTAACAAAGGTAAAGTTCCGGCATTAATCGATCCCTCAGAGATGCCTCACATGTTTAACTCTATTCGTAATCTTGTAGAGGTGTTTTTAATGCATATCTGGCCGATACAATGACTTGCGATAGCCTTCAGATATAGCAAATCAACGCTGATAGCTTCTCAAACAAGTTTGGTATCAAATTTCTCACCCCAAAGTAATGGAAAGCTTAGTGAAGTCAGGATGAGAGATCGAACTAAAGACCACGTGTTTATTATGGGTCACCTCTGAGCACTGCATCCTGAAAACATGTTATACTAAACAATATACATTTCCAACAGTGTGTTTCTAGCATTCCACGATTGCCGTCTTTTACTTTTCGCCTGCTGTTCCACTTCAAACGATTCAACGAATATGAAGGCTAACATCGCAAGAAACAGCGATTTCTGTGAACACATCATTGCAGCTCTAGAAGCGACGATTTCGCCGAAGTGCGAGCAACTTAACCTTAGCTGAGAGCCAGCCTTTTTAAACTTATGGCTAAAGTCAAAAGGCTCCAAGAACCCTTCAAGTTCTCGAATTCTTCCGGCCAATTCCTGAATGCCAGATGTCGCTCCTTTTCGTTTCTTATTCTCTGGCTACACTAACGAACGATTACAGACCGCGAGCAGTACGAGTACCCGATGTGTTGATTCTCCCGCCCTTTGATTTCAAGCCATTTTCCAGACGAATGAATCGCAAACGAATCACCCCATATGCCAGTCGTAAGAGATTACGTAAGCGCCGACCGCGCACGACGTTCTACCGCATGAAGAAGCCGTCAACGTCGGTCAGCGTAGCTAATTCATTTTAGGGACAATGCAAAGCCTGGCAATTTTTTAAAAAAATGCCGAAGAACGAAAGTGGAAAAAGAAGTCGGACGAAAAAAGCAATCTGGAGAAACAAAACGCTACAGAAAGCTATCAGATTTTCTTAGGCAATCAGTTATGAAAGGTAACAGACGAAATGCGCAAGGAAATTCGCTGTTACTTTGAAATAAGAACAATAGAGCCTTGTGCGTATTTCCATGCATATGCTTCAATCTCCTCGTCAGCTCAGTTAGGCTGCTCTTCATTCCTCCTGAGTTTATACAATTGATAGCACGGCTGCCAATGGTAAGGTGATAGCACGAACATGTGCGAACTCCAACAATTCACTCCGAGAGCCAGATTGGTATTTGCAAACTTGGAGCACCCACAACCAAAATGCCGAGCATATTCCATCTAAGTTCACTGATATTAACCACTTATGAGTGATCCACCTTCTCCAGATTTTCGATGACCATACGATAGATCTCACTTAGCTAAAGTATCGCTATCTAGGTAACCTTCTGTGAAGACCTGAGAAAGAACTGGCACGCCTTCGCTTAGTCGTCGCCACAAGCAGTTGCTGTCCCTTGTATTTGAGAAAACATTCGCTACCGAGCCCAGAATATGTACATAAGGTGATAGTCATTTCTGGTAATGGATTGCAATGAGATAAGCTTGAAAATGGAAACGTCCAAACGTTTTTCAGATTCCACCAAACTGCCCTTGTCGAAGGATGATCATTTGCTGCATACTGCTACTCAAAATCTAGGAACATCCCTAGGCAGAAAAAACGACCGTAAATTACAAAGAAGAAGCATAGGAAGATTGGAACACCATTCTTTATTCTTTACTGTATCTTTACTGTGTAACAATTATGTCTTAGGTACATAGATAGTGCATAAAGGATAAAAAAAGCACAAAGCTCTCGGCGTTGATCAATCCATGAGGGATGCGCCATGTATTCCACTTCACCAAATATCGTTGAAGGTCCACATAACATGTAAAAATCGAAAACCCAACATATCCATTAGAATTAGACATTTATAAACCCATTTGATACCATTGTACAGTAGTAATAAAAAAATGGAAATGTATCAAAAAGAGCATCCCATCCGGCAGAGTTCATCTAATTGCTACTTCTTTGATATCAAATCCGAAACACTGAACTTCGACACAACCGGCACGTTGCGAATCGTGATGGAAATCCTGGAACAAAACCATTCATCGCGCTCTTCTTGACGTTGAGTGTTCACCATACTACGAAGACTCTACGGCAAAATATTTCACCCAACAATGGGTTTTCCAAAAAGACTCAATGGTAAAACTAACGATACTGTTTTTAAAAGAACATACACATATAACAAATATTTTGACGACTACGTTCCTCAGAATTCAATCCCATACAACACCCATGCAATATCAGCTAGTGATGAGTGAGTAATCACTAATTGTCAACGAGTCGTCATAAATAAGGTAATAAAATAAGAAGACAACTGACGTCGATAAACGCTTTAAGGATTCGGCATGTATTCGACTCCATTCGTAACATCGTAGAGGTGATTCAATGCATTTCTGGCTTGTAAAATGGCTTCTAGCCACCTACGGATGTATTAAGTCAGTGGTTCTTTTGCCCCTATTACAACTCTGGTACCAATTTGCCAACTCGTGATGTACGTCTTCTTCAGCCCAGCACAAGCACAACGAAGTGACAACTGTGTTATTGCATAGCCTCACTACCCATTGCTCTAATTCACCCCCTCCACAAATAAGAGACAACGGTTTAGCACTGTCATCTCATCGTGACTCTATTCTCATATACTCTCAGTTAGTCAATAGAAACCTCACCTTGTTCCCCTCACAAGGGTTTTCCCGTGATGCTGTTGTCCGTTGAAGACACGATCACCAATGTAATCTTCAGTGACTTCTTTAATTCCGTGCAACATATTCACATACGCCTCATCTGTCATCAGAAACAAACTTCGTGGTTCCAGTAACATCGAGCCAACATAACGTTGTTCTTCGCTTTCAACATACTGTAAAAAGAAATTCAAGCACTTTCAGATTCAGTTAAGTCAAAACTCAAGACCGACTTTCCTTTAACGTCGGCATTGATCAAAAATTCACTGTTTTCTTCTTGAGCAAAGACGAGCGTGTTATTACGGTATTTATTCATTCACAATAGCTGACGTCTCGGCAGTTTCGCCTTCACCAGAGAAGTCAAATTGACCCGCAATCTACTCAGTTAAAGATTTTCAGGACTTCACCTGATAGAACTTAACAAGTAAAAATTTAATTCGCATAGTAAACAACTTCTGTTGTAGTAAACTTCTGTTTAGGCTATGGAAGTGTTTCACTGAGTAGATTACGTGCCAGTTTTGACTTTCCCAAGCACTGTACAGGCGAAACCACCGAGATCTGTCAGTGACTGTGAACGAGTAGGTACTGTAATAACAACCTCGTCTTTGTTCATAGAGAAAACAATGAATTACACTCACTGTAGAACTAGCTGAGAGAGAGGCGAAACGAAGGACCCGCATGGTGTGGTGGTGAACGCGTTAGCGCCCAAAATGGGTAATAGCACGCACGTTCATTCCCCCACCGCAGACACCTGCGGTCCAGAGTTTTGCAAATATCTCAGCATCGTTGTGATTGTATCATACGTAATACCCTGCTGTGGAAAATTCTAATAGACAGTAAATAATAAGTAAAAATTACTCATAGATATTTCGAAATTCATTTAAGCCGGTAAAAATATATAACAGCTTCACTGTATAAACTTCAATAAACATTGTGGTACTTTGTGAATGTTGTTTTCAGAACTGTTTACAGAATCTTTCGAATATAATGGGAAAGAATAGAAGAAAATCCCAAACACTTTTCACCTAACTTTCGTTAAAATAGATAAATGCTTTATAACGGTCGATACTTACTTGATACTTGAATGGCCCGTCCTCGTTGGTTGTGTGAGACCCAGCAAGCATAACCTCCATGGAGAATTCTTGGTTAAGCCCTTGTGGTTCCCTGGAATCCCGAGGTCAGCCTGGCCAAAGTCTGCCCCAGGTATTCACCACCACAGGCAGTCGCAGCCTTTGTGGATCAGAGGGATATTTGCCACCATGCGACATTTTATAACGGTTTCAACAAACAAATCAATTCTACAGCAATAGTGCCATCATTTTTCTTTTTTTCCGATCATTATCACAAAAGTTACTGCTTGGTGGCCCTTTTCAATAGAAATTTCCTAGAGCTACAACTTCATCACTGATATGAGCCATACTTTGAATAATGGAAAGAACTGCTAGAAGCTGAAAAAAAGTGGTCGCTGGCGAATGAGAACTCAAAGTGAATTTAATAACAATTCTTTGGTTTCCAAAGAGGATACAGTAGTATAGCAAAGTTATTAAGACAGTATCCACACATCGGCTCTATTCAAACCATTAAGTGTTTAGACGCCTTTGCTTACTGTAGTTATTAACTAAAACCAGGAATGGTTGGATTTTCAACTGCAAATAAAACACTTTAGAGCTCGATAGCTTTAGAGCAACTTAGATACTGCTCGAAAACAAAGATGAATGTTTAAAAAAAATGAAGAGGGAAAAATAGTTGTCAGATTCTTTTAACACCGCAACTGAGAGAACCATCTCCACCTACGACAGCTGTCCCAACTGACAATCAATTCGTGACGTGTGGTATTAAATAGAAGATTTATGTGTAGAAAAAAGTAATCCATGTTCCGTTTTTACATTAGTGCCGCTATAAATCACACATCTGTGACAATATGATATGTTCATAGTGGAAAGGCAAAATCTCTTAAAGATCGGCGACACTGATAACTCTCGTTTCTGGCAGGACCCTAATGACTCGTCATTGCACACGATTCCGAATTCGATGCATCGTGAAAACACATAAAAAACTGTTTTAAAGGGATCCAGTGACAAGATGAGAATTTATCAACGTACATAGACACACGAAGGCATGCGTACAAACACCTGTATCCACCCCCCATACACACACATAATGGTCGCTCACAACGGTGTAACCGTCATTGCAGCTTCAGAGTGCTCTTGACCGTAGAACTACAATGTATAGCGGGAAACCATAATCTCAGAATGGTCCTTTGGTGGACAACGAGAAAGGAAGCTCCAGGTGAATGCCTAGATAAGAGCAAAATGTTAACCGCAGGGGTTTTCGCCGTCGCTGTGGACACCTAGTGTATAGGTGGCAAATTTTCCTTAGATCCACACAGGCTGGCAACTGCTTGTGCGACGGTGACATTGGAAAGCCCTAATGCGGCTCGCAGCACGGCTATTACAACACTTCAGGGAAGGATACTTTTCCAAAACAATGAATTACTACTCAAACAAAACTGCATTGAAGCCTATGCGATCCTTCGTCTTTCATGAAGAAGGACTTTTCAAGCATTCAAATATAGTTAGTGCTCACTTTCTTATTATGGACCACGGACGGACTCGAATTTTTACCATTATGCCACCAGACCTCAATTCGCACTTGTCAGAAGCAAAAATTATTCAAATTAACTATACAACAAATAGCAATGAAATTATACAACTAATACACTAAAGCCACGTACTTAGAAAAAGCTCTTGATCCACAGGAAATAAATTCAAACACGATGAACTTCAGCAATTTCTAGTTTTAGCCTGTGAATGAAAATAAGACGGAAAAAACGGTTCAACTTGATTTATAGTGATGGGAATCGTGACGGAATCGTCGTAACCACTTTTTCATTTTCCGAACACCACTACTTTCGCTCGATAGTCTTTCATTCCATCAAAACTTCTACACTGATAGTAAGCCCCATTCAATTACGCGTTCTCATTACCGAAGGACCAGTTCTAAGGTTCACCTCACTTGCACAATGTACATGGAACCACTCAAAAAGGATTCAAATCTGCTGTTTAAATCAGAGAAATTCTCTCCCAAAGTCATGAAAGAACAAATCATGAGATTCTTAGTGCCTCTAAAATGCATTTCACATGGATTCCAACCGAAAATTAGAAGAACTTAAGAAATATTGATCATGGTGGCGGTGCTCTTGAACTCGGTCATTCAGAGTATTCGAAAGAGGCGAATTGAATAGTCAACCTCGAATGTTTCTTGTGTTCAGCGAATTGACACCATCGCCGGTTGTGTTTGCCGTTAACGACAACCGGTTTTCTTACTTTTACTGGAATCATAGTTATAGATCTCTATCGAATGAAAATGTCCGTGAGTTTGCTCACTCAACAGTTCAAAAGAAAACCCTCCACACGTGACTTCGTGTCCAAGTAACTATCTACACTGTAGTTAGGGTACCACTTGTCGCTAAAATATTCATTTCTCTCTGCCTGGTATTTTTTAATGGGATTCGTAAAAACTATGAAGACATCAAGTACGTCTGCCGTATTTGCAGTCAGAAAACGACTGGAAGTTCGCGCCATAAAGACAGTTCCAACTGAAAACCGGCTGAAGTAGTGAAGGCTTGAATTGTAGAGAAAATAGGTAAGCAAGCTTGGCTTCAGTTTTTCGATCCAACTAATGGCAAACGTTAAACGCTTCTATTTTTCCCATAATGTAGAACTCGTCCATTTAGTTGCAAATAGGTCATGTTCCAGATTTCTAATCGATACGAAGCACTAGTTCATACGAACTTTTTCTGCATTTACAGAATTATCCTTAAACGTGCAATCAATACTTCGTTTTCAATCGCGTTTTCCACTTTAACTGTCGCAATTCTTACACTTCTATCGTTTTCTTTAATCGTCAAATCAATAATTCAATTACAGTACTACCACTCAGGTACCACTTTTTTTAAGTGATACGATGACCGTGAATTATAATCGTGATGCATCAACATCTAAGTCATGGACGTTCTTCACGCTATTACTTAAATGGAAAGGGAGCATATGGAAAGCTGTGTATCTGGAGTTAATAATTTTCCTTTTCATCTATGAGGTCATCTCGGTCGTCTATCGACGTGCGCTAAACCCATCCCAGCAGAGGTATGCTTTCATTTCCAATACATTTTTTGTTCGTCTTCACTTCCATTTTATTTCCATCCAAACCGTTTTAACTATAGCACAAACAAAAAAATTTTCAATAGCTTCTCTTTCTTTATGGTCCATTGGGGCGCATGTGGCGCAGTGGTCGGGGGCGCCCTGCGATGTACATGGGATGGATCTCGGCGTCCCAGGCTCGCCAAGCCCTCCATCCCTCCGGCGTCGGCAGATTGGTACCAGACTTATCTAGGGAGGATGGCAGCACTGACTCGATACATCGGTAGGCCACCATGAGTCATTGTATGGGCCAGATATGCATTCAATCACCTCCAACGATGTTTAATGAAGTCAAATGCATGGCGCATCCCTTAAAGATTGATCAACGCCAAGAACTTTATCCTTTATGGCTATTACCTCACAGTGCTAAATGGATAATCCTAACTATCGAACTGCGCCGTACAACAGAGGTGTACCATTGAGGGTAGCTTTCCCATACTGTGGACGAGTTCGACGCTTAAATCTGAAGCCAAGTTTCAAATGAACAAACGTCTGTGTTTGCTGTCGTCTTGAAAAAAATGCTGAGGGCGACAAAACGAAGCATGACGGAAAATTTGAATCTCACTCAAAACGGCTGGTGATAGATCGTGATAAGGATTTTAGAATGCCATCAATACCATCAATGCTTCTCTCAAGCTTCGGAAAAGAAGGGGCTCATTAAAAAAAACGAACACCTGCTTGTTGAATATTGCACATACGATTTGTGATTAAGCCTCATTTGAGTAAGTAATGTTTTCTCATTCAAGAAGGTGAAAGAAGGAAAACGATGCCGAAGGCATTAAGGAACGCCACAGTCCCAGAAAATGTCGAGTAATTTTCAACATACTTGTATATCTTCAGTTCGTATTAGAGTAAAGGTCATTCGAAACTTCAAAGCTTGAAACCTCAAGTCACGAGGTTCTATGAAAATGTCACTTAAAAGGAGAGAATATCGCTTGGTTTTCGATTAGTCCTCCTTTCTCTCCTTTACAATACATGGTTACAACAATGCCTTTTAATTAATTTAGGAAGAAAAAGAGGAGTTCCGATAATTCTACACATTTTGCTGCAGACATAATGTAAATAATGTAACGGACCATCGAGCTTGGTGACCTTAAAAGTTCTTAAATAGTGATCACCCATTGGACTTCGCCTCATTATTTTCGATACATTCGGAATTTTAGAGTACACAATGAAATTAAGGAGTTTCGAAGCCCTGGTACGATTTTTCGATGCGCGCCTTTCCTACATTCCTTTGGAACTTGTCCTTGGATTTTTTTGTACTCAAGTATTCAACAGATGGAACAAGCAATATGACAACATAGGATTTATAGACAAGTATGATATTTTACATATATTTTGCTTATATTCTGTTCACATCCAAAGAGATAAGACCTTTAATAGCTTAGAAAAAGGGTAGTTTTCATTCGTGTGCGCTAAGCACTGTCACATCCGTCCGAAACACTTCAGGCGGTAGAAAAAAACATAGAATAAACTTTACAGTCTTTATAAATTCAGAAAAAAAACTGCAAATGTGGTTCCAGTTAGAACATAAAGAAGTCAACAAGAATAAATCCAAACAGAGCACTAACGTTTAGTCAGTACACCCGTTACCGAACCAAAAGCACTGGTAGCTATACAGCTCAACAGGAGTCGAACCAGTGTGATCATCTTTGTATGAACAAAACCTCATTCTACTGTGTGACCACATCCATTACTTACTATCCGCTTATAAAAAATGACTACAAATCCTCAATTGAGGAAAAGTTTTGCAGTTCATTAGACGTAATTCACATCCGACAACACTGACAAATATTGAGAACTTTATTGAGAACTTCAGGCTTTACTCTTTTTATACCATAAAAATACTATGTACCTACCACCTAGCTGAGAGACAAGCGAAACGAAGGACCTACATGGTGTGGTGGTGAACGCGTTAGCCCCCCGGAAAGGGTGGTAGCGTGCTCGATTCTCACCACAGACACCGGCGGTCTGGACTTTTGCAAATATCTCAGCATCGTTGTGGTTGTATTTCGCATAACACCCTACTGTAAAAAATAGAAGTAGGAAGAAAACAAAAAGTATGTATCTACTTAATTCCATTAAGTATTGGTCTCATGACAGCGCTGTATGTCCGAGGAAGAACCGAACGGGCACGAATGTACCGTAGAAACATTTTGCGTTATTGTGAATTAGTACAGGTTGGTATATATAACAACGTATTCTTTCTTTTTTAAAGTTCCTTTGAAGTTAAAATTGAGGTTTCTTTTAAATTTCATTCAGGGACATAAGCACTTCACTTACACATAACGAATAGAAAAAGAAGACACTAAAGAGTTTCATTTTTCTATTCCAGCAGAGATTTTTCATTCGCTGGGCATTTATAAGGAAACGCCGAACTCCTCCCTGGCCTGGGTGACCCTGCCCACCCATGAACGGATGTCCCTTTGTAAATCAGTCTTTGACAACCGAAAATACCCATCATTCTGTATCGGAAGTAAATCACTGAAGAAATGAAGTGTTATATGGGGAAAAAAGAGGGGCAATTAATAGAGTGTTTACAAAAAACTTCTTTGGAGGTATATAAGCCGCTTTGTATTCGGCACAGTTTCTTGGAGTATTCCCCTCTAATCGCTCACTAATATTTTGATCATTCAAACAAGAAATTATAGCCTTAGAGCGTAAATTACGAAATCCTTAGATTTGTCGAGTAGTCTTACTTTCAAATATCTTCAACCAGAAGAACCAGAGGTGCGTAATTGCCAAATTAACGAATTTCTTAACAAGTTCGATACATAAACAAATACCTTATGTTGCCATAAAGATAAAAAGATAAAGCGTTCGGCATCGATTCATTCGTTAATTGGTCCATGGGAGAAGCCTGACGTCGCTGCAAGTACTATGCGTATCCATCCACAGGACCCATGTCCCAAACCGCAGTCTGCACTCTCTCCACTTGCCATGGCGTGGAAATAAACCATCGACCACGTGTGTGTTGCTCTACACCTCTAACCAGTCTACTACACAACCCCACGTTCAATTGTATACCGTCGTCCTTATGTAAAATATTACTAATATATTCAAATAATTATGATTATCGTTGAAATACGGTAACTAGTGGAATATTCACAATAAAAAAATTTATAGAGGTACATAGCTAGCTTTTATTCGATTTTCTGTGTGTTGATTTTTTTTCAATTAGGGCGCGTGTGGCGCAGAGGTCGGCGCCCTCCAACACACACGTGGAATCGATCCCCGCACTCATGGCTCATCAAGCCTTTCGTCTCTCAGGGGGTCGGCAAATTGGTACCAGACTTGTCTGGGAGGATAGCAGTACTAGCTCGTCGGTACGCCACCGCGAGTCATTGTAAAGGCCAGATATGCATTCAATCACCTCCATACGATAATTAATGAAATCGAATGCATAGCGTATGCCTCAGGGATTGAACAACGCCGACAGCTTTATCCGGAGCTTTTAGAGCTTTATGTTCAAATAAACGCTCTCAAAAAAAGCTGAATTAAACTCTTTAAGGTTCTCGTCTTTCGCGATATTAGCATGAGAGTCCGGCGACGATTTCCTACGATAGACACAGTTGTTGCAGCAGGTAGAAAATATCATCGTTTAGAAATTTCCCGAATTTTCCAAACGATCATTTGGTTTCATACATAGCTTGTGATTTTTCTTTTCAACTGGTTATTTAATCCTAACACTGTTTTTTTCACTTTACTTTCCACGATACTTCAAATGAGATAAAATATTTAGGACTCATGCTTCCTCATGAAAAGGAAATTTTTCAATCATACAGCGATGCAACAGGTACTCCAAAATATTGGATTCCAGCAAGTTGGGCACTGTCAATGACATATGAAGCATGGAAACATGGATATATTGAAAGCGCCTACTATAAAGTTGTCCTTCAAGAAGTGAGAACTTATTCTGAATAGTCAACGTCCTCCGACTGGTGACCTAACAGAAAAATATAACTAATTTCTTCATTATGTATTTATACCTTTACAGGAAATTAGAAAATGGCGTACCAATTTGGAGTGGGTATTCAATTACGACTGGGTGCCATTGCCATTAATGTACCCACAGGTTTGTGCCATTTATGCCTACGTTCAAAACTATTTCAATAGAACAAATTACAAGGAAAAACGAGGAGTAACAATAAGGAATAGGGCAGATAACCCCAAAAGATGTAAGGGACCACTTTATTAGGTCAGCCAACTTAGTTTCGATTCATTATATTATGACGGGAGATATTTACATCAGTATAGAATTAATACAGTTCAATCGCAATGATGCTGAGATATTTGCATAACTCCGGTCCGAACGTGTCTTCGGTGGGAATCGAACACGCTATTACCCTTTCCGCAGGCTAACGCGTTTAGCACCACACCATGCAGGCCTTTCGTTTCGCATTCCTTTCAGCTAGTATTCTATTTGCTAGTGCCAGATATCTATCTACCAGATAGAAAACTACCTGAGAGACAAATGGTTGACGCGTTAGCACACGGAAAAAGGTAACAGTGTGTTTGGTCCCCACCGCAGACACCTTCGGTCCGAAGTTTCGTAAATATCTCAGCATCATTGCGTTTGTATTCCACATAAAAATCTGTCGTGAAAAATTGCAGTAGACAGTCAATAAAAAGTTAGTAGTGCAATGGAGTTCAATCTAACGGCCTATACCGTAGTTGATAAATATATTTACGTGCTTTTCTTTGCAGACATTTTTAACGGAGAAAATTTGTTGAAAATTTCAAAACGTATTAAATTAATATGGTGTGGAAACAGGTAGTGTGTATGGCAGTGCACCTCTACTTCCTCGTTTGCATACTAGCCCGTCAACAAGTTATTGTCGATCATGAACTTAGAACTGAGGTGAGGTAGTTTTTCTGTACTTAGAAATTCACGTATAGTAAGCCATGCAGAAAACCATTTTAAGATTGATACTTTCTTCCCCATCATGACAACACTACAGTTTGTCTTTTATATGGGATGGATGAAAGTGATCGAGGCAGTGATTAATCCTTTTGGAGAAGACGATGATGACTTTGAAACGAATGCACTAATAGATAGAAACATTACGGTACGTTACCGTTATCCATACTACACGAGAAAAACATAGATCATCTATTGTGTCCATGGTAAAAGTAAAGACTGGATGATAGACATTGTGATTAACAAGCCTTCCTGCAGTATGACCAATCCTAGGAATAAAACTGGATCATAAGTCTCCTACTAATCCCAATAGCGTTCAGTTAACAAATTGCTTTACGCAGTTATCTTAAACAACAGCTAACATTTCTATAAAAAGAAATGCCACTGTGTTTTAATTGATATAATGAGACACTGGACACATCGAGAGTTCAAAGATTGACATGGTTGTAGTTGCACTTCAGCAAACTTCAAGGTACATTTATTTTCGTAGACATAAATCTTTATAGACACTAGTGTTAATAAAGAATTGCTTTATTTTTTTCACTTTGTACGACCCGTCTTCACGTCTACTGTACGAATCCCAGTACTTCCCACATTCGATTTGTTTCCTCACATTCATCATCCACGAAGGTCTCCTTACTTTTTACGTGTAACATCGGCTGCTAGTTGAGGATTTTCATTTCATCTTTAATGTCGAAAAATGCTGATTCGAGTCGATTCTCCCTGGAGACCTGAAATAGCCGGGCTGGAACTTTCCCAACAGGCCTGCAGAGAGTGATCTTTTCACGGACAAGGTCTGCACTCGGACAGAATGACAGGTTTGGCAACCTGTGGCGGATGGAACCAGCACCGTGCTGGTGATGATCGACATGACTACTACAGTGCTATCCGCCTCCATTGTTAATAAAGAATTCCCGAAAGAAAACAGTAAGAATGAAGTGGTGAAACAACAGTACTCAACCAAGTTGTTTTCCAGATGGGTATGACGATTGTCGACGAAGGATACGACCGACCTCCCGAATTACGTCGCGATCCATTTTGGAATGAAATCCATCCGTTGTATTCCGAAGAAACATCTCGTATTCCGAACCATCCACCTCGTGGATCAGTTAGTCAAGTGAAGTAAGGGAATAACTCCATTGTATTCCTATTATAATTCTACAAAATATTTAAGAAAAGTAAAAAAAATGTAGTGGAGACAGAGAACTTATTTCAGATTGGAAGGTTCCGTTAGTGAAGTCATTATGATGCCACATCAGGATTGTAGATCTTCTCCCCAACTATGCACGAAAGATCCGATTAGAAGAAGTACAACAGTTAAAGTAAAGGAGTGCGTAGAATTCCCTTTTGATCCTAGAACTAATCTTGTTCACAGATGATTCAAAGAGCGTATGACCGTTTCAGTAACGAACGCAATACCCCACGCCCAAAAGAGGATCCAGGTTTCTTCGAGAGAATAAAAAATATGTTTACCAGGTAAGTTACCAACCACCTTAGTTACCTCTTTAGCACGTTAGAATAGACATCTTCCCCTATATTAACTAAGAGAAATGCATTTTTTTTTCCAATACCGATCCTTAACTATCCTCACCTTTTACAGACAAGTTCTTGTTCTCTTCAATACCCGAAATCATGTTTTTTTTAAACACAATTTCCAAAAATCAGGTTCCATAGAGGATTTTACCACTTTCCACAAAACCTGAATAAATCAGTAATGCCAGACTGCGATATAGATTCTGCTTGTGAAACATATCCAAACCATAGTTAGAAAAAACAAAAGTCTCCAGGGAGAAAGGATCCAATGAGCTTTACATTTGGGGGAAAAGTTTTGACTACTTAGAAAAAGACGCCATTTTGTTAAAGCTTATCCGTATCGACCAAGGAGTGTACCAGTAGTACACAAAAAACTAGTAAAAGTTACAGTTATAGTGATTTTTATGACGTCATGTCTTTCGATATTTAGCTTAGTATACCATTAAAAAAAATACAAGATATTTGTCCTTTATTTATATCATAAGAAAAAAAGGCAAAGCAAGTCCTATGCACCAACGTCATGTTACCTATACTATTCACCGATCATCGGCAGTGAACAAGGATGTCTCTAGATTTAGACGTAAAGGAAATACATATTTATGGAGAATTCTTATCAAATGGAACTCATCTAGCGCAGTGGTCAATGGTCGACCGCGGCCCCCAGGATCACCAATCCTTCCATCCCTTCGGGTCGGCAAATTAGTACTAGGTTGCTCTGGGACGATAAAAAAAGCTAAGTTGATACCTCGGTAGACCACCGTAAGACATTCAATGTCTAGGCCAGGTACTTTTGCATTCAGTCATCTCTAGTGACACTTAATGATGTCGATTGCATGGCAAATCCCTCGGGGATTGATCATGCCGAAAGCTTTATCCTTTTATCACCACAGAGATCCGTTTCACAGACAATACCTCCATCTTTTTAAAGAATCTGCATCGAATAAATCAAACCTTTCAACGACACTACCTTTCCGGAATGTACTAATGAAGAACAAACTACGCTCGAAAGACATGGAAGAAGTGGGAAAAAAGAACAGATCTACTAATATGTCACAAGAAGAGGTGCTTCATATTAAAAAAAAGACGTATAGCGTGATGAAAATAGGTCGTAACAAATAGTTCTCGTACTATGAAGACTACATTACGTCTAATATGGCATCCAATGAACGTGTTAAACAACTTGAAGAACAAATTGTACAGACGGTGAAGAGCACTATGGGTCGACTTGGAATCTTCTAGAGAACTAAACTTCGCAGATTTCTCTCCGAATGCAATGAAGATGATCTTCGTGCTACAGTTTCGCACCAGAAATTCTGCGCAGTACTCATAGAGGACTCAAATAATGAACTTTAAAATATAGCCAACATGAACAGCAAACCAGACTTCAGTATTCAAGATCGCTAATCATTGATCGCGAGTGATCGCTTCGAATGTACATCTGAAGCTCTGCATCCGTTGATAAGAACAGCCAACAACAAATAGACGATCGGAAGTCTAGAGTTGGCCGTAAAACCATGTAAAGTTACGTGTCTCAATGCAAATAGATAGTCCCTTCCGCTCATCACTTAACCACTTTTCTGCCACCTGTGAATAAGCCACGTATTTTAGTGGCTTCGATAAGATGTAAAGCAAATGAATAGAATGGATCCCGTGCAAATTCAACGAATACCAAAGAAATTAACAACAAAAAAACTCTTGTTTTCTATCGACTTGAAGCCTTTGGTGATGATCGGACTCTGTGAAAACAAAAATGGTCGCGTTTTGTATGAGCGTTCTATAATGGTTTAATCGTAATAGCTGAAGCAAAGCAACGTTTGAGCTCAAACTACACAACAGAATGATTTCCACAACTGTTTTGTATGATGAGACGAATGAATGGAATCTTCAACTGCAACAAAAACCGTTAAGTAAGAATGCTTCGATAAGTTTCAATACGATTCTGCGCCTCATCAAGCACATCAGTTAGCCATTTCGTTTAGCGACTACATGTTCGTAGCACGTAGACTTCTTAAACCTCCCAACGGTTTACCGCCTCATCGTGGCTGGGAGGTGGTCCTGGGTGTCGGACTGCAATAGACAGCAGAGGAATTCATCTCTCAAGCACGGTCTCCCAAGCTGAGAAGGGGTTCGGCATTTCCATCAGGAAGCCCAGCTAAGAGTAAAGCAATACAAGGATCCACCACCGTCCTGATACCAAACCAATCGCAAGATGGAAAATCTACCTCTGGTCCACAAGGGTGGCGACCGCCTCTGGTGGTGAGGACCTGGGGCAGACATTGGCTAGGGCTGACCTCGGGTCTCCAAGGAATCACAATGGTTAAACCACCAAAACTCCCAGAAAATGGATATTATGCTGGGACCCGCACAACCAGTGAAGAAGGGCCATCCAAGTATCCAAGTATAAAGGATAAAGCTCTCGGCGTTGATCAACCTCTCTAGGGATGCGCCATGCATTCGACTTCATTAAGTATCGTTGGAGGTGATCGAATGCATATCTGCCCTTTGCAATGACTCGCGATGACCTATCGATGTATCGAGCCAGTGCTGATATCCTCCCAGAGAAGTCTGGCACGAATTTGCCGAGCGCAGAAGGATGAAAGGCTTCTGGGCCATGGGCGCGGGGATCGATTCCATGTGTGCGTCGCAGTGGCGCCTCCAACCACTGCGCCACACACACCCTTAGTATCCAAGTAAGGAGAACCTCCTAAAAGACGACGTTTTAAACAAAAAAAGTAGACAGGGGAAATGGCTTAGTAGTTGCAGTGTTCGATTTCCCAGAATTTCAACTGTACCAAGATAAGAGAAGCATCTTCACTCTCAAAGATTCATTGTGAAATTATGGATTTTATCTGCCTCCAAATAACTAGAATTTCCTCGTGGTCGAATAAGAAGACTTGCTTCCCGTCGATAAATATGTGTAAAATTGTATGGTTCCATAAAATCCATTATGACCAAGGAAATGTTTATCTAAAAACAACTTAAAGGGCAAATTATTTTCAGACACTTGCGCACTGAAATCAATGCGCATGGTTGAATGAGGCCTAGTGACAAAATACGATTGTGTCAAATAATCCCAGTTATATTGTTATATGAAGTCGTTAAGAGCCACAGATATTACATGCTGTTTTTAATATGCCATCAGAATAATGAAAACATAGAAAGAAGGGGAAGTCTCGGCAATTTTTCAGGATCTGCTGCAGGACATCGTTCTCTCTGACCTTCATGAAGTCAAGGGAAAAGCCACTCATGAAAAAAACCACACTGGTTACTCAATCGTCTAAAAGTGACAATCGTATATCCACACAAGTCTCGACGACAATCAATCGACAAAATCCGCATGTTAGCGCTAATCCCATCAGTATTGCTGTACCGACAGAATCGCCAGCACATAATGAAAAGCTTATAATGTAACAACTTATTGTGTTCTACCATATATTACTTTATTCGTGTGGAAAAACGTCTCTTTTGTCTAAATGTATTCGACAAATTCCACCAGGATGTTTGCCGAAAGCGGCAGCCTTGAAATCCAGACACGCCATTGTACTTATGTTTTATTCGCATTTTAAGCATCAGGTCCACTGCCATGAACTCACTGTGAAAATGATAAACTTTTTTATCATGTATTAATATTATGGAAACCATAATACCTCCGAACGGTTTACCGCCTCATCGTGGCTGGGAGGTGTTTCTGGATGTAGGGCTGCAATGTACAGCGGGGGATTCATCCCCTTCAGCAGGGTCTCCCAAGCTGAAATGGAGCTTCGCGTTTCCATTAGGAAACCCAACTAAGAGTAGATCAATACCAGGATCCACCATGTCCTAGTATAAAAGTAGCCGCAAGGTGGCAAATTTCCCCCTGATCCACAAGGGCTGCGACTGCCTGCGGTGGCGACGACCTAGGGCAGACTTTGGTCAGGCTGACCTTGGGACTCCAGTGAACCACAGTGGCCAAACTAGCAAAACTCCGAGATATACAAATTATGGTGGTGCCCGCACAACCAGTGAAGACGGGCTATCCTAGTATCCAAGTAAACAAGTATTCATATTATGTAAGATACAACTACAAAGACGCTGACATATTAAAAAAAACAGGCCTCAGGCCAGATTCGAAGCCGCGGTTGCCCTTTTCGACGGCTCTCGTGTTACTCACGGCACCGTAGGCCCCTTCTCTCGCCTTTCCTTTTGCTTACTTCTTCAGTTTTTGCAGTTTTGCAAATTTTTCTGCACTTTACACAACGGAAATAATCTGGAAAGTTGAAAATTAAGCCCACCTCTTGGTTGATTGGCCTATACAAATCAAGAAGTGTATGTGAACCCAAAGTTACAGTCGATACTAGTCGGTAGAAAGCCGAACCGTCAGTATGTGGCATAATTCCTTGACCAGGAGTGTACTGAAATTTTTTTCTTTTCTAATATGGTATGCTAATAATTTATTTTACACAGCTAGTGGTACATAATCTGGAGCAGACTTTGGTCAGACTGACCTCGGGTTTCCAGGAAACCACAATGGCTAGACCAGCAAAACTCCGAAAAAATGGAAATTATTCTGGGGCCAGCACAACCAGTGAAAACGGGCCATCCAAATATCCAAGCACCAAGTGGCACATAACTCATTTCGACAACTTTCAAAAAGTCAGATCCCCTGATGCTACTAAAGCCATTGCGAAAAAAAAGCAAGCATTTTATCTAAAAAGGTTAAGAAAACTTACATACCTCGTTAACCAAAATATGATTTGCCGGATGTGGGAAAACACCTAAACTGTCAATCTTCTTCATAAGACCGTTCAGTTCCGGAGGTATATCGTTAGCCTGTATTAGTGCTTTCCGACCAACCAGACCGCCATAGTTTTGCAATCGGCGATTCGATAGTACAGTCCACTTCGGCTGAGGTGCGTTGAGTATGCAGGACTTGAACACTTCCTCTTCTTCCGACGTTATAAAGTTTGGAATGTAGTACACGGAAGATGGTGCCTACCGCAAAAAAAATCGCTTATTCCAACAAAATCATGTAGATCAAACTAAGAATCCCACTTTGACAAGTTCTCTACCTGTTCTCGAAAGCAGAACAGTCTTCTAAAACGAAATTACCTAACGAAAACCTCCCATTCATTAATAAGTATAAGAAGAATAAAGCTCTCGATCCTGATCAATCCCCTGAAGGATTCGCCATGCATTCGACTTCATTAGGGCATCGTTTGGAAGTGATTGAATGGATATCTGGCTTTTACAATGACTCGCAGTGATCTACCGATGTATCAAGGCAGTGCTGCTATCCACCCAGACAAGTCTAGTACCAATTTTCCGACCGCGGAGGGATGGAGGGCTTGGTGAGCCTGGGGAGCTGGGATCGATCCTATTTGCATTGCACGGCTCCTCCGACCACTGCGCTACCCGCGCCCTTCTCTCATTCGTATGATAATCATTTGTTTTCAAAAATGATATAATTTCATTGAGAAGACTGACAACTACACCCTATTACCAAGCACCTATATGAATACACAATCACGCTGTACACGAACATTGCACAATCATCTCAATCATGATACAATTCACTGTCTTTCGCTTTTTATTTACTGCCTATATCAGGGTATGATGTGAAATGTAACCACAATGAGGCTGAGATATTTGCAAAACTCCAGAACGCAGGTGCCTGCGGTGGGGATCGAACCCGCTATTACCCTTTCATGGCTGAGAGAAAGGCGAAACGAAGGACCTGCATGGAGTGGTGGTGAACACGTTAAGCCTCGGAAAAAGGTAGCAGTGTGTTCGATCTCCACTGCAGACACTTGCTGTCCGGAGTTTTAGCAAATCTCTCAGCCTCACTGTGGTTATAATTCACTGCTCTCTTGATGAGCAAAAACGTTGTTATCGGGCCATTTATTTACCCAAAATAGCTGATATTTCAACAGTCTTGCCTACTTGAGGGCCTGGAAAGGTCAAATTCGCATGCAATTTACTCAGTCAAACGCTTTCAAAACCACAACAACAGAATAATCATGGGACCTAGAATTCAATCGCATTGGAAACAAAACAGCTTCACACAGTTACCTATCCGTAAGTCTTCTAATGAGTACTTACGTGGAGATCAACAGTTCAGAATCCACACAGAAGAGTAAGGCGCCCTCTCAAGTTGAAATGTCAGTCTGAGATATCCTGCGAGATCATGCGCGATAACGAAGCACTTCCCCTGCGGTTCATTTTCAGGTTCCTGGAATTCATTCAGGATGCTTCGAGGGGATTACGGGTCACTTCTACTTCGAAATCTTCTCCGCTACGTCTTTGCGTCCATGCACCTCCACTAGAACGTTTTGTTTAACTTGACGCTTGTCTTCTAAATAACTCAAAAGACCAACTTTCTATAAACCTCGGCATAGATAGTTGGTATATTTATGTATACGATTTTATAAACTGATCTTCTAAAGCTGATGCGAGGTTGGTCTAGGTCTTCGTTGTCGGTATCGTTGTTGTTGTCGTTTGCTGTTTGTGTTGTTGATCGATGGCTGACATTTCGGCGATTTCGCCTTCCTCAGAGCCGTGCTGTTACGAATAGGACTCTCCCAAACAGCAACGATAACAACGACGACAACGATAACGAAGACCTATACCAGCCTCGCATCAGCTTAAGAAGGTCAGTTTATAAGATCATATAAATAAACATATCTTTTAAGCGTTCTTCTACACGGCGACAGAGTGGTCCACCCGTTTTGCCAAAGTATTCGTCTCCATACGTTCCACACGACGTTAGGTACACCGTACCCGAATTCATGCAATTACAGTCGCTACTGCTAGGGGCAAATTAGACAACTCCGCATTTCGCACAAATAGTTATACCAAGGATTACGAACTAGCTGGCTTCATAAAGCGAGTATAAAGAACATTGCTCAGGTAACGAAAGTTTTCGACTGAGTAGATTTCGTGTCAACTTGACCTCTCAAGGCTCTGAAGAACATGAAGGCGCTGGAACGTCAGCTACTGCGAATAAACAAAAGGATGAAAGGATAACGATCTCAGCGTTGATCAATCTCTATGGGATGCGCAATGCATTCGACTTCACTAGGCATCGTTGGAGGTGACTGAATGCACATCTGGCCTTTACAATGAATCGCGATGGCCTATCGATGTATCGAGCCAATGCTGCTATCCTCCCAGACAAATCTGGTACCAAATCACCGATCCCGGAGAGATGGAAGGACTGGTGAGCCACAAGCGCGGGGACCGATCCCACTTGTGTATCACGAGGGGCCTCCGACCATTGCCCCACACGCGTCCTTCGAGAAAACGAACAATAGACCAAGGCCAAATTTAACAAAGAGCAGGTCAATGATGGAAACTCACATTTCCTACTAAAAAGCAGCTGATGTGCCCTCTGCTTTCCATTAGTATACCTGTTTACCTGAAAATTCATCATCTTAGAACTGACTAACGAACAAGTGCTTTGCAATTCAAAAGCGCTGAACCGCTAGTTTCGCATCGTAAACACAAAAATGTGACCAAATCTTTATTAACACAATTATTGTCACAGCACCTGTGTATAACAAGCCCTTGATTAAGTGGATTGTTAGTTTAACAACAATAACAAAATATTACAGCAGGAATGTTACAGTAGGGTGAATACGGTAAAAAAATGAAGGTTCTTGGAGATATTGAAAGACCGTAATGCACAAAAGTAGTACATCAATTAGTTCTACAGACCCATCAGCTCACAAGTAGCATCGTTAGAGCTGATACAATTAGAACAATCAGCTCTATTCACCTATTAATTCACAAGTACAGCAGAAATCGTGGAATTGAAAACAACACATATGCAATGAAGCTTAAAATGGTTTGTCTAAAACCCAGCAGAAGCTTTTAACTTCACAGACAGTAAAACACTCAAATATCTTACGAATGCACTGCATCTACGGATAAGAAAAGGAGAAAGGAACGACTTTCTTCAGTAAGATCGATGAAGCAGGGTCAAGTGATCGAGATCAGGTGGATGAATCCAAATCAAATTTTGAAAGCTCCTATAAAAAAAATGACTCCGAAGAAGAATGTGGGTACACGCGAAGAAGGAATAAAGGGATAAATCGATGACGAAAAGTCATCATAAAACAGGAAAAGTCACAGGCATCTTATATGGGCTTTGTTCAAGCGCTGCTGCTAATAATGAGTTGTCATTCAGGGCATCGTGAGCATGCCGAAAACCAGATTCGATTTCTACTGGAGAAAGTGACTCTTCTGCGTCTAGTCGTTTCGCCTTCGGTGGTGTTAAATTCAAAAACGCGTCCACAAATGCACTTGGTAATAAATCCACTACAGGTATTTCCTTACACGGTGAATACGGCGACTCGGCCCGGTGACGCTTATTAGAACTTCTAGTGCTTGTTCCTACTAAAACTTCGGTCGGCGGAAATGTGGTTTGCAATAAATCCTCAGCAGGTGTAGGTTTCATGTAATCCGATAAATGGTCGCCACTAGGCTCTGTTTTGATAGTAGAAATTAATAGCTGAAATTACTCATAATGTCCATCAGCTAGCAATTATGATCAGATCAAAACATGTCGATTTAAAATGAGGTATTGATAAGATTTTGTGTCATTTTTCTGACTTGGCTGACCCTATGGACCCAATCAAACGGCCATTTCTATTGCTAGTTTTTCACAAACGAAAAGACAGAACAATGTAACTCGAGACTTACATTCTGATTAACAACAATATCGTAAGCTTCGGACTGATAATCGCTCTCAACTATTTGTTTAAGGTCCTGAAACCTATTAGTAAAGCAATGACTGATTGGTAATTTTAATCTTAAAATATAGGAAAAAACCAAACATCAGCTGCAACTGCATCCTCGTTAGCCAAGAGATTTGTTTGGATATGAACGACCTAAGAAATTAGTGGTACGCATATAAATATATAAATATATATACACATAATGTCAATCTTGAATAGAGATGTCTAAAGTGAATACCTCTCTAGGAGGACTCTTCTTCACCGAATGAGCAGATTTCATCACATGTTTCTTGTTCCTGCACGTTGGTATACCCTTGGTACCATCCTCAATTGATTGCAAGTCCTCTGACATTACGAACCCCTCATTAACACATTAGTGAACAACTCTCACCACAGAAAAAAGAAAAAAAATATATTTTACCAGGTCGGGCCATGCCTTCAGTGGCAGCATCCGGATTACGTTCACGCCATTTTCGTATGTCCTGCTCCACTTTGTCAAGTCTGTCCGGATTGATCATCCAAAGGCATGACTTTCTTGTTTGCTGGACCACCGAAAGCTCTTCATCCAATTCAACTTTGCAGAAGCACTTGTTAAGCGAGAGGTTATGACGAACGGAATTTTTCCAACCGGATGGAGCCGTACGAAAGTAGGGAAAGTGCTCTCTGAATATTATGGGACTGAACAGAAAAATCAATTGCTATTTACGTCGAAAAATTACAAAAATCATATATTATAGGTGCTCTAAAGCATTCTCGCTCTTCGTCTACTGCTTCATCCACGTTCTCTTATAGATGCCTGTTCCGTTAATGCTAACAACCCAAGTGAACTGGGAAAAAAAAACCACTGAGGGTTTATCAACCTACAACATGAAAGCATATATTTCCGATACTGTTAGTTGTCCCGTTTCACTATTCTTTAGGGCTAAAGCGATGAGATTTGAGTATGACCATCCTGGTTTTGGATATGGACTTGCCACTGGTGGATTTCTGTCCTTCTTCACCAACTTCGGCCGCGACATCAAATCTACGCTAATGTCTTCAAATTTTGAAACGTCAACCCTTTCCACCCATTCATCGAAATCGTCACAGTTTTCTTCAATAGAACCATAGCGGGTGATATCTTCGTCAAGCCATCGATTCTCTAGATTACTTCTCCCAGTCAAACTAAAATGAGCAAAATCACATACAAAAAATTCTCCTGAGCCATAAAATTAAATTACAGAACGTCTCCAAACAAATCCATAGATCTTACCTAAGTGTTTGCTTAGGCCTCGCGATACTTGCGGTGATGCCATACTGTGTTCCAGTTTTTACCGGTGGAGTTATATCACAGTGTGCTGCGTTATAGGCTACACTCGTTCTGATCTTAGGATGAAAAGAATTTTGAGGAAGTTGTGACTGATTTTGAAGACTACTGCTTGCTTGAACAGTCCAGCTATTACCTAGAAATATTTGTAGGTTCCAAAGTTTTTAGTCGGGAAACCGAACCTTGTAGTTGGTAACGCTTCTTTAAAAAAATAGGAAAAGTGAAACAAAAATAAAAGGATAAAAGGATAAAAGATTCGGCGTTGACATATCCCTGAGGGATGCGCCATGCAGTCGACTTCATTAAGCATTGCTTGGAGGTGACTGAACGCATATCAGGCCTTTATAATGACACGTGGTGGGCTGCCGATGTATCGAGCCAGTGCTGCTATCCTCCCAGACAAGTCTGGTACCAATTTGCCGACCCTGGAGGGATGAAAGGCTTGGTGGGCACGGGGCGCGGTAAGCTATCCCATGTGTATTGCAAGGCGCCTCCAACCACTGCGCTACATGTGCCCTTAGCTGGGAGAAAGAACCTTATAGTTCGTAATGACGCTTCTTTAAAAAATTAAGGAGAGTGAAACAAGGAATAGAAAAAAGAAAGAACTATAAGTCAACAGTACCCCGCAATATACTACTCGCGAAAGAAGTCGCACACACTTTCACAGGATATTCAGCACGATATTGTGAACCGGTTGAACCTTGGGCAGCAGCAGTATTATGCGAGGATTCAGACCTCTTCGTTGCTCTCAAAACGTTTGCCAATTCAGAATACGTCGAGCTGAAGATTATAACATAAGATAAAGATAAAGCTATACAGAACAATCTTCGACTATGTGAGATCCATATGGATGAAAAAGAACAGCGAAAATCCTAGCTCTTCAAGATTTTAATTAGGGAAAAGGGATCAACTACTAATATTATACTCTTTGTAAGCCATTCTTTTCACTATTAAAGTTCTAAACATACTGCTGAAGGAGCGAAATCCCCAATAAACTACTGGAAAGAAGTTATAATTTAGAAAATTTTACTAAAAACTGAATGTATTAAGCCTAAAATCTTTTGCCTAATCTTTCTCATGACAGGATATAATGTGAAATACAACAACAATGATTCTAAGATATTCGCAAAAGTCCAGAGCGCAAGTGTCTGCGGTGGGGAACGAACACGCAAGTACCCTTTCCGGGGGCTAACGTGTTCACCACCATACCATGCGGGTCCTTCATTTCGCCTTTCTCTCTGCCGTGTTTTATAAAATAATTTGTTTAAAGAAATAAAATCTTTATCTTTCGAAGTGCTAAAAACAGAGAAAAAGTTCAGCAAACATGTCAACTCATTACAAACATGAACATACCGTGAACTTCCTAAAGAAGGTTTCACATCGACACCATCAGTCGTCCTGAAACCGTCCAATAACGTCGTACTCCTTGGTTCGCTGTTTGAAACATGTGGATGAATTTGTCCATCTGTTGGTGCTGACCGTAACATCTCACCTCTAGAAGGAAAAAGGAAAAGGATCATAGGGATAAAATATACAAATGCTGAGATATATGCAAAACTCCGAGTTACAAATGTCTGCCGTGGGGACCGAACACGCTATTACGCTTTCCGAGGGCTAACGGTTACACCACCACACCATGTGCGTCCTTCATTTCGCTATCTCTCGCGGTTAAAACGCGGCTAAGAGAAAAATACACAGAATGGACGGAAATTAAGCGAATTTGGACTCGAAAAGAGTGGAAGAGGAACTGGAAGATTCCGGGTACACCACGATGACCAAACCGTTCGTCATGACTCACGCTCAATGTCAAACATGTTTGGACGTGACTTGAACAGTTCGCACAGAGTTAGGGGTAGCAATCCCAGATTTCGATGCAATTAACCACGCAAAAAGAAGTGATTTTTGTTGTAACATTTAGAATTCGAAACACAAAACTACCAAGATTATAGCGTCTACACACGGACCTTCACAATATCAAGTTCTGAGCGATCAATAGTTTACTTTTACATGAAATAACTGTCCAGCAACAAAACTCTGCAACAAAATAGTCATATTTTTACAGAAATGTAGAAAGAATCAATGGAAAAACTTCATTAGCAAACCGTCCAGTTCGTCGAATACACTTTAATTTTGAATGCAACCCGGGAAGTATACGAAATAGAAAAAGTTCGTAGCGTACACCGACTGTTATACAACTGACGACATCGTCGTAAATGGTATACGGATAGGTGCTAATAGTGGTCCAGTAAATCAATAGGATAACTAGGACCAAATGAATCAGTGAGCAGATGTCGACTAAAATCAATACGAACGTTCCAGAAGAAGTTCGATCAATAACAGTAGGAATAAATGCGACGTACTCAAATAGTCGAAGCTCCCGCCAACTAGTAGTTAAGACGACGTCGTCAGGATACTCCTGCGATGCGACCAACCAGTAAGGCACCAGGGAATTTCACACTGGAGATCGTTCAGTCGACCGGCCGATCACAAAGTAACTCTTAAGGTTACTAGTACATCAAAATGTATAGCAAAGGCCACACATCAAATCAGAAAGCAAATCGGATAGTTTTTGGCCGAAACACGTTTTATTCCAACTTTTATAATTTCCACTTCTTTACCAGGTCATATTTTTTAGCGTCTACTAGACGAATTCCTTGTTTTCTGTCCGTTTTTACCACTTTTTTGGCTGTTGCGATCAAGGGAAGTGGGAAATCGATAAGTACATTACCAGTATGGCGCGATATGTCGTGCAGTGATCGGAGACTCCCAGCAATACACATAGGATCGATCCCCGCACCCAGGCCTCACCAAAGCCTTCCATTGCTCCAAGGTCGACAAATTGGTACCAGCCTTGTCTGGAAGGACGGCAGCACTGACTCATATCGCTAGTCCACCGCAAGTCATTGTAAAGGCCAAATATCCATTCAGTCAGCAGTCGAATGCATCACGCATCCTTCAGGGATTGACCTACTCCCGAGAGCTTTATCCTTCATATTAACATTAAGTTTTTTTTTGACTAGCAAACAAGGAGAAATGATAGCTGGTATAGATTTGGGCTGTAGTCTACCTTATGTCATTTGGTATCAAGCCGGTCACCGACGAAGCTAGTGCTGTTCCTTCAGCTGTAGAATAAGCGACCTGAGTGAGTAGAAACCGAACTTGTTTTTTTTCTCATTGTCTTTACTGCTTTCAATTGGAATATCAATTCTATCTATAGGTAATTATATTTATGTATAATATTGTATTTCCTCCCAAAGGTTTACAGCCTCATGGTGGCTGGGAGGTGTTCCTGGGTGTCCGACTGCGATGTACAGCGGGGAGATTTATCCCCCTGGTAGGATCTCCCAAGCTGAAAAGAAGCTCGGCGTTTCCATTAGGAAGCCTAGCTAAGAGTTAGCCGATACCAGGATCCACCACCGTCTCCTGGTATAAGGTTTAATATGAGCCGATATATGTTAGTTTCTAGTTCAAAGCAGCCGTTTTCGGACGAGATACATTGCACTTCAATGCATCCCGACGTTACGTCTTAACTTCTATAATGATGAGATATTTGCAAAACTCCGGACAGCAGGTGTCTGCGGTCTGCGGTGGGGAACGAACGCGTTATTGTCCTTTCCAGGGAGTGACATGTTCACCACCACACCATGCGTGTCCTTCGTTTCGCCTGTCTCTCAGCTAGTTCTATCGATTTCTGCCATCAGCAATCACCCGTCAGCGGGATCGATCTGGAGAGCCCAAATCGGCATTGAACCCAGTTAAGCTGAGGCTATAGTTATAATCACAATCTTAACCTTTTTATTTACTGCCTATTCTTTTTAACACACCCCTGCCGTTAAAAAGAATAGGCAGTAAATAAAAAAGGTTAAAATTGTGGTTACGCCTTAATCTGGCCAAAAATTTACAATAAAATACTGCGAATTATATTGGAATCGGTTTGAAGTTCCAAACAGTAAGTATTGTCCATATGTGATCAATTAGTAGCACACAACGAGTTACCTATGAGTATATCTGCACTTTCCTCCCAACGGTTTACCGCCTCATCGTGGCTGGGAGGTGTTCCTGGGTGTCGTACTGCGATGTACAGCGGGCGATTCATCCCTTGGCAGGGTCTGCCAAACTGAGAAGGAGTCCGCTGTTTCCATCAAGAAGCCTAGCTAAGAGTAAACCAATACCAGGATCCACCACCGTCCTGGTATCAAAGTCGCATGGTGGTAAATCTCCCTCTGATCCACAAGGGCTGCGACTGCCTATGGTGGTGAAGACCTGGGGCAGACTTTGGCCAGGCTGACCTCGGGACTCCAGGAAACCATAATGGCTTAACCAGCAAATCTCCAAAAATGGAGATTGTACTGGGGCCCTCACAACCAGTGAGAACAGGCCATTCAAGTATCAAGTATGTCTGCACTTCATAGCACCTTCTAGAAAATTCTCCACAGCTAATTCTTACCGAAATACGAATGACTCCATTATTTCTATCACAAAATAGCCTTTAATGTGACAGCGTTTGGCGATTCATAGAAAGGTTACAAAAGCTTCACTAGCTTCATTTGATGATTTCACTATGAAATTGAAGCAGATGAGTACAAGATCCTCGAGACGACTAAGACTTAAGATAGCGCCCGACACATTCCGCTTAACATTTTGATGAAGAGTTTTTTTCTTCCAAATACACAAATGCACAGAAATTGGGGCGGTTAGCCTCTCGCCAGCACAATCTCGGCGTCCCATGAAAATCGTTTCCTTTAATCGGACAACTGAAAAAAAATAAAAAAAGGAGAAAGCTTTCGACGTTGATAAATCACTGAGGGATGCGCCATGCATTCGAGTCCATTAAGCACCGTCGGTGATTGAATGTATGCTTGGCCTTTAGTCATGGTGGCCTCCCGATGTATCGAGCCAGTACTGCTATACTCCCAGACAAGTCGGGTAACAATTTGCCGGCCCCAGAGGGATAGAGAGCTTGGTGAGCGTGGGTCGCGTGGACCGACCACATGAGTATTGCAGGGCGCCTCTGACCACTGCGCCACACGCCAACACGACAGCTGTCGACAAGAATTGAACCCGTATAGCTGGATCTTAAAGCTGAGTATGGTGATGCTTTCTTTTACCTATGCTCCAACATCAAATTACCACGGAAGTGAGGCGATGCCATTGTGTGTGAACTTGGAGGAGTTCTACAAGGAAAACCGTACCTTCGATAAGGACATTATTGGTGGCAATAATGTTAAAATTTGCCCCAGAAATATCTCTAGATAATTTCACATCTTGACCCACTGAAGAGATGAAACGCAAAATAGGTGCGAACAACACTAAGTGGGGAGCCCTAGCAATAGCACCATTACCTCAGCCGTTTTTTTAGACAAGAACCCAGTAATGAAGTTGATGTTAAATTTCGGATGTTTACGAATGAAACTTTCAAAGTCTTTAATCACTATCGCGCGAAAAGATACAGTTCAAACCTCACTGCAGTGCAAAAACATGGTATGGCGAGAGATACGAGAGCTGATAAGATTGAAAAAACATAAGACTATCCGTTGGTGATAAGGATGGAGAGTTTGTTGTAATTCCCTACCAGTTAGATGTTGAGATAACGAAAAAGCATCTTGAAGATGCTTCACTTTATCGCCCATCATCTGAGAAGGAGTTTAAAAGTAAATACCGGAAATTGAACCACGAATGAGCCAAAATGGCAAGAGCTGCTGGTTTAAAACCATCAGTTATCTCTCAACTAAAAGTTGACTTACCAACATGTCCCGTCTTGTACTTGCTTATAAAAACTCATTAAGTTAGTATCTAGCGATGATCTTGCGTCTACCGATCCATCATTGTTTAAGGTTAGACCAATCATTAGCTGTGTAGACGGGCCAACGGATAGGATAACATGGTTTTTAACCCTAATATTTAACCAGTTGTTGAAACACATTCCAGCCCATCTTACGAATAACCAGATGTTTCTGGATCGTCTACGTTCAGCGCAGCCCAGCAGTGCGTACGTGATGGAGTCGTTCGACGTTAGCGTCCCTCTATACAAACGTGTCGAATGACTCCGCAATGCAAGCCATATTCGAACTCCTGATGCGACACGAAGGAGAAATAAACATGTATGGCTTCAAAATAGAGCAGTTGATGGCACTCTTGAAAGAATGCTTGAGCTGCTCAATCTTCGGATGGTCCGGAAGCTAGCTACTACGCTCAAATAAGAGGGTTGGCAATGGGACAGCGACTGGCACTAAGTCTTGCCATTGCGTTTATGTCTAAGATGGAAGCACCAGTGACCGATCTCGGGCCGTTACTCTACTGTAGATATATAGATGACTGTTTTGTCCTTTGCTGAACACAAGAGGAAATGGACAAATGTTTCGAGTTGTTGAACGAACAGTCAGGGTATATTAAGTTTACCCGAGAGAAACCGAAAGACAACTGGCTTCTATTCCTGAACGTCCAAATTAACCTGTCAGAAAATGGCTACATTACGAATTGGTACCGAAAGGTAAGCAGTAAAAACATCTTGGTTCATTATCTCTCCTCTTACCCCTCTCACACGAAAAGGGCGCTGGTAAGAAACATGTGTCGAACAGCAACCAACGTGTGCACGGGAAGAGAGCAGAGAAAGGAGTCCCGGAACTTGGCACGACAAATAGCCATTTCTAACGGCTACAGAATTGTAGCTCGGGATAGGTGTAGGGGAAATCCTAGGCCCCCCAAACGACAATTCTAGCGATAAAAAGGTCCCGTTTATCCTACCCTTCATCTCAAATGATGTAAGTGCAGCTATAAAACGCTGCTTAAGAAGGGCGGGCTTAGAGAATTCGGTAAACGTAGTTGAAATGCCACCGAGTACTCTTAGGCACCAATTTGTTCGTAACCCCCTATATGACCGTCTATGTGCAACGCAAAATTGCATAATTTGCCCCTAATGGTAGAGAAGGTGGTTGCATGAGCTCGGGTACAGTTTATCTGATCTCCTGTAAGGCGTGCGGAGACAGAATACATTGGCGAAATGGGTAGACCACTCTGTGTCGTGTCCGCATAAAAAGAACACCTAGTCGGCAAACGTAAACCAAATACCCCATTAGGCACGCATAGGAGCCAGAGACATTACGCGGAGGACTTTGAAGTATGGGTCACGATCCTCGCACAGGAACCGAGAACACAAGCGCGCAAAACTCTCGAGGCGTTCTGGATCAATTCCAGAAATCCGAAAATGAACTGCAGGGAAGAATGCTTCATTGTTACGCGTGATATTGGGTAGTATATAAGCCTGTTATTCTGATGGGAAGGGCACATTACGCTTCCATGTGAATTCTGTGCTGTTATTCTCCACGCAGTATACTCAGTGGAAAACTCATAGAAAGCGGTGAGTGTGTAAAACTATTCTATGTTCAATGTGGTTAAAACCTTGGTTTAGCGTTTTCTCTGTTTGGTTATGGAGGTGTTTGGCCGAATAGATTGCTGTCAACTTGACCTTTCCAGGCTCTGAGGAAGGCGAAATCTTCCGAAACGTCAGCTTCTTCGTGAATAAAGAATAAATAACACCTTGCGTTTGCTCAACAAGAATACGAAGAATTGCTCTCTCAATCTCCTAAACCCGAATAAAATAGTTACCACAGTGACATCAATGGAGAGTGGAGGACGCAGTTCATACCGATCTCTTCAACAGTTCCAACCAGCTGTTCTTTTCCATGCATTGGTGAAGATGAATGTTCTAGTCTTAGTTGTTCTTCCATAGAAAGTTCGATACACTATTTCGTCGGTGAAAAGTTTAACATCGTCCTATCCTGAGAATATCAAAGCCGATCATCTGAACAACCAACCGTATTCCCTCAACATATTGCCAAGAGTTCCCAGACCTACCAGAAGTACATGTATGTCAGTCGAAAACAAGCAATTCAAATAGAAATAGGTGTTGTGCTATCAAATTTGTGATGAGATATATATGGTCTCGTGATTGTGCCTTGTAATCATGTTCAGCAGCAAGTCGTCATTTGAACAATAACGACACTTCAATCATGGTTAAGCAACCATTAAGCTTACTACATTAATTTGGTTTGGTAGTGAAATTGATGTTGTAGCTGGTAGCGCGTTGTCTTACAGCTAAATCTAGTAATGACTCCAATTTAGTACATAGTACAGACCAAACTATTCGGCAGAATCATCGGCACGAGGGTTGATGTTATCTTTTCTTATCTTCTCTTATCCATTTTTTTATCACTCTGTTAGCCTTCACATTAGAATTGGTTTTCTTAACATATTAGGACTGACACTGTTTATTCATATAGTTACAATTTCTAATTTACCTATGCATATCACGCTAATAGGTATCAAGCAACAGCTTAATTCAGCTTGGAAACAGCGTGGAAAATTACAACACCTCAGCAATAGAACTACTAGACATTCCTACAACTGAATTTATGCTGAATCAGTGATCTTCTTCTTGAGGAATTGAAGTTTTTCAGCAGTAGAGGATAATGGTGATAAATCACTGTGTAGTACAACAATTGGTTTGATTCCTTTATGCCGTAATAATCTCAAAGCGAGTTGATCCCAACCAAGTAATGTATTTTCTTCTGAACGTATAGTGTCTGTGCTGACCTAGAAATGTTGTGATTAAACAGTGCACAAACACAGGAAGACGTCTTACTAACAACACCACTACTTAATTACTTAGATAGTTGGATGGCCTTTCTTTACGTGTTGTGTGGGTCCCAGCATAATTTCCACTCTTCTCTCCCGCAACGCCCATTGAAATCGTCGCCATTTACGAGTGCAGATGGTTGACGTTAGCCACGAGTACGTCCGCCATCGTTTGGGTGGTCATTCAGAGGAGGCTTGCATTCTCTTGAAGTCCACTCCACTGCTCTTTTCGCCTATCTGTTATCTGTTCTTTTTACCAAATGACAGGCACATGTGTGTTTCGCTATCAATGCATATTCTCCTGGATCCCGAAGACAGAATAAGTTTCGAAGATTTGAGATAGGTTTTGAAGATCTGAGCTACTTATTCCGTCTGGCGTTGTCAGTGCCTGTTAAATTTCAAAAGACAACGTTCGAGCACTCTGTGGGTGGTGCACAGACTTCTTGACGTGATTGAAGTATCAATCCACGTTTCTCCTGCACAACAGAGCGCTGAGAGGACTGCAGAATCGAGAAGATGAGCGTGGAGTTTCGACTACGTTAGTTGGTTGGTGGCTTCCTTGAGTGGCCCAAATGCGGGCCATGCTGCTCTCCGTCTTCTGTCAAATTCTCACTGCGTTGTTCTCCATGTTCATTGAGCGTCCAGCGTACACATACAAGGTGGTTTCTGTAGTCAGAGAACTGCCTAGTTCGATTTGTTCACCCTCGCACCATGGATTCTTCATGAACTGGGTCTTTGTCCTACGTACGCGCAGTTCAATCTTTTTTCCCGCCTCGCTGAGATCATTAACCATGGTCTCTGCTCCACTGGTTCTCCTCAAAAAGATAAAGACGATATCAGGGAAACGAATATTTAAGAATTTTCCACTAATATGTATGCCTTTCTCATTCCAGTCGAGTGACTTCATTATCCACTGCAGTGCGGCACTGAACAGCTTTGGCGATATTGTGTCCCTTGCCGAACTCCTTTTCCTATGTGTATGGTAAGAGGCCGATGGAAAAGCTCTATTTTAGTAGAGCAGTTCCGATAACATTCAGATGGAGTTCTTATATAGGACGTGTCCAATCCTTGGTCAGCGAATGCTTATAGGGTTGCATTCGTTTCGGCGTTGTCAAACGCATTTTCACAGTCAACAAAAGTTAGAAATAGGGGCGAAAGTATTCCCGACAAACTTCGATGACACTGGACACTGTTTGAATGTGGTCCATGCAGCAGAATCCTTGTCGAAACACTGCTTGCACAACTGGTTGTGCCTCATCTGATGGCTTTCATATGCGCGACAGGATAATCTTTGTGAAGAGCTTGTAGAGTACACTTAGTAAACATACCTCAAACTCCGGAAGCATATCGGACGGTAGTCACGAAGATCCCTTTGGTCACCGTTCTTGGGTATGACGCACGTGCACGAGGTACTCCACTGTTCTGGGAATTTTCCTTTCTAAATGTAAGAAAGATATCATGTGGAGTTGCCATAAGTACTTGTAATTTGTGTCCACCGCCTCTAAGGAAATCGGCGGTGATATTGCCTGGTCCTGAAGCTGTGCCTTTCTTCATGTTTTCTATCGCAACTCGAATTTCGGAAGGTAGAATACCGCGCGATCTTTCACCAGTGGAGATTTCGGAGACCGGGCGAGGATTCGTGAGCAGAAAAGATTGGTGCAGAACCTCTCCATTACCAACCCCATATCACGGCGTATGTAGTGATAGTCCCATTTTCGTTCATTAGGGCGGATAGCGAAACATTATATTCGCAAAGACATCCACGGCACTTCTTCGGACTGGATCGCTTTTGAGCTGTTTCTAAAAACTTTTTCCGCCTCTACCGATGTAAATCCTCCTTCAAAGCTCTTATACAGGTGACATTTATTATCAGCCGTGTTAGATATGTTGCAGTAGGATCAAGCTTCGGTTTCCTTTCCTTTTCGAACAACTCCTTAGTCGTTGTGGATACGTGGTCAGAACCTCTTGTTTGTGCAACTGAGCAGCGAATTAGCATAGGTTTTTACTCCTTCGACAAGCAGCGCATAGTCCTTAGTTGGGTCCACATTTACTTGCAAGCCATATGAGCAGGACTTTATTGAGAATATCCTCATACATATACATACTATACACGATTTGTTCTGTTTTCTTTGACGATGACAGATGTTATTCTCCACCTCAGAGCTGTAGCGAATCCTCGCAAGGAGAAGACGGTGATTGCATCCAGTACACAAACGAGGTACCACTGAAGTGTCAAAAAGGTACCATTTTCTCTTTTTGAAAATATCGTCGATCTCCGCATGAGTCGTGCCGTTGGGAGACTCCTATATCTATCGGCGATTTTTTTCTCTTTTTGAAAAACGAATTTCCATTGAAGGGACCCGCTGTGGACTGGGGTCCTACAAGACGGTTCCCATTCTCACTTCGTTCTCCTATTCTGTATCTCCTTACCCTATGTTGATTTTCGTTATGCGTTCCTAATTTGGCGTTAAAGTCTCCAACAACGAGTTTATAGTTCGCCCTCATCAGCTGTATCAGTTGGTGATTAATAGTTGATGGTTGTGACTTCTTTTGACGCGCATGTTGTAGACGAAGAATGGCTAAGCAATGTGATAGGACTTCGTATGAAGTGAATAGAAAGAAAATGATGTGTGTGCTAGATGGGTGTACGATAAAGCCAATGTTTCCGACACTTCGTAATGGAAATTTCCACGAATGACAAGGGTTCCTTAATGTAACTGGCGTATGTCGGCCTTCCTGTTTTTCGTCTGTTGCAGGGCGATCACACGGAGTTTGATGCGATCAACAGCCTCAAGAAGAGAGTAAAAGTCGGCGTCTGAAGAAACTGTTTTGGCATTACAGGTGCACGGCAAGAACCAGTCTCCACGGCGAGTCAACAGCTTGCTCGTTTTGTTTATTATCGGCTTGTTTAGTTTGATTTAGATAATAGTGACTGAATGGGTCGGACAGTGCAGTGGTAGTGATGTCGATTGCCTCGAGTACGATGCTGGCTCGACCAAGGCCCCAGCTCACCAAGCCTCTCACTATCCCGGAGTCGGGAAACTGGTAGCAGACTTGTATACGAGACGTCCGTTCTCTGCAGTCCAAGTCAAAATGCTCTAGTCTGGCTATCTCAGGACTCCAGAAAGAATCCACTTGACCAGCGTTTAACGACATCCACGACAAAGGGAAATTTTCAAGCAGCTGGCGAACCCACATGCAAGAGAGGACCTAAGTGGATCGTGTATGCGAGGAAACGAATTGAATGCAAGAAATGCTGGAATCCGCACAATAGAGGTAAAGAAAGGCTCGTGTAAAATAAAAAAAAAAACTGGATAATTTACCAAGCTCAGCACTAATACATTAGAATGACCAAACCTGACGCGTTTGACCCCAACCAAAGAAAATGATGGGCCGTGGCACGCTTTCCCCCCATTTGTTTATTGCAACAAGACGAGTGCTACCCTTAAAAAATAGGCGATTTAAAAACAGAGGTTACACGTACTGATTGACTTTGGACTTTCTGACATAGAATAGGACGATTTCTCCCAATACTTCATAGAAAATATATGAAGCTGAGGCTTACCTGCTCGCATACGATCCGCGCATCAACTAACACTCCGACCTTATCAATACAAGATGGAGAAATATGCGTCGATGGGGATCCCATCTTGAACACAACATCGGATAAAAAACGATTGCACAGTTCTATTTCGTCCTTCCCATACTTTATAAGGCGGGCAAGGCGCGTCTATATGTTCGCAGTTACGTTAATACGAATAGACGACATTGGAAAACGTAACACCATTGGTAGCGTTTCCGGTTTAAACAATGACTAGATTATTCTAAGAAAAAAGATTTCGGAGTTGAGAACTTACCATTTCATCATCGAACTTGATGAAGGGTGTCAGATCGGACAGCTCTAAACTGGGACCACAGTATGCACTCTCAAGATCGACTTGAGCACATGTATTAATCTGCATCAGCTTCAAAGCTTTGAATAAACGGTCCCCCCACTGATCTGGAAAATGGGATGTAAACAATGTACCATAATGTGGAAAGTGTCTTCGATTTCAAATACACGGCGACCATCAAAAGGATGAAGCTCTCGGCGTTGATCAATTCATGAGGGATGCACCATGCATTCGACTTCATTAAGCAACGTTGGAGATGAATATCTGGCCTTTACAATGACTCGCGGTGGCCCACCGTGTATCTAGCCAGTGCTGCTATCCTCCCAGACAAGTCTGGTACCAATTTGCCAACTACAGAAGGATGGAAGGCTTGGTGAGCATAGGTCGCGTGGATGGACCATATGTGTATTGCAGGACGTCTCCGACCACTGTGCTGCATGTGTAGCTACGGTGACCATAAGCAATACTAAATTATCAAAAATTCCAGTACCTCCCCAAACGTACAGTAAGCGCTGTGCATCGCTTAAACCTAGGTGACTGTATTTTGATATAAACTTGTGCAGATACTTACGTGGACGAATGCAATAGTTGAAAAATAAAATCTTTGTTTAAGACGGACTCCACCAGCGCTGGAGAAAGAGCTCGGAAATACGCTAGAGAGTAAACAGTGCTGAGCCAAACATTTTGAGAATTTGCTAATTCCGGCCGAACCCGTTTCGAAAGTACCAAGGCCGCAGGACGGCATTCCTCAATACCATTTCTCGCCATTCCTGAGACAACAATAGACAGGGATTCAAGAGGAGCCTCATCGACATGGTTGTTCACCCAACGAGCGAGCGCACTCCAGGCCATCATCTCACCAAATCGCAGCCTAAAAGTTTTATTTAATAAGTTAGGCACAGAGCTGCTTTAAAAAATAGGATAAAAAACAATAAACGGCTCACAAAGTCCTGACCGTAGAAATTGCTTGTATGCTTGGATGGCCCGTCTTCACAGGATTTGGAGGCCTTAGCATAGCTTCCATTCTCCAGAGATTTGCTGGTTTGGCCACTGCGGTTCCCTGGAGTCCAGAGGTCAGCGAGGCTAAAGTCTGCCTCAGGTCGTTACCACCACAAGCAGTCGACGCCCTCGTAGATCAGAGGGAGATTTGCCACCATGTGACCAGTTTGATATCAAGACGGTGGTGGATCTTGGTATTGGTTTATTTTTAGCTGGGCTTCCTGATGGAAACACCAGACTCCTTCTCAACCTGACAGACCCTGCCGAGGGGATGTACATCCTTGCTATGCATCGCAGCACAACACCCAGGAACACCACCCAGCAGCGATAAACTGTACATTGGAGATCACTGTACAACAGAATTGTGAAAAAAAAAGTCGTGCAGAGATCAGACCTACTGAACGAATTCACAAGAGACGAGACATCCGCCCAGTTATCAATATTATTAACGTCAACTAGGAGATCTTTCGCCACGCGCCGTTGCACACGGGCATCGAAGTAGCTGAGCCTGGCGCACGATGCAACTAATGATCCCAACTGTCGTACAGACAAGGTAGTCTGATGACTGCAAATTCTTCCATTTAATGAAGCATTGAGAACAAATTCATAGTTCAGGGATAGATTTATACGAAAATAAACTAACTCTGTAATTCGTGCGGATAAAACTGGTAGCAGCTTCTTATCACGATATCCCCGCTCAGCAAACTTATTCATCAGTGAACACATTTCACCAAGGGTAAGTGCACAACAAGACAGATCACTACCAAGTAACTGAATGGTTTTCTCGGCAGCAGCTTGTGACACTTTCTTATCGTTCAAATCCCAATGACTGAGTATGGCAATCAGAATATTCGCACTGTCAACGTGCCTTAAATAACAAGCATATTGAGTAAACACAAAGATGATATTGTGGCCATAAAACGAAGCATGGACCGTATTTGAGAAGCTAGTACTTCTTGCAATACTGATATTACTTCTTCTGGCCAAACATAACCAGCCCGATGGCTCGCTATCAAGAACGGTACTACCGAAGAAATTGAGAAGTCCGCTTCACCTAGAATAGTTATTCATTACGAGAAAGTGTGGAAAGACAACCACAATGATGCTGAGATATTTGCAAAATGGCGGACCGTCGGCGTCTGCGGTTGGTAACGAACGCGCTACCACCGTTTCCGGGGAGTACGCGTTCACCACCACACCATGCGGATCCTTTGTATAGCCTGTCTCTCAGTTAGTTTTCTGTCGACCAGTGCCATCAATGCCGATTTGGATGGTTCAGATCAATCCCGTTGATGGATGAGTGCTGATGGCACTGATCGACAGAAAACTCGCTGAGAGACCGACGAAACAAAGGATCCGCATAGTGTGGTGGTGAACGCGTTAGCCACCGGAATGGGTAATAGAGTATTCGCTCCTCACCTCAGACACCTGCGGTCCGGAGTTTTGCAACTATCTCGGCATCATTGTGATTGTACCACAGATAACGCCCTGCCGTGAAAATTGTAAAAGGCAGTAAATAAAAAAGTTAATGTTGTGGAAAGACAGTTCTGAGTTGCTCTTACCGATCTTTTCCAGAAACTTTTTTTCAAAACTCTGAAATATCTTCTCTTCCTTGAGATCAAGCTCAAGAAAAATAGTCAGAATAGCAATGAGATCATCATTCACAACCATGTTTGCTATATTGGCATCACTTGATTCCTTTCCGTATTTCTTTATGAAGTCATGAGCAGCTTTTCTATCCCTGAACAATGTAAAGGAAGCTTTTAGTATCCTCAAATAACCAGACAATGAGAATTGGTGCGCATTCTTTCTTGCCAACTGAAAGAAAATGTCTCCTAGTAAATGAATACTATCCTTACTATCGCTTGTTGATAATACTATGAAGTAAGCTTACATTCTTAAGGTCTTCAACGTTAGAAATATCCGTGAATGGAGAGACTGTCCATTGTATGGGAGAAATCTCATTCTCCGAAGATAACAATTCGACGAGATCTTCAAGATAATCTTTAACACTTTCTTTAAATGCAGTCGCCTTCTTATGTCTCTATTCAGAACATAAAGGGTAAAGGTAAAGGATAAAGGATAAAGCTCTCAACGTTGGTGAATCCTTGAGAGATGCACCATGCATTCGCCTTCAAAAGCATCGTCGGTGATTGAATGCATCTCCGGCTTTTGCACTCGTGGTGGCCTACCGTTCTATCGAACCAATGCCGCTATCCTCCCAGACAAGTCTGGTACCAATTTGTAAACCCCAGAGAGTTGGAGAGCTTGGTGGATCTGAGGCGTAGGGATCGATCCTGTGCGTATTGCAGGGCGTCTCCAACCACCGCACTATAAGCGCCCTCTCAGTATCCGCGTCTGTCAGTCAGAACATGACAACAACTATCACTTCTAAACGAATACACCTTTTAGAGGGTCCTCCGACGAAACTGCAGCAGTTGTAGTACCAGTTGCCGTATTTCTCCTCAAAATAGCGCGCGAGTAACTGACATAAACTTGAAGTCCACGTCGTAACATGCTCTCTTCAGTAACAGCCCCAACTAGTACGAGATGTGTTAGACTTGCCTAAAAACACCTGAAAAGATGGTTCCTTGCTCTTAAGAATGCTTCGAATCAACGAGTGGAATACCAGTGATACGACCAAGTAAACAAGATTGTAACTTTTATTCTAAGAAAAAAAAACACCTGTTAAAAGCAACAATCAAGTCAAGCCCAAGTCAAATGATCAATCAAGTCTCAACACATTAACGAAGGTGGGATTCCTAGAAATCCATAATCTCCACAGAAATGTAAAAGAGAACGAAACATGAGCAAGGAATGATACGTGGCGACAGTCCACATCCTATCGGAATAGATAAGGACTACTTTCTATTTGATTAATGACTGCTGCACAAATACATTCGTGTACTCCTTTGCAGGTATCTTTTGCCGAAGCCATTAGAGCCGGAAGATGTTCCACGTGCACACGGTTCTGTAGCTCAACTAAGACCACTTCGTCTTCACCTCTTAACGTCGCTAATGTTATACGTGGAAGAAGATCACTTTCCTCCCTCTGGTTCACATCAACAACCGGTTGACCTTCTACGATACTACAAGTTGCTGCCGCAACTATACCCTTCATGGGTATCCCTGCGTCAGCCATAGCTAATGAAGCCGCGTTTACGCAAGCAGCGAGATGTGAGCCATCGCCCTTCAAACGGATATCACTCCAACTATTTGAAATATAGAAAAAATTGAATGCAAGGGAAGTTCCAAAAGTCTGGTGGTAACATACAACTAAGCTTATCATGGTCAATACCTGAATGACCTGACAGTAGATATCGATTTCAGATAGTGGGTATAGATGAGTGAGCAGTGTTGCTTCGAACGTCTTCTCGATCAGTCGTTCTATTTCCATAGACTTACGATCAGCACGACTACGCTGCCTGCGCTCGACCCCAGCAAAACGAGTGATGCTCAAAATGACTTTCCATTTTGAGAAATATGAAAATCATGTCCTTTTTAAACGCAGAAATAGAAATACTCTAATGGAATAGAAACCACAATATAAGGACCAAATAAAAGGATAAAGCTCTCGGCACAATCCCTGAAGGATGCGCCATGCATTCAACTTCATTAGGCATCGTTGGAGGTGACTGAATGCATATCTGGCCTCTACAATGACTCGCGGTGGCCTATCGATGTATCAAGCTAGTGCTGCTGTACTCCCAGACAAGTCTGGTACCAATTTGCCGACCCCGGAGGGATGGAAGGCTTGGTGGGTCTAGGGTGCGGGGGTCGACCTCATGTGTACAACAGGGCGCCTCCGACCACTGCACTACAGAACAGCTTCATGACAAATACTCACCTGAAGAAGCAATTAATAGCACAGCGATCTTCTAGCTGACGAGACTTCTTGCCATCAAATGGGCCGTAAACAGCACAAAGAACCTTAGTGTTTCCTTGCTCAAAAAAAGCTGAACCGTCTGCATCAGGAATTGTACCAAGAGTAGCAGTAATATTACGTATTTGATGTGGTCTTCTGCCATCAAGACGAAACCCATGCTCAGATACTATGTTCATTGTTTGAAGTGATTAACAGATAAGGCAAACCTAAACAAGACACGATTCATCAAAAATTAACCGCCTCATCGTTGCTGGGAAGTCATACAGGGTGTGGGGCTGCGATGTACAGCGGGGGATTCACCCTGCACCCACCTCCCACCGTTTCCATTAGGAAACTCAGCTAAGAGTGAACCAATACCATGATCCACCACCGTCCTGGTAAGTCGCATGGTGGCAAACCTCCCTTTGATTCACAAAGGCGGCAACTGCCTATGGTGGTGAGCACCTAGGGCAAACCTTGGCCAGGCTGACCTCGGAACTCCAGGAAATCACAACGGCTAAAGCAACAAAACTCCGAAACAATGGAAATTATGCTGGGACCAGCACAACCATTGAAGACGGGCCACCCAAGAATCCACGTAACTAATGAAGTATACCTCAACCAGTGCGATTCTCCTCCAATATAGGAAACTTCTCTACTTCTTTCCTAACTTTTCTGCCTCCTTTGTAGAAGTGGCGACAGCCTTTACCGTTTCAGTTGGTGTTGCTTCTCCTTGTTTGAAGAGAATCTTTGGCGCTTGTTCTGCGAATACTAGCATTAGACGACGATTGACTCGCATCTGCTTGTCAATACCTACAAGTAAACGAAAAAAAAGCTCAAGAAGTATGCATTGATGGAATATAGGCAGTACAAAATGCAATCCTACCACTCACATCGCATAACACAACCGTCTTCTGCTACGGTCAAATTAGGCGAGTTATACTCACGAATGCAGGAACCGAAACACTTCTCCGTTAAAATATTGTAAACACTGAGAAACTCTCGAAGCTGAAAGAATTCATTACTACAAAGGACAAAAGATAGAGCTCTGCGTTGATCTATCCCTGAGGGATGCGCCATGTATTCCACTTCATTAAGCAGTGCTGGAGGTGATTAAGTGTATATCTGGCCTTTACAATGACTCACTGTGACCTACCGATGTATCCAGCCAGTGCTGCTATCCTTCCAGACAAGTCTGGTACCAATTTGCCGACCCGGAGGGATGGAAAGCTTGGTGAGCCTGGAGCCCGGGGATCGATCCCATGTGTATTACAGGGAACCTCCGAACACTGCGCTACGCATGCCCCTCCAATACTATAAATAAGGAAGACAACAAAGTTGGATGGTACGCACCTGTTGTAAATCCTGGTGTTGGAAGCTCATAAACAGCGTTTGAGGTAATGGTTCCTGTAAGATAAAAACGGTCTCCGGTTGAATCCAGGGTTATGATAAGTTGAAAATTATGACATAAATCGAGATCTAGCCAATATGACGTGATCAAATATTGTCAATCGTTTCGTATTTACTAAACGGCCAACATAAAACTCTCACCGAACGATTTTTTATGAAAACAAATGTAACACTATTTATTTAAAACCTATGCTTTTCATTGCTCAAGAGGTACAACTAGTAGCCTGCGAGTGCAATTTCACTAAAAATGACCATCTTTAATGAGTGAGGGACGAAAATCACAGGAATTCAGCACGAAAACCCCGGCTAGGGTTTCACGAAGGGTCATCGGACTGATAATGGAGCAAGCAGTTGATTTACGCCGGAGATCATCAATCATCATCATGAAAATGGACCTCTCAGCACTAGTTCGATGAATTTCTTTCAGGATACTCATCTTTGGTGAGCAAATTGATTACCTATATCCATAACCCTAAAACCACTTAGTTCTACTCTCGCCAATTAGTAAGGATACCCGCAGAATACCAGCAGGTAACGGTGCTTGCGGCTTCTCGTCCGTAAGAAAGAAACTTTCTGAATGGGACATGCGCCGAAGTGGATTGGAGCACGTCATCATAATCGCGAAACTGAATCCTATACCGGACGACTAGAAATCAATGCATAAAATGAAGGCGAACTTTGTCGTTATGACCTCTATACACTTCGCAGATGCATATTGTATTAAACATTTACTACTTACGTTGTTGTTTAACTGCTTCCCATGTAATGTTCTTTGTAACACTTATCTGCTGTTAAGGCAAGGGAGCCGTTCCGTTCTACTTCATGAGTGCAAGCACTGACATTCTGCCACGGATGCAACCCGAAATGTCACCAAAGCAAACCCGAAAATCGTTACCAAGCGCAGATGGATCGTCAAAGGTGCCAGTCCTGACGACGATGATCGTCGTCAGCAGTTGACGAAGATCGTCGTCAGCAGTTGACGACGTCCGACGACGGAGAGGATCTCTGTATCAAGGCATCCGAAGGCGGTAATCGAAGCTAACAATCTGGTGACTGCTGCAAAGGTTCCAGAAGAGAACCTTAACTGCTCAAAAATCACAGTGAACCTGAGGTGTCTGCAAAACTCAGATCTGTTCTCAGATTCGAACCAGTGAGTACCGTTTCCGGTGGCTCACCGGTTACCCACTACACTGAGTCTTCGTCCTGCCTTCCTCTCAACCAGTTTTTTCCTTTACTGAGTAATAGTTCGTCATCTGAAAGATACTGTGTTTGTAATTGGTTCCATAAAAGTTGGAAAGGCTGATCAATAGTTGGAAAGTGGCTTGTCCTTCTGTTCAGATTGGAATCATAACTTTCTCGTTTTTCTTTTGTGTTTTCTTTTTCTTCTTTCCTAACCTGTCCGTTTTTTCTCTTTTGAGCGCTGGTCCAAGGAAGTAAAGCACTGATGTAGTTGCCGCTCCAGAAAGATTTTTTACTTCCTTCGATTTTTACTATTCATATCTTAAAGTATCGTGTTAGACTATCTATTTCAATGGTATTTGTGACTATCATTACTATTAAATGTTACCAGTATAGCTTAAAAGTATGGTTTGTCGTGATCCTTTTATGATAGGGAGTTTCATTTCCTTTCTGGTCCGGTCGTCTTTTGGTGTTCAGCCCTTCTACGGCTCCTCAGTTCCAGTTTTATCAACTGAACTCTTTTCAAACCATATAGTAAGATAAAGCTTCTGAAACCATCGAAGAGACAACTGGTCCTGCTGCACTACTGCCAGAAAACCATGGCGCTTAAGTGAGGTTTTTTTAAACAAAAAACTTGATGGTCGTCTCATATGTCCTTCAAGTGTTGTTCATTATTTGTACTGCCATGGCAAATTCCTGGTTAAGTACTAGATTCTTTAGTTCCTGAAAGTGTTTCCATGTGAATGATAATCCTTATTATAGTACCAATACCTTCACTGTTGTTCAGTATCTGTACTGCCGTGGCAAATTCCTGGTCAAGTACTGCGCTCTTTTATTCCTTTGAGTGTTTCCTTGCCAATGGTAACCATGTTTTGTGGTACCAAAAGCGTACTTGCACTTTAAATTTAACAACTGTTGTTATGAAGAGTAACAGCGTAAACATGGTCGACCCGACTTCATAGTACTTCCCATAGTACTTTTCTTATCTTTATGTCGTCCTTAGACACTTGTCAGCAGTATGAAAACCCTCTTGATGGGATAGCATTCACTCGTTTATTGATTTTCTTCTTCTCTTAGTTCATGTCGTCCTTTTTTTCCTTATGATTAGGTGATAACACTTTCACAGTACTGATTACACAATAGCGTTCTTCCTAGATTTTACGGATGTTAGGTAATGAACGTCCATTTCACAGACAAGTAAGCACTTAGGTATGGATCCTGAAGCTTCTTACGGTGATGAGAGCCTTACAGCTTCGGTATCTTTGAGAAGACGTTCTCATTCTTTCTCGGACGACTACTCAATCCAGCGAACCAACGACGATGCAACACAATGTAAACTAGCCGCTGTTCAGGTATTTTATCACTTAATTTATTTTCCATTCTAGTTTTTGAGTCAAGCACGGGAAGTACCTGGAGGCTCTACTCACTATCTGCAGACTAGTATGTAGCGTTTACTTCTGTAGAACGGCTTATCGAAACCAAAGCATTGCTATAAAATTCTCCTATGCACTTCTAAGATTGATTTTATCCGATTTTGAAGAAAACTAATCGATAGTCACTCTTCTTTTGTTCTGGATTCTTTTGAGAAGTCCGAGAATGCCATTACCAGATATCCTTTATGTACGACGGCTTCCAAACATAATTTTGAAGATTGGACAATAGTTTTACTTCAGTTAGGGTACTGGAAAGATGAGTTTCTATCGCGATTCGTACAGCGCTGTCCTACCAATAGTTTTCGCCGTGATCCAGAGATATCGATCGGCTATTGGGCGAGAGTATCAGTTATAAATCAGCTTGTTGAACGCTTTGTGGAGAAGACTGCAGGACAATGTCAGATCATTAACATAGGTAATTTGTTCATCTGAGAGATCTTAATTTTTAGTTGCAATATTCAAAGAAAGGTCGCGAGAGGCGTAGTGGTTAGAAGCGTCATTTAGTAAAAACCCTCAAGGTTAGCGGTGCATCCTCATCATTGGCCAACTAAACCCACCACCATTTTTCCGAGGTCAGTAGATTTATGGCTGAGTTTTGTTGAAAACTCCTTCTGATTCCCAGTAGCTGGCGACTGCTTATGCAGAAGTTGGGAACGCGCTAGTATAGCCAACCGTGAAATCCAAGCAAAATCTACTCGATCAGCATTAACCGATATAGATAGGAAGACCAAATCCTCAAGCAACGCCTGAATCCGCACGAAAGTCTGATGGTTTGCGCGGGCTTAGTTTGCGAGAAAACAGTTTGAATGAAAAGGCTAGGATCTGCAAAAAGTGTGCTGTTGGACTATGAAAGAATAAACGGATAAAGTTCTCGGCGTTGATCAATCCGTGAGGGATGCGCCATGCATTTGGCTTCATTAAGCATCGGTGAAAGTGACTGAATGTATATCTGCCCTTTACAATGACTCGCGGTGGCCTGGCGATGTATCGAGCCAGTGCTGCTATCCTTCAGAGAAGTCTGCTACCAATTTGGCGACCCCAGAGGGGTGGAAGGCTTGGTGAGCCTTGAGCAAAGGGATCGATCCCATATGTATTGCAAGGTGCCTCCGACCACTGCGTTGCACGCTTCCATGTTGGACCATATAAATAAAAAAAAGTAGGAAATGTTTAGAAAAAAGGAAAGCTTGCAGGCTGTGGTTCTGATACACTTTTTTGGCGACTAAAGTCCTCCGGGAAACTGGTCCAGAAGTTCGTTGATGTGGACTTTAGTTCGGTAACAGCAAAAAAAATACGTCAAATTCGAAAGCCGGGCGCTCCAGATCTGGTCAGTTTCTTCAGCGAATCACGTAAGTTTGTTGTGCAAAATTTCTGTGTTTATTTTCTTCCAACAATGTTTCAGAGAACTTACGAGTTGCGTTTTTCAATGTTTTATATGAGTTCAATTCGTTACCTTTATGGATCCTAACCATCTTTATTGGGGTTTTAAGTGGAAGATAAAGTTATTTTGTATGGTCCAGAGTGAATAATTTAATGATTTTCGTTTGATGAATAGCTTTTTAAGCTAAACTTGCCAGTGCGAAATATTTCAGCCAAAGAAATCCAACACAGCGATTTGCACTGTGGTGACTACAGTTTGGTTGGTGCGGACCTTCGTCAGTGGAATGAGTTCAGGTCAAAACTCGACTCAGTTGGCATCGATACCACTCTTCCCACATTATTTGTAGCCGAGTAAGTGCTCTTTTTTAATGATTTAAGTCGTCTCTTGGATAGGTAGAGATAAGTTGTTTTTACAATGTAGCTGTTCTGTTCACAGATGTGTGCTCGTGTACATGTCAGTGGATCAAAGCGCACAGTTGCTCAAACATATCTCTTCATACTTTGATACTGTGGTGTTCATCAATTATGAGCAGGTGAGGTGTACATGTTTTTACGGCGTAACATTGGCAAATTGCTACCATGTATACTAGCAGCTAGCACACTTGGATGGCCCGTCCTCACTAGTTGTGCGAGCTCCAGCATAATTTCCATTTTCTCGGAGTTTTGCTGGTTTAACCGTTGTATTTCCCTGGAGTCTCGAGCTCAGCCAGGCCAAAGTCTGTCCCAGGTCGTCACCACCACAGGCAGTCGTCACCTTTGTGGATCAGAGGGAGATTTGTCGCTCTGCGATCAGTTTGATACCAGGATGGTGGTGGATCTTGGTAATGGTTTACTCTAAGCTGAGTTTCTTAATGAAAACGCCGGACTCCTCAGCTTGTGAGACCCTGCTGGTGGTATGAAACCTCCGCCGTACATTGCGGCCCGACACCCAGAAATGCCTCGCAGCCCCAAATTGGCGGTGAACTGTTGAGAGGATTTCCTATATTAACTCTCCACAAAAACATCTTAATTCGTAGTGAACTTCACTAATAAAGACTTTAGTGTGCTGTAAAATGAAAGCCATTGTAGATCTTCGTCGACAAAATACAAGTTTTCTTTTTGTATTTTGTATGGCTTTAGAATTGTGGAGTTGTGAAGTAAGCACTTTTCCATTATTTTTTTACTCTTCGAAGTTCGTATCTCGAGCAGCAAAGCGATTCAAAAGTGTGATTTTGTGCAGCAGAATGCGACGATCTCTCTAAATTTAGCGCTGATGTTTACGATCACCACAGTTGCGACCATTTCTTCAAAATCTTGATTTTCTGATTTATTTTTGAAAAATAAAGTTGTAGTACCTTTATAACCATAGGAGATAGATTCCTGTGTTTGTTTATCAAGTCAGTAGATTCTCAAAGTCCTTAGCTATTGGGAGCGTTTCGCTAGACCAACATTGTCGTATATCAGATGTGCTAAATTGGACACGGAAGAGTGGTTCTCGCAGTTGCTTCAGACTTTTGTTAAGCTAATGCTTTTTTTAGAAGACATCAAGAGCTACTCAGTAATATTTGTGCCAAATGAGTGACTTTTAACAGGTCCATGCAAAGGATACTTTTGGGAATATTATGGAGAAGAATCTCGAGCAGAGAGGAATTCAGTTGCCAGGCATAGCAGCGTGTTCTGATATTGAAACTCAGAAGAAAAGGTTTTGTGACAACGGTTGGTCTCATGTCAACGTCATGGATATGAACACAGTGTATAAAAAAGTTTTGCCTCAAGGTGAAATCTCAAGGTGGTCACTTTTCCACTTACTGCCTATTCTTTTTACGACATGGTGTGATGTGAAGTATACCCACAATGGAGCTGAGATATTTGCAAAACTCCGGAGCGCAGATGTCTGCTGTGGAGGTCGAACTCGCTGCTGCCCTTTCCGGCGGTTAGTGCTTTTCACCACCACGCCATTTGGTCCTTCGTTTCGATTTTCTCTCAGCCGTGTTTTATAGGTGTTATTAACAATCACCGGTTAACGGAATTGATCTGGTGAACACAAATCGTCATTGAACCAAGGTCTAGTGTAAATCGCTCCCCGGAAAGGGTAATAGTGGGTTCGATCCTCACCACAGACACCTGCGCTCCGGAATTTTGCCAATGTCTGAGTACCATTGTGGGTAAATCTCAAAGTAGTTACTAGTATCAATGTTCTTGTAAATCAATAATTCCTTGTATAATCCGCTGTTTGTTTTAGAATTGAAAAGATAGAGCATTTGGATGAGATGGAGTTGTTACGGCAACTTCTCGACCATTATTGCATCTGTTATGCGGTGACTGATAGGACTGAAAAGTATGTCAGTCGTCTAGTTTTCCCGGAACTGTGAATTGTTTTTCGTTTGTTTACAGTTTTCATATTCTTCATTTGGTTTTGTTACCCGATTTTTTGCTTCTTGTTAACCAGCAGTTTATGTGTCTTACTCTACTCTTTTCTTTAGACCAAATAGAATAATGTTTCTATACGTCTTTGCAATTTTCTGCTGATTACCTTGAGGACTTTCGATTTAGTCCTCTATTTTGTTCTGTCTACCTTCTTCTGAGTTTGATCTTTAATAAAGTTGTTCTCTATATCGTTACCATTTCGTTCAGTAGTCGTTAAGACGGATAGTATTTGTGTGATCGACAAAATCGATTCCTATATTCTTCTCATCTCTTTTACTACTTTAATATTCATGCACAGAAGTTCAGAGTGTTAGCATATGTCGCTAGCTCAATGGAAATTGGATTACACTGTTTCGTCACGGAATTGTAGAACGTCGGACAGCGCGTTCAACCCACCAGGCTTCTATCCTGGAGTCACCTCAGCTCAACATCATGTTGGTTCTCCTGCCTTTTTTCTAGTTACAATTTATTCATTTTCTCTTTCTTACGAAGTTAAAGACTTCTTCACGAAATGTTCTATTTACCTTTCGACGGATTATCAAGTTTATTGGTCTTGTTTTTCATTCAGACGTTATGTTGCTCACAGTTCCGTTTTTTTAAGGTGGACTGCGAACACGCTTCTGAACAGCAGGAACATCTGGCGAAAAAACGTGCTTGGGATGTTGCTATGGCACCAGCCAAAAGTCTTCCGATGAATATGTTTATGATGTATATGGCTGGAAGAAGTGTGAGTATTTCAAAATTTCCTCTGGCACACAGCAGGAACTTCGGATCTTATTGCCTCATTCCTCGTGAACAACAAACGAGTGGTCCAGTAGCATACAGTAATTCTTTTTAGAAAAGAACTGAAGAAGTAGTAACTGCTGTGTTTTACACGCCTACCTTAGGTTAGGATTCAAATCCTATGTTTGGTTTGGGTTTGGGCAAAAACACTGTATCTTAATGCCGTTTTTCTTGAACTGGGCGAGGACAGACGTTTTTCAACTTGGCATATTGTGTGCTTTCAATAATGGCAGTTCTTCAACCTACAGATGTCTGTTTGTTTTCATAGCGAAACTGTTCTTTAGTTGTAGTCTTCCAACACTGTATTTTGTAGGTATCGATTTTTCCGATAATGATGGTTGGAATGATGTTGTGGCGACCGGCTAAAGCTCTTTTCTCAGTGAATGCAACCTTTAAACCGCTGGAAGACCAAAATGCTGGGAATTTGATAATTCATAAGATTATATTCATTCTTGGTAATATGGGCGCTATAGCTCTCGCTATTTACAAGGTACACACCATGGGTCTTCTGCCAAACACACCGTCCGATTGGCTTGAATTCATTCCGCAACCTCAACGAGTACAATATTCAGTCGTTAGCAATACTTATGTTTGAGATCTAGTAATCGGTCGAATTTCATTTACATTGACATATGCCACATCTCGATGACTACGTTTAAGAAAAACTTGGTTGTCTGCCATATTCAGGGATAAGCAACGTTTTCAGTTGTTGTGCTAACGACTTTTCACGAAGAGTAGTGACGTCACAGATTTTTGCTCTTACGTGCTTTTTTGGATAGCAAAGATGTTTTTTTTTACCACTGAACTTTGCTCTAAGCAGTCCCGTTCACAATTACGCTTTATTTTTTGCTTCATTTCTTTGCTATTGTATGCTTTGTGTTCATGATAAATACCGTGTCCGTACTGTCTACTTCTAATCGGATGAGAAACAGAACATTTGGTATCGATGGGAATGACGAATAGGCATAGAAAATGTCCTAAGAGTTGTAGTGTCACCTTGTAACTAAGCCGATTTGTCCGCTTTCTATCCCTACAGACTAGCTCGGTTAGCTGCTTAATATGTTTCAGCAATTCTGTTTCAGTCTAACTATCTTGTCTTTGGCCAGTCTGGTACTGGAAAGGGCACATACAACGCAGTGCTGAGAGGTGCCTTGCAATACACAATGGTCCTTGGTTCGATCCTGAGGGCTGATGTCACCAAGCCTTCCATTCCTCAGAAGTCAGGAAATTGCTACCAGACTCCTCTAGGAGGGTAGCAGCAGCGACTTGGTGCATTGGTAGGCCACAGTGGGTCATTGGCAAGGTATGTCTTCAATCACCTCTCGGTGTTTATCAATCCCTGAGCTATGCGCCATGCATTCGACTTCATTAAGCATCGTTGGAGGTGACTGAACGCACATATAGAGCCAGTGCTGTTATCATGACAGACAAGTCTGGTATCAATTTTCCGACCCACAAAGAGATGGGGGTTTGGTGAGCCTAGGGCGCGGGGTGCGGTCCCATGTGTTTTTTGCCGAGTGCTTCAGACTGCTGCTCCACACGCGCCACGTTAGATTAAGTACAAGGGGGCTAAATGCGGGCCAAAACCACCAAAGCTTTAAGTTTTACATCCCATTTATATCGAATAAGATCTATGCATAAATTCGTGGGTTTGACAGCCTGGACTCGAATTGTATCCCTTGCATCGATCTGGCAAAAAAGCCAGGTTTCAAGTGACTACGATGGTTGTTTTCTTGCAATATAAATAAATTTTGTATCATCTAAACTCGTCTATGGTCCAATTTCTATACGTCATAGTTGAATTGAGGCTTTTGATGTGTTTAGAGTTTCTTCCAACAAATGGGCTCCAGTGAGTGAAAACAAGCATCGTGTGATTTCTGTTTCTGCAAAAAACAAAAAGTACCTTCTAGAAGTAAAGATGTGATCCTGTTAGCGACATCACAGTGACTAAGGTAAAGAGCACAAGTACGGAGTTTACAAGTACCAGCTCGAGTCGATCGATGATCAGAGGCGCTGCAGGTCACTAGTTATAGGTGGCTTTGGCCCACGGGTTTGAGCGTTTTTGTTCTTGGGTTTTATGTCCGTTAGTTGGTTAAACTAGTATTTCTGCAATTCATTAGTGCCTTTTACTTGTCAAACTTGGCTTTTTGTTTCTTGTTCATGTATTTGCTAACATGGAAATAAGCGTACATCTTTTTTTCGCAGCTTATTTTTTTTAGCGACGCTGTTAACCTTTTATTTACTCCCTATTACAATTTCGATAGCAGACAGAAAACTAGCTGAGAGAAAGGCGAAACAAAGGACCCATATGGTGAGGTGAGGAACGTGTTAGCCCCCGGAAAGGGTAATGGCGTTTTCGATTCCCGCAGCAGTCACTTGCGGTCCGGAGTTTGCAAATGTCTCAGCATCACTGCGGTTATAGCGACGCTGACACCTGATCCTACCACTTGAGTTTGGATACTTGTTATCCACAAGGTTGGAAAAGATTTTTGTGTCCTGCTTATGTCGTACTGCCTATAATGGACTACTCTGTGGTAGTGCAAACGCCGTACTCAGTAGATTGGTAAGAAACTGAGTAGGTTAAGGCTAAGTAAGTCCTTAGTTGCCTTAGATTCGCTGTGCAACCTTTTTTGTTCGTTTTCATGTGTCAGTCGTTTTATAATCAGTTTTTAACATGTTTCTGTGCTAATGGGAATCCTACTTGTCCTTTAGTTTCCTATGAGAACAAGTCCTTACTTCACTCGTAAGCTTTATCCTTCCAATTCGAGTAAGCTTTTCGTCTTCACGTACTTTCGTTAGCTCGAAAAAGGCTCATTAACAGTCACTGGCCTTCAGGCTAGCGAATTTCAGACATGTTACGGGTCTGTGCAAGAATTCAGCCTATCCATCGGACCCTGGCCTCGTCTGGTATTCCAATAATTAAGGAGATTAACCGACTTCTCATAGCAAATCGTGGTGAGATTGCGATTCGAGTAATGAAGACTGCAAGAAAAATGGGTATCGAGTCGGTGGCAGTGTTCTCCGACGTTGACAGGAATGCTCTCTTCGTCAAGAAGGCTGACAAGGTAGGTTTATCTACCCATTTCTTAACGTCTATTGTTTCTTCATCTCGGTTTTTGCCCATATACCTATGACTTCTATGGGAACTAAACCATAGTAGGAATCAAACTCTATTTAGACACTCTGAATATAGGGTACCTTGCAATTTCAGGCATTCCATATAGGACCAGCATCTGCGGCACAAAGTTATTTGAATATCGATAGAATAATTGACACTGCTATCAAATCCGGTGCTCAGGCTATTCATCCAGGCTACGGTTTTCTATCTGAAAATGCGAAATTCGCCGAACAATGCGCTGAAAATGGTCTAGTGTTTATTGGTCCTCCGGTTCAAGCTATCCGTGATATGGGCACTAAAAGTCTCGCTAAGCAGATTATGCAAGATGCTAAGGTTTGTCTAAAACATTTGGTGTGAATGTTCCAACGTACACGAGCATTTCATTAGTGTTTAAACATCTGGGACTTCCCGCGTCCCTCTGAATTCATATCCTTTTTAGGTTCCTGTGGTCGAGGGTTTCCACGGTTCTGATCAGTCCGACGGTAGTCTTAAAGCTCATGCAAAGAGGATTGGTATGATACCATGTTTTTGTAGTTCTGTCAACATTCTGTCTTTCTCTGAATACGCTCACACTTAGGCTACCCCGTGATGCTCAAAGCGGTTTATGGAGGCGGTGGCAAAGGTAAGAATATCTTCTGTGAAGGTTTTTAGTATGATTCTCACTTTTTAATGTTTACGGCATGCGGATTGCGTGGTCCGAATCAGAGTTCGACGAGAAATTGGCATCTGCGAGAAACGAGGCAATGAAGTCATTCGGAAACGACGAAATGCTAGTTGAAAAGTTTGTTGAGAAACCACGTCATGTCGAAGTTCAGGTAAATCCTTGAATTTATTCCTCATTCTTACTCTTATGTGAGGTGTAGAGGAGCAATTATGACTTATTATTTTGGAGGTATTCCTGGATGTCGGACTACGACATACAGAGGTCTCCATCCTCGGCAGGCTCTCCAAGCTGAGAAGGAGTCCGGCTTTCCATCAGGAAGCCCATCTAAGCGTAAACCAATACCAGGACTCACCATCGTCCTGGTGTCAAACTAATGGCGTGTTGGCAAATCTCCTTCTGATCCACAAGTGCGGCAAGTGCCAGTGGTTGTGACGACGTGGGCTGAATATTGGATAGGCTGACCTCGGGACTGCAGGGAACCACATTGGCTAAACCAGCAAAACTCCGAAAAATGGAACTAATACTGAGGCCCTCACAACCAGTGAGGACGGGCCGTCTAAGTATCCAAGGAAGCAGGTATCTACCTGATGCCTTATAGAGCAATTCTTTGAGGCTGAACTTGTGCAAACACGAGCATTTTTTTCAGTTCCTTTTTAAGGCCAACTAAAGATTCTATCTCAATAGGATCGGTCACTTTTTAGCAGATGTGGAAGTATCGATTTATGCCGGCTCAATGCCTTTATAGGTAGAATTTAGTTTTACACCTTAACAGGGAAGACGTTTATGAACGCAGAGAACTGGATGTGTTGTACCTGTAAATGACCATACCGAAGTTCCCGCTCCTCCGAACCCATTCCCAGCACGCCAGGGCGCCTCGAGCATCCAACGTCCAAGCCATTGATGAGCCAAATCCATAATCCGTGTACAGCCTCCCGGGTCAGCCACTGAGCTAAATATGCAACAATGATATTCTTGGTATTGACAAGTCGGTATGTCCTTCAAGACGTAGTGGAGAAGTCTTGAAATTCACTTAAAATATTACCTTTTTTTTGTATTTAAAACCTCCAGTAGACCTCATTTTCAAAACAATTCAGTATTTTAAGCTAGTAAATTAGTGTTCAAGGTCTTTGGGGACCATCATGGAAACTACGTTCATTTATGGGAACGTGATTGCTCTGTTCAACGGAGGCATCAGAAAATCATCGAGGAGGCTCCGGCTCCACTTATCGGTTGGCGTTTTCGCATCTTCGTCTTTTACTTTGAATCCAACTATTTCTTCTGTTTTTATAAGAATTTGAGTTTAGCTGCCAGTTCGATTTATGCTCTGAAAAATCTCGAGTGATGGTTTAAAGATTCGATTTGTCAAGTTACTATCCTTGGCTATGTTCGTAACTATTGTTAAGTGCATATTACGTAGATTGAAAAAAAAAACGCCCATCTTATTTCAAGGCCAAGAAACCCGTCTTCAGCTTGGAGATTCTGCCGTACGTGCTGCTGCAGCTGTTAACTACGTAGGGGCAGGAACTGTGGAGTTCATTTTGGATCCAAGAGGAGATTTCTACTTTATGGAGATGAATACTCGCCTTCAAGTTGAGCATCCTGTTACTGAAGCTGTTACGGGTGAGTATTCATCTGTATGACGAAGAGAACATAATGTTAATGTTACTTACCTGCTTGAGTACTTGGATGGCCCGTCTTCACTGGTTGTGCGGGCCCAAGCACAATTTCCACTTTTTTCAGAGTTTTGCTGGCTTAGCCGTTGTTGTTTCCTAGCGTCCCGAGGTTAGCCTGGCCAAAGTCTGCTCCAGGTCGTCACCACCACAGAGAGTCGCCGGCCTTGTGGATTAGAGGGAGATTTTCCACTTTGCGACTAGTTTGATACCAGGACGGTGGTGGATCTTGGTATTGTTTACGCTTAGCTGAGCTTCATCATGGAAACGCCGGACTCTTTCTCAGCCTGGGAGAACCTACTTGGGAGGATGAATCCCCAGTTGTACGTCACAGCTCGATACCCAGGAACACCTCCCTGCCACGAAGAGCCGGTAAACCGCTAGAAGGATGAATGGTTTATCGCCTGAAAATGGCATGGGTTCTTTCTGGACCCTAGGAAGTAAAGGTCGCTACTCAATAGTATCTCATGCTCATTCAGACAGAAATGTTTGCCTTTTCTACTCACAAGCTTACTTAACAAAAGACCGAATGCTTGGAATCATTGGTATCTCGGAAAAGCCCATTCGCAAGATAGCGAAGTTCCTTTCAATCCGTGTGGGACGGCGACTGTGTGTAATGAAAAATTGAGAATTCCCTCACACACATGCTTGGATTTCATTTAGAAATCTTGCCCAACCAGAAACTAATAAGAGGAAGGAAATTGTGCTTGGAAATGGCTATTAAATAACTTCTAAATGCATTAGTTTTGCGGTTCGATTAACGCTTAAATCTAGACATAGTTGTAAAACGTTTCAGGTACTGATCTTGTTGAATGGCAATTAAAAGTTGCTCAGGGCGAAATGTTACCTCTAAAACAAGAGCAGATACCTCTTAATGGACATGCATTTGAATGCAGAGTTTATGCAGAAGACACAAAAAGAGGCACTTTCATGCCAATGGCTGGTTCGTTTCGTTCTTAAGTCTATTTTTTTTTACCGTTACTACTGTTGAGGTCTGGATTTTGTTTTTATTTAGTTATTTGACAAAGATCTTCTCAGGTTTACCAGTCTATTTCTAGGACGCTTAGACTACGTTTCGTTTCCAACAAACGCTCGCATAGACACAGGTGTTGTATCTGGAGATGAGGTTCCAGTTCACTATGATCCTATGATTGCAAAGGTGACCTTTAAGTGATTTTGTTATGTATTTCCTCACGAATGTTGTCTTAAAGGTCAGTGCTGGCGGCCGATAGATTGCTTGACCCATAATCTAAACTATGACATCTGTGTATAAATTTACAGTTTATCTCTTTATATTATTGTCTTCCGAAATTTCTGTGTAAGTTCTATTAAAATCTCCATATAGGTTGTCGTTTGGGGTTCAAATCGAGCAGTGGCAGCAGCCAAACTTGATGCTGCTCTTTTAGCAACGCGCATCAGTGGACTTCCTACCAACATTCAGTTTGTCCGAACTATACTCGGGCATCCTGAATTCGCAAAGGTAGCTCAGTTGATTTCTTTGTGGTAACTTTCTTCAGCTTATCGTAACCAACAGCTTGAATGTATGTCATACAAAGCCTTTTGTGTGAGTGTCACTTTCTTCAGGGCAACGTCTACACTGACTTTATTCCAGATTACCAAGCAGAGTTGTTTTCTGAAGTTCACCAATCGGACGCCGTAGGTTTCTTTAGATATCGCTGGGAGGTAATTTCGATAATGGGACTATGTTGTTTATAGGTGTAGGTAGTGAAAATGTAACGGATAGAAGGTTGTGGCTGTTTTTTAGCTGAACTGAAAGAAGATACGTTCCCCCTTAGCTGACGTTTTGGCGGTTTTTGTTTCTACACTTGAACACCATTAACTTCTTGCCATTCTACAGCGACAGTTGGATGTTCTTTTACAACCTACTTCGATGGACAGCGGTATCTTCATTTCCCAACAAATCTTAGTTAAGAAGGAGCTCGACGTTTTCATTATGATGCTGAGCTAAAGGTATAGTAACCTATAAGCGCAATAACTGTGCTTCTTGAAGAAAAGAAAGTGGTACCAACACGACATATCCGACCAATATTGACCACAAATATTTCCTAATCTCATTTACCGCTCTAAACATAGATTTTAATCATTTGGCAGAAAACTACAGGATATTTGGTTGTATTAGTTGTTCGTTTCACATATCAATCGTTACAACTATGCATTGTTCACCTTGAATGGTAAATTTCCGTTATTCTTGTCTCCATTGAAAGATTGGGCCAAGATTTAGAGAAAATTTACATGTAAATTGTATCTTCGACTTCTTTTGGAAATTCTAGTGTTATTTTAGAAAATGTTTACTTTCGCGATAGTGTTTTTGTTAATTGTTCTGTGATTGTAATCTTTAAAATGTTCACTGTCTTGGGTTTATTAATCTCAGATTCAAACTGTAAGTGGCTTCCTACTGTGATCGCATTTTCTCGCCTAAATAATCTTTCTTGCTGATATAAGGGGCACTGTTTAAGTAGCTAATGTCCTCGTTATCAAATTCCATGTAATATATGAGATACTCCTCCCAACGGTTTACCGCCTCGTCGTGAGTGGGAGGCGTTCCTGGGTGGCGTGTCCGGCTGCGAAGTACGGCAAGGGGATTCATCTCCCTAGCAAAACCTTTCAAGCTGAAAAAAGGAGTGCGACGTTTCCATCAGGAAGCCCAACTAATAATCCAGGATCCACTACCGTCCTGGTATTAAGCTAGTCGCATGGTGGCGAATTTCCCTCTGATCCACAGGGGCGGCGGCTACCTGCGGTGGTGACGACCTGAGGGAGTCTTCGGCTAGGCTGATCTCAGGACTCCAGGGAACCACAATAGCTAAACGAGCAAAACTCCGAAGCAATGGAAACTGTGCTGGGGCAAGCACAACCAGTGAAGACGGGCCATCCAAGTATCAAGGTAAGCACATGAGATGCTACGCGAGCATCATGTGCTGGTGTGTAAGCGGCTACGAATTAGTTGACATTTTAGCACAAATGAAACGTGCTATGTTGTTAGCAATGTCTGTAATTTATCTCTATAGTTAATATGTCGTTTTCTTTCTCATCAATCGCGGGGTTGTTATTCAGCCCACGTTTATTTCCTTACAAGAAGAACACATACAACACAACGTTAGCTGACGTTTCGGCAGTATGGCCTTCTTCAGAGCCGTTTCTTACGTTCCTTCCACTGAGGAAGAACTGCTAATCAGAGTCGCATATGGTTGACGACTCTAGTTAATACTTTGAACTGAAGCCGGAACCCGTGCTATAATCTTATGTCACCCTTGTTGAAAAAATTCACCTACGAAGTGCACGGAAATATGATGAAGAAACGGTCCACAGCTTTACTTTGATGAGCAGTTTGATCAATGTATGCTACTGGACAATGTGACCTTTCCAGCTTAATAAGTGAGTAAAATGCGCCGAGGAGACAGCCGAGGTGAAATAATTACTAAAAACAGTGTTGTATCGGTTCATCAAGAACTCGAGACCTTATTGAGCATTGTCGATGTTATTAGAATCTGGCTCCGAAAACAAACGAGTTTTTTATATCCATTTCATGTCGAAACTTGTTTCCACACCTTCATTGCGCATTTTTAATCAACTTTTTGGAGGAGTTAGCTGAAGGAGCCATTGGTCTTGCTCTTCTCAGTCGTCCAGTTCATCCTGTTGGCCCGTTCCAGCAAATTCCCTTTTTCCGTCTCAATCATGCTGCCCAGCAGACTTATAAATTAGGTTTGCCTTTTTCATCATTTATTGCTACAATTTTTTTAATGCCAATCCCTCATACTAATTTTTTCCTTGTTCTTTTTTACAGGAGAGAAAGAAGTCACATTGTCATTTCTGAGAAATGAGAACATTGAAGTATCTTTCGGTGATCAGAAGAGGTGTGTGAAGCTTAGTGACGTTGTGATGAATGAGCATAGTATTCGATACACCTTAGAAATGGATGATCGTCGTTGGATTGTGGAAGCCATTAGGCTTTCAAATTCTGCGTTGATATGTGGCTCTGGTCAAGCGGAATATAGTACTTCGACTTTCAACTTCAATGAAGAGAGTACTGCAGATGCTGCTGGAACCATTCAGCACGTTCAAGCCCCAATGCCTGGAATTATTGAGAAAGTTCTTGTAAATGCTGGTGACGAAGTAAGTGTGCCTTACTGCAATTCTGATTTTTAAATTTCCGATAAAATAGCGATATAAACTTTTTTATTTACTGCCTACTACAATTTTTCACGACAGGGTATTATGTTAAACACAACCACAATGATGCTGAGATATTCCCAAAACTGCCGATCGCAGGTATCTGCGGTAGGGATTGAACCCGTTACTACCCTTACTGGGAGCTAACGCGTTCACCATCACACCATGCGGGTCCTTCGTTTCGCCTTTCTCTTAGCTATTTTTTCTATTTTCGAAAAGAGCGATATTTGGAGAATGAGTCCATGGTAAAGGCAAAAACGGAGAATGGTAGGCAATGGTAGAATAACAGGGAAAACAATCAGTTAAAAACATAAGTAACAGAGAGCACACTATGAACAGTAGGTTCATACTGAGAGTTCCTTTGCTCGCTAAGTTGCCTTTAAATTTTCACTTTTAAGGAAAATTCTGACTTTTCATGGTTTATGATTGTCTTAAGGTGCAACATGGCCAGTCTGTTGTTGTGATGACTGCAATGAAAATGGAATACATCTTAAGGCAAGCTACACCACTTTTTTTTTATTTTTAGTCCATATAACTCTAATATGATAATATGACTTCAAGGTGTACTATATCGACCCTTCCTAGAACCTTTATCAGAGTTAACACATTTCCTACCAACTGCCTTTTCTTCTTCACTTCGTCATGAGTATAGTGTTCTTTCCCGTTTGTTTTTGTGGATCGAGTTAATTGACTGTGTTATTTTCCTTACAAAAGCCTCTGTATTGGTCGTTTTCAAAAATTTCCACAAAAAGAAATAACGCTTTTTTCTATTCGGATCAGAAATCTTCGTGGTTTAAACAGTAAATTTGCAAAACTACAAGGAAACGTACAACTCGATGCGTATCAAATGGATTGGACACGGGGTTGTTAATATATTAAGAGTGGGTTGTTCTATACAGTGCTGTGAAGCTGCAGGATTTGGCGGAGAGAACGTGTGCGATTGAACTACTTATGCATCCACCCACAAAGTTTCGTCCAACTTTTGATTTTGCGTTTCATGGAATTCATTTGGACACAATGCTGTACGGGACGCATGTAGCACAGTGTTCGGAGGCGCCATGCAATACATATGGGATCGATCCCTGCTACCCAGGCCCACCAAGCCTTCCATCCCTCCGGAGTCAGCAAATTGGTACAAGGCTTGTCTGGGAGGACGGCAGCACTGCCTCGACACTTCGGTAGGCCAACGAGAGTCATAGTACAAGACAGATATGCTTCGGTCACCTCTAATGATGCTTAATGAACTCAAATTCGTGGTGCATCCCTAAGGATTGGTCAACGCGGAGACATCCTTTATCCATTATCCTTTATAGTGCAGTATATCCTAAACTGTCGTTTTCTAGTGTTTCTGATTATGATTGTCCTGTTTTGCAACATCTGCTTTAGGGCTCCTACACGCTGCAAGGTCGCCTCAGTATTGTGTTCACCTGGGAAAAATGTTAATAAAGCTGCCGTTTTAGTGAAATTCGAACCACTTAATTAGTAGAAATGTGGAGCTCAACACATCTAGGGGATGATTTTTCTTCAGTTCTGAATTCGTGTTGTTACGTGTGCATTGTACCGCTAACCACTTTGTAAAAATGGCCTTCTTTTAATACTTGCAATCATTTCACTTATAGGGCCATCTGTTTCCGTAAAACCGTACGCAAATTTTTGCTGACGTATGTTTTTCACTGAATAGTTCTTTTTTCTGTGATAGTTTTCCGGTTGCTACTCATTCTTCATGCACTTGACTTTTCTCCTTTTATTATTATTGCTCATACCTACCGTCTAATAGGTGACTGTAAATCGGGAACAAGTCCGATATAATGCTCTTAACAGGCGGTAGTAGTTCGGGAAGACACTATAAATCTTACTGGCCATTAAAGTAATACAGAAATCACCCAGTTTTATTTTGTAAGTTTGTTGCTTGGACGTTGTTTTATGTTACTCCAACGAGTTTTTGGATTGCGTTCTTCTTATGGTATGATGTGTAACTTTGTTTACAAATACATAAATTATTCATATGAATTTCTAGCAATACAACAAAAATTAAGGCACAATATCTGGTAGAATGGTCGATGTTGGGCAGTGAAGAGTTTTAAGCACTTGGTGAACACACTGTAGTAGATTTAACAACGTTCTTGAATTTCACCTGAAATGACTATTCGTTTTATTCATCCTTTCGGATATTCAATATTTAAAACGTAGAGTACGACACCAAATTCGTGTGACTACGCCTAATTTTATGCCGGATGCGTTTTGAAGTAAACTCTCGTCGGTTTATTTGCCTCCCACGTATCACTTGCATGTACCATCATCATTGGCAACAGTGTTTGTGCTACTGTGTCCGTATAAAGGGCACTTAATCGTCGGGGAACTTAGGCTGGATGTCTCGCTTCCTGCTACCATCCCGATCTGTGGTACTCTTGCTATATTTGTACTCTCTCCTCATCAAAGTCTCTTAGCTTAACACTTATCGGTTCTAATGTAATAAACAAACTACGTATTAATGAATTAATTAATAAATTAAAATAATAAAATAATAATTCAAAAAGAATAGTACAAAAAATCTCTATAAGGCAAAATAAACGATCACCGAGTGGATGATTTGATGCCAATTCATGCCGGCCAATCTGCCCCACACTATGTTAGTGGAGATGAACTAATATCGGACTTTAATTGTTAAAGGTTGGTAGAAGGGAAGCTTTCGACCTTCTTTTTTACGGCTGCCGGATTCGTAGCAGTCATACTACGTTCAGTGGGACATTTTTTAGATTTTAGACTGCTATCGCAATCTCACTGCGCCAGTAGTAGTGGTTCCCCCTCAGCTCCCATTGGGTGGTGAGAGTTGATAAAATGGCGCCATCATCTCAAAGCAGTGCACTGATGCTCTGCATGAAGACTCTGGATTCGCACGAAAAACGCATACAAATTTATGTAGAATTCCCAAAAAACTTTCGTTTTGTTGACGATACCACTTTTTTTTCAGAAGATGCGGAGAACTTGTTTAAAGAGTTTAACGAAGCTGTGGAAAGTGTTGCAACACGAAGAAATCCTCATGGGAAATAAGTTGAGGTATTAGATTGCTCTCCGATAACAGATATCTTGGGGGGCACCTTTCATCTTCAGTGAACTTGGACGAAGGCGTGAATGAAGAACGACACAGAAAACAAGCAGCCGAGAATCGCTTTCGAGCTTTCCGTAAAATATCCACTTTCCGTAATTTAGTGAATTACATCGGAAACGAGGAATGCGAGCAATGATCTTGACGTAGGGTAGTTAGCCTAGACGAGCGAACAGGCTGGTGTGGTGTAACCCGAGAGCATGCAAGGGCATTACATTCGAGACAGACATATGTGTTTCTTATGTTCACTAACAGTAGTGGAAATTAAGAACAACGTTTGTATCAGGAATGGGACTTCTCGAAGTTATCATGACCAAAAAAAATCAGCTGCATCGGAAAAGAACAGCATGGAATCAAACGAATAGGAATGGGTCGTTTGATTCGTAAAGAAGCCAGGCCTAAGTACGTCATCAAGGAAAGCAGATTCGTTTCAATTAAGTGTCTCACGATGGCAAGATAGTTGATTATTCCTTATGACACGACTTAAACCTTTAAGCGAAATTCTCTTAGGTGGATAAATTAGTACTAACACTATTCATCTAGAACCCTAGTACATAGATTCAGGTAATAGGCATTCGTTGTTTATCAGAGTTAGATGTCATGGTCATGTGGGCTATCTTGACTTGTCATTGCTATGTGTGTTAGAGGACTACTGGTTATTTCTGACTATGAGGAGTAAACGGGAGGCAAAATGTTATTTTACATTCTTTGTGGGTAAAAGATGACCACATTCAAAAAATTACCGTCTTTCAGTCCAAGGCATTTTCCCCATTCAACAATGGATATTGTGCCATCGTTGTTGGTATCGCAACTCTCCAGAAACGGTTTAATACATGACTCCATGGGAATAACGGGAGCTGTGATTGGGATCAGTTCATGATGCGAGACAGCCTTGTCGTGTGGCTTAATGTCCAAATCGCAGAACTTCCAGATCACTGGATAAACATGTCTCTTCTCATCGTCCATTTCGGCTTCCTGAAGTAGTTCCTCCCACTCAAGCTTGTCAAGCTCACGACGCCTCTTCAATTCTTTCATAACCTAAAAATCTTACGAATGATTCAGGATATGTTACTACAGATATGGAAAGCGTGTTCTTTGTATGACGGTAGTGACTTCAGTTTGTTTGCCTTGTTTATCCCTTGGCCGCGTTCAGGCAATATCCGCTGTGGCCAAATACTCGGCTGATGAGATGTCCAGTTCTAGTAAGACAAATCGTTAATCGGCTATCACAACTCACTTGGAAGAGCCAATCGGCCATACGTTCAGGGAATTGCGCCATCAGATCATCAGTGCATTCGCTGAGTAGCTTACATTCGCCAAGATATTCCAGGTGGACCTAAACATTCCAGGCTACTTAATTCTCACTGTATTGATGATTAATCATTGGAATAGTGCTGATTCTCCAATTTGTATCACAACAAATCGTTATCAAGCCATCTAATAAGACGTTCTATACCGCGAGAAGCGTATCGCTTAGAGATGCCAGATAATATTACGGGTACGTCCTTTGGTTGGATCCCTCCACAGGCCAATAGAACTTTTGATTCGTCCAAGAACGAAAAGTTAGCACCACGACTTTTGGGAAAAAGTTCGCTGTGATTCACACTGGCTAATCACTGTCTGCGGTGAACATCTGGGAAAGCCCTAGTACAACTATTAATCTATTCCAGAAAGGATCGACTCAACCAGCATTGTAAGAAACCAAATAGGAATAAATAAATAAAAATTCAAGGGGCAGCCAAATCCACAGAAATCTAAACTTTCGTGAGAAATGGATCCGAGAAATATGGGATGGAATGGGGAGTAAAGAAATGGAAGTTATAGAAAACTATATAGAAGAAGTGTTGGTATCCGCACAATATGTGAAATTGTGTCATGAAACCTCTTGGCGTTGATCAACCACGGAGACATGCGGCATGCATTCGACTTCATTGAGCATCGTTTGAGGTGGTTGGGAGGCATATCTGGATCATAGGGGCGCGTGTAGCGTAGTGATATGAGGTACCTTGCAATACGCATGGGATTGATCCCCAGTCTCCAGAGCTCACCAAGCCCTCAATCCCTCGGAGGTCCACAAAATAGTACCAGACTTGTCTGGAAGGCTAGCGGCACTGGCTCGATACAAGGGTAAGCCAGCGCTAGTCACTGTAAAGACCAGATATGCATTCAGTCACCTCCAGTGATGCTTAATGAAGTCGAATGCATGGCGCATCCCTCACGGATTGATCAACGCAGAGAGCTTTCTTTTTATCTAACCTCTACAATGACTTGCGGTAGCCTATCGATGTATCGAGCCAGTGCTGCTATCCTCCGTGCAGGTCTGGTTGCAATTTGCCAACCCCGTGGGAATGGAAGGCTTGGTGAACCTGAGATGCGGGATCGAGGTCACGGGTATTGCAGAGCACCTCTAATCACTGCGCTACACGCGCCCCTTACAAACCACACAAATTAAAAATAAAATAAATAGAGGAAAGGCCAAGTTTTAAATACTCACGGCTGTGTGTTAATAAAGTAAAACTACCTTAGCGTGAGATTTTTTCTCACAATGTTTGGAACCCTTCTTGCAAAGGCAACGTTCACGATAGAGATCACACAAGGAAGTGAAGGTCTCGTTGTTATTGGCACAAACCTGAAATTCATTAGATTCCTTTCTGAAACCTTTCGGGTAGTTTTCCCTTGCTTCGTTGGGTTTTTGCTCTCCGGTTCATTAGTATCTAATACGGTAGTCTACAAAACATTCCGTAATAGAAATGTATAGCTAAATAGTTCTTTCTTTGTGTTCTTTCCATAGTACTTAGATAGTTTTTTAAGGTCTTCACGGTAAGTATTTTGCCATGGATTATGTAAATCGTTGTGCTCTCACCTTATCCATTGGATCACCGTCAAGTTCCGGACACTTACTGATGCACTCACAATGTGGTTCGTTATTTTTCCCGACTATACACTCCTTCCCCCAACCACATATGTGATCTTCACATGGATTCCTTGTTGGAGACGTTGCTGAAATTCTTAATTTGGTGCTGAACACATGAAAATGGGGTGACTAACTCCAAAACAATAAAGATAACATGGTCTAGATGGTGCCGCTGATCTGATCAACTTATGATACTGAATAATTTAAAGAAAAACATTGTTTCTATTGAACATGTTCATTCGGTTCTCGGTGTGAAATGACAGCAGCACAGTTTGTAAAGTTGTCTAGAAAAAACGTTGACGATGATCATCTTTCAGTGTTTCTGATTTCATATTACACTATCGCACAACTTGCTGGATTTGTTTGGTACGTGCTCTAGCTACGTTATTTTAATCAATATGGCTCTTATGTGTTGCATAACTGGGACGGTTATATATTTGTGTATTATGTGTATATATATGTATATATATACATATATATGTGTAGAGATGAGTCCCTGTGTGTGCATACATGCACATGTGTGTGTGCGTAAATACTTGTATACATGTGTGCCTATATATTACCAATGTCTGCATATAAGTACATACATGTGCATGTATATACATACATCCTTCGGCTACTCAGACGCAATCATTCGACTTAATTTGGAGGTAAAGATGTCTATTCTGTAGGAAACAAACGCTGCAGCAGACGAACGACGTTCGATGGTCAACGTTGCCATCTTCGCCATTGGTCGCTTTTACTTCCAAATTCCGAAGTCGAGTATGACTTGAGCCATCCAGGTGATTTTTTCTCTTCGAAATTCCAAAAATTCAAATTAAAAACGGGGAGGATTCTAAAAATTAGGAAGCAACCACGATGTGTCAATGAATAAATAGAGTTTGTTCAGAAGTCTGTAGAAAGATCGCAGAAATTGCCTTCAGGTTTTGTTCAGAATATTTTTTGTAATCGTGGAGAATCGCTGGGTTTTTGTGTACCAAGGAGAACCAGGGAACTCCTATCTCATAATCGCAACAGTAGTCCAGAAAAAAGGCGCCCATTTAAACTAGGCACCTGTATCACCTGTAGTCCCGTTGATCATCGAGTGACTCGAGTGGGCGCCAGTAAATCTTCCATTTTTCCCTCTTGCGTGCAAGAGTAGCCCAGTGGCTTCTGGCGGCTCTAGGAACTCGTTGAGCATCATATCTTTCTTCTAGGCTTTTCGCGAAGAACTCTGACCATCGAGTCGGTGGACTTTCTGCAGTGCGTTTAACATCCCGAAAAATCCAGTCAGTAGCAGCTCTTGTCCATCGGTTGTCATTCATACGCATTACGTGTCCGGCCCATCTTATCTTCCACTATTTGGCTGTTTGGCGTACAGAACGGCATCTTTGATTTTTGATCGTTGACGCAGGTCGGAGATTCAGATCCCATCCCTTACTTGTGTGAAACGGAATACTACTAGCATCGTCCTTTCGAGCGCGCGTTCGATAACGCTGAGTAATCTTTCATTCTGCTTACGCAGCGACCAAGTTTCTGACGCATACGTTAGGGCAGGAAGTGCCGCAAGCTAAGCAAGACGGGAAATTTTTTTTGAGATATGTTTTTTGCGAGTTCTTAATCTTGGAAAAAGCCAAAAATCATGTGATGTGACTGCCTTAGTGATAGATACTCTGGGCACTTTACAATATCTACAGTATCTTTCTAAAGAATTCTTTTCTCAGCCATCGATTTCTGACAAGCACCGCCACGATTTTTGAGAAGCATTTATTAGGACTTATTTAAAAGAACTCGGGCATGTGTTCTTCGGAAGAAATGCCACCTAAAACATGCTCTTCTCACGGTGTACTGAGGACGAAGCTGTCAGATTTTCACGGCCTAGTTACGATGACGCCGAAAACCTTCACATATTTATGACCCTCATACGATGACGGGATGGATTCATATTGGACGAGAAGCTCTGAACCATCGACTTAAGTCGTCAGCAGATCGAATGGTCAGCTGTTGCTAGACGACGATGGGTCACCAGGAAAATACTGAGGTAAGGCCGGAGAGCGACACGACGCGGCTGTCCTCATCGACAGACGGATGCCGGTGAGAATTCACCGCCAGCGCCCAAGTCGTGTCGCTGGATATTCGTACAGACCAAAGTTTCTTTGACTATTGATCGACGTTTCGACAAATTCCGTACGGATTGGGCTTTTGCTTAACGATGGTACATTAGACTGTATTAGTGATTGGTAGACCTTTTCGACGACGCTAGGGGATCTAAAGTAGCGCATCATCTTCACATGCAGCATACCTATGAAACGAGGCGTGTTTTTTAAACATTTTGTTGGTTTTACTTATATGTTATTATAAACTGGTCTTCTTTAACTGATGCGAGATTGGTATAGGTCTTCGTTGTCGTTGTCGTTGTTGTTGGGGTTGTTGGTCGATGGCTGACGTTTCGGCGACTTCCTTTCTTTTTCTGATTTCCGAGAAAGGCGAGTAGCCTTTCTGTTCAATATGGCGTAGAACTACATTTGACCGTAGCATCCTAACCCACCATCTATTTAAAAAATTTGATCTTCATTAGCACTTTGGCCTTTTTTTCCACCGAATAATTGAAGTATTCTACTATAAAATACGTCCAGGCTCTGAGGAAGGCGAAATCGCCGAAACGTCAGCCATCGACCAACAACACCAACAACAACGACAACGACAACGAACACCTATACCAACCACGGATCAGCTGAAGATGATCAGTTTATAAGATCATATAAATAAGTATATCAACTATCTATGCCGAGGTTTATAGAAAGTCGATCTTTTGAGTTATTTTGCTGGTAGATGATAACAAATGGGAGATCGCCAGGTTCTAAATAAATGGGCGGTGCCAATAGGCAAAGTCAATAAGACGATAAGCGGGATATCGGTGGGTTTTAGGAAATCACAGTAAGGCCAAATATGCATCCAATCATTTCTATGATGTTTAATGGGACTGAAATATGTGGTATACCAAGGAATTGTTCAAAACGAGTGCGTTATTCTTCAATTTTTTCTACAAATATGATTCGAGGTTCGCTTCTTTGGTTACTGGTTTAGTCACAGTGAGCTCCGAAAAGACGTCAACGAATTTTTGCGATACATTTGGCCCTAGTTTCCAAGTGCATTAGAATTTGTTAGGTGAAGCCAATGAATCACTCGTCTTGTCCGATCGCTCTTCAAGAGCCCGTGAAATTTATGGGTTAATCTGGAATACAAGGAATTTCTCGAACTATTATAGATATCTCGTTGACTTGGAAGTCATTTTTCTAGAAATCTGCGGCACAGAAATTCTAAGTGGTGAGTAGAAGAAGGTAAAAGAAGAATGAAACAATGAAACAGAGAGAGAGAGAGACAGAGAGAGAGAGAGAGAGAAAGGGCAGAAAAAGCAGTGAAATTTGAGGGATATTCTTAAACACTTGGTAGGAGGGGGTTAAGGTTTAAATGGAAAATAACCCACACTTCTTTGTTGGAGTGACATCTTCTATTTCCTGCTCTTCATCGATATTCTCCAGAAGACTCTCAAGCTCGTCGAGATCACTCTTCTGTGAAGAAAACAAAAATTATTATTACACTGCGGAATTTTTGCATAAGCTCTTTAATAAAAATAAGTGGAGGGTAGACCTCGGTCCGAAATGATTTGAAAAACAAACCCCGTTTCTAGTGCAAATCCAGTGCCTTGTGAGCAAACCAGTGAATATACCCAAACCATATGGTTGCAGCTCTCCGTAGGTAGGTTATTGGTAAAAATAAAAAGGAAAACACCTTATAAAAAAGTGCACAGTTCCTAGTATTCCCCCAAGTTAATTGAGTCTGTGAGGTGGAATCAACTCGCTGCAGAGAGATGGAGGTTTTCTGGAGTGCGTTGGAGTCACTTGATCATTTGCGAGATTGAAAGAGATACCAGTGATATTAGCTGAATGGTGCATCCACTTTACTACGACAATATGTCAGCTTTTATTCGATTACATTAAATTGATTTTTGATTCCCTATTTCGTCTTTCTATCAATTTAATAACTCTTCAAAATGAACGTTTAGGTTCTTTAGATCCTAAAGTTTCAGGTGATCTAACAGACTACCAAAAAACAACTTGATAATCTCTTATCTCTTCCAAACCTAAATTATGCCTATACGCCTATTTGGTGTCGAATGCAAAGTTATAAATGCAAAGACAAATTGTCGAAACGAGATACGGTGGCTAAGGGGCGGAGTTGCGATAATGTGGATGCATTTCTGCATTGTGCGTTCAAATTTAACCCCGTGGTGAGATTAGCAACGCTAAGGTCGTAACAGGCCATTGAGTGGTAAGCTTTGGCCCGATAATGGTGTTTTTCCTAACAAAAGACAATACGGTATGTGCGATTGATAGTCGACGTTCACTGTGAACTTTGAGCGCATTTTGTTAGGGCTCTGGTATCGATCCTTAATGGATCGGCTTTATCTTACAGATCGAAGTACGATATATGGAGCTGACGCTATATGAAATGTCGCAAATGCGTCTAATTGTGTCTGAAACCAGCCTAGTTCGGCAATACTTCGGCGATTGAGTCCTACTGATAGTGGATCGATAAGGATTTGTAATCGCTAATAGAAGAGATTCTCATGAAACGTACAACGATATCTACGGTAGTACCTTTGAATCGACGATAGCAGTCGTCGCAACGAGCAAGAAGACGAGTAGACAAGTCCACATCGTGGCAGCGAGTGAGTGAAGTAAGCACTCCACAGGAATCGGACCCGCCCCCCAACAGGCGATCATGGCGGCAGCAGAAGCCGCCACCAGCGCAGCATCCGGAAGCCATCGTCCGGGATTCGATGAAGAGATCTCGATATCTAACCGTTTTCCTCCAGTCTCATCGTTTTCCCTACAGGAGACCTCAGCTATATGAAACAAGAGGCGCTGTCCTCGGCTATTAATTGAACAGTGTAAGGATGCCGATTAGAAGTTTTTCTTTGATCTTCTGCATCACATGATGTACAAAACAGCACTAATATTGAACTTTTTGCACATCAGGAGTGAATTCAAACTTCTCTAGCCATTCTCGTACGTGTTATTTCCATAGTACTAAAAAATGTACTTTTCGCATTTCTACTTCATCTTATTCATCGGATCCTATTTAAGTAATTTTATAATGACCTGATGCTCTTTGCCTATTCAGATAATACATAAGGAAGTGAATAAGTATGAAAAGAATCCAGGTAGTGTAAACATGGTATCTATATTAGACAAATACTTATTGATTGGTCGTTCGGCCTGGCAATCGTATCCTCGAACGTTCATAGGCTTCCTGGCGATCAATCCACCCGTGCGTTAGTCAGGCGAAGATGACATTAATCTAAACAGTCACAAACTCGTGTGACTAGCGTTCTTCTTGATGGTTAGATTACCTGTAGTTGTTTGTTCTCTAGGTGTGTTTTTGTTGTTAGTTTAGCGATGATGCTTAGAATAGATAAAAAGCATAATCTATAAGAGGCACAACTACATGTGTAATACTTCCTGGAACCTACTTGAATGGCCCCTCCTCACTAGTTGTGCGGGCCCCAGCATAATCTCCACTTTTCGGAAATTTGCTGGCTAAGCCATGGTGGCTCCGTGGAATCCCGAGGTCAGCCTGGCCAACGTCTGTCCCCAGGTCTTCACCACCACAGGCAGTCGCAACCCTTGTGGATCGGAGGGAGATTTGCCACCATGTGACTTTGATACCAGGACAGTGGTGGATTCTGGTACTTGTTTACTCTTAGCTAGGCTTCCTGATGGGAACATGTGTAATAGTTCGAAAAAATAATAGATTAACTAGAAAGAGCATTCAAACAAGGAATCGCCTCTAAGAAAATCAGTTCTTTTTTTTTCTGGGCACAAGAACAAACTACATTAGCTGCCTCAAAGTCTTAGTAGACGTAAAGACAAGCCAAATTTTCGGTGTGAGTAAGTAGACGTAAAGACAAGCCAAATTTTCGGTGTGAGTACTTTGATATGGAAGCTACTGATTCCTGTGAATGATCGATATCCATGAGGAGGTGTGAACGAAGAAATCGATTCCTCGTCTTGGCGCGATCAATATCGAGGACTATCCGAGAATTTCTAGAGATCTGCATCTTTTTTTCAGTCTTTGAAGAAAGCTCAATGCTCATCTGCTGCAAATGCTCTAACATAAGCTCACCCTTGTCTGTTGCAATGAGGGATATTGAAAAAAAATTAACTGGGTTGTCGTCCTACAAATTCATGGTAGATTCGTAGTAAAGTGATTGCACGGTAGTGTTAAGTTTCTAAAGTCAATCTCTTCTTAGCAGAAAGCCATATATATATATATATATATATATATATATATATATATATATATATATATATATATATATATATATATATATATATATCATATATATACATATATCCTCCAACGGTTTACCGCCTCATCGTGGCTAGGAGGTGTTCCTGGGTATCGTTCTGTGATGTACAGCGGAATGATTCACGCCCTGTCAGAGTCTCCCAAGCTGAGAAGGGGTACGACGTTTCCACTGGGAAGCCCAGCTAAGAGTAGAGTAAGAGTAAACCAATACCAGGATCCTCCACGGTCCTGGTATCAAAGTAGTCGCACGGTGGCAGATCTCCCTTTTGATCCACAGAGTCTGCGACTGCCTGTGACGGTGATGACCTGGGGCAGACTTTGGCTAGGCTGACCTCGGGATTCCAGGGAACCACAATGACTTAATCAGCAAATCTCCGAAAAAATGGAGATTATTCTGCGGCGGACATAACCAGTGAGGACGGGCCGTTCAAGTATCAAATACGTATCAAGTATGCATATACATATACATATATATATATATATATATATACATATATATATACATATATATATATCCCCCTTTGCAACCCTCCTATAACTTTTTTTGTGCCTTTGTAACTTTATATATTTTTCGAAATTGAGACTGCTTTATTGATAGGCTAAAAGGTCCGACCTTTTAAGCTTTATGTGAGTTTTCTCCATTTATAGCGTTTACTCTACTTATCTAATTTTGACGCTTTCCAATGTCGTCAGAGCCTAAAGGGATCACATCGATGAGCAATATTCGGTCAAACACTTTGCCATTTCTTACGTTGTCGAATGCGATTCTATGTTTCCAACAGTAAAATCTGCGTCGGTCTCTATTGCCTTATCACTAATTGTCAGGTACTACCTCGTAGGCTTTGCTCGTCCCAGCGATGTGAAGACCGTAAGATTTTTTTTAATAGGGTTCTTTAATTTTTTTTACCTAGTAACGCTACAGCTCTGATCTCCCAAGATTCTAAAGACAGAAAATCCCCTCAAGTGGCAACCAAATCACCGCGCGAATGTGAAGAATTTCTCGAATTGCAGGCACAAGACAATGAACTAAGTCAAAGAACTGCTGTGATGGGGGGCGCAAACGTGAATTCAGATCATATAAATAAATAAATAAATAAATAAATAAATAAATAAATAAATAAATAAATAAATAAATAAACAAACAAACAGGGACTTTTTTCTCCCTTTTCACAAAAGTTGTGCATGTGTAGTTTCGTGGATGTGTCCTGGAAGTAACTGTACATTTAGTGTGATGGTTTGATGGGCGTACTTTGATGGAAGATGTGTTTATTTTTTTGGAAGTGGTGACTTCGTACAACCTTCTCCTTCACATTCAATTTACCACAGGCTTTTAACAAAGTTGTAAGCTTTGACTTTTCGATGGAAAACTTTTGATTTTCGTTTACTTTCCGAATAGAGTGCATTTTACAGAATTACAGGTTACAAAAAATAATATGGCATTACAATATCGATGAATGTCCTGAAATTTTTTTTGAGTCTACAAATAATACCTTTATTTCTTATTATAAACGACAGAGCAAGCATCATAGAGGTTACTTAATGCAATTTTAGTCTACACCGATGGCTTGAGTTGGCTTCTCTATGCATCAAGGCAATTTTCTCGTCCCTTTAGATAAGTACACGGCCAATTTACCGACCTGGGATGGACGGAGAGCTAGGTTAGCGCAAGGAGTGGGATCGAACTAAAGGCCATGTGTTCGTTGCTTAGCATATCTAACGATTGCTCTACACACTGCCTATTTCTTAGTGTGCAAGGCAAGGACATTCATATGGTTGTTTCTCCTGTCTACCGTCGATTTTTTCTTCATTTTGATGTTTATATTCTAGTTTCTGGCTTCACAGATCCTTAAAGTGTTACATTAGCAAGTAAAAAAAGCATGCTTGCTGTCGACGCAAGTTTATGCTTGATTGAAGGCCGTTAGATTACAATTTACAGTGTAATTGAAGCCGTTGAGTCTTTGTAACACCAGAAACTCTGACGTTACCACAGTTTCGCCTTATTCACTAGTCACAGATGGTGGCAATGGAATGTGAAAACAAATCTCTCGTCATTACGATAAGAAAAAGCTGACACTTGACCAGATGTGTTCCGTACGATGGTTCACTAGACAGAAACCACATCAGACGGGGATTGTTTCTTCTCAAATTTGTAATTCGTTTAGATTATTTAGAGAACTTTCTCGGATTTTCTCGTTAACCTCGTTTTTATTTCTTTAGCTGAACAGGTGGCTTGGCTCCAGTCGGTCGGCATCAAAGCTGTTCATAGATAATGATTGTTTAGTTTTTCGCTGACACTGAAATAAATCCTAGCGTTACAGCGACGATTACGAATATATGTTGACTTCCAGGAGGGTTTTTACGTTCAGTTCCGATCCCATTACTTATTTGGTTATTTGTTTTTTTAACCCGTATTGAGGACATTCTATTCGGAAGCTTTACACGTTTAAAGTCGACTATCTTTCACGAATTTCTCCTATGAGACAGAAGATTTCACCAGGCGAACGAGAGCTCTCTTAAGAGTGACAATGAAGCAAGCCGTTCAAAGAACCTAAGAACGGAGAGTGATGAGTTTATCGCTTTCTTCAAAAATAAGTGAAAGCCATCCATTCTTTCTAATAAGTTCCTTTTTTTAAATCATATTGAACAATGAGCGACTTTAAGATGAAATCTTTAGATGAAAAAAAGAACTTTTTTCCACCCGTCCAGATGATTCTCACCCGTCTTGTCTTGACCATTGCAGAATGAGACCCTCCAGGACATTCATTTCTACCAACTCTACTTTTTTTTTGTTTTCAGGTAGTCAGGTCGACTAATTACAGGATTTACAACCCTGCAAGTATTCAAGTGACGATGCAGCAGCAAGCCTCTTGCTGATCCACAGGGTGCGCGACCGCAGGTGATGAAGACCTGTCTTCGCCATGGCACGGTTTTCTCCGTATATCGGGAAAACCGTAGTCGACTAGTTTAGTCTGTAGAGATCAGAATCTGACAGATGTTCATGCTACATCTGAACTTTGTATCGAGGATCACTTCTTGAAATGAGGATTGCAAAGCAACGAAACGAAGAGAAGAGGTGCTGGTATACGTAATATATGTAAAAATCTGAACACATATCCAAATAGGTAGTCTTATATTCAGAAATTACTCCTTTTTGTCCAGCTCCGATATGTTTCAGTGAGTTAGTCTTGATTAAGTGAGCTTTAACTCTATTACATTTAGGCCATAGATTGCTTTGCCTTTCAGGACTATAACTTCTACGAAGCTCTTAAGAAATCGTTAAAGAAACTGAAACTTTTGTATTATACTATTTAGTCAAAAAAAACAAAACAAATTGTGTTTCTATTGGTATGTGGTATTGATGAATTGAGGATGCTGCCGCTGTAGCCTGAATTGCTTGTTGGTTGCTAAGTATGAAAGGGTGTTGTCTCATTGTCTAAGAATTAACAAAACTTTATTTATTCATCTCCCCTAGCGTATTAACCACAGAGTACAATGTACAATAAGTGTGAATTAAGTTTTTTAAAAAAAATTGCATCCTATTAGTCCGATCCAGAAGTGCAAAGTCATTACCTCATTTTGGTAACTAAGTGACGTAACAACATGGTGCTAGTACGATTCCGCCCCAGGCCAACCAAGCCCTCTCATACCTCAGGGGTCGCGAAATTGGTACTGGACTTGTCCGGGGAAAAATTACTCTCTGCAATCCATCTGGGAATGCTCCAGCCCAGCTATCTTAGGGCACACGGAGAATCCTCTCGACCGGCATTCCACAACATTCAAGACGAAATGAAAATCCTCAAACAGCAGCCAAAGCCACACGTGAAAACTTGGAAGACCGCGAATGATGGATGCGAGGAAACGAATCAAATGTGAGAAATACTGGGATCTGCACAGTACACCTGAAGACGGGTCACATAAAAAAAAAGTAAAAAAGTGAGGCAATAAAAAGTAGAACGAGAGAAAAAGCTATGGAATGCACAACTTATTTTTTGCGATAGGGGTATTACAAGAGAAGAGATGAACAACGTTAACTTGAACGATGCTTGCACTTGCAGCTGTTTTTGTTCCTTCAGAAAAATGATCCTATGTTGCTTTACCTAATTTTCGACATAAATTTAGAGTGATAGACTTCAAATTTAAACCTCACCCTACTTAGTACCTATCAATCTCGTCTATTCTGACAAATGGGGTACTTCTTCCTAGTTTATGAATATCATTGAGTCAGTGTTTACTATAACCGATTTCTTATATTAGAGGCCACCTTTTTCACTTAATTTTTTTCTTCCTGGCTTTCAAATTTAACCTATTATTTTCATCTTCCTACTGAATAGAATGTGCTACGAAATCAATGCTTCCAAAATTCTCAAGGTTGCTGAAATGTACCCCTTAATCTGCCTACGAACTAGGCCGTTACGTCTGTCCATGCTAAATCTACCATGGCAGGATTGTCGATGAAATAAAAGAGTTAGAATTTTTAGAATTAGAGTTAGAACTAGCTGAGAGACAGGGGGACGAAGGACCCGCTTGGTGTGGTGGTGAACGCATTAGCCCCCGAAAAGGGTAATAGCGCGTTCGTTCCCCACCGCAGATACCTGCGGTCCCGAGTTTTGCAAATATCTCAGCATCATTGAAGACAGTTAGAGTTGAAGTTACGAAGAGCTCCTCATTTTATTACCTTCATTGCCATCACTCAATCACAAGCTAAACACCGCATGGTTTGCTTTAAGACTGGCAATCGATGGAACTTTTTCTTCCACGACATTTAGAGGACACCACGTTGAATTGATTGGATGAATCTCTCTATCGAATTGGGAATCGCATTGCTCCAGTCATTAATTGAACATTCGTAATCCATCGTCTTTCTGAACTTCGAGTTTTCCGTAGGTTTACCAATGAATGCTGGTAACTAATAAACATCCAAAGCCATTGATAAATGAAGTATATTGGTCGATGTCCTGGATATTTGTGATTTGTGTAAGCTGAGGGCTGATGATGGATGTGTGGTGTTTGTGACACAACTCAGCTTTGATGAAGTATCTCGGCATCGATGTCAACTTCATGTAACATTACGTCAGACCAGATAGTGATGAACGGCATTCGGAAAAACAAGCTGCACACGTTAACAGTCATGTATTGGTCGTTGAAAGGATACGTATTGATTAATGCCGCACCATTAATCAATAGTCAGTCTCAATGCTATAATGGTGCCCTCCTGATCTTATCATGAATCAGTTTAGGTGACCGCTATATAATCACTGTAACAAAATACCAATTGGTGACATATTTCATCTTTTATTTAACAAAAGCTACATCGCAGATCGTCGCATGCGTGTCGATAATAACTTATCGGAGTGGGCCAGGGGTTAGATATACTAATAGAAGAAAGCAGAACCCCCTTCTTAGTTCGTTCTTGAAGAGCATATCGCACATTACACTGTGCTTGTACTCTCTGTCAGAAAAGAATCTGATGATCATTAAATGATTATAATCCATCAACTAATGAATATATCGATGACGATTACAAGGCAAAGGAAACGAGTAGAAGAACTTTGAGAAATCCACTACATACAAATACGATTATACATGTTTTCTATCACTTTACTGGACCTCCCAACGGTTTACCGCCTCATCCTGGCTGTGAGGTGTTCATGGGTGTCGGCCTGCGATGTAGTGGGGGGATCCATCCTCCCGGCAAGGTGTCCCAAGCTGAGAACGAGTACGACGTTTCCATCAGGAAGCCTAGCTAAGAGTAAACCAATACCAGGATGCACCACCGTCCTGGTATCAAAGTCGCATAGTGGCAAATCTCCCTCTGATCCACAAGTGCTGCGACTGCCTGTGGTGGTGACGACCAGGGCAGACTTTGCCCAGGCTGACAGCGGAAATTCCAGGAAACCACAATGGCTTAACCAGCAAATTTCCGAAAAGTGGAGATTGTGCTGGAGCCCGCTCAGCCAGTGAGGACGGGCCATTCAAGTATCAAGTTATTGGAATTGGAACATTCGCTTTGAATTCAAAACATACTTGCTGCTATCTCAGAGTTATTAAAATGATTTAAAACGTAGACGTTTTCAATAGGATCGAAGTATAATATGAGCTGTCGTATTCATGAGGGAAACGTGTAACGTAGTGGTTAAGGGCGCCCTACGATACACAAGGGATCCACCCGACGGCCCAGGCTCACCTAGGCCTCCATCCTTCCGGGGTCGCCATACTGATACCAGACTTACTTTGGAGGATGAAAGCACTAGCCCCATACTTCGGTAAGCCATCGCGAGTTAATATGTAGGCCAGATATGCATTAACTCACCTTCAACGTTGCTTAATGAAGTCGAATAGATTGCTCATCTCTCAGGGATTTATCAACACTGAGAGCTTTTAATAATTCAAAAGACCGACTTTCCATAAACTTCGGTATAAATAGTTGATATATTTATTGATATGACCTTATAAACTGATTTTGTTGAGGTGATCCGGGGCTGCTATAAGTTTTCGTTGCCGCTGTTGCTGCTGTTGTCGTTGTTGTTGTTGTTGTTGTTGTTGCTGTTGTTGTTGTTGTTGTTCTTGCTGTTGTCGTTGTTGTCGTTGCTGTTGTTGTTGTTGTTGGTCGATGGGTGAAGTTCGGCGATTTTGCCTTCCTCAGAGCCGTGATGTTACGAGTGGGACTACCTCAGAACGGCTCTGAGGAAGGCGAAATCGCCGAAACGTCAGCCATCAACCAACAATGCCAACAACAACGACAACGACAACAACAACAACAGCGGCAACAAAAACTTAAAGCAGCCCCGGATCAGCTCAACAAGATCAGTTTATGGGATCATATAAACAAATACGTTAACCAAGACTTTCCCCTCATCCTTTACCGTATTAATGTGAAATTATCAAGACAGTGAAGATGGGATTGGCTTGGACACTTAGAAAACTGCCACATAAAAGATCGCCCGAAGAACGGATCAGTGTCTCATCGTTCAAAGATGAATCCTGCTACGCTACAACTATGATGATGCTGAGATATTTACAAAATTTGGACCCCAGGCCAGATTCCAAGTCACCATTACTCTTTCCGAGGCTCACTGTTACCCACTGCACCACATACCACTGAAGCTCCGGCTTTGCACTCCTCTCAGCTTGTTTTTTACCCTAACGCTACCATCGGAATGTAGCCTGAGGTCCGAGTTTTGCAATTATCTCAGCATCATAGTGGATGTATTTCACATAATACCCTGCCGTAAAGGACGAATAGACAGTAAATTAAAAGTTAAGCCTTATATTACAATTATGAGTCACGTCCTATGCTTTCCTTGGGGTATTTATAGTCAACGGCAGGTGTGGTTTAAGGCAGTTTATTAGAACCGGATGTCACGAAAATTTCATTCTGAAAACAAAACAATGGAAAAAGTTCTTTCTTTCCTGGCATTGTATCTTCTCGTCATCATTTCTTTTCTCGAGTTTCACCGTTACCTGCTTCCCAGCTAACATGCACATTCATTTAGAAAGGAAAAAAACTACGGAAACTTATCCGTGACTGATAACGGTAAAGAGTTCGTAATTTCTTGGTAGTTAAATGTGGAGAAATCAACAGGGTTCAACTTAAACGTCAGTTACCAATATGTACGCTCTTATATCTACTTATTAAAACAAGTAAGTTGGCATCCACTGATAATCTCTCGTCTGCCGATCCATGATTACTTAAGTCGACCCCTCATCAGCTGTGTAGAGGGGCCAACGGATAGGACAATATGGTTTTTAACCTTAATACTTACTCAGTTACTGAAAAAATCCTAGCTCATCTCACGAACCAAATGCTCCTGGATCATCTACGAAACACGCATCAAGCGACGCGCACGTTATAGAGTCTGACATTATCGCCCTTTATACAAATGTGTCCAGTGACTCCGCTATGCAGGTCATCCTCAAACTCCTAATGGAACACGATGGAGCAATAAACATGCATGGCTTCTCGATTCAGCAGCTTGTGGCCTCCCAAAGAAGTGGCATTTTTTGAGTTATTGAACGAACAGTCAACGTACCTATCATTCACCCGAAAGAAAATAAAAGAAAATTGCATTCCATTTCTCAACCTTCAAATTGACCCATCCGAAAGCGCCTACAATGCAAGGTGGAACCGAAAGCCAATTAACAAACACTCAATGGTGTGCCTCCCAACGGTTTACCGCCTCATCGTGGCTAGCAGATCCTTCTGGGTGTCGGACTACGATGTACAACGGGAGGATTCGTCCCTCCCCGGCAGGGTCTCCCAAGCTGATAAGGAGTCCGGCGTTTCCATTAGGAAGCGTAGCTAAGAAAGAGTAAACCAATACCAGGATCTACCACCATCCTGGTATCAAAGTCGCCTCCCTATCCACAAGGGCTGCGACTGCCCTGTCGTGGTGACGACCTGGGCAGACTTTGGCCAGGCTGTCCTCGGGATTTCAAGGAACCACAATGGCTTAACCAGCAAATCTCTGAAAAATGGTGATTATGCTGGTGCCCGCACAACTAGTGAGGACGGGCCGTTCAAGTATCAAGTATCAAGTATACTGGTGTGCAGAGAAAGATTAAGGTCCCGCTTATCATGACCCTCATTTTCAACAGAATGAGCACGGCTGCTTAAAAAGGATCGGATTATAGAAATTGGAAACAGTGGTTGGAACATCATCGAACACTCTAAGACGTCAGCTAGTTCGTCACTACCTGTATGACCGTCAATGCAAGGACGATGATTAAATGAGTTGGGGTACGGTGTACCTAATCCCTCGAATACATTGGCGAAACGGGTAGACCAACTGTGTCCGTATAAAAAACACATAGAGGGTAAGCTAAAGTTAAACGAAATGCACTAATGGGCGCGAACTGAGACAGAGAGGAATAACTGGGAAGATTTTCAAGCAGAAGTTATATCCTCGCACAGGAATCGAAACATCAATGGCTAAAGCCCTCGATGTATTCTGGTTAAATTCCACGAAAGCAAAAATGGATTTCAGGGAAAAAACGGCTCATTATCACGCATAGATAAAGAAAAAATCTTCCGGCGTTGATCAATCCCCTGAGGGATGCGCCATGAATTCGACTTCATTAGAGGTGATTGGAAGCGTATCTGTCCTGTACCATGAATCGCGGTGGCTTACCGATATATTGAATCAGTGCCGCTATCCTCCCCGTCAGCTTTAGTACCAATTTGCCGACCTCGGAGGAATGGAGGGTTTGGTGGGCTTAGAGTCTTGGATCGAGCCCGTGTGTATTGCAGGGCGCCGCTAACCACTGCACTACACGCGCTCCCACATTACCGCAGGCTGATATTTTAATATGACGCGCGAATGCATTACCGATATATGTGAACTCTATGCGATTGGACTCCATTCGGATTACTCAGTGGAAGACTCGTACAAAGCGGTGAATATGTGTGCGATGTTACTATTTTGCTTCCAGAGCGAATGAAATATAGATGACGTGGCCTTTCTGTTCAGCTTCTGGAGGTGTTTCGCTGACTACGTTACAGCTAATTTGACCTGCACAGTCGTTTAAGAAGATTGAATCCTCCAAGACGTCAGGTTTTGTGGATGAATAAGGGAAGGAGTTCGTGTGTGCTTATCAAGAAAACGGTGAATTACGAAAAGCTTGTTATCTACGTAGTGGACTCAAATTAGGAAAATTACGACAGCGAATGGGAGAGAACGACGAAAATTGGGATTGGTAATAATAATAACGATGATGATGGCAGTGGTAATTAGATTAATGGCAAATATTAAATAGTTCAATTAGCAAATGTGGTTTGCAATGAGCCCTTTCAAAAAATTAGTCAATGAGAAGTTCGATCACAATCAGAAACCCATTAAAACCGCCTAGAAAATGACGGGTGCAATTTGACCCAAACGACTTACTTTTTTATCTAATCGATATATATCCCAGGCAAGTCTGGTACCAATTTACCGACCTGGAAGGATGGAAGGCTTGGTTGTCATGGGGCACAGGAATCGTTCCCAAATGTATTGCAGGCCACCTCCGGCCATTGCGCCACACGCGCCCACTACAGAATATAGGTCAGAATTTCGAAAGAAAAAGGTGAAATAGTCACAAAACAGTAACAAGTAACGAGAATGAAATCAGTGGCGTGATATCCGATACTGACCAGATGAAAAACTCTTCACTCCTTGGCCTACTGCGCCATCTGCACCGACTGCATTATCCTAAGTGGCATGTGTTGGCGTCAACCAGGTCTCCGTTCGTCCCGCTCATGTGTCTGAATTTCCAAGTGAGTTCAGGTTGCTCTTTAAAACACACGAAGAGAACCTACACTTAGATTCTATTGGGTGAACTTATATGGCCGAGTATAGCACAACGGATGAAATTGTCGTATAATACACACACGGCCATTGCTCTGACCTCACACCTAGGGTAAACCCAGCTACATATCACACTAGGATTTGTACATTGACACCAGACTTGTCCAGAAAAATAAGAACGCTCATTTATACATTAGCAGCCCGCGCAAATCATTTTATAGGACATAGAATTTTTTCAACTACCTCTACCATTCGACGAATCGAGTGCCCCGGATGAAACACCGCTGGGCGATTGGTGAACACTGAACCCTTTATCCTTTACGCTTTAAACGTATATAACGATGAGTTTTTCCAGATGTTTTTCGGCAATGAAAATCAATTGTGCTGAAGTAGTATTCGATCACTAATATAAACTCGTGTGATTCGATTGCTGTAAACTGTCGGCGAAGAAGTGCAACTACTCATCTTTCACATCTGGGCAGCACGGCAACGATCACTCCTTGCCTGCTCGCTAGGTGCCAGATTGTTGCTGTTGTCTATGCCGATAATTTACAGCATTACAGAAAAATAAAGGATAAAGCCTTGTCATGTCAGTGTTGCTATCCTCCCAGACCGACCTAGTACTAATTACCCTACCCCGGATGGAAGGAAGGCTTGGCGAGCCTGGATATCGAACTCATGTGTATTACAAGGTCTCTCCAACCGCTCTGCTACTAGCGCCTTAAACTGCAGCAGTAGTGTGAATTTTTTCTGACTTTGATGGCTTGCATTGATGAGAAAAAATGAATCGTTAAACAGCCGTGGTGGCTACGAAAGAACACAGATATTTATAGAAAACTGAAAAGACTGGCTACCGTATGGGAAGGACTTTCATGCGATCCTGATTTTTGTTTTGTCCAATAAAAAGTTAATTAGAGAGTTAAAGTTGTATGCCTTCGATCTATCAACAATTCATCAAGAGAACGAAAAAATGGCCAAAATAGGTGACATCAATAAGACGAAGGACGAGGTCCTTTCTTTTTTTTCCAAATTTGAAGACGAATGCGGCTAAGAACTCTATGTGTTTTAGCACCCGTAGTGCGAGCTTGCTGGAAAACATTCAATCTATTCACATGACTAGCTATTGAGGTTTGAGAGAAGTTTAATGTCCCGTCTGGTAACACCTGTTGTCACTCATGTTGGTCGTTAACCAAACCAGATTCACAAATAGCATCGTATCCGTTCGTCCAAGCAACGTTCTACTCCTAGTAGGTTCTTAAGCTTTTGTTAGAGAGAAGCGAGGTGAGAGAACTGATCTCCAAGTGTTTTGCAAAAGTTCGAATACTGATAATTGATAGAATATAGTCAAACTACCGTATTGTCTTTTAATCAATAGAGTCACTTGCGGCGTGGGTAGTTCAGATCCCAGCGCCTAAATTTCAGTCGCATTCGAAGCGACTTGTTCGGTCAGTTGCTGCTTTCTATGAGTTCCATGCTTATTCTTATTATTAATGGAGACCTACCGTTGAGATGTTCAGGTTTCGGCTTTTTTCTGTTGAGGTCATCGGAGTATTCGGCTAACTAGGCTGTACATGTACTTGATCTTTTCAAGCTTTGAAATAGGCAAAATCTGTCGATACACCAGTTATTGAATAAATAATTCGTCTTATAATAGTAAACACCTAAATTTTTAATAAAAGATGCAGCAAAATAACAATGTTGTGTCTGTTCGTCAAGAAAACAGTGAATCATTGATCAATACTGAGGTTAACAGAAAGTCAGTCTTGGGAATTTCCGCTTAATTACTTCCCTTTGAATGAAATGGGTTATACACCCTAGTCAGGTATAAACACATCCTCATATCCAGATTGGATAGGTTCCGAGTGCAGGGGTGTATCACAACGTCACATTCGTGCACTGAGTCGATCCAGAAGGTCATTTGCGTTGCGATTTGAACAGTGCCGGCTACTTTTCAAAAAATTGCCGCGATCCGAGTTCATCGGTCTTTTTTCTTATTGTTGGGCCTAGTTATTAAGGGTTGAAAAGAGTGCATAAGAAGGAATGGACTTCATCTTCATTCGACACAACTGCAGCGTTTGCCAGTCTCTTGCTGTATATGTACCCTTTCGCCACTACTATTAATTTCGCGTGGGCGGAGAGTCCGCTTAAACCTCACTGGGGGCTCGATCGCACTGCGCATCGAAATTAATATGTATGGTCCGCACGCCCACCCAAAATGCACTGCACACCCGTTTTTTTCTGGTTCGCTTCTAACACTCGGTTACTTCACATATTTTCTGTGCCTTTTTAAGTTCTACGTATCATCTAAAAAAAGTCGTCCATCGTTTAAGTGCTATAGCACTACTAGCAACTACAGTACTACTAGTATCGTAGTCTTAAGTATCGTTAGCTTTCCGCATGGTTTTGCACGATATTTAAGGTTTAATGCCGTGTCTCTTTCATATTTCTTTTTTCATATCCAGTAATTCCACTCTATTGCCCGAAAATCTCTTTCAGCAAGGATAGCGCATTCAGAACACCAGCCATCAGCTTGGACCACCGCATTATCAAATCAGCCCTCGGAAAACTATCGTTTTGTTACAGAAATTCTGGCAAAAAGCTCTGTGCGACGAAATAAGCCAGCGAAAAATGGTGCGCATCGAATTCAATATGTACGGTCTGCAGAGTGCGCCAGCACACATATTAAAATCAGTGCGCATAGTCGCGATAGTGTTAAATAAAACGTTCAACAATAAAGCAGTTGCTAATAATCGCAGTTTCTGACAAACTCTTTAAAGTTTATTTGCTTTTGCTAATTTACATCGACAGCAACAAGTAAAGTGCTACACTAAAATTAGTAGAGGCTCTCTTGAGTCAAGCAATGCCCCCCCCCCACCTCCACACACAACGTTGATCCATTCTCTAATTCAAACCATGAGATATCAACCATATATCCCCCCATACCATTTGCTAATATTCTGCTAAGTGTTCTTCATCAGAGTGCTCAAACAACTCTGTACCATAACAGAGCTTAGCTCTATTTTTTTATGAGTAGAATGTCTGCATCAGAGGACCAAACACGAACTTTTTCACCTCTAACCCAAATTATCAAGTAAAAACTCTTTACTGATTATTTACACAATGACAAAAGCTCAAGCGAATGACGAAATACCCGAGAATGGGAAGTGATGGTTATGAAAGTAGGAACAAACGAAACTATTGCAATGAGTGGAAAGTGCACACAGTACTGGAGCTACACATCCGACTTATTGGCGGACAATAAGCATACAAATGATCAATGTTGAGATTCGGAATGAGTGGCAAGCGTACGATGAGAAAATGGACATCAGAGATTCAGCAATAAAATGTAAGGTACGGTACTTTGTGTCGCCACTGAGCTGGATGTCCTCGCATATTCCAGCCGAGTAAATTCACAGCTCTTTGATCCGACGTGAACACGTCTTCATCAGAACGGTATGGCTCCGAATGCAGATTAACCGTGCCGTCACATTCGTGGGTTGATCCGTCCTTCTGAAATGATGTTGGTTGGACGAAAAAATCTTCGCTAGTTAAGGTTTTGTCTTCAGATTGACCATAACTCAATTTTCGAAGTTAATTAGTTAAAACAGAATTAACGAAAGGATCTACATCGATCACTAAACAGTAGAGATAAGTAAAATTGTCGATGAACACAACATTACTAAGACAAGCAATTCAGAAAAAAAATACTATAGTTAGATTATAACAGTTAACAATCTATGAGTGCAAGGGCTATGTTTTGTATATAAAAGGTAAGCTTTCGATTATAAAGTTTTGACTATAACGGAACGAGTAGGACTGTTACCTACTTACTTGATACTTGAACGGTCTGTGATCAGTGGTTGTGCGGGCCCCAGCATAATCTCCATTTTTCGGAGATTTGCTGGTTAAGCCATTGTGGTACTCTGGAATCCCGAGGTCATCCTGGCCAAAGTCTGCCTCAGGTCTTCACCACCACAGGCACTCGTAGCGCCTGTGGATCAGAGGGGGTAGGACTGTTATTTCGATTAATTTGATAATTAAAATGGGTTGCAAATAGTTCTGTTCGTTCCTACTACGGTCCAGAGCATCTTAGTGGCTCGAGAGTCTCCAGGAAATCACAGATTTAGGGTAAAATCTCTATTGGTACTGTGCTTTGCTAGGGAGCACACAGTTAACACATGGAATTCTGTTGTGGAATGTTGCCATTCTCACATATAGCTCATCGGACTTTCTGGAAGTAGATGCGCTTTATTTGTTGGAGGCAAGTCCTGAATCACCTTCATAGCACTCCGCAGGCTTTTTCAATGTCCGCTTTAAGCGGATTCAGCGTGTTGGATGCAATCCTCTTGTGTGCATGATCGCCTATGTCCACATTCATGAAAACTTATTTAGGAAAAGGATAAGTTAGGCATTAGCAGAAAAGACAGAGAAACATCACAGAAATTCAACTATGCCTCAGAAGAAGTATGTACCGGCTTTCGATTCTAGTTTTTTTTGCCTCCAAAGACACGTCGAGAAAAATTACAGGTTATTAGAGGTGGGCAGTGCAGTGGTAGTGGTGTCGATTACGAACACGATGCTGGTCGGACCCTGCACCCAGCCGACCAAGCTATCTATCCCTTCGTCGTCGGCAAATTGCTACCAGACTTTTCTGGGAATGGTCCCTCTACAATTCAAGTGGAGAACGATCTAGTCCAGCCATCTCATGATTGCAGTGAGAATCGATTCGACCAGCACTCAAGGACACCCACGCCGAAAGGAAAATCCTCAAGCAGCAGACGGAGTCAAACGTAAAAGTTGGAAGACCTTCATGGATGGTGGATGCAAGAAAAGGAATAGAATGCAGGAAGTGCTGAGATTCGCAAAGTATATGTGAAAGGCGAGCTATGCAAAATAAATAATGAACCTATTACTGCTACTATTATTATTACCGGGCGCGTGTGGCGCACTGGTCGGAGGTGCCACTGCGGCACACACGTGGAATCGATCCCCGCCCCCCATTGCCCACTAAGACTTCCATTCATCCGGGGTCGGCGAATTGCTACCAGACTTGTCTGGGAATATAGCAGCACTGGTTCGATACATCGATAGGCCACGGCAAGTCATTGTAAAAACCAGATATGCATTCAATCACCTCCAAACGATGCTCAATGGAGTCGAATGCATGGCGCATCCCTCAGGGATTGATCAACGCCAAAGTTTTATCCTTTATCCTTTTATTATTATTACCATTTTGTTACTCATGACAGGTAAAATGTTACTGCTTTAAAAATTTATAATGGAAAAAGACACTTATGTTTTCACCCAATCATCCCTCTTAGTTAGAACATGCAGAAGACTTAACAGTACTTCTCTAGGGAAGATTTCAGAAGAACTTCTTAGAGGTGTAATGCATTTGCGACACCGGTAGCTACCAGTAAATTCATCTTTTTCAATCCAACAGAAAAAAAGCTCAATCGAGTTTTTTAACCACAACCTGTCTTGTCTGCGGTTATAATTCAATATTCTCTGTTTCTTATTTTTCCTATAATAGTTATTTCCAAGAGATCTCTAGTAAAATCATCTGGAAATTATCGTCATAATTCTGAGCTGGGTTAGGGTTATTTTAAAGCTCACCATTGTGCATTTAACGGAGCATCTAATTCGAGTGTTACCTTCAAGAATACTCACTCGGACTTGAACACCACTTGGACTGAGTTCCGGATTAGGAGCCTGAAATTGATGAATTTCTTTCTTGGCATTTCAGAGTAAGTCCCCTTTGGATGGTCAAACCTGAACGAAGACGAGGTTCGCGTCAAATGGCGAGGCGGCTTTACGCACTGACGACAACCACACATCGCCAGAAGACGGAACTGCTTCAATCTAAACAAAAATGAAGAACGTTGTAATGACAAATTGAGTTTGCTGACAACGTTATTCTCTCAAAAAAAAACTAGCAAAGCAAGAGACATAATGGCTGCCTGAGGTCTCTCAAAAGAATGAGCTCATTCTTTAAGCCAATCACTTGTGGAAAATGCTCCGCAGAATTTATGCAATAATTCATTCATTCCCTTTCGAATGTGTCTGCATGATGGAAGCTTAAAAAATGTTTCGGCCACTGTAGACCTGTGTGAACTAATGACATTTTACTTATATCTGATGATTGGCATCTTCAGATGGTCAACACTGACGGATGTGAGATCCAATAAAAAATTATATGTCAAGAGGTTTACGTTAATATGCTGTGGAATTTTTTAAGAGGTACGCTATTTAGGGGCGTGTGTAGCGCAGTGGTCGGAGATGCCCCTAAGGTACACATGGGATCGATCACCACGCCCCAGGCGCGCAAAGTCTTCCAGCCCTCCAGAATCAGCAAATTTGTACCAGACTTGTTTGGGAAGATAGTAGCACTAGCTCGATACATCGGTAGGCCACCGCGAGTCATTGTAAAGGCTAGATGTGCATTCAATCACCTCCAAACGATGCTTAGTGAAGTCGAATGCATAGCGCCACACTCAGAGATTGATCGATGTCGAGAGCTTTATCCTCTTTAGAGCTTTAGTATTTTATTCTATTCATGTGTGTCAAATTTAACATAACGGCTAATAAGATCAGATAGAGCAGTGGTACTTATGTTGTTTAGTAAGAGCAAGAAGATGGTACGACTCCACACGGTCAACGAACCCTCTAATTCCTCTGAAGTGGGTAATTAACAGACTAGTCTGGAATCATTTGAATCTCTGTGATCCACAAAGAAGATTCCAAGTGCTTCTGGTGAACGTCAGAGAACGCTCAGCCACATCGAATGCGGAAAAATCCTCAAGCACTAGCCAAACACAGAGTTGGAAGGTTTCCAAGGATAAAGGCAGATGTGAGGAAACGAACCGAATGCAAGAGGTAGTGGGATCCGTACAGTGAGTAGGTTTGAAAGACGGGTCGTGTGAAGTAATAATGAAGAGCAAGAAACAAAAAGCGCTCAACTTGTTCTTGGTAACTTACTTGTAGATTTTCGGAATTATGATGATGAACGGTTACTCGAAACCACACGTGCGGTTCACGTGACTGAGGTGGTTGCGTCTTTTTCGCCAAGGAAGTGACCATCGCCGACGTCATCAACTAAATTTCAAACTAATAAGCACCACACTTGTTCAGCAAGTAGTGACTTTACAGGCTTTTTCTAATATTGAACATTTATTCCTAGTGGTTTAGCACCTCATTCTTAGTGGGCGCTTGTGAGTATACAACAGGAGGGTTATCCCCTATCAGGGTCTACCAAGATGAGAAAGAATCCGATGTTTCCAATAGCAAACCAAGCGAGGAGTAAACCAATACCTGGAATCACCACCGTCCGACAAACAATTTAATCGAAAGGTGACAAATCTCTCTCTGATTCACAAGGACCGTTGACTGAAAGATTCAGCTGGACTATGGAAAGATCCAGCTGGACTGACCTCGAGATCCAGCAACCTACAAATGCCTCAACCAGAAATAAAACAGCCTCAGCACCTTGCACACTGGCCGCTGCTGTCTAAAACATTGAGCGGTGAGACAAACGGTGAGAGGCGATCAAATTTCAGGTTGTACAAAACGCCCTTGAAAGGGGACACAACGACTGTAACACCAGAATAGTCTCTTCAGACGCCGATCTTTACGCTCTTTCTCAGGCAACGGATCGCATAAAAATTTCATGTAATCACCTTGCAAGCGACGAAAAGTTACATTACCAGTAGTCAAATGAAAGCCCCACCTAGGAGTGCAAGCCGTTTGTCGAGGACATAACACATGCGTCCAACTCGCCTGAGTTTCTCAGACAAGAGATCCAGGTCGGATCTTTAACCCCAAGTTGCTCGGGCAGAAAAGGAGACTGAAGCTTGATCGTACTGCAACACACCTGATGCAGCTGATAACAAATGTTAGCGCTAGAACATTTTCTCAAGAGGATTTACATTGATATAGACAGGAAAAAGTTATTTGAAGGAGCTCAAAAGCGATCTAGTCTGAAGAAGTGCTTTCCGGATCGGTGCGACTATAATGTTCTGTTATCCGTTCTGATGCACGAAGATGGGACTATCACCACTTTGCAACACTATATGCAATGAATAACAGAAAAGTTCTTCACTGATCTATCCCGCTTCATAATCCCCCAATTTGGACCGAAATACCCGATGGGAAAAAAAACCGCCTAAGATTCTCACCCGTTGAAGTTCGAGTTGTAGAAGAAAGCATTAAGAAAGACATTGTTCCAGGATGCAATAACTTACAGCTTACAACTTCCTTGAGCTGGAAGACATAAATTACATGTGCTTGGCGCATCCCTAGGCTATCTTGCCCTAAGAAGGAAAAAAAATCACGGACCATAGACGGAAGAAGTCACGCACGGTCACTTTATCCAGAAATAGTGACGGGAGGAATCTTCGCAACTACCGTCCTATATAATTTTCTATATTTTGGAGCTAACACGAGATTGGTATAACACTTTTATTCGGCTAACGTTTCGGCTCCTTCTCCTTCCTGAGAGTTGCGTTGATCCGAGTCGATGATCAATAGCTGGTCCTTGTCACGATGTGGTTGGCCTTTGTAGCATCAAGTCGAATCCAGTGGAGTTAGCACCGCTCGAATAGTTAACTTCACTCAGCGAGCCCTGTTATACAGGGCTGGTGCTTACCTACTACTGCCTCTTGCATGATACGGATTTTCCATCAGTCCCTTACTAACAGAAAAGGGATTCGACAAGGTGACACCACCCGGCCAAAGCAGTCTACAGTGGTCTTGCAGTAAATGAAGAAGTCGGTCGGTTAAAAGAAATAGGGCAAACGCACCAATGGAAAAAAACCTGTCAAACCTTCATTTCGCGGATGAGATCGCAATTTTTTCGAAGAGTACTGGTGAAGCATAGACCACGCTCAACGACCTGGTCGAAGCGAAAGCGTGAAAAGATCGGACTGTGCACAAATACGATTTCCCAGTTAATGGAGAGCCCAAGAGTTCATGAAGAAAAAAAGAACCCATGGTGGGAAGGCGAACAAACCGAACTGTATGGTTCTTTGACTACAGAGACCACCTCGTGCGTGCAATTCAGATGTTCGATGAACATGGATAACACTATTAAGAATGAATTAGAAAGGAGAGCAGAATGCAGAATGACTGCATTCAGACCTTTCAAATAAGCTGCCGACCAATAACGGACCCAAACGTCCGCGCTCACCTTTTCGATTCAGCAGTGCTCCCAGTGCTCAGTTATGCAGCCGAAACGTGGACTAATACTTCAACCAAGTCAAGAAGTCTACGCACCACCAGCAGAGCACTTGAAAGATGCCTTCTGAAATTTAACCTGTACTCACAACGTTTAGCCGGAATGAACAGCTCAGACCTTAGAAACATCCCTCGGAATCAAGCAGAATATGCATCAGTAGGGAAACAAAGATCGTCCGTCACATAATAAGAAGAACAGATGACAGATGAATGAAAAGAACAATTGAGTTGACTCCAAAACAATGTAGGACCACCCAAATGATGAACAGACTTTTCCGTTGCCAATGTCAGCCATTTGCTCATTTGCCAGATGGAGAAGATTTTAGGGTCTTGGAATGCTTGTCGCAGACGTCACCATTTCAAAGCAGACTACCACCACGGTCAACGATTGCGTGATAAACAAAAATTGCAAATTTTACTGGGGCACGCACTACTAGTGAAAGAGAGCCGTCTAAGTACCGATGTAAATATTCAACATTTCTCCTGCAAATGCGAATGAGTGATAAGTGCGCCAAGAAGACGTAACAATATTCGTAAACATAAGAGTTTAGGAAGCGAAAGAAAATCAAACGATTATGAACGACCTGCTCACCCTTCTGGAACACGCAAAAACAATGTAAGGCGTCGAGACAACGATTTGCCGAGGATGCATTGAAAGATCGACGTCGAGAAACCTGAAATGAGAATCAGTGAATATGAAAGTTTTTTGACGCTTCAACAGCTTTTGTCACAAAACTATGTTGTTAATCCTCTATTAATATAACGACTGCAGAACTTATATTGAGATAACTGCACGCAGAAAAGTTAAATTACCCAACTTTTGTTGTTACCATTTATTTTTCTTTTATCTCATCCCATATTTTAACCCCGACTTGGTTTTCCTCGGAAAGAATCAATTTGTAGGATGTATTTTTGTCAATTCAGATTAAAAAAAACTGTAGGGGAGTGGAGGATTCTTGAAAACTTTGCAACACCTTAGAAAACGCTCTAGAGAATGTAAGAAGCAAAAAAAATTACTTTAACTTAAAAAAAACTTTAAAAAACCTGACTTAAATAGAATTATCTGAATGAAAATAACCTCCCTAGACGACATCGAATGAGTGTAGGACATATGAGATGATGTCTCTGGTCGTACGCCGATTTGCAGTCGTGGTTGACAAACCTTAAGCATTTCAAAGAACATTCTTATCTTTAGAACCACGGTTAGACAAGTTTGCATCTTTGCAGTTTATCTCACTTGATAACGTTCTTCTGTTGTATTGTAGCAATGAGCTTGACAATATCTACCGTAAGCATCTCGAGCTTCCAACGTTACCTCTTGGACCATTCCAGCGCGAGGTTTTGGCACCGGTAAGTAAACAGTGCCCTGAAAGGCAACTTCTTGGGAAGTACTTCACATTTTATATGCATAAAGGATAAGGGATAGAGCTCTCGGCGTTGACCAATCCCCTGAGCGATGCGTCATGCATTCTACTTCATTAAGCATCGTTTGGCGGTGATTGAATGCATAGCTGGCCTTTACAGTGACCGCGGTGACCTACCGATGTATCGAGCCAGTGCTGCTATCTCCCCCGACAAGTCTGGTACCAATTTCCTGACCTCGGAGGGAATGGAAGACTTGGTGGGCCGTGGGCGCGGGGATTGATTCCACGTGTGTTGCAGGGCGCCTCCGACCACTGCCCCTACGTTTTATATGAGTTCGTTCATTGTTTTCTCATAACCTCACCTAACAAAGTAAATAAGTATCAGACTTGTGCACGCGGAGGAATTTTCAAAAGAAAAAATTTAAAAGATTACGTTTATCTCAGGAAAGTAGGCGGTACCCTCTTGATAAGCTGTGTAAGTTTCTGATGTCAACGGATTGGTGACCTTAATCTGCGCCAGATCGTTGTTCATTCCTTTAAGAAAAAGAAGTTAAACTTTTAAAACGTCAATCTTTATTATAATGAAGTATCTGCTCTACTCTGTCTTCAATAGCCATAAGTCGATGAATGAAGAACACAGTACCATCGCCATTTTGGTCGATAAATAGGGACTTCGTCCACACTATTTCGCCAGGAATACTGTCGATCGACTTACGAAGGCGCATCGACTGCTGAATTCGTGGAGGAAGTTGGCAGCGATTCTGAAGATTCTAGTGTAGATCACTGTGAGAACACTAGGAAATGCCATGTTTTCCAAAGAATTTTTCGGGTCTCTGATAAGATCGACAAACGATGGGTATGATACGGCAGCGCAAACACCGCACTTTTCCATGCCGTTAACTACCATCTGTGAGTCCCAAAGGTTGAAGAGTAAAAGCTCTGCAAGTTGACATCCTTTCTTTTTTTCAATTTCTTGTCTATTCTAAGAATTCTCCAAGTTTTTTGTTTTCACTTTATTGGAGCGAAAAATAAGGCAAAGTAGTACTAATTAAAATTGTGATTACACCTGTAGCATTTTTTAAAATTTTTTTATACGACCCGTCGTTCAAATCTACAGTGCGGATCCCAACAGTTCTCACATTCCATTCGTTTTTCTCGCATCCATCATTCTTCCAAGTTTTACGTGTGGCTTCAGCTGCTGGTTAAGGAGTTCCTTTTCATACTAAGTGTCCGCTGAATGATGGTGGAGTGGCTTTTCTCTGGAGTCCTGAGATAGCTGGCCTAGAGCGATCTCATTTGGGCTGTAGAGAGTGACTTTCTCCGTACAAATCCGGTACCAATTTCCCGACCACGGAGGGATGAGATGCTTCCTGAGACGGGGCGGGATCGAACCAGCACTGTGCTCGTGATGATCGGCATTTTTTAGCGTATGAATTACAATTCATTCACTGGATTCTGAATCTGGTCTTCATAATGCCGTATTATACTTGTATGCTCTCTTTCGTCAGTCTGGTTCGCCGTCAGCATTTTAAGCAAACCTGACTGCGTTTCTGACGGTCATCAAGGGTTCGTCGAAGCCTATCGTTTCTGTGCGGATGTTTTAGTGGTGGACAATATTATGAGTTTAAAACAGGCGACCATCCTGCCATCTTCTTGCTCATCAAAAATGTATACGTTACGACAAAAAAGCGTAACAGTGCTTAGTCCGATGATCGTACTAAATACAAAAGAGTACTGTCATTTAAGGGTGAGAGCTGCAGCTTATCCAGGCTTCAAGAAGTATGTTTGGCTACAGCTGGTGTTGTTGTCACTCCCCCTTCCGCAAATCGAACAGGTTCGTCTTCAATCACTGCGGCACAGTGAAGCCATGGCGATTTAGAACGATGTGCATCTACTAGATACGATTAAAAGTGGAGAAGAAGTGATTACCGACGGCAACTTCAATGTCTTCTTTAGACATGTAACGATAACTCACCCTCGCTTCTTGAATAACAATATGATCCTTTCCCAGGATCGACTTTCTATTAACCTCGGCACTAGATTATAAATGTGTCGTTTTCTCGTTTCCTTTTTCAGCAATCACGAGGTTGTTATTCAGCGCACGTTTACTTCCACACACATTGAACACATGCAACACAACGGTGGCCGATGTTTCGGCAGAATCGGCTCTTCAGAGCCGTCTTTTTCACCTGTGTTCCACCGAGGAAGAACAGCCGCTGAGGGTCGCATATGGTTGACGACGACTATGCGGCTTTTCTTCCTCGGTGGATGGCAGGTGAAAAAGCGGTAGGTTTTTCGAGAAGCAGTTGACCTTGTAATTATCGTTCAGATTTTCATCTTTCCGTTTGTGCTGTTGAACCGTTTGACCTAGTAAGTTGGGTATCAGTGTACACCTCCAGGCTCTGAAGAGGGCGATTCTGCTGAAACGTCAGCTACCGTTGTGTTGTATGTGTTCCTCTTGTAAGGGGGTAAACGTGGGCTGAATAACAACCTCGCGTTTGCTGGAAAAGAAAATGACACATTTAAAGCGATCCTTTGTTCAGTTGATGTTATTACTTATTATCTACTTGTAAAAACTATAGTTCAATTCTCTGCCGTCTCAATGAAACGAAATGGTGTAAATGTACTTATCATATTTTTGACCGGCTTGAAACCCTTAAATGTGGTACGACGATAGGACTTTCGAAATCTAATGGAAGATTTATGAATTCTTATGATAAGAGATGAACTGACCTGTGAATTATGATGACCGACGATCTGTGAATGCAAATGAAAGATGAAAAACAATTCTCTCTATCTTACCTGCTGACAAGCCGAGTTGTAACAAATCCCCGTACCTTCGAATCCCGTGCAGTTTCCTCCTAGAACGACCTAAATTTAATCAATCAGAACTATTATTGCGATTTTTAGCACGGTTTTGGAAGTGTTCGACTTTGTCGATCAATACATGAGGATGCCTATGTATTTTGACACCATTCATAGCCCAATTGAAGTGATTAAATGCGAATTTGGCCTATAAAATGACTCACAGTGAGCTACTATATAGCAAATCTGTGTAACAATTTTCGAACCCGAAAGGATGGGAGGTATGGGTCGCCTATTGCGTGATATTGAACCAACGACCAAGTGTGTGTTGAATAGCACTTCAGACTGCTGAGCTGCATGCTCCACTAATAATAACAATAAAAAAACAAAGAGTTCTAGGGTATAAAAAAACCAATAACTAGCTAATAAGTTGATGCACCTTGCTTCGGCATCGCCACGATTTTGTATCACACCAGTAGTACGGTGAATCGCATTTAGGTATCATCGACGTACAGTGCCGTACTGGTTCGTAGTCATACCTGCATAGGTGGCGAATAGAAAAGAAGCAACGATTCTGATTCAAGGCCTCGTCATTGATGAGATTAATGCTCACCACTCATCAGTGTACTGATTACTGAGTCCGTCACGATTCTGTAGACGAAACGGCTTCATCTGCTCTTCGTATCCATGTAATTCGTTGCACGTATCCTGAACAAAATTGAAGCTTTCTCCTCGGAAACTCTCTATTGCTAAGCCATAAATTGTAGATTTTCCAAAAAAATACCTAACCTTTCTAGGGACCGAATTATAAAGCAATTACAACTTTTTAAAAGAATTGTTAATTTGACAGACGATACAAGTATGAGTCCTGTCTTGATTTTGAGACGACGAAACAGAGGAAAAAGAAGGGTACGAGATATGAGGGCTGGTTTCATGAGGATAAATGTCACAGAACAATGCTTACCTGGGCCCATTGGGTTTCTCGCTGCTCTCGGCTTTGTTGTTTTTTCCTAAACATCTCCCAGAGATAGTCGACGAAAGCATGATGAAGATAGAACATAGGATCATTCGGACTTACTCTAAAGTAGAAAGGACGTCTGAGCGATCTGGTTAATAGATTGGAAAGAAGCTAGAAGAAAGAAGGCAGAAGGAGGATAACGAAGTGAAAAATGAAGGAACGAAATGAAAGTGAAGTGGAGAAGGAAGGATAAGTGCAGAGTAATAGATGACAAAGAGACACTGTTATTGTTTGAGAAAAATAACTGAGAAAGTAAGAAACAAATAATAAAACGTAGTCCTTAATCTTTCCAATGTTTTAGGGCCTAATATGGAAAAGACCCACTTCAACGGATTCCTTAAAAAATGGATAGCCAGTAGATGAGAAGGAAGTTCCCTTTTACAACGATATGAAACGGTAGATGAAACTATGACTACCCACCTTATGACGAACATGAAGCCACCGACCCATACATGACTCAATCCATGCATACTTTCGAACGTTTTGTCGTGACAAAATGTTAGTTGACTAAAAAAGAAAAAACCATAAAATCTGCAAAAAACCATTGAACTACATTAGGCTTGGGCTTACAACCAGCTTACTTGAACGACTATTTAGCGAAGTTTTTTGTAAGAAGTGATGTTTCACAACATTCAAGTCCACTTGCAATTAGATGATATAAAGGACTTTCAGAAGAGTTCTAAGTACTGAGAAGTGAAAGTATAGAAGGACTACGCTTTCTTACGCAACAAGTTACCTAAGCATGATTTTTTTCGTAAATTCGAGATTGGGCATGATCACCTAAGGAAGCAACCGGCCTTTGTGGAGTGGTGGAAAGTCTGCTGCCTTGTGAGTCGGATTTTTTCCAGAATAACAGCAACTCCTATAGTTGCAAAAATTCGATCGTGAAGACGATGTGACAACCAGAACTCTACTCCATTCATTCGGGATATGAAAATCTGTTGGTTCTTTGCTGATTGTTTGAGCAGACTTTTGACGGTGACGGAGTCTTCTTGGAACTTCACATCGTTGATCGGATTTACTGGGGACTAGCCAGAATGCTTATTCTTAACTAAGCAGTCAATGCGAATTAAGCCTGGTTCAAATGCTTTCAAATCAGTATCTTAAAAAACCAACTTCTGCTAAATCTGTTTAACAATAATCAACAATCTTCCACACGATTAAGTTGATACAGTGTTGGTATGAAAATTTTTATGCCGTTAACCTTTCTGCGCCTTTTCCTTTCTTAGAGCCGCGTTGATCTGAGACGATGGTCCACAGCTGCTCGTTGTCGCGGTGTGGGCATTCCTTGTCGCATAGAGTCGAACCCAGTGGAACGATCACCGCTAGTATGGGAAACTTCCCTCTGCGATGCTCTTTTATACATGACAGATGTTTGTCGATTCCCACCGCCCAATATGATCTTCAACTTGGCTGGCAATGTCAGTTTTCAAGATTTTGTTTACAACGCTACGTGCCAGCATAAGAAACACCGACTGCTAAAGGGCGCACTGTCCGGAAAATTGGAGATCATATTGGACGACACGCATTAAGCAACATCTGTCCTGTACAAAAGGACATAACAGAGTGAAGTTGCCCATTCAAGCGGTGCTCCTTCTATTGTATTCTTTTCAATGCGACAGCGAACACCGAACCACAAGAACGAACAGCTGTGGACCATTGACTCGAATCAACGCGGCTCTGGGAAGGACGGAGGTGCGGAAAGGTTAGCAGAACAAAAGTTTTTATACCAACTTTTTTAATAACCAACGGACACTTTTTGAAACTTTTACTGCCCTAAACCTATAAAAGAACAATAATGATCCAGCTTACCTATAATTTTTCCTGGATGTAATCCATTCAACATCACTCGGACTCATCAGACGGTCCTGTTCTCTGCCGCCAGTTGATCTGAATGGATTCGGTTTTAATAGATACGAAAATTCTGTTTCTTAGTCTTCTCATTCAGGAAAAAAAAGGTATGGAGATATTCAAACAGAGGAAAAATGGCTCAGAGAATCAGTTTAGTCAAACAGTTATTAAATTTAAGGCGACAAAGTGGTTACATTGAAAGTCTCAGAGCAGAACGAGAGTAGAAAATGAACAAGGAATTCCACCACACGTCAAATATTTTCATAACAAGTAAATTTCAACAGTAATATACGTTTAGGCACATGTTCCATTTTTCATCCACATTGTAATGTCTATCAATGAAGAACCTTTTTAACGGTAACATGACAGATTGCGGGAAGTAGGTATGAGATAACTGTGAAAATTACGAAGAATATCCGAAAAGAAAGGCAAGAAGCGATACGCGAAGATCGTATGATTGAAAAGATGTGAAAAAAATATAGCTTGTGAGATATAACTTCAATGAGTCTGGGATATTTACAAAACTCCAGCGATTAAAATTGTGATTATAACGACAGCCTTAGCTTGACTGTGTTCATTGCCATTTTATACTCCCCAGATCAATCCCGCTGACTGGTGGTTGCTGGTGGCACTGATCGATAGAACTAGCTGAGAGATAGGCGAAACGAAGGACCCGCATGGTGTGGTGGTGAACGCGTTAGCCCCGGAAAGGCTAATAGCACGCTCGTTCTCCACCGCAGACACTGTGCGGTTCGGAGTTTTGCAAATATCTCAGCATTATTGAGATTATATTGCGCAACATACCCTGCCATTAAAAAGAATAGGCAGTAAATAATAAGTTAAAATATGGGGTGTGTAACTACAGCAGGGAAGATGCGAAAATTTTCCGTTTTTCTTGAATGTTACGGTTTATTTTACTATTCTTCAGAAAAGAATGTTCACAGCCAGTTTAATGGAGTTTTTGAACTTCTCAAATTGCAGTTTCTTTTTTCTAACGAAGGCTTTCTTCCTCGATGTGAACGGTTAGCTTTAAAAAAAAGTCACCAACGAAAAGTCCTGCATATCACCATATTTTCGCTAAGATGATGACCATCGTAAACCATCTTGTACGCACCATCACATCATAGATAGCCCCTCGTTTTTCCTCAGGAGGCGGCAAACGTCGTCAACAAAGGATCGTAAACGACTAAGAGTGCTGTTTACTGTGTAGTCGAGCAACGAGGAAATTCACGTGGTTAATTTTTCATGTCTCATTTTATGGAGCATAAAAGTCTTCCATTCATTTTGCTAATCGAAAAGTAATCGCTCTCTAATAAACCTGTACAATTTCTTCACTGGAATTCGACTCAACGGCATCAGTACATTTTTGTGTCCCAATTCTGAAAAGGTCCTGTCTTCACATAGCCGTTACCGTTTCCAAGGAGTTCATCGCTCCACATTACACTATCCGATGGATCAGGAAGTCCTAAAACGAGATGAAAACACTGAATCAATCACATGATAATCCACTAGACTAAGTACTACTAAAATCTACTAATGATGGGTTTATTAAATCTGTTAACGGTATCGAACCGAAGACCATGTGCATCGCAGTCTACCACCAACCATACCGCTTGTGTTACTGATTAAATAAATATACATTGCGGAAACACGTAAGTTTGTTTAAACCTTATATGGAAGGCTGCCATGGTCCTAGAGAAATCTCATTCGACCAGCACTCATTCTTTGATTCGTGTGACAATATCAATCAACGAAGTGAAACGAAACGAAGAAATGATAAATGAATAAAGCGTGGTTGCAAAGATGAAGATAGTGATACGAGTCGGTGACAGTAACAATAATAGTAGTAATTACAATGATGCTGAGATATTTGCAAAATTCCGAGCCGCAGGTGTCTGCGGTAGAGAACGAACGCGCCATTACCCTTTCAGGGGCTAACGCGTTCACCACCAGACCACGCGGGTCTTGAACAGTAATAATAATAAGAATTATTGCTATTAATAGTAAGATGCCCAGACCTGCTCCATTTTTGCTATCACAAAGTTTATTTGACCTAAAAAATGTGACCCATTAGTGAAAATACTACTCCATTTGCTGTGAAACGTAAAGGATAAAGCTCTTGGTGTTGATCAATCCCTGAGAGATACGCCATGCATTGGACTTCATTAAGCATCGTTTGGGGGTGATTGAACGCATATTTGGCCTTTACAATGACTCGCGGTGGCCTACCGATGTATCGAGCCCGTGCTGCTATCCTCGCAGAGAAATATGGTACCTATTTGCCGACTCGGAGGGATGGTAGGCTTGACAGGCTATGGGCGCAGGGGATCGATTCCATGTGTGTGTGTGTAGAGCGTCTCCGACCACTGCGCCACACACGCCCTTCTGTGAAACTTACTCGAAACAATTTGCAAAGAACTTTAGTAAACTAACATGGCCTTTAATTCACTAATTTGAAACCACTAGCAATCACTCACAGTGGCTACGCCAATGCAATTTGATAACTGGTTACCTCAGTTGGTTGTGCAATTTGTAATTCTAATGATCTAATTGTTATCGAAAGCAATTTGATGTAACTTGATGGGAACAAGTTCGTGGTGGACAAAAAAGTTTAGTTGTCTGCTGTGAGTGATGTGTGAAACACTGTTAGAGTCACTGAATGAAGAGGAATCTCGTGGATCGAGCAAAAAGGGATAATTCGAAGGGCTATGAAAACAAACAGACTGCAAAAAAAATAAAAGTAGTCACTGGTTTTTAAAAAAATCTAACGTGAAAACAATTTCCACATTGCGCACAAACCCCAAAAGTTTCCTTATCTCGGAACTGCATCCATGTCAATATTCCTCAGGGCATTTGACTGTTACTCACGAATCTGCTGATTTCTCCCATAACTGGCATGATGCACTCTGGTTGAGCGTCGTTCTCTACCGAATTACTGGGTATCCGTGTTAACGTGTTCGTGGACCTTCAACCCAGTCACCCTTTTGGAAATCGAAAAGAGGTTTTCTGCTTTGGGACAAAAATTCTTTCAGGATAGCAGCGATTCTTGTGATTAGCGACAGCTCTAACCCGTTCAAGGGCGTTCTCAAGTGCCTCAGCACGAGCATTCTCCTGCTTTCTGATCGGAATGAGGGTTTTCTGAGATAGGTTTGATTCTTCGCCAATTTATATGCTAGCAGAAAGTAAGACAGGCTCAATCCGAGTCAGAAACTAATACCTGATAAAAGTTTGAAGCCACCAGAAGAAAGGAAAGTTAGGCAGATTAACAGCAAAAAATCACCACGGAAGGATTGCGTTATAGATCTCTATTTTAGAAGAATGTTTCGTCACTAACTATTATCGATAAAAGGATAAAGCGCTCGTTAAAAGATAAAGTCGCCTCAAGGAGCGCGCTTAGAGCAGTGTTAGAGGAGTCCAGCAATACCCATGAGTTTAATCCCGTGCCCCAGGTTCACGAAGTCCTCCAACTCTTCGGGATCGGCAGATTGGGGGCTAGACTTGTCTGGGAGGATAGTAACACTGCCCCAATAAATCGATAGGCCACCCAAGTCATAGTATACACCAGATATGCATTCAATCTCCTTTAACAATGCATAATGAAGTTGAATGCATGAAACATTCCTCAGAGACTGGTCGACGCCGAGAACGTAATCCTTTCTTCCATTAATCATTTTCTGCGTGCTTATCTACTGTCAGCGTACTCGTTCTTTTCATGACTGACTATTTTTGATTCTTGAAGCACCATGTCGTAAGTCGAAGAAAGCATCTTCGACCCAACAGTATGCAAGAGTTGAGCGGCCGTCGAGAACGGGTTAGGGGTGGCCGTGAGGCGTCGATCCGGTGCGGATCATCAACTTCATGGCGACGACGGGTCGTCTACGATGACCATCCACCACAAACCGGTCAAATGGTCACCACCCGAACATCACGAAAAGCCGGTATTGAACAAGATGTTTGATAATGTTCGTGAGGTCACAGATTCGTTTTCTTTTAGCATGTGAGAGTTTGACGTACGAAGAACGTTAAAGCTGTCTCTTAGCTAGTCGCCACTTTGTTCTGTTCCCAGTGAAAGAGTTCCCAAGTACTAAATGGCATTCAACAGGTGATCGAGTGCTAATTATTGCTGTAGAATAGTTGTAGGGGACTGGTAAACACTAGAATGTCCTAAAAGGTACTAAAAAATTATGCACGTGCCTGCTGATAAACTGCCTGTACCTGGCGTGATTTTCATGACAAGATTATCGAAGTTAAGAACGAGTTCGATATTTTCATTCAAAAAGTTTATCGGCTTAGGGTAAATTTATGATATCACAATCCACGGCAGAACCATGGCGTGCTTTTCTGATGATCAACGACAAACGGTTTTCCGTTGTTACCAGAAACGAGCGCCCATCACGGCATTTCAAAACTTCTGCGGAAAAAATGTTTGTCAGTCAGCAGAATACCAGTGGAATAAAAAAATATGTTGAGGTACGCATTATAATAATTGTAATGAAGACGGGCAAGGCCATCCAAATATTAAAGAAAATTATTAGAAGTGGAAGGGAAACTCGAGAATTTTAAGACAAAAGTCGTTAAACAAAGGGTTTCTAAAGTTTTTATGACACAAACCTTCATCGAGTCAGAATCCCAGTATGGTAAGGAAACCGATGGCACCTCCCTCTGTAGAGCAACTTCGAACTGGCGAAGGAATTCACGATGCCACGGCAAAAATGCTGGACCCCAGTGTGCGCCTAAAATTCCAGAACTTCTTGTGAGACTTCCTAGTGGAAAGCTGCTGAGGATTCCTAATTATTAGTGATTTTCAGTCAGGAAAAGTTAACTTTAGCAAACCTTTACTGAAATTTGATTAAGATGATTGTCTACGATGAAATTCTTGGTAATTTTGAATTGGACAACTGGAGGAAGCTGTTAACATTCGGATTTTAAAAGTACTGTAAACGAAATGAACAGCTTAAAGTCGTTCCAGTTTTCCTCCTAACAGCTGCCAAAATTCCACAACAACTCTTTTCTCTAATTATTATTCCAAAACCATGCCTATCGCTTCTATTTAATAAAAAAACCCTAACGCTTCTACAATGGCTTTCTTCTACTAGGAATTAAAAAAAAGTCGAGAAAAGAAGAAAATAAATTTCATATTTTTTGTCGAGCACGAAAACCATGTCACTCTCTAAGTCAGCATTAATTCTTCCTATTTACTTGTAATGAATTACTTTATTTGTACGATCCTATAAACTGATCAATGGCGCGTGTGCCGCATTGGCCCGAGGCGCCCTCCAACACACACGTGGAATCGATCCCGTGCCCATGGCCCATTAAGCCTTCCATCCCTCCGGGGGTCGGCAAATTGGTACCAGACTTGTCTGAGAAGGTAGCGCACTGGCTCGATACATTGGTAGGCTGCTGCGAGTCGTTGTAAAGGCCAGATATGCATTCAACCACCTCCAAACGATGCTTAGTGAAGTCGAATGCATGGCGCATCCCTCAGGAATTGATCAATGTCGAGAGCTTCATCTTTCATCCTTTTATAAACTGATCTTTTTGAGCAGGTGCGAGGTTGTTATTGGTTTTCGCTATCGTTGTTTTTGTTGTCGTCGTTGCTATTGGTGTTATTGGTCGATTGTTGACGTTTCGGCCTTCCTCAGAGCCATGCTCTTACAAGTGGGACTGGAAAACAACCACAACGAAGACCTATACCAACTTCGCATCAGCTCAGCAAGATCAGTTTATAAGATCGTTTAAATAAATATATCTATGTTCCATTACATCTAAGTATTTCCTGTCACATTTTTAAAAAAAACCTGTAGTTGAACGTTCTCAAGAAGAAAGTTACTCCTTGGTAATTTGGAGAACCTCTGAATTGCTGAAGAACTGAGGGATAAAAAAATCAAAAAAGGGAGGCTTGAACTACGCAAAGAATTTGTGGGAATGAAAACATCGTGATAACAGATACCAAACTTTGGCTCAGTAGAGTTTAATTTTTGGTGTGGCAAGAAGCGGCAGCTACCGACATTTCTTTTCAAAAGATGTGATAATACTTTTTCTTATTAAACTAATGCCTATCCTTGAAGTTCATAGTTGTGGGTTCAGGAAAAAGCAACCATTTGGAACTTTTTTTGAATTTTTGGAGTTACTTTACTTAGGAGCTTCATAGGGGTTACAGAAGATCAATATATTTAGCGCAAAAGTATAAATAGCCTATACTAACGAATTTAGTAAATATCTCAAACCAACAGGCTAAGCAAACTAACTTAAATTGCAGTAATTCCCAAGACGCAGTGTTTTAACTCTTATTCACTACCTATTCTTTCTTCATGTCAGAGCGCGATATGAAATACAACCGCAAGGATACCGAGATATGAGCAAAACAAGGAACCTTAGCCGGGTTTCGAACCCGCGATGGATAATCCGTCGATCGGCTCTACTCATATCCAAGCATCCTTCTGGTTAACTTAGATTAATTTCGTAATATATATATTGACAGCAACCATAAAAAGTGGTTCCTTCGGGGCTTTATCATAGTACAAAAACAAAATATATGGAATGATACCAACTTAAGCGCTTCTATTGACTTTTTTATCTTCAGAGGCGAATTTGCGGTACATCGTTCCGTGTTCTCTATGAAATCACACTTTGAGCGACTCCCTGATCTCTCATCGAACTTTGACCCTGTTTGTAAGCGTTTCACCAAACGCGATTTTTTTCAGTTGCATTTTTGATCAGTTTGAGCACAAAATCGTACGCTACTTTCGTGTAGAGTACACCTTTATTTGTCGGTTTTTTTATTAAACTTCTAAGAAATAGGGATTTCCTCAACAACCAGTAATCTCAGCATTTATCGATTAGCCGGAAAAATCAATGTCCACGGCGTAGCTAAGGTTGCGCACGGAATACAAATATGCCGTTTTTTGTACGAAAAGCCTCTAGAAATTCGACTCTGGTTTTTTAAAGAAAAAAAAATCTAAACTGCACGTTTTCTCAAAAGGTTTACTAAGACTCACAAGGTTAATTTCATTCGCTCATTAATTAGTCTAATCATAAAGGTAAAAAATCTGATCAATAAAACGTTAATTCCCTTGGTTCTATAATTTTTCTCAGTCCTTTTTACAAATTCTTCATGAATTTTATATCCATGATTTGTGAAGTAGGTGTCGGATAACACAGTGGTAGTGATGCCGACCATCACCAGCACGATACTGGTTCGATCCCTCCCCAGGCCGACCAAGGCTCTCATCCCCCTGGGTCGAGAAATTGGTACCGGACCTGTCCGGGAAAAATCACTCTCTGCAGTCCAACTGGTAACGCTCCACCACGGCTATCTCAGGACTCAGGAGAATCGACTCGGCCAGCATTTTTACGACATCCAAGATGAAATGAAAATCCTGAAGTAGCAGCCAAAGCCACACGTGAAAGTTGGAAGACCATAATGGATGATGGATGCGAGGAAACGAATTCAATGTCTGAAGTGCTGGGACCCTCACAGTAGACGTGAAGGCAGGTTGTATAAAATAAAATTTAAAAAAGGAGAAAAAAATTGCTAACTGTTTCTTTTAGTTTTTTTGTATATTCTGCATGAAAATTTATAGGCTTCAATTGCTGTTTGAGGATTTTCATTTCATCTTGAATGTCGTAGAATTCTGGTCGAGTAATTCTCCCTGGATTGCTGAAATAGCCGAGCTGGAGCGTTCCCAATTGGATTGCAAACGGTGATTTTTTTTTCCCAGACAAGTCCGGTACGAATTTCTCGAGCACGGAGGGATGAGAGCCTTGGCTGACCCGAAGCGGAATCAAACTAGCACCATGCTCGTGATGACGGACATCACCACTGTGCTAACCGCCCCCTAATCAATATCTAAATTTTCAATATTATACCTATTAACGAAATATATGAATTAAAACACTCAACTAGTAAAAAACCTATGAGTACGCTTCCGAAACAGGTGAATAAAGAGGGATGTAAATGAAAGGAGAAAAAATTCCATTCGTAGCAGCAAAATTTGAGAAGTAATCAATAAAACAAGTTCAAATGAGTAAGTACAAATAGTAAAATTAACTCTTGGAAAATATAAAGTGAACTCGTACCTGGAGCGCTGTCCGGATAGTGAACGAGCGTGTGCAAATCCCAGATGGTGATGTTGTCGATGCTGGTCGCCTTCAGCTTGTTCATCGCCAACCACAACTTCTCGCGTTCGTCGGTACTCAGCATTCTGATCTCCTTACGAATCGATTTCGACGACTGACGTTTCTGGAAGTTCAGTCATTATTCTGATGCACGCTAGTTCTGTCCACTAACAGATTCAATACGACTTGCAGTGTCTAGCGGCTTTTCCACGTGAATGAAAATAGAACCGAAGCTTTTAGTAAGAAATTAGAATTTTTCATATTTAAGAGGTGTTTCAGCAACAGAATTCATCCGCGTACATCGTCAACTCTGCTGGTTGAAATCTCGCTTATTCAAGCGCTTCTCTGTACGAAGTATAAGCTTCATCGAAAAAAAGAAGCATTGTGTGAATAAGTTTTCTAAGCCACAGAACGTGGAAGAGCGGGTGTGGCGCAGTGGTTGGAGGCGCCACTGCGACACACACGTGGAGTCGATCCGCGCGCCCATGGCCCACCAAGCCTTCCATCCCTCCGGGGTCGGCAAGTTGGTGCCGGACTTGTCTAATAGGATGGCAGCACTGGCTCTATACATCGGTGGGCCACCGCGACTTGTTGTAAAGGCCAGATATGCATTCAATCACCTCCAGCGGTACTTAAAGAAGTCGAATGCATGGCACATTCCTCAGGGATTGATCAACGCCGAGAGCTTTATCCTTTACCCTTTATGTTTTTTTCCAATGACCAAAGATTCTCTAGTAATTTGATAATCAGGTAAATTTTTATTGCTGGAGCTTTGCTGGCACTTGTACAACCCGACCATAACTTCATTCTTCAATTCTGAGGGAGCTGAGGAATTATACTTACTACATAGCAACAAAATTTCCTTTCAAAGCTTCTTTTTTCTAATTTTAAAGAGTGGAAAATAAAAAGAAGTACAGTGGTGCGATGAGTCATATGCAGCTCATATTGTCGCCCCGTGTTAAGAATCTAGAATTTCATCGTAAGCGTTCAGAGCTATAATTTAGAACTGAAAACATAGTTTGGAGCTCTCAGTAGAGCAACAACAACATAAAGTTAAGTTCGACACTTTACTCTTACCAAATTAAAGTGAGGTGTTTAGAAAGTTGTCCAAACGCGTCCAGTTCGCTTCAAAATCACTCACAACAACTAAATCTAGCTATCGAATATCCGAATGATCGACACAGCAATGAATATTCGATGTTCGAGACTTCTTAGCGAAAATTGTTTGTTTGAGAAATTCTGAATATTACCGTAGGACTTTATGTGAAACCGGTCTAGACTTTAGGAGTCTAATCATCATTCCGAATTACTCACGTGAACATTTCCAAATAACATTCAAAACTACTCTTTGTCGAAGAAGCAAAACTGATTGTAGGCTTTACGACTGGTTTTCAAGGTGGTTTTTGGCAATGCTTACGACTTCACTCTGCTATGGATCTAAAAAGCGCGAAAATTTCAAGGCCACAAAAGTTCGATCAGCTGTGATCGATCAATACGCATATTAAAAGTGGACCTTATCAGCTGTAGTCTACATGAGTCATGGTCGCTGCTTCTTCCCCTTTCTGTTTTTTCCAACCTTTCTGTTGTTGAAAATCGATATAAAATCAACCATCAGATCTTCAATTTTACTCATCTTTAATAATTCCTTGTCCTCATCGATGACTGCTAGAAAGCGGCTTTTTGTTAATGCTTGTGGAAGAGCACGTTAGGGAAACTAATCAATATTTACTTAACAACAAGAATAGTTTAATATTTGTAACAAAATGGAGATGTGACGAATTAATCGAATCAAGAAATGGCATGTTGATTAAGAACCGGTAGTTTTTTGCTTATTTAAAGACGGTTTTAATATCTTGGGAACATTCAGTCTCGCAAGGCATGTGAGACAATAGCGCAATCACCTATCCCAACAGCTTCTTGACACTTGAATGGTCTACTTCCACAAAGTACCTAGCAGAACCTATCATATTTTTCACTTAACTTCTACGATGTTGGTTTGGCAAAAGTTTTGCTTTGGAGTGCCGAGAAATGGGTTCTACAGCCTTCTCAAGTTGTCAGCAAGGGCAGCCAACAATCTTTTTGAATCGACGTAAACGTCCACCATCTTGCCATGAAGCTTCTACTCGACGATTGCAGAAAATTCTCTGCTTTCTACTGAGCTTCAAATTGATGAAGCCCTTCGCATAGGCAGCGTTACCGTAGAAAAGATCTCCTGCTACACATCATAGACATCCATTCAGGCCCAGACCTACACGGTGAGGTGGTAAGGCGATGATGACTTCAACGCTATATATCATAGTTGGGCAACCAGAAACGTCACCTATTCGGAAGAGGTGATAAACTTTTTGACGGACGACCATACTTAGTATTGAGTGGAAAACATTTCTAAAAAGTAGCAAATCAATGAATTTCCCTGGCCTTGAACCGATCAAATTGGTATTTGTTAGTGGCGATGATTGAACTGTTTGTAACAAGAGGTTTTTTACTCACGTGCTCATTACTCAAGGTCTTTGTCACTTATCATCTCGCCATCACAATGGACCGAATTGGCCGCGAAGCGTATTTGCCGATTCTCATTTTACTGATTCGTGAATAACACATGAAACATTTAGTGACAAAGAAGTATGGTTTTGGTAATAGGCGATCACAAAACAACCAAAGATGAACAGATGAGGTGGGTTGAGCAAAATTCACATTATGGTCGGACGTACTTTTTCTCGTCAGCGGTTGTCGACACTTTCCTGTTAATCAAACTGATAAAAACATAATAATTCGATCAAAAAGCCGAAAACCTCAGTGTTGCTTTTTCAGTGCATACGTTTCATCTATTACGGTGGTGCTAGCGAAAATCTGGCAAAAACCCATCAGGATGTGGTAATCCATGACAAAGAACAGAGAAATTAGTGCCAAAGGAGCTATGTAATAGCAAAGTACAATAAAGACTTTTCAAACTATGAGAAATATCTGTGTGACCTTATTTCCGCTGATCAGGAGGAACTTGAGTAAGCACCAGCAGATTTTCAACATGATCCTGGCTTTGTCTCATGTCAGAAGCTGCCTAATGAGACCTTACTTGTTCATAGTGCACAAATGCTGAGGATAACTTTGATTATACCAGAAATTGTCGAGAAGGTAGATAGGATTAGCTTGCCAATTTCTGCCGTAGAGTGGATTAACATTAATCACGAGCGGTAAACTGGTCGGTGTCCTTTGGAGAAGATGTGGTAAAGCTTACGGATAAATAGAGGATCATCTAGGGTAAAGGACAAAATTCAAATGCTAAACCACTCGTCTTTGTGAATCCTTTAGAGATATGCCATGCCTTCGATTCCATTCCTAGCATCGTAGAAATGATTAAGTAGACATCTGGGGTATACGATGACTTCGATAAATAAGTCCAGTGTTTCTAACCTTCCAGGCAAGTCTCGGACGAATTTGCAGATCTCGGAGGGATGGATAGACTCCTTAGCCAAAGATGTGAGATCGAACCAACGACCAAGCGTGTTTCGCAGGGTACATCTAACTATTGTGCTATTGATGACCAAGTAACGCTTTCCTTGTTTTTCTAGCCGCCTAATTGACAAAAAGCTCGTCTCCTTAATTCTATTATGTATTCGAATAAGCACAGTGATCACTTTTGGTCGGCGTCCATTTCCACATCTGCGTCAATCAAGGACATTCAACGCAACCTCGTCGATGAACAGAAAAAAAAGGAACTAGCCTGCTCGAGATTCTTTATATAAGGAGATCTAGAAATTGTTAAAAAAGACAATGGTAACAGAAATAATGACAATAATAATAAAGCGAGTGTTTCATTGTGGAGCCAAAACTGATGGGGAGAATTATTTGCATTTCAATTGTATACGGTGTTACTCTTTTACTTCTTTCATTTTATTTTACATAGCCCGCCGTTCTCATCTATTGTGCGGATCCTAGCACTTCCTGCATTTGTTTCGATTACTTTTATCCATCATCCACGAAGGTTTCCGAAGTTTTCAAGTGCGGGTTTGGCTGCTGTTCGATTTGCATCTTTCTTATAGATGTCGTTGAATGCTAGTTGGACCGATTTTCTATGGAATGCTAAAACAGCTGCGCTAAAACGTTCCCACGTGGGTTGCAGAGATAGTATCGTTCTCGAACACGTCCGGTACCAATGCAGACCCCGAAGGGATGGTTGGCTTGCTTGGCTCGGTGCCGGATCGGACCAGCATCGTATTTGTGGTGAACACAATTTTTTCAATAGATCGAAAATATTTGTCCTTATCCTAAAGGTTGTTAAGTTTTCGACTTAGTTGGTTTATAAGTGTTGAAATATTAGCAGCTATGGTCGATGTACGACCCTGTGAAGACCACAACTGAGACCACAACTGCACTTTTCTTTTAAAAAGTCTAACGAAAAGATTCCTTGTTAGAACTTTGGTTTTTATTCAAAAGACAATAACAAAGTCGTCCTACCGAAGATTATTGAAGCCTTTTAAAAAGATGAATCCCGACGTTCTTCGATTGAAGGTAGAAAGTTTAGGCAAAGAGTTAACAAAAAAATAATCACGTACAGTCAACGAAGGATAAGAAACGAAAAACAGCGAAATCACTTATGGATTTTCTCCTGATAAAGACATTTTCGGACTTCTCTTTCTATTCGAACATTAAATTAAATTAAATTAGATAAGCGCCAATTCAAAACGATACAACTTCCTCGACGTCGTTTCGAGATGGGAAATCGGAAAAATTGATAAGAAGGCCGGAAGAACTAAGCTACTTAGAAATACCAAACATCTGTATCCCTAGGCAAAATTCGAAGAGATGCTGAAGAAAAAACCGCAGTGATCTACTTACTTTCCGTAATTTTCCGTCGGTCCGATTACAATCGTGATGAGTGCAGAATTCCAAGTCACGTAAATAATTCAGTTGTTGGGCTAAATGAAAATATACATAAATGATAAGACGTTAGAAATACAGCCTCTTTGCAAAACTCTATGTTCACTGGTTTGCCGTAATCGATTCATAACAGAAATACTGGCACTCTCAGCTGATTTAAGTAAGCTTAAATTCGAGATAGTAGATAGCTCAAAGGTGTCATTGGATCTAAAGGACTTTAGAATAGAAAGAGGAATTTCTCATCCAGATTGCCAACAAAAATCCTCCTTGTGAACGTTGTCCATACTGTACATATCACTTTATTACGGTAGATTCAGGTACTACAAAATGTTGATAGGATGAGATGTAGGCCAATCTTCCTGTTATTTTAGATATCTACCCAAAATTCGAACCGAAGTCGTCGACAAGCACATGATTTCATCTTGTACTAAAAGTGTAAGTAACCTTTTGTACTAGAAAATCACGACTTGTTCAAGGTCCATTTCAGTAACTGGTAGTGTTCATGTATCAAGCCATAAAGAAAGCTTTCGCACGCCACCGAAGCGTAAAAACTTGGGCAATGAAGCGAAAATATAGTGAAACTGTTCCAATCTTTTTTTCCTACAAATGAAACTCGTTCTACTTTTATTCCATCGCTTTAAAAATATGTCATCACGCATGATTTTTTGTCTTACCCGTTGTTTGTTGTAGGAAAGTATTTGGCGACTTCTCATCTCTGTCGTTCATCCATTGTTCACGATGATGACAGATGAAGTCAAGCTGTTGGGTGGTTAGAAAACCCGATACCGGCAACTTATCACAACGATCGAACGCTCGACTATGTAAAGCTTTCGAAGATTGAAGGGATAATTTCGCTAGTAGGAGAATTTCATACAGTAGAAGAAGTACAAGTGATGTTGTCATCGATTCCAACGAAACATCAATGAACGATTAACGACTGAACGGGCAAGTGTAAACGGAATGGAGTGGTGTTTAGGCGTTTGTTGTTGCTTATAGTTTAGCAGAGCTCAATTTGATGAGTGAAAGCTTGAGCGTTGAGTGAAGAGTTCTAAAAGAAGACGATTTAGATGACCCGTATGGTGATGGGCGTGACAGACAACGGGGCTGGGCAGATGGAGACAAGAACGGGTTGCTGGCCCGCCGCCGCCCTCTACGACGATGACGCACGTCAGTCGCAACATGGAACACCGAAGATGACGTTGAACTTAACGTAGGCCATCGCGAGGGCAGTGGATAGTCGCCCACAGGCCAAAAATCTGTCCACCTAACTGAATCCTTCGTATGCTGTCGAAATGAAAGCTAATTAAACCATTACTAGTTACGAACGACATAGTTTTTGCAGTTATTCACTTGCATTCTTGCCCTGCTCTTTCAAATACCTCGTGCAGAGCAGTTCTTAGCGGTGTCTTACAATATACAGAGGATCTTTTAGTTCAGCCCTATGTCCCGGGGCTAATCAAGACTTCATCCAATTCTTCGTAGTCTGAAAATCCTTTTCTGGTGGGGAAAAAAGACTGACTGATAAACCAGTAGGTACAGTACAGGCCAAAGAGGCCTTCAATCATCTCTAAGATGCTGCGAGTTGATTCGAATGCATGGTGCATCCCCACTGCAGTGACCAGAGGTAAGCACTTCTTCTTTATTTATCACATTCTTTCATTACTAATGGAAATCAGTGAATATATAGTTAATAAAAGGAAAAAGTGAATAGAAGAATGCAGAGGAGCAAGTCGCTTTTTGCTCCACTTCTAGCAAGATGACAAAAGTCTCTATCAACCATGCATTGAACTTGACCTAGTTTCGGTCGGTAATCGTCATTTTTCTCCTCAGTCTATAAAGTGCTATAAGAGTCTGAATGCATTGGAAAAGTGACTGGACGATTTTTTTTGTACACCCTCGAAAAATCCACGATAGGACGTTCTCTGGTCGTCACCGCTGATAGTCGTCAGCTGGTAAATGCGAATAGATAAGAGGTTTGCCACCACGGATTCTGAGAGGACTTGGCTAATTTCTAGCACTGTTTACCCTTACTTGGGGCTCCAAATGAATATTTCGAACTCGTTTTCAGCCAGGCTACCCCACAGTGAAATGAACCTCTGCTGTACAAAGCACTTGGACATCAAGGAACGCCCTGCAGCCACGATTAGGTGGGGAATAATTAGAACAGGGTGTTCACGGAGAAAGTGGGGAGGGAGAAAGAAGGCATTGAAAACTAAAGGATAAAGTTTTCGACGTTGACCAATCCGTGAAAGATGCCTCATAAACTCGCCTTGATCATGCATCGGTAGAGGTGATTGAATGGATTATACAATGACTTGTAATGGTTCACCGATGTATCAAATCAGTGCTGCTACCTTGTCAGATAACTATGCTACCAGTATGACAATTCTGGAAGAGTAGAAGGCTTGGTAAGCCGGGGTGCGGGATCGAATGAATCACTCGTGTATTGCTGGGCTCCTCTCAACACTGAATAACATGTGATCCACCAAAGATGGCGTTAGGTAGTTAAACTTGAAGTTTTCCATGTTTTCCATGAAAAATGAGGTTTCTCGGAGTCTTCGTTTCCTGTTTGCGACTTACTTTGCTATACGTAACAAGTAGAGCACAAGCATTCACCAGTAGGAATCACTGCAGAGTTTTAATGTACCATCGTAACTTCGGAACGGAAAAGAGAACTTGTAATACCCGTCATATGGTGTTTAATTCATGGACGTTGATTTATAAATAAAAGTAAGCTAAGGTGAAATCTAGAAACCAACCAGAATTTTCAGGTGTGAGTTTCAGAAGACATCGAACAAATTAAAAACAAAATTACAAATTAAATCAAATTGATAATTAAAAGCAGGAACAAAAAACAAATTAAAAGAACTCTTGTAACTGGAATTGTCTGGTGCCTCAGCACTTGAGAGTTTTTTTTTACTAATCAATTGATATTTCAAACATTTCCCTGGTAGTTCGCTTGATTTTATGAGCTACTTCCCTCGTATATCTAATTTTTAAGCATTCTACTTAGTCCTATGTCTCCCTTATCACTCGTCCTAATTTTTCATTCAAACGTAATTGCGACATATTGACTTGGAGAGGTGATAGCACAATGGTAGTTATGCTGACCATCACCTGCGCGATGATGGTTCGATCCTGCCCTAGGTTCAATAAGCATGTCATCCGTCCGGAACCGCGAAATTGATACCCAAAGATGAAAATAAAATCACAAGCGGCAGTCAAAGCCACATTTAAAAGTTGGAAGACCTTCGTGCATGATGGATGCGAAGAAAATAATCCAATGCGGGAAGTACTGATATCCCTACAGTAGACGTGAAAGACGGGTCGTATAAAATTGTGAAAGGATTGCATCTTGATTTCTTTTTTGTTATACACTTTGCAAAAAAAACAAAAAAAAGAACATAAAAGTGAAACAATTTTTTGAAGAAAATCGAACTAAACAGAAAGAGGCCAAATTATTTGAGATGGAAGATTATATTATAATACGAAGCTGAAAAAGCATGTTCACAACCCCAGTAAGAGCTCCCTCCCAACGGTTTACCACCTCATCGTGGCTGGGAAGTGTTCCTGGGTGTCGGGCTGCGGTGTATGCCGGGGAGATTCATCCCACCAGCAGGGTCTCCCAAGCTGAGAACGGAGTGCGGCGTTTCCACCGGGAAGTCCGGCTAAGAGTAAACCAATACTAGGACCCACCACTGCCTTGGTATCAAACTAGTCGCATGGTGGCAAATCTCACTCTGATCCACAGGGGCTGCGACTGCATGTGGCGGTGAAGACGTGGAGCAGACCTTGGCTAGGCTGACCTTGGGACTCCAAGAAACCACAATGGCTAAATCTGCAAAACTGCGAAAAAATGTAGATTGTCCAGGGCCTGCACAACCAATGACGACGGGCCATTAAAGTATCAAAGTGTCAAAAAGTAAGAGCTCGATAGGGTTCATGAAATCCGGGAATTATTATCGATGAAGCGATCTTGCATAGTACATGGAATGGGATGCACGAACTTCTTAGCTATGCTATCCTCTAAAGAAAGCAACTTCAGCTGCCTCTAAAAAGTTCGTTCTCCGTAAGTTTTTAAAAAGATAACACTGGCTTAAGTGGGGCACGTTGTACTTATAACGAACCCAACTCTCTATTCCAAACACGATCTTCCTCAGAAGGTCACCTCGCTGCGGATGAAGGAATATGGATTCACAGGTTTCGAGTCGCACGGCTCGGTTCTGTTTGAATAGTGTTGAAAGTTGGACGGCATCTTATCTTTTGTTGGTCCATGGAATGCCGGCTGATGGTGATCTAAGCGAAGCCGATGCGATCGAACAGAATGCAAACAGTATTCAAAAAGAATTTTGAAGAAAAAAATCGATGAAGGCTTCCTTTCAAATCCAGTGTTGCAAAAGAAACTAGCATAGTGTACTGTCGTCATCAATACGAACATAGCATGAACACCGATTCCTTTGAAAAACTAACAAACTTAATCGGAGATTTGCGATTGAAAAGATTTGGATGAATTCCCTGCTTCGTCGTCCACTCTTCAAAATCAGGTAATGATGAGGGCGAGATGGTGGCATTATATGTGAAGCTCTAAATAGGAGATACAAAGTCACCGTCGACGACACCAACGTTGACGTTAGAGAAATATCTGGAGAGGTTCAAAGCGAGAACCATGAACTGTAGTGGAAGCCAACATATTGAGAACCTGTGTCACTTCATTATAATGTCTGAGACCATTCACATAAACTCACAAATTCTGAAATCCACCTCTTAACGGTGCAAGTGGTAGGATAACAAATGAATATATGATGAGGCAGGTAGCACAGTAGCAGTGATGTCTGTCATCGCGCGAATGGTTCTAGTTCGATTCCGCTTCGGGCCAACCAAGCCTCTCATCCCTCCGGAATCGGGAAATTGCTACCGAACTAGTCGGGGAAAAAAATCGCTCTCTGCAATCAATGGGGAACGCTCCAGCACGGCTATCTGAGGACTCCAGGGAGAATTGCTCGAACAGCATTCTACGGCATTCAAGATGAAATGGAAATTCTCAAGCCTGCAACCGAAGCCACACGTAAATACTTCGAAGACCTTCGTGGACTGTGGATGCAAGGAGACGAAGTGGATGTGAGAAGTGCTGGGGATCCGCAAGGCAGACGCTGAAGACGGGTCAAATAAAATAGAATAAAAAAATAAAAATAAACAATTATATATAGTAAATGGGATACTTTCACTAACCGATGTCGGTTTTAGTGACAGTGTTCCAAACGAACTTGATTGATCACCTCGTTAGCATTAAATCCTTTATTCGGTGGAAAACAAAGAAAACGATAAAATTCAAGAAGAAACTCATAGAAGTTGTGGATTAGGATATGGGATTAGATCCTTGATAGGTTTATTGAAAATTGGTTTTATCGGCATTATCGATTAGGAATACCACGGTCTCATTGGATATTTTCACAGAGTTCGAATGTTAGAAAGAGATATTTGTTTCCAAAAAATTCGCAAGGAAGTGCACAAGATGTTGCCGCCAGCGACAAATTAGCCCTCAACCTCCGACGTTTTGAATAAAATCGACAAAACATAACCTTAAAGAGATCAGAGCATAGACAAAAGAGCACTGGCAATATCCCGCGAGAGTTCGGCGTTTACAAGACCGAGATGAAATCATCTTCCAGCGTCCAATCGGAACTCTAACTGCCTGCTTAAAAATAATGGAGAAAATCATTCACGGCTTCTACAGCTATATCTTGCACAACAACATCAACATGCTTCCATGTGGAAACAAGGCAAATGGATTTGTCGTCTTAGCGATCAAGTCCGATATGCTATCTCGTCGTTGAAGACCCGTACACGACTCTGTTCGAAAAAGAATTGAATAGGGACATCTGAAAAACTTGTCACCAATTCTCATCAACAGGTTAGTCTGCACTCCCCAACTTGCTTATCCGAATGTAAGATTCGGAATCTAGTCAATAGGAGTAGAATCAATAGTCATGTGTTGTTGAACAAAATGAGGTATCTATAAGACATCAACAGCTCTCGCTCAATTTTCATGTTCTTTGTCTTTTACAAACTCTTTAGACAAGCCACCCTCAAAAAATGAACAGAACGCTAAATGGCGAATATCCATGCGATGTAGCAGGATCTCTAATAATCTCTAATAATAAGCAGATAACAATCTAAAGGGATTTATACGACAGAAACAAACCATCCAGCAGCTATTCTCGAGATTGTTGCGCGAAAACTGGATGGGATAACATGGGAATGAAAATTGTCACGTAAATGGCGATCTGAAAGAAAAGATCCGTTTCTATTGAACTTTTCAAACTGAATGGAAGGAATATCTCTGAATGTCAGCGGAGTGAAACTGTGTGGGAACGTCAAAATAAAGCTTACAAGGTCATCAAAATTATTGTAAGAATAGCAGAGAACTCTCTTTTTCCTGCCCATGTTCCTTACATTGCAATTCTTCCCGCCGTAACGTAGTTTTCAGAAAAACAGACGCTATCTAAGCAGGGTAAATGAAGGATTCTACATGGCTGACAAAAAAATATGGCCCACTGGATAAGGGATAAAGCTATCAGCGCTGATCATTCCCTGATGGAAGCGCGATGCATCCAACTTCATTAAGCATCACTAGTGGTGATCGAATTAATAGCCGGCCTTTACAAACTCGCGGTGCCCTAACGATGTATCTAGTCAGTGCTGCTTGCCTGGGGTGTGGCATCGAACCCATGTGTATTGCAGGGCACTTCTAACCAATGCGCCACACGGGCTTCTTAATGACTACTTTATATTCTGTAATATTATTTATCTACTATTTTTTTCTTTGTTTATAAAAAAAACACTATTTGTGAGACACCCGACGAAAAATAAAGAGCATAGCGAAGACGTAATTACATGGATCAGATTTATTCCAGTATATATTTTCCTGGATTACCTATCACTTGTTTGCTTTTAGCACAAAACTACTTCTAGTTGCCGTTTTTCCTTTTATTCTATTAACTGTAATTTAAATGATATCATGAAGTAGCTGAGTAGCGTGTAGCGCAGCCGGTGTGGTCTGACTCGAGTATACATCGGAATGATTTCGATCTCTGCCTATGTCTTATCAAAAAATTCTTCATAGGTCAGCAGTGGACACATGGAAGGTACGCTTGTTCGTCCATCGTCTCAGTTTCCCAAATGCCAGTGTGAATAATCAATGTTCGAATGAATAACACTAGGAGAATTTTGTTTTGACACGTTCACGTCGGAAACAGAGCGATCAACATGGGCCCGTAATTTTTTCTCATCTTTACGTTTTCGTTCAAAACCATTTAGATTTATAATATAACTTCAATGACGCTGAGATATTTGCAAAACTCCGGAACGCAGGTGTCTGCGGTGACGAACGAACACGCTATTGCCGTTTCCGGGAGCTAACGCGTTCACCACCACACCATGCGGATCCTTTCACCTGTCTCTCAGCTAGCTTTCTATCGATCGGTGCCATCAGCAACCAGTCGTCAGCGGGATTGATCTGGAGAGACCAAATCGGGAATGAACCAAGTTAAGCTGGGGTTGTAGTTGAAATCACAATGTTAACTTTCTATTTGCTACCTATTACAGTTTTTTCACGGCAGAGTACTATGTGAAAAAAAACGGTTAAAATTCTGAGATTTGCAACCTAACTGGGAGACGTTGGGTAGCACGAGTACGGAGAGGCTGCTAAAATCTAGGGCCACTGGAAGCTGCCTGGATCACGATGAACTATGGTGACGATCTGTACCTACAAATGCACGTACGCTTGCATCCGAGTCCTCGATAAAAGACTTGCTTATGCAAGCAAGAAGGATAGGGTACGACGTCATCTGCCTGACCGAGACGAGACGAAGCCACCCATTCAACGCCGTCTATGACACCGGAGAAGAGCTGTTCCTCGGGACATGCGACAGTAGAGAAGTCGGCGGCATCGGCGTTCTCGTCAGCACGAGTTTGTCCATGAACATCGATTAATTCGAACAGCTTACAACCCGAAGCGGACGTTTTACGATTAAAAAGATGTGGATCAATACCGGCTTTGACAATCTTCGTCGTTTACGCGCCGACATCAAACTATGACGAAGAAGAAGTCGAAGCGTTCTATATGGACTTGGAGAAGTTCTACAGAGAAGACCACACATTCTTCAAGGTCATCATTGGAGATTTTCAACGCCAAGAGTGGACCAAGAAGAACGTCTGAAGAACGTCACATTGGGACCCACGGATTAGAATGGAACGAACAGGGTGAGCGGCTGTCTGAGTTTATCATGGCGACCAAGACAACCCATGGTAACTCACAATTCCAGAAGCCCCACCTAAGCGCTGGACGTGGGAGTCTCTCAATGGAGAGTACCATAACGAAATAGACCACATCATAGTAAACAGAAGGTTTTGCCTAACCGATATCGCTGTTGTCCCAAAATTCAACACGGGATCAAATCAACCGACTCCTTCGTGCAAAATTCCATTTCTCGCGGAAAGAAGAAAAAAGCCGCTAAACTCAAAAACCGAAGTCCCAGAACCACCGTAAACTGGGACTTATTCAATTCATCAGTCGGCTGTTGGGAAGATGCCGTTGTCGATAACATCGACGAAGAATACGATCGGCTCATTCAACATCTTCACGTCAGAGCTATGAAAGCTGAGATTTCGAAAGTCACCAAGAGACGTCTGTCTACAGAAACATTCGAGCTCATACGTCAGCGTGGAACCACACGAGCTGTAGGCAACCATTGACTGACTTGCAAAACAATGTAGACAGGCGGTAAAAAGAAGATCTTAAAATGAAAAGAGCAGTAATTATGGTCGAAGCCGCAGAGGCTGGGAAAAAACATTCGTAAAGCTCATCCAAGCTTCGCCAATTAGATGACCAATTTGATTGTGCTCCGACGCCCAGGCGGAACAGTTACAGTGTCCAGAAAGGCAATGGGGAAAATCACTCACAAATACTACTCGGATCTCTTCAGTAGCCATGCACTCCTACTTCATATGAAATAAAGGAGGATGGATATGTTGTACCACCGGTTCTTCCTTCCGAAATCCGACATGCCATCTCGTCGGTGAGAAATCGAACAGCACCAAGTTTGGACAGGATAAAGATCTGAACACTTGAAGAACCTTTTGCCTGTCCTCCTAAACACACTGGCTCGTCTCTTCACACGTTACCTGTCTGAATGCAAGGTCCCTATTCAGTGGAAGACCAGCAAGACCGTGTTATTGTTCTAGAAGATGACCTACAAGATATCGGCAATTATGGCTCAATCTGCTTCTTGTCTCTCGTCTACAAACGTTTCATTCAGAGTCATCCTAAACAGAATTGGCAGAACATTGGACGAAGGACAGCCATGTGAGCAAAGGATTTAGTACGATGGACCACATCCACACGATAACAAGGCTCATTGAAGTATCGCGAGAGTACAAAGACCGCTCTGCCTCACTTTCATCGATTTACAGAAGGGCTTTGATTCAATTGAGATAGAAGCAGTCATGGAAGCTCTTGATAGTCAAGGATTATCTACTCAGTAGATAAAGATTCTTCGTGAGCTGTACAAAAATTTCACAACCAAGGTATCACCATTCTACGACGATATTATCATTGACGTCAAAAGAGGGAGTTAGGCAAGGCGATACCATCTCGCCAAAATTATTTATCGCCACCCTCCAGAACGTCATGCGAACATTGCAATGGGATAATATGGGAGTGAAAATCGATGATCGGCAGTAAAATCATCTTCGCTTTGCTGATGAGATCGTCCTTATAACACCAAATATTAGCCAAACGGAACGTATGCTTGCCGACTTTGATAAAGCCTGTGGAATGATTGGTCTTCGACTAAATCTCACAAAAACGATGTTCATGAGGAACAGAGTGATTTTGCATGCCCCACTCACGCTCAACGGAACGAATATCTCCGAATGCTCCAGTTATGTCTATCTAGGTCGGGAAATCAATATGATGAACGACTTAGCTCCAGAGCTGAGCAGAAGGAAACGAGCGCCCTGGGGAGCTTTCAGGAGCATCGAGGGATGTAGTGGAAAGGACGAAGAACATCCCGACTCCGTGCCCACCTTTTCGACTCAACGGGACTTCCTGCCCTAACGTATGCATCAGAAACCTGATCGTTGCGTAAGCAGAATGAATGATCATCAGCGTTATCGAACGCGCAGTCAAAAGGACGGTGCTTGGAGTATCCCGTTTCACACAAGTAAGGGATGGGATCCGAATCTCCGACATGCGTCATCGATCAGAAATCAAAGATGCGCTTCTGTACGCCAAACAGTCGAAGATAAGGTGGGCCGGAAACGTAATGCGTATGAATGACAACCGATGGACAACAGCCGTTAGTGACTAGATTCGTCGTTATGTCGAACGTACTGCAGGAAGACCACCGACCCGATGATCAGAGTTTTTTTCACGAGCCTAGAAGAAAGATATGATGCTCGACGAGTCCCTAGAGCGAACAGAACCCACTGGGCTACTCTTGCACGCGACTGGGAAAAATGGAAGATTTACTGGCGCCCGCTCGAGTCACTCGATGATCAACGGGACTACAGGTGATACAGGTGATACAGCTGGGAGACAGGAGAAACGAAAGGCCGGCGTGGTGTGGTGGTGAACGCGTTAGCCATGGAAAGGATCATACCGCGTTCGTTCCCCGCCGCAGATACCTGCGTCCACAGTTTTGCAAATATCTCATCACCATTACGGTTGTGTTCCACAAAATACCCTGCCATGAAAAACTGTACTAAGCAGGAGATAAAAAAGTTGACTTTATAAATTCATAATGTAGGTTTATCCATTTTTGTTAATGGGTAGTATGTATAGTGGAGTGATTAGAGGTGCCTTGCAAGACACACGGCCGCTAGGTCGACCGCGAGCCACGTTTAGACTAAGCCGTCCATCCCGTCTGGGGCAAAGTGGCACCAAACCGGTCTAGGAGGATCAAATCACTGATCTGATGCATCGCTAAGCCATCGCAGGTCACTTTATAATCCAAGTACGCTAAATATTCAACTCCATCTGCGATAGTACGAATATTCTTTACGGAATCAATCAGCACCGAACACCACTTTGCCATTCGTTTTTCAGTACCATAAAATGGAACAGAGGGGTATCCTTGACTATTTTCACAGGACGTGTGTAGCGCAGTGGTTAAGGGTGCCCTGCAATACACATGTTTTCGATCTCGCGCTGAGAGGCCAACCAAGCCTTCAGTACCTCCGGCTCAGCAAATTAGTACATGACCTATCTAGGACGATAGCAGCACTGACTAAAAGCCTTTGTAAGCCACTATGAGTCACTGTATACGTCAGATGTGCATTCGTTCACCTCTAATGACATTTCACGAAGTCGAATGCGTGGTGCATCCCTCAGGGATTGACCAATGCTGAGAGGTTTATCCTTTCACAGCGCAAAACTCTCATCAAAACGCTTCGTAAACGAGTTCATCGATCACAGAATGCAATATGCAACAATATCCGCTGACGTTCTTTGTTCGGATGGACGGATTTTCATTCATACCGCTCTCATTCCCACTCACTCAAGCATGATGACAAGTGCCGCAACGTAAACAATACACTCCTAACGCACTCTGCGGTCCCCCACGTAACATGTCGATTACAATTTCAGTCCAAACAACGTTTTAAGGTTATTCAAAAGTCTGTGGAAAAACAATAATATATGCAAAGTCAGCTTTCTATATTTGCATAGTAACTATTAACGATTTTACAAGGTCTCTTTGAAAAAAATAGGGGGATCTCAGGACTTCCGTCATTTACGAAATCCTTCAGATTTGCTCGCAGATTCATCTGCTGCTTAAGAATTTTGTCATCATTATGCTGAGTGTTGCTCCAATTGATTCTACCTAAAATCCTTGAACAACTTCACTAAAGCGTCCTGAAATACTGATTACAAGTAGTTCACAAACCTCATGGATAAAAAGGAATTTTTTTCTCTGCAAAACAGGCACCATTTCGCTGACCACAATGTTTGCTTGGCCAGTGGTGTGGACGAACCAAACAACACGCTTGTATTCCGCCACATCTCCAAGCACTTGTTTTCCTTGCTCATAATGAATAGATAGTAATAATAATGAGAGATTTCGGCCCCGTTAGACCGTGTATTATAGGCAGGTCGACTAAACACGAGAGTCACTGTCCGTAAGAAAAAACACTTTAACACATCTCTCAGAAATCCTAAAGAAGACAACAAACGAGCAGTATACAATATACATTAAGCATGCCAATAAAGAGAAGATAAAGCTGCTGAGAAGGAGTGTTGGTTGTTGTCGAAATGCGTTGCTTAATTGAAGAAACTCTCAATTAATTTTTCAGCAAGACCACGTTCACGATGTCCATCATTTGTACCACTCACGCTCCTAATTTTCGAGTAATTCCAGAGCGTGCCAGTAAAGTCTCCATTTGTCTCTACCACGTTCAAGATAAGGCCGGTAGGTTCTGCTCGCTCTAGAAACCCTTTGTGCACCATATAATCCTCTTAGAGTTTTTCGTGAATGATCACTGCGTCGGTGGTCTTCCTGCAGCACGTTTTACATTCCGAGACATTCCAGTCACCAACGGCTCTTGTTCATTGGTTGTTGTTCACACGCATTAAATCTCCATCCTACCTTGTCTTCGACTCTTCGACAGCTTGGCGTACAGAGTGGGGTCTTTGATTTTTGATCGGTAACGTAGGTCGGAGTTTGGATCCCCCTTCCTCACTTGCGTGATACAAGATATTCCTAGAATCTTTCTTTCGACTGAGCGTTATACAACGCTGGTTGGTCTTTCATCATGCTTAAGTAGAGGTTTCTAACGCATAGGTTAAGGCAGTAAAATTGTGAAGTCAAGAACGTGGGCACGGGATCGGGTGCTATTCGTTGTTTTCACTACGTTCTTGATGCTCTTGAAAACTCCCCCAGCCGTCCCGTTTCTCTTGCCCAGCCCTTGAACTGAATCGCTCATTATGCTGATTTACCGACCCAGATATAGATAGCTGTAACATTCTTAAATAGTCATTCTGTTAAGCATGAATGGGTCAGAAATGATTTCCATAGGAAGTTCAATGTCTGAAGCATAGTTAACTGTGAGCAACCTTGCCGGTGTTCTTTCTTATTCAGTAATTTGTGTGTCTTATTAGAAAAACAGAAAAAAACCCCTTTAAACGACCATGGTTGTGACAGCGGGCTTTGTTCGAATAAGAACGCTGTGCGAGCCACAACAATATCCCACAACACAATGAAACCAGATGGATCAAAAGGCCTTGCTTTGTGTCCGTCGGAGCTAACACTCACCACAAACGTTTCGGTATTTATCGACCTAGTCAATTCTATGCTGAATAGTTGTAGATGCTTTAGACTTTCAACGGTGGCTTGATTTAAAAGCATACCCGGTGTAAATGCTGACTATGACGCAACGACTCGAATGTGAACCATACATTCTACACAGGGACTTTTTTATGCTAAGATTTATTTATTGAAGAAACTCTTAAACGTAACGATTCATGAAGGTATTGGAAGCATTTAACTAAATGCTGAGTATTGCTTTATTTCAATACTTCAACCTTTTTTCTTCATTTAACGGTCTTTCAAACGCTGTACCTCATTCAACGGAAAAAAATACGAGCCATATACGACTCGTGGACCACATCGTGTGTTAAAATATGTCAAGAATATAAGAAATATTATACTAATAACACATAAATTACCTACTTATAATATGACACTTGGATGACCCATCCTCACTAGTTGTGCGAGCCCCAGCATAATCCCCAATTTTTAGACATTTGCTTGCTTACTCATAGTCGTTCCCTGGAGTTCCGAGGTCAGCCAGGCCAAAGTCTGCCTCAGGTCGTCACCAGCAAAGGCAGTCAGCACCTTCGTAGATCAGAGCGAGATTTGCCACCATGTTTGGTACCAGGACGGTGATGGATCCTGACAATGGCTTACTCTTAGCTGGGCTTTCTGATGGAAATGAAGGACTCCTTATCAGCTTGAGAGACCCTGCCAGGGGATGAATCCCCGCTGTACTTCGCAACGAGACACCCAGGAACACCTCTTCGCCACGATGAAGCGGTAAACCGTTGGGAGGATTGCCCCATACATTATGTTACAATCTGTTGAAAATGGCTACACTTACAGTCGGAAAGAGTAAGCTAGGAGCGTACATAGGGTATTTGCCGAAGGAATTCTAACTATCATGTAAAATTCTTTTTCTGAGGAAAGAAAAAATGAAGCGCAGTTAAAAAAATGGTTTTAAACAATTATGAATGAAATCTTCTCAAAATTTTACTGGTCTGGATTTCAATAACATGAAAAAAAATCGAGAAATTTGATGGAGCTCTGAAATAAAAACCAATGAGTCGAAAAGAAAAAAACTAGGTAGGAATTTTGTACACTAAAATATTAATGTCTAGGGGTTCGTCGGCGGGCCATTCAATAATTTGCATTATTTTTAGGCTAAATTTGGCACGAAATTTATCCATATAGTAGTCCTTATAACATTTTACTTTTTTCGCTGACCATTAGATCAACAGTTCTCTGTGGAAAACTGTACTCATTTCACTGCATACATATCTCGAAATCTAAGAGGAAAACAGTGAACGGGTTCCATTGCTGTTTAAATGGAATTAGAAATCGCTGGAAAGAAATAGCCTTGACATGTTTGTAAGATCGCTTGCTACGCAACGCTCTTTGCTCTTTTGCTTATAAGTGATTCCGTAAGAAACAGGTAGTGTTTGGTTCGATCCCCAGTTTCAGGTTAAGAAAACCTCTAATCTCTCTGAGGCCGCCAACTTGCTACTGATTTGGCTGAGAGGCCATAAAAATTGCCTTGATCCGTTGTTAGATCCTCTCTGTTCAGTGTATAGGTTAAGTATTCATTCTTACACCTGTAAAATGTTACGAATGGAGTTAAAGCATGATGCATCTTTAAGGGGATGATCAATGCCAAACTCTCTATCCTTTCTTCCTGTTCGGGTTTGAACTGAGCGACCAACGAATTGAAAAGGATTTTGAGCTGACCAGTAACGAAGCTGTTTTATCCAAGGATAAGCGGACAGTCGTCATCTATTGGAGACAACATGGATTCATATGGTTCGCTGCAAACAAAAGACTGGAATGGAATAAGTGAAGAAAACGGGAAGACAACGTGATTCTTGGCCACCCTTCAATAAAAGACATGATGCATCTTTAAGGGGATGATCAATGCCAAACTCTCTATCCTTTCTTCCTGTTCGGGTTTGAACTGAGCGACCAACGAATTGAAAGGATTTTGAGCTGACCAGTAACGAAGCTGTTTGATCCAAGGATAAACGGACAGTCGTCATCTATTGGAGACAAGATGGATTCATATGGTTCGCTGCAAACAAAAGACTGGAATGGAATGAGTGAAGAAAACGGGAAGACAACGTGATTCTTGGCCACCCTTCAATAAAAGAAAATTTTCAAAGACTTTTTTTACAGTGTCCGGTAATCTGCACACCTAGAATATCAATTCGAGCACGTAACACTAGGCTACTATTTTTCTGAGCGATATGTCAAAAAAAAAGGAAGGTTCTTGCTAAAATTGCGAAGGTAACCATGTCTCCCGAGTGAGTGCTGTTCACACGGTCGCACTGAACAGTGACAACAAGGAATGAGACGATTAATACCTGAAATCAGACTTGAATTGGTTTCAACCCATGAGATACAGAAGCAATTACCGCTTCCAATTCAAACAAAGTAAATATTGGCATGTGGTAAACTTCATTATCCTTAACAAAAATCATTAGAATATACAAGTCTTTGCCAATAAGGTAAAAAGAGTTCTTATTTTTAAAAAAGGATGAAGCTCTCGGCGTTGATCAATCCCTGAGAGATGCGCCATGCATTCAACTTCATTAAGTGTCGTAGAGGTTCTTGAATGCATATCTGGCCTTTAGAATGACTCGCGGTGGCCTACCAATGTATCGAGCCAGTGCTGCTACCCTCCCAGACAAGTCTCATACCAATCTGCCGAACCAGGAGGGATGGAAGGCTTGGTGGGCCATTGGCACGGGGATCGATTCTACGTGCGTGTCGCAGTGGCAGTAGGTAGCGTATACAGTCAGTTTCTACAAGTCAATGAAGTTTCTAGCTGTTCAAATCCACAACACGTTGGTTCAGCATCTAGAAAGAAGCTCGCTTCGGGTTGCAAGTAGTAGTGAAGAGGAATGTAGATGGTTTTAGAACTGGCGTAAGTTAGTATCTTTCTTCTGTTTTTGCTAAGAACCTTTTCTATTTCCGTACTCGCCTAGCAACGTCCGGGTTTTCCTCCAACATATCTGTTCACTCTTCTCATTGTCTAAATGATTTATTGATTTTTTCTAGTTTTTTTGTTGTCGTTTTTGTTAATGTGAAGATTTGCAGGTCCAACTACTACTCTTTCAGCAATCTTCGAGTTACTAATTTACTAAGATATGTCGTACAAAGCACTTTTTCTGGTAACTTCTCTGGAATTATGACTTATGAATAGATTGATACGAACTGATAAGTGCAAAAAAGGGTTTACTGAATGGCATGTAATGGAGGAAATGTTCGGCCTCCATCGTAGAATAAAACAATGTGATTAATTTTTGATGGAAAAGGTTTCTAAACTGTTGTACTTTGCAGAATGTGGTCTAATGAAAAAAATTTTCCACGAATCCAGAAATGCTCGCTGACCTGGATGATCTTCGAACAACGAGGACGATCGACCGACGCTGCATTGCGGAACTGTTTGAAGAATTCGGAAAGTAGGAAATGGAGAAAAAACACGATTTGGAATAAAGAGAGTGAAAGGAAAGAAAGCGATGACGGAATGAAGGAATAACACTTGAGGAAGTGAAGAATGTAGGAAAAGTGGAACTCACTGCTCATCAAACTTCACTGAGCCATATTCTCATGTCAGGCGACTCATATACCACCTCTAGCCCTTCATCTCATTGCCTACTGGCTTTTGAAGCGCTTAAACAGTTGATCCGAACCGACCAAGAGTGTTGCCGCTTACAGATGGCCTACATGTCCTTCGTACAAAATCCACATCTTCGCATCGTGTTTTAAGCCGACCGGGTGCTAAAAAATCTTAGGAACAACTATTTATTACTATGTTCTATTATATACCACTACCTTGTCACTATTGCAAATTGTTGACTTTTCAAAAAAAACCCCAATATCTAAATTCTCGACATAATGTCATCGTACCACATTGAAGCTAGAAATAGAGACAAGTGAAACGAAGGACCCGCATGGTGCGGTGGTGAACGCGTTAGACCCCGGAAAGGGTAATAGCGAGTTCGTACCTCACCGCAGACACCTGCGATCCGGAGTTTTGCAAATACCTCAGCGTCATTGTGAAGCTAGAAATACTTTTACCATTGTACACGTCAACAACATATCTGAGTGACAACAATAATAATACCAATGCAACGACGGTAATAATAGGAGTAAATAGCAATAATAACAAGCGATAATAAGGACAATGATAACAATGGTCTCTTTTTTACCGAAATCAAAACCCATTTAACCCTCACAGATAGAATTCCTCGCACCTACGAAGCGCATGAATATCCCAAACCATTTCACATAAATAATTCAAAGATTAGGGAAAGAACAGTTGAATGTGTTGGCAACAGGAAAGAAGAAGAAAAAAAACGAATGTGCACTTATCCAGTGGAAGCAAAAAACTCGCTAAACGATACGATTCGTCTCGATGAGTTGTCAGTAATAAATTCAAAAGTACAAGTGGTCAAAGTAAATTAAGAAGACTTGATGGTGTTAAAACTTTGAAGAAACATATGACAAGAAAAAATACACAAAGTGCAAATCATTTTATTCTTGACAAACATAAAAAAAGGAAAAAATTGCAGAAACACTCTACAATCACATCAGAATACACTTTCTACAGAACTCAGCAATCGTCGTTACCTTCCCGAGCGTTTTCCGTTGTGTCATCTTCAAAATCCCTCCACTGATTTCCGAAGTTCAGCTTTCAGTGAGAATTCAACAAACGATCACATGCCATTCATTTTCACTTTTCTCTTTCAAAAACAAACAGAATAGCCATAATGGAGAAGTGGTTAAATTCTAATCATAAAATACAATCACAATGATGTTAACGTATTTGCAAAACTCCGGACTCAGGCGCTATTCGAACCAGCGACTACACTTTCAAGAATTCACGTGTTATGCATTGTACCAAGCAATGCTTTTGGTTCGCATTTCTCTTCTCGCAGCCACTTTTTACTTTATACCATAGAACAAGCGGCTGAAAGAAAGGCAAAGCAAAGGCGTCGATGGCGCAGTTGGTAATACGTGGTAACTATCACAAAATGGGTAATCGTGGTTTGGAACTGGCCTAGGGTCCGACTTTTGCAACTACCTCAGCATCATTGTGGTTGTATTTCATATAATACCCTACCGCGAAAAGTAATAGACAGTAAATAAAAAACTGAACATTGCTCTCATGAAAGATTCTTTAAAAAGGAAAATTTAAACGAAAGAAAGAAGAAGAAAAGGTAAAGATTATTCTCGTCATCGTCGTCACTGAATGTGTAGACAGTAATTAGAGCTGCCCATGAAATACAGAGTGGACTGGTCAACGGCATGATCTCTTGAGCTGATATAGGCGTTAATTCCAGCTTGGCACCAGATTTGTCTGCGAATGAGAAAACTCGGACTTCATAGATCAAAAAGACCTTTCTGTAGTCATTATCTAGTCTAATTATGCATCCAATCACCTTTCCCATTCTACGAATAGAGTTAAATTCAAAGCGCATCCCTCATAGATTGACCAATGGATTTGCTTTCGTAGCACCTCAGTTCCTTTCCTGGGCCAGATTTCCTTCTCTGACGAGCGGTCTGTGGACACCGTGAAGATGTGTTGTTAAGAAAATTTGATGTACATGTTTGATTTCAGCATTCCATGAATAGAACATGCATAGGATGAAAATGGTAATTAGCGAAGCCTACTGTCTAAGAAATTACATATTACCCCTTGTTGCTAGGAATCTAAAGTTCAGCATTTCAACTCTCTGCTTTTCATCTCAGAACATGATAATGTGTGAAGAAACGTGACTAGAACACTGTTTTATTTTTGTGCGACATCCAACACCTACATCGCAGGTATTAGATGTGTCTTGTGATGCAAAAGGCCATTGGTTCGATCTCCCGCTAACGAAATCCTCCATCTTTCCGATGGCGGCGAATTGGTAGCAGACCCGGCTGGAAAGATAAAAACTCTGAAATGATAAATCGATGACTCGCAGCAGGTCATTGTGTAAGAGAAACATTCACTGAATAACCTCTACGATGCTAGAAATAGCACCAGTACATGAAGCTTCTCGACGGGATTCATCAGCGATAAAAGCTTTGTCATTGATTAATTTTTTATTTTCTATTCTTATACGATCCGTCTTTTACATCTACCGTGCGGATACCAACACTTCTTCATTTCGATTCGTTTCCTCGAATCCATCATCCACGAGGGTCTTCCAAGTTTTTTACATGTGCCTTCGGCTGCTGAATGAGGGTTTTCTTTTCATCTTGAATGTCGTAGAATGCTCGTCCAGTCGATTCTCTCTGGAACCCTGAGGTAGCCGACGTGGAGCGTTCCCACTTGGACTGCAGAGAGTCATTTTTTTCCCTAGGAACTCGAGTACCAACTTCCTGACCCTACGGGGATTAGAGACTTGGTGAGGCCGGAGCGGATCTCGAACTAACACCGTCCGCATGATGACATCGTCGATTATTATTATCGCTATCACTATAATATTGTTATTATTATTATTATTATTATATATTATTATTATTATTATTATTATTATTATTATTATTATTATTATTATTATTATTATTATTATTATTATTATTATTATTATTATCAATCACTCACTTTATGAGGAACGGCGCATCATCTGGAGTCATTCCAAATCATTCTTCGAACTTTTTTTATTCGGTTTGCTCGCTTGCTCTCGTGATGAATCACATTTTTCATTTGAAATGAATCTTTGCAATGTTCATTTACAAACAAAGGTATTTTATATATGCATCTATGTATGTGTGCATGCATACTATTATATATATATATATATATATATATATATATATATATATATATATATATATATATATAGACGATCGAAGAGATAAATATACAACAAACTCAAATCAAAACTACCTTGAACTAAATCAAATCGGATGGGGATAATTAATCTTAGCGTAATTAGTTTCATGGTTTATCAAGGAAAAATCAGAATATTTGTTTTTTCATTTTTTTTATTTTATATGGCCCGTCTTCAGGTACACTGTGCGGATCTCAGCACTTCTCACATTCGATTCGTTTCCTTGCATCCACTGTCCACGAAGATCTTTCAACTTTTACGTGTGGCTTCCGTTGCTGCCTGAGGATTTTCATTTCATCTTGAATGTCGTAGGATCTACGGTCGAGCAATTCTACCTGGAGTCCTGAGATAGCCGGGCTGCAGCATTACAAATTGTATTGCAGAAAGTGATTTTTTCTTCCCAGACAAGTCCGGTGACAATTTTTCGGACCTCGGAGGAATGAGAGGCTTGGTTGGCCCGGAGCAGAATCGAACTGGAACCATGCTCGTGATGACGGACATCACTACCACTGTGCTATCTGCCCTCTAAAGTGCTTATAGCTAAGGAATTTTAGTTACATTTTTTTCGTCTACATACTGCTTTATATGGTGGAAATCTTGTAAGTGTCACAGTTAAAGCCTTTGACAACTACACCAACCACGATAATTTCGTTGGAATCGGGCGAAAAAAAACTAATTATATGTTCATAAAACCATATTTATTAAGTTAGTTGTTGTCGATGGAAGGAATGAGCACTTTTTTATTTTTTTTCTTTTTTCGTTGACGTTTTTCATGAATGTTCAATTTGTCGTCATCGATGCACTCGGGTCGTACCGTTGACGACGTCGAATAACAGCTAAGTTGTTAAACCCCGTTAGTTCATGGACTTTTAAGAACTCCAAGAGAGCTGGAAACGTCAAAACAAGGATAAAGAAGTTTGCTAAAGTCGCCTTACGTAGGAAGTAGGAGTCAAATGACGTGCGAAATTCATAGATTCTTCACTTCGCGTTTCTGAACAGATGACGGCTAGAAGTGAAGTTATTGAGAAGAAATATTAGGAATGAAAAAGCCGTGTCGACGTAGGAAAGAGAGATTAGGAAAAAACGAAAGAAAAAAAATTCACAGCAACAAAACGGGCAGAACTCTGATGAGCTTTTAAGTGTTGTTTACATTTCACTGGCCACACTACACGTTTCTTACTTTTAAAAAGTTTTCAATCAGTTTCTGCGGTTTTTTACAGTATAATAGAAAACAATGTTAAGTAATGGTGGCCAATCAAAAGTCAATACTGCACTTTCCTGTCGGATATGAGCGATATGAGCAGGAAAAGTGGGTTAAAAATACAAGTTCAGGAACAAACCATCCGTTGATTGTGAAGGTGATCAGTATTTTCTACTTCATCAATGTCATCTGTTACCTTTGAATAGCGTTACGATTTCTCTATGACGATTTTTAATCGGAATTTGTCATTTAACAGGAACGAAAGGGAAAACGAATGACATCAAATCAAAACAAGAATGATCGAATCAGATAATTTCACTCAAGAGTACACATGCACTTTCGGATTACGGTGTTTTGTGTTCTTCTCGCCTTTTACGATTAATCAAAGAGTCTATGATCTTACGATCACTGATTTTGTAACTCTTCTATTTCTTTCTTTTTACGATAAAAAAGACTCACAAGTCAACGAACGCCCCAAATTTGCAGTAAGGATAAAAAGCATAAAGCTCTCGGCGTTGATTAATCCCTTAGGGATGCGCCATGCATTCTACCTCATTGAACATCGTTTAGAGGTGATTGAATGAATATCTGGCCTTTACAATGACTTGCGGTGGCCTACCGATGTATCGAACCAGTGCTGCTATCCTCGCAGACAAGTCTGGTACCAATTCGCCGACCCCGGAGGGATGAAAGGCATGGTGGGCCATGGGCGCTGGGATCGTTTCCACGTGTGTTGCATGGCGCCACCGACCACTGCTCCACACGTGCCCTTTCTTTCTTTTTTACGTTTAAGAAATCTCATAAGTCAACGATCGTTAGAAACTTTCAGTACTAACCTGAAAGCCTCATTCTTTTCATTCTCAAACACTCAAAGGTTCTGCACATTTTTCTACACCTTTTCTGATCTGCGATGTTCAAAAGTCAAGGCAAAAATGAGAACAACACTTTCTTGTCACAATTATTATCAAAACTTTACATAAGCTTCGCTACCATCTTAGGTGCTTCCAGAAAATTACGTTGGCATCGCCTTCTAAGACCTTTGTTGATGTTTTTGTTTTCAAATAGTGTTTTAAGCTTTTGTGTTCATATTATTTGCCAATATTATTGAGCCCAAATTCCCTGGAGCTCGTCTCACACGGAAGAATACATTTTGATTATTCAGTTCGCGTTGATTTTTTCTCTTTAGATCTCTGTCCTTTAAGAGTTGATGCGCAGTCGTCACCAGGTCTGCTTGAAATTTGATGGCCGAAGCTCGGACGACTTCACCTTCTTCGGAGTCCAGACGTATTTTACATAACTCTACTCATGTAATATGGATGCAAATAATACAGGGGTAGTCATGACAATCATCACAAGCACGATGCTCGTTCGACCCTTCTCCGGGCTCACCAAGTCTCCTATCCCTCTGGGATCGGGAAATTAGTATCGGACTTGTCCGGGGAAAAATCACTTTCTGCAAGCCATGTGGGAAAGCTCTAGCCCGGCCATTTCAGGGCTCCAGGAAGGATCGACTCGATCCACATTCCATGACATTCAAGATGAAATGAAAATCCTCAAGGAGGAGCCGAAGCCACAGGTAAAAGTTGGAAGATCTTCATGGATGATGGACGCGAGGGAACGAATCGAATGTGAGAAGTGTTGACACCCGCATTGTAGAAGTGAAAGATGGGTCGCAAAAAATAAAGCAGAGAATTCATAAAACAAAAGATTATTTAGTCCGATAAGATTTCTGCACCACTAATAGACACGTAGTATATAAATGAATGACATTATATCAAAAAACACCAATCGTCTCCGTTTTGCAGCGGTCTGAGACGATACCTGTGCTGTTCACGTGGGATGATGAGTGAAACTTGATAAATCTTTATTGGTAGTAAAAGTATGAACCACGATGAGAAAGTGAAAAATTGCCATTGATGATATCATGATTATGGATTGAGGAAGTAACGGCAATTTACGAAAGTATAGAGTTCTTTTGAAAATTTCCGTCTCCACCTACTGTCTCGTTAATGAAGAAGCTATAATTTTCCTAATTAAGATAAAAAGCTTTGTAGAAGCATTTCCGCAAAAGCGCCGAAATACGAGCAAAACTCAGGACTTGAGATGGGCTTCGAACCAGCCTTTTACTCTGTCTATGCTATTAGGTTGGTTGCTTTCAGCTTCGATCTATCTGGTTGTACTTCATGTCGTGCGCTGCTATGAAAAAGAAATCAGGCAGTAAATAAAAGCTAAAACATTGTGGCTTCGACTGTACCTTCAGTTTGACTGGCTTCAATGCCATTTCTGCCCCCCAAATCATTCCCCATTGACGCAAATCCTGATAGCATTGAAAGAGTAAAAACACGGCTAATAGACAAGCAAAGCAAGGAAAGGACCTTGGCTGGTGCGATGGACAACACATGAGTCCCCGGACGGGGGTAAGTGCTGGCTCTAAGCCCACCTAGGGTTCCGAGTTTTGTTCATATCTCAGTATCATTGTGCTAATACATTACACCACACCTTGCCATAAAAAAGTAAAGAAAAGAAGTACAAAAATCAGACTGGAAGCAAAACCATCTGAGACGAAATACCAAAGAGGCCGGGATCGTTTATTTACTAGAAAGAGGAGTAAAGCAGTAAAGCTGTGTTCCTTGTCGAAGAAGCTAGGAACGTGAAATCATAGTTCGATAAGGCCACTGAAATTGCAAGACATCGATTTCAACTTGTTCTTTAGTTGATTTCAATAATACCGAATCACAATGGATACTTTTTATCTGCTGTCTTTTTTATTTTTTTTATTTTTTTTTACGGTTGGGTATTGCGTGAAATACAACCAAAATAAAACCAAAATGATGTTGAGATATTTGCAAAACTCCGCATCGCAGTTGTTTGCGGTTGGGATCGAACACGTTACTACCCCAAGGTGGATTCGGGTTGATAGAAGCGGATCTGCCACACTGATGCTAACGAATCTTGACGATGTAATCAAATGAAGGCGACTGATTCCACCATAACCATCGTGATGTTCAGCACGGACCATTTATGAATTATGAAAGCAAGGATGAGTGAAAAATGCACAGAATTCCTCGGCGTTGATGAATCGCACGAAGGGCGATGTAATATTAGTCATCCCATGACGTCGAGGTCCAACAACTGCAGCTGATGTGCAAGCACTCCTCTGTGACCTGATTTGACTAGCCAAATGCTATGTAAATGGAATCCGAACCTCATCAGGATTACAGTGGGAGAGTCCAATATTTTTGGTTGTATGCTTTTTATGAGCGTAACCATAACCAGTTGGAAGACGTTTTAGAGTAATAGTTAAATTATCAGTTAGATCTTTTTTCTTCCTCTAGATTTAGTCTATCAAAAAGAATCCACGTGAATAACTCAAACGGTTTTACATAAAGATGTCAAATTAGATACAAATATTCGGAATAGGAACGGTTTGTCTTTGCTTTTTTCAATTGTTTTTGCTGAACGAAAAAGCGCTTAGTGACTCGGTCTTTTATGAGATGTTCTGCCGAGTTCTCAACGGGCCTCTTAACACTACGAGCTTCTTTCAATTCAACAGATATTTTTTCCCTTCGTTCTCCCTACTTTTCACTTTCTCCCTAATTTCTTTTGAAGTCGTTCATTTCTTCTTGAAATAACGTCTACGTCTCCTCCATCGTACTGATAGTAAACTTCGGTCGTTCATCGGATGTCGTCAGTCTCGGCACACCTCTGCTCTGTAGGAGACCGGGACCGGCTGCTACAATGGGCGTGGCTGTGCAGGAGGAGTATAAAAGCATGAGCCGAATGGACATCAGTCAGGAAGCAATCTCGTCCATCATTTATTCAGAAGGTGTTCGAAATGTCCAATAAACGTGTTCTGATCACTGGCGCATCGTCTGGAATCGGTAGGCATTTCATCTATCTATAAAATCCTATCAATCTCATGTTCACATCGATAGTAAGAACCAGAAGACAATATTTTCCAATTTTCTTCTCGACATTGAACTAAACCATAGATCTTTCTAGCTAACGGAAATCCTGCAACTACTACAAACTACCCACATGGGGCATCATTTTTTGCCTCGTGTCAATGTTCATCAAATTACTGAGAGTTCTCCATGTTATGAGCATTAGTAGGTGCTACAAACTCAGAAGATTGAAACCATACGAAACTTCCCGTTAATTTAAGCTTTAACAAAATTGGTGACTGCCTAGTTATTAGGGAAATATTCGCTAAACCATTTTATTGATTAAAGAGATTTTCCGAAGAAAATTTTGCCCTCATTGGTTGTAAAGAGATTTTCTGAAGAAATTTTTTCCCTCCTCCTTGGTTGCTATTGTAAAACTTTTTTTCGTCATTCACTTTTAAGGCCTCTCTCTGGCCGAACAACTAAGTAGAGCTGGTAACCTGGTGACAATCACAGTCAGAGACGCCGAGAAAGCCACGTTAACTAAAAATTCGCTGAAAGAAAAGCAAGTGAGTTGACAGAAGTGGCAAACTTTTATAAAGGATAAAAACCGACAAAGCGTTCATCGTACTCGTAACATCGTAGAGATGATTGAATGCAGATTCGGTCTCTACAACTGCTTGCGGGGAGCTGTCAAATGAACCAACTTTTCGAGGCTGGATGCTTGATTTTCCTAAGAATATCGAACCTAGACCAATAGCGTATTGTAGGGCACCCCTAAACATTGCGCTACACGCGTCGCTGTAAATTCCATAAAGAATACAATTCGTTCTTGACTATAGGCACACCTAAACACTTTAATAGATTGTTCGAAAATTTAGAACTCTAAGCCCAGGCATAACTTGTTCAAATGTTCAGATCAACGTTAACATCATCCAAATCGACTTTTCGATTTGGTCGTCTGTTGTCGCTACTGTCGAACAAATCATTCAGAATAAATCGTGAGTCCCCAAGAATTTTCCGAAGTCCTCAACAATAAGTTTACAGCTCTAATCCATATGACTTACTTTCAAAAGCAGTGATGTCTCTTGATATCAGTTTAAGCTACACCTACTGTGTAAATCGGAGATCCGCAAAGAGATCTGCATTGAATACAACTTGGTGAAGCTACCAAACATTTAGTGGAGATAGTTTTTTTATTCCATAAGGAGATAGAACAAAAACTATTTAGTAGTGATTTAGGGTCTTCGACATTGTGATTTTCAATGCTGGTACGATGTTCCCGGAAGAAGCACGAACTTCCGACGGTGTAGAGACTTGCTTCCAGGCGAGCATTGCTGGTCGTTTGCTCCACCTAAGCAACTGTTAGAGCTTTAGTAGACTTTAATGAGCTAGGAATTTAAAAAATGTGCAACGGAATCAACACTATGTTGTTACGTCAAATAGTAGTTTCCTTAAGCAGCGAGCCACTTTTAGGATTTGTAAGTTGGTTTCCGATTTTTAAAAAAGTTTTGGAGCATCGGAAACAAGAACGATCTCTATTGATGTTTACTGGGCAGTAGAAATCGATTTTTCCACCGAAAATTGAGAATATACTTAGCAAGAGCTTCGAAGAACTGTGGTGTGAAGAAAGACTTCAAATAAATCGTTCTGTCATTTTCATTGCTCAAAAGAGACGTTCATGCACGAACTCGTCGAGTCCCTAATGAACAAGAGAAGTTTTGGACCTATTCTGAATTATGAAAATGCCGATTTTTTTCGTTAAGTCTTTTAATTCTAATCACATTCTATCACGCTAGGAACAAAATCTTTAGGTGAACGTTCTTGGGCATATGTACTTGGCTGATGCTCTGATTAAATGCCGTCCACCATGTCATGCGATGCACTTCGTTTGTGTCTCATCAACTCTATTCAGGTATGCCAACGTTCAACCGCAACGTACAATTTTCCAATGAGAACGTTCGCATGAGTTGTCTTTTTCCGTTTTTTCTTTCTGTACCGTCAGCCTATACAGTAACTGTTGCCAATCAGAATAATTCGGACGTCTTTCCAGGTTGTGTGGTAGATCGTGGCCAAGATGGAAATTGCCTAGAGAAGCTGGTGAATGGGAGGCTGTGTTTCGGCCACGGTCAAGATCCGGTTGGAGAGCTTATGCCCTCAGTAAATTTGCCATCACCTTATTGGCGTCGTGTCTGAATAGAGTTGAAGGAGTCACGGCGGTGGCAGTGAATCCTGGCAATGCGATCACGAACGTTTCACGAAATATGCCTATTCGACACCGGAAAATTCTCGGAATGTTCAAGAATACACTGATCAGTGTGGAAGAAGCGGCAGCGAACGTCGTTCGTGCTTGTCATCATCCGCTTCCTGAAGGCAAATTCTACGATCAGTCGAAGATGTCATCACTGCCGAAAGCGCTCACATCAGAACGTAATATGTACAATCTCAATTATCTATCACAACAGTTGGTGTTGAATATCAAGCAGACGACGAATGATTGAAAGGAGTACATTCATTCCACGATATTTAGTGTATGTGTAGTGAGTATTAGTAGTGTTATAAAAGCAGAGAAATTTGGCTGACGTGAGGAGCTTTAAGCGAACAGTTCCAGCTTCGATATCATTAGCTCCTCTAAAGAAGTTACTCCTTATCTGAGAAAAAGCTGTACAAAGTGTCGATCTTCCTTTCTTCCACTTTATCTTCATATATAAATAATTTGATCTGACTGTAGTTAATCATGTCTTTCCGTGTGCAGTACACTTTTTTTCTTAATAAGGGTGTTTGAGTATTATAGATCTAAGAAAGTGTTCTTGGAATCCTTGAAAGATGCGGTATGCATTTGACTACATTAAGCATCGCTTGAAGCGATTGAATTCATATCTGGTCTAAACAATAACCTGCCGTGGCTTACGTTAAGTACTGCTCCCAAGCAAGTCTGGTAGCAATTTCCCTACCCAGGAGAAATGGAAAGGTTGGCGAGGCTGGTCCACAACGACAGACCAACGATCACGTGTATATTTCAAAATATCTCTAACCACTTCACTACACGTGCCCATTTTTTGAATACTCTCTTCGTAGTATGTGTATGGAGGGTTCTGGAAGTATCAAACTTCTCTAAAGAATGGGATTCTTTGCTTTTCATCTAATGAATTCCTTAATGAAGCTTTAAGAAGTAGTCTAATGAGATACGAAAATATATGAAGAAGTAATTGTAACGTGTTCCAAGATCGGGAATTTCTTCAAGTGGTTCTCGAATATGCGAAGATTCATAAAGTACCTTTTAGCAATCATTGATAAGTTAACATGAGGTTGTTATAAAAATTTTAGCCTGCTAACAGTTCGATGACATCAACTTCTTCAGAGCCGGGATGATCCGAGTCGATTGCCCGCGCTCATTAGGCGAAATGGGTCTTCGAAGTCGTATCGAGTTAAATCTTTCTTTGGTGGAGTATAGCTCAAATGAACTAATCACACTCGGAAGGTTTTGCTTATGCAGTACGACCCTTGACTGATGGTGCACTGATAATTTGTCCAGTCCATTTTGCAGGAGTCGGTATTATAGTGGCTGGCGCAAAGTGAGATAACATTTTCGAAAAGAATAATATGAGGGAATTGAAATCACTATTCAAATCGACGTTGAATGAAAGTCAGCCCTTAAAAAATGTCACTTTTTTCCCATCCTTCTTTCCCTTGAACTCATTTTTCCACGTCTAATTCTATCCCTCCTTCAATTTTATGTTCACTGCACCACAGGAATTACTGTGGAACAGTAATGGCGAAACTGCATGATCGCGGGTTCTGCCATCGACATTGTCAAGCCCGAATCTGATATACTACTAGACTGAAGTTTTACTCGGGATAATAAAGTAATAACATCATAGCTTCTTTCCATAATCGGACATTTCGTTGTATCATCTTAAGATCGATACACATCATTAACGTTACACTTCACACTATGTCTACATTATAATAACAATATACTTCCCCTAGAAGTTAGCGGGCATCAAAGTCATTGCAACATGCCTGCAACTCTGATCTATCTGTTCCGACCACTTTGTATCGTTTTATTTCCATCGTTATTTCATACTTGTCTTCACATCCACTGTGAGGAACCCAGCAATTATTGCATTCGATTCGTTTCCACGCATCCACCATCCATGAAGGTCTTCGAACTTTTCGTGTTGGTTTTATTACTGCTTGAGGATCGCTGTCTTCTTTATGAATGTGGTTGAATGCAGGGCTACTCTATTTTCCGTGAAATCCTGGGAAACCACGCCTAGAGCGTTTCCACTTGCACGCAGCGAAGTGATCTCAGATAAATTCGGTGTTAATTTTCTGCTCTCTGAGGAATGATAAACATGGTGAGCTCAGTCAAGGTCTAATCGGCATCGTGCTCCTGGATCACTTAGCATAAAGTAAGTTAATAGACTTGCTATTCTCGAAGAACTTTTTGACGACGAAGACGTGTTAACTGTTCTCAATTTTGCAAAAAATGAGAGAAGAACACGAGATCCATGGGTAACAAGCATAGGCTCCAATTTCTGTCTTTCCGAGAAATAAATAAAAATCGCCTCACTAATTGTATTATTCAGCCGGAAAATTATAGAGTTGTCGCCAGCGTAGTTCTGCTAAGCTGTCCTTAAAAGCCATACATCAATGTGTTAAGTATTTCATATACAAGTTTTTTTTTAGTTCTGCTAAGTTGTCCTCTAAAGCCATGCATCAATGTTTTAAGTATTTCATAACAAGTTTTTCAGATCTATTGTATTACAACCTTGACCTTTTTCATTTACTGCCTATTCTTTTTAATAGCAGGGCATATTGCGAAATATAACCTCAATGATGGTAAGATATTTGCAAAACCCCGGACCGCGGGTGTCTGCGGTGGGGATCGAACGCGCTATTGTCCTTTCCGGGAAGTAACGCGCTCACCACCATACTATGCGGGTCTTTCGTTTCCCTCTGTCTCTCAGCCAGTGCCACAATGCCTGGGCTCAATGCCGATTTGGATTCCCTAGATCAATCCCGTTGACGGGTGATTGCTGATGGCAGTGATCGATAGAACTAGCTGAGGGACAGACGAAACGAAGGACCCGCATCGTGTGATGGCGAACGCGCTACTCCCCAAAAAGGAAAACAGCGCGTTCGTTTCCCATCGCAAACACCTGCGGTCCGGAGTTTTGCAAATATCTCAGCATCATTGAAGTTCTATTGTATTACTTAAGACACACACGCAGCAATGGGAGCCGTGAGGTTCTCACAAAGTACTAGCAGAAGTTGTCCTTATATGGGTCTCTTCGGCTATCCTTTCTCCTTCTCGTTCTCCGTTTACTGGTCTTGAAAAAAGTCGGGAACTGCCAGAAATATCGAAAAAGCATCCCTCCCCCCTCCTTCTGACTAAACTTGAATGATTGAAGCATTGTCAGAAATTTAGAAAGATATGAAATTCTTAATAGAACTACATCTTCCATGAAAATCTGTTGTCTTCATCATCTCTACGCATCCAAAGAGAGATATAAAAAAAGTGAAGGATAAAGCTCGCGGTGTTGATCAATCTCGAAGGAAGCGCTGTGCTTTCGCCTTCACTAAGCATCGTTGGAGGTGATTGAATGCATTGCATGCATATCTGGTCTTTACGATGGCTCGTGATGCCTTACTGATGTATCGAGCCAGTGCTGCTTTCCTCCCAGACAAGTCTAGCGCCAATTTCCCTAACCCCGAAGCATGGAACGCTTGGTTAGCTGGAGTGCAGGGACGACCTCATGCAGTATCGCCTCCGACCAATGCGCCCACGCAGGGCCCCATTAAGACATGCACAAACTGAAAATATGCAGCGAAAGTAATCTGAAACAATGAGAGATGTGCTTGAACTGTTCCCTTTACAAATGTACCTAAATGGTGACTGCAAAAGAATCTAGAAAAAAGTTTTAGCTTGATTTTGTTCATTGAACATCATATACCATTTCTGACGAGACCGTAAGCAAGGCTTTTGGAAATCGCCGTACACTATGACTAGAAAATAGCATAACTAAAAAGTGAAGGCTCACATGTTTTCGAAGAGGCAGATCAAAACTAACGAAACTCATCGATCGATAAAAAAATATAAAGAGTGATTTAAAACGACATTAAATGTTTTGTAATATTCAATAGAACTGAACAAATTAGAGTTTTGCCCAAGTTCGAAAGTTTTGTTTTTCACGTGGAACTGCTGCTAATTTTCATTACACGATTGTTGTAAGGACAAAAAAATTGGAGCAAAATCATAACTCTCCAGTGTGTAGCACTTTTGTCTCCATAATTTAATATGCTTAGATTAATTAATGGCATATTATTCTTGGTAGTTCTGATTAATGGCCATCTCACCAAGCACTATCGCATCCTGCTGTTCAAACATTATCATTAGCAGAATTATTACTGTGCGAATTCTTACTTCATAATGATTTCCATTACTGATATTTATCGATATCATGACTGCCCTCAGAACAGTTTACGACCAGCTTAGTTTCGTTCACGGGTCAGGCCAAAAACGCGATTTGTGGCGGGGTTTCATCTCCTAGCATGATTAGCGATGTTGAGAAGCAGATCGAAATTTCCATTCGAAATGGCAACTATGACATGACGACAATGCTGGAAGCGAAAATATGGGAACTCTTCGTCTTGGCGTGGGCGTCGAGTTGTTCCATCGTTCTCGAATGCTTGGTCAGTCGACTGATCACAGAATCGCAGAAATTGTTGCCGTCGTGAACGAACCTCATTCCTAAGGCTGCTCCTTTTGATTCACATTGTTTGGCCGATGGCTTTCGTGACAACGCGGGAAGGCTAGCACTTAATTTTTTACAGGAAAAAATCATTCCAGACCAACAATTTACTATTTACAACTAAGAACTAGCTGAGAGACAGGCGAAACGAAAGGTCCGCATGGTGTGGTGGTGAACGCATTACTCCTCGGAATGGACAATAGCGCTTTCGTTCCACACCGCAGACACCTGCGGTCCGGAGTTTTGCAAATATCTCAGCATCATCTTAGTTGTATTTCACATGATACCCTACCGCGAAAAATTATAGCAGACAGTAAATAAAAAAAAGGTTAAAATGCTATTTATATTTGAAATATGCTAGGGATAGCAGGACTCAGGGTGAAGGACGATCACCTAGGCATACATGCAATATGTTTGCAAAGATGTGTTAACAAATTTTGATGAAAAGAAGCAAATCTAATTTTTACAAGGATGAAACAGCAACACCTGAATTGTCCTACCTTTACAAAGGTAAATATTCAATACATATTGGAGTAATACTTGAGTAGACCGGCGTTCATTTAACCATGGCGTTAAAAAAATCGATATGTATACTGCTATATTTTTTTTATTTTATTTGATTCCTGACATTACAACACATTCGATTTGTTTCCTCTCATCCGTTATCCACGAAGATCTTCCCACTTTTACGTATGGCTTCGGTTGCTGCTTGAGGATTTCCATTTCATCTTGAATGTCGTAGAATGCTGGTAGAGCAATTCTCCCTGGAGCCCTGAGATAGCTGAGCTGGAGCGTTCCCAACTGGATTGCAGAGAGTGATTGTTTCACAGATAAGTCAGGTACCAATTTCCCGATGTCGAAAGGATGAGAGGCTTGGTTGGCCCGGAGCGGGATCGAACTAGCTCCATGCTCGTGATGACGGACCTCACCACCACTGTGCTATCCGCCCCCTTATTATTATACTGTTATTAAATCACTTTATATTATTATAACACATTTGCTTTGGTTATTCACCTCCCACGGCAGTATTTAATAACCTCCATTCGTCTTACGTTTCGACGTCTCCGTCCTCTTCAAAACCGATGATTGAACTAAATGGCAAGAACGAACGACTGCGAACCATCGAGTCGGATCATCTCCTCTGAGGAAGATGATGATGTCAGAACATTAGCCGGAGAAAGATTTTGTGACGACCTCGTGTAAGCTGAACAATCTAAGCAAATATACAGATCGGAACGTCCTAGGTTCCAAGCTACGGTGTATCACTTAGAGGTTAAGAGTTTCCTTAAATGCTTATCTTATTGATCGCCGAGAAGTACAAAATCGAGTTTTTTGTTGTTTTCGTAGAATCCTTCCTCATTCATGATTCTCATTCGGGGTCCCTCAACTCTGTAGATGATCGTGAGAAGGCAACAAGGCGTAGGAAAGAGTAAAAAACTCAAAATACCGACTTTGTATGCTTTAAATGTCCCTCGTCAGCACAAATAATCGATGTATCGATTTATATAGTCTTATGAACTGATCTTGTTGAGCTGGTACGAGGTTGGTATAGTTGTCGTTGTCGATCGATGGCTGACTTTTTGGCGATTTCAACTTCCTCAGAGCCGTGTTGTTACGAGTGGGACAAGCATTAGTGAATAGGTAAGGAATTACAACAGGGTTTTAACACGGCACAACTCTTGCAGATGCCTAGTATTGTTACATTGTCTTATTGCCATTCGAAAAAGAGTGAACGATTGAAGATTATAGGTAGAGTCCAATAATTCCATCCTGACCAGTTCGTTTTTTTTTCGTGGTATAGAATATAAGCCAAAAACTAAATTTCTTCTACTGTCTCAATTTTTATCAATACACATGTGTTCTTGCTCGGTTGACCCAATAGGGATACGGTAGAATTCGTTCGGACGTCTTGCAAGTATGTAACTGAAAAAGCATAACGACCCATTAAACCTCCACCGTAGTAAGCCACTACGAAAAAAATTCTGAAGCAAAGAAAATAACTTTGCCAGTTGCAAATCACTACTGGAAATTCTTGCTTTCATATGGAATATTAGGGAGAAACGCAAAAAGAAATCACGTCAACATAAAACTTTAACTTTGATTCACTGCCCATGTTCTTTTTCTATAGAAGGTAGGATGTGAGTTACAACCAGAAGGATGCTGAAACATGACAATACTCCAAATCCTAGGAAGGCTTCGAGCCGGTGATTACTCTTACCGAAATCCCATGCGCGTGAGTGCTGATAGCACCGTTAGAGTAAAAAACTTGGCTGAGAGAAAGGCAAATCAAGAGCCTCCTTGGGTGACGAGAATAGCACATTAGCATTCGGTAAGGGTAATCGAGGTTTTCAAAACCCTCCTGAGGTTCCGCGCGCTCATATCTCAGCATCTTTATAGCTATGTCTTCAAAATTTTGTCCATTCCATTTCAGTGTTATGTTCTTTTTTTTATAGAGCTACATAAATATTCCGTTTACTGACCATCGAAAACACCATATTTTCAAAGTGATGTTGTTACGGTACTAATCAATAACGACTCAGATATAAGAAGAAAGAAAATTAGCGTATTGAGTGCCTATAGGGCAACGTCTAGCGGCAGAATACTGTAGTTGGCGTTTATCTTGCACTTAAAGTTTGCCGTCGCCGTCGTCGTCGACTTTTATTCGACGATGTTTTTCACCACCTAGTCGTATATACTGATGATAATCATAAGATGTAGTAAAATCCGATTGTGTTGGATATTTACATAGGTTACGGTAGTTGTAGAAGAACTACGGAAGGACATCATCTGTCAGTACAAATGATAAGTGTGCTTGTCTGATGGATACGTCAACAGCGCTAATAATAATAATAATAATAGTAATAATGGTAAATCACTATGCACTGAGCAGTTGAAAAATACAAAACTGAACACCTAGGTCAAAAAAATAGCCTAGATGAATTCAAAAAAACAATCTAATATCCTATATTATGTGAATTTCACCGACAGGACGTCATTTTTTAAGAGTAATATTGGTAAAGAAAACTAAAGCTGTAATTGTTCGTCAAAAAACTTAAGTTTTCCGTTCCACAGATAAAATCATCGGAAACATTCATGAGTTATCATTTGCAAAACTCGGGACCGCAGGTGTCTGCGGTGGAGAACGAACGCGCTATTACCCTTTCCGGGAGCTAACGGGTCCACCACCACACCATGCGGGTCCTTCGTTTCACCTGTCTCTGCTAGTTCTATCGATCACTACCGTCAGTAGCAATCACCCGTCAATGGGATTGATCTGGGGAGCGCAAATCGTTATTGAATCCAGTTAAGCTGAGGCTATAGTTGAAATTCACAATGTTGACTTTGTATTTACTATCTTTTACAAGTTTTTCACAGCAGGGGTACTATTTGTGAAACAACCACAGGCGATAATTACACGGTCTGCAGTTTCTCGGAAAACCCACCGTTTTTTTAAACTGTCTACCACGCAGAAAGAACAGCTGCTTAGAATCGTATATGGTTGATGATTGCAGCACTTTTTGATGAGTTTGATTTTTTGATGTAATTATCGTTCAGATTTTCATCTTTCTGTTTGTGCTGTTGAAGAGTTTGACCTAGTAAATCTGAAGAAGGCGATACTGCCGAAACGTCAGCTACCGTGGTGTTCCTCTTGTAAGGAAGTAAATGTGTGCTGAATAACAACCTCGCGATTGCTGAGAAAGAAAACGAGTTATTTATAATGCAATGCTGAGGTTAACTTTATAGTACAATGCCGAGGTTAATAGAAAGTCGATCTTGGGAACTTTTAGAAGTTTTATTTCATTCGAAGGCCCTACTTTCACACATCCAGTCGCAAAGCCCATTTGATCGACTTTCGCTACGTATAAGTAAATTATAGTAAAAACCGCATTTTTAATAAATTTCATAGATTAGAGTTCGAGATGTCAACACAGCAACTTCGAGAAACTTACTTTTACTTAAACAAACTCAGCAGAAGCGCGATATGTGATAAGAAATGGGCCCTCTATAATACCCGGCGATGATCAGCTCAGTGCTTGGACTGCGATGAAGCTCCGCGACACCTCTCAAAACCGAGAGCGCACCAGACGAAGGTCAGGATAACCGTTCAGTGTTTGCTGTAAGATTGATCCATCACAGGTTTCTGAATCCGGATGAAACGATTACGGATATAAATATGTTGAAAAAGTGGACAAAACACACCAGAATTTTCAACGACTGCTCTCCTCATTGGTTAACAGATAGTAAGCAATCCTCCTCCACCACAACGCGTGGCCACAGGTCGCACTACCGACAATGTAAAAGACGAATGGGCTAAGCCAAGAAACTCTACCTCATCCACCATACTGCTCGGACCTCCAGCCTGCTAACCACTTTTCTTAAGCACCGCGATAAGTTCCTGTCCGAGAAATTCCTGAGTAACCAAGTCGGAATCAAAATCACTTTTTTCATCGCTTCCAGAAGTCCAGAATTTTCTTCAGCCAGCGTTAGTAAACTTGTTTCTTGTTCATGAAAATGCGAGGACTGAGATATGAGACTTTAAAAATACAGTTTTAAATCCGCAATTAATCTCTGGACATCCTAATAATTACGAATCTTCAAGACATAAGAGTAACTACAGATGTGGAAGCGTTATCGCCTCCCTTGTTCAAAGCAAAACTAAAAATTAGTTTAGAAAGAGGCAAAAGTAAGAATGTTTTCAAAAAACCGTTCCTTAAACAAAAGACATTCTTAGGGATCTAAAATTTAGTACTCATCTGGGAATCCCTGAGTTTCTGCATTAGTTCTTGATTTCTACAACAAATCCTTAGGCAACCATACATGCATATTAACATATCTATATATCTATATTCATATATCTATACATATCTATATACATATCTATACAAGCAGATATATATATACACGTATATATACACATATATATACATATATATACATACATATCTATACAAAGCAGATATATATATACACGTATATATACATATATATATATACATACATATCTATACAAGCAGATATATATACACGTATATATACATATATATACATATATATACATACATATCTATGCAAGCAGATATATATACACACATATATATACACATATATATATATACATACATATCTATACAAGCAGATATATATATACACGTATATATACACATATATATACATTATATATACATACATATCTATACAAGCAGATATATATACACGTATATATACATATATATATATACATATATATACATACATATCTATACAAGCAGATATATATACACGTATATATACATATATATACATATATATACATACATATCTATGCAAACAGATATATATATACACGTATATATACACATATATATATATATACATACATATCTATACAAGCAGATATATATATACACGTATATATACACATATATATATACATATATATACATACATATCTATACAAGCAGATATATATATGCACGTATATATACATATATATATACATATATATACATACATATCTATGCAAGCAGATATATATATACATATATATATATATATATATATATATATATATATATATATATATATATATATATATATATATATATATATATATCAGCTTTCCCTCTCTCTACACATATGTGGAAGTGCATACATATACATATACATATATATATATATATATATATATGTATATATGTGTATATATATGTACATATATAGCTCTTTTTGTGGCAGCAACAATCTGTGCACTTCCAAAGATCACAAGGCAAACCTCAGACGTGCTTTCGTTCACTTTCCATTTTTAGAACTGAAATAACAATAAAGTACATCTACCTAAGACTAAACATAGTACTCTTTGCACTTGTCATAAATATTAGTACAAAGAAACTTTACACTGCTATCGTTTAGGAATCGTTTAAAGAACCATTCAATTACTTTATTTAAAGCGAATTTCTACTATTTTGTCTCTAATTTATTTTAATTTCAATTTCAATAACCTTCCATCAACAATGTGTTTGTTTAGTAAAAGATTAAGCGCTTCTTTGAAGGGATAAACTATCCACTAGTGATAATCAGAAGAGATCCTTGCCTGAGGAGAACTTCTTTCAAGTCGATTGGTTCTATTTTATGCGATATCTCAAAAATGTAAACTGTCACTTGTACTATATTGACTAGGAGCTAGACCCCTCTCCCACACCCAATATCTTAGCGTCTTCTAGTAGCTTTGAGATGCCTTTTGCTGTCTAACAGCGATCTACACCACAGCACAGTCACCATGGCTCAAGAATGTGATATTTTGTATTTGGCTCGAGAGAATTAATTAAGTGCTATCAAGAACTATCACCATCCCAGAAGGAACGTAGCTAAGACATGGCAAATCTCTCACTGATTGACAAGATCCGACGACCATCTGTAGTGACGATCTGGAGCGGCCCTAGCACATCAATTTTAAGACACTACGAAGTGAAAGTCTTTTCAAACCAAAAAATCACAAATCAAATGCAAATTGTGTTAGAGTCACTCGAATCTTCCTGGGAACGAACCGCTCTCTTACTAAGCCGATTACCATGCTACAGACCAGTCGTTTTACTTTTATAAACAATCCATTATTTTCAACTCTATAAGAGAAGTCAACCAAAAAGTCGTAGCTATATAACAAGGGTATACTACCGGTAACATGGTTCAAAAGATCTTGGAGGAATGATAAGCGTAAGATTTTGTCTTTCTCGGCATGGCTTTTAAGTTAATAGAAACCTGGTTTAAAACGATTCCATTGTGAACAAAAATAACAAATCCTGGAACCATTTGCAACGCAGAACACCATTAACCACTGCGATACATGCACTATGCAAAATGCAGCACAATTATAAAAACAGTGTGATAGTCACAGCACATCACATATCCACTTGTGCAGAGTTGGACTGAACTGAAAAGTGGAATGCTGAACTTTGGATTCCTAGCAACGAGGGATAACAGGTAATTTCTTAGAGAGTAACTTCTCTTAACTACAGTTTTCATCCATGCATGATCTTTTGCTGAATAACACGCTTTCACTGTGTTCACTGACCGCTCGTCAGAGAAGAGGATGTGATTCAGGAAAGGAACTGAGGAGTACTACGAAGGCTAATCTCAGCACAATACTCAGGCGTATTATTCATCTGTTTACAGTCTCTTATTGAGAAAAGCTTAAGAACATCAAGTTGACGTATACTCTGTCCTATACGCTTAGCGCGTAAAAACACATTACACATTAATTCCTTATTAAAACATCACTGAAAGGGCTTATTAACATGACATGTGAAAACAGATGGATTTGTAATTTATTTCTTCAGCACCAGTGCACACTGCTCAGTGTAGCTATGAATTTTTCCGTAACCTTAGGCAGCGTGGTAAGAAGCAATCCAGCAATTTATCACTACGTCAGGCTCAGATTTTGCAACGGCATTTCACGACATATAAATTCTTCATCGAGGACGGCGTGAGTCGCACAAGAGTGCTACCGTCCGACACTGCATCTTAGAGTATAAATATCCTATTACCCTTCCTAATTACGACAGTGCTTTGTTAACAGCAAGCAAGGAAATGCTGCATGACCCGTGGAGACGAGTGAACGAGTAGCATTGATTGTATTTTTCTCTTGTGTACTTGAGGGTGTACAAAGCAGCTTTTCGAGGATCTAGTCTTGTATAACACCCGTGGTGTAGAAATTACCGATGTAATGAACTGCAAGGAAAAAAAAATAGCGCATCAAAAGAAACAACCGGAAGAAAATGAGTCCTATGAATTGTGATGGCGTCCCATTTAGGTGGCTGGCTCAAAAGAATATGAGCAATTTCCAGTCGACTGAGAACGTTCCAGTTCTTCGACAATAGAAAAAAAGTTTTTTCAACAACTAGAGAGCTTTAGAGGCTGTGGACATGACAAGATTTTAGAAGAGAATACGCTCTATCATTCTATCTCGACATGAGTGTTACGTGCATTGATTTACGCCAACGGTGCCTTCAGCAGTCATCCGTCAACGGGAATGATTTGGGGAGCACAAGTTAGCATCAAATGGGCGCGTGTGGAGCAGTGGTCGGAGGCGCCCTGCAACACACGTGGAATCGACCCCGCACCGATTGCGTATTGGTACCAGACTTGTCTGAGAGGATAGCAACACTGGCTCGACACATCGGTAGGCTACCGCGAGTCATTGTAAAGGCCAGATATTCATTCATTCACCTCCAAACGATGCTCAATGAGGTAGAATGCATGGAGCATCCCTCAAGGATTGCTCAACGCCGAAAGCGTGATCCTTTTATGGCCCATCACGCATGCACATTTCTGCCGGCATTTGCAAGTACTTTGCACCGTGTGTTAGCTCCGTGTTTCTCATATCAGTACATTCCGTAAAAATTACTGATGGCTCATCCTGACGATTAGATTTGAAGTAACACTTCAACGGGAAGTTAAAATGACTGGCCATTGCAGTCGTTCAAAAACAACTTTTGCGTCGTTTTCTATGTTCAGCATTCGCGAGGTTGTTAAACAGCGTACATTTATTTCCATAGAAAAACACAATACAAAACAACAGTAGCTGACGTTTCGGCAGTATCGCCTTCCTCAGAGCTGGAAGGACGTACTGATATACAATCGACTAGGCCAAACGCTCCAATAACACTTACAAAAAAGACGAAAAAAACTACAGTAATTACATGATCAACAGCTTCTCGAAAACACCCACCGCTTTTTTTTCGTGACTTCCAATGAGGAAGATTAGAACAGCTGATTATAGTCGCATAAGGTTGATGACTGCACCATCCCACATCAGAAATTGATGCGAACATACGGGGTCAGGTCGCGTATGATCTCTGAGCATTCATCCCTGCTATTCAATGTAGGGGTTTTTTGGCATTTATCCAAAAAGCCTCAAGAAGTTTTCACGCTGGTGTTTTAGTCTCCCGTGCAAGGATATTGACTTTTACTTCAAAATCGTCTCCGCTATGCTTTTGTATCCTATGCGTCCCTAGTGGGGTATCTTTGTCTTAGTTTTCGTTTGCCATCTAGGTGTTCTTTTATACGGATACACAAAGGTCTGCCCGTTTCGCCAATATATTCATCTCCCGCAATTATTACAAGAGATCAGGCATATCGTACCTGAACTCACGCAATCACCGTCCCTGCCGTTAGGGCAAATTACGCAATTTGTTGTTTCACATGGACGGTCATACAGGCGGTTACGAACTAACTGACGACGTAGAGTAGCCGGTGGTATTTCAACTAATCGCTAGCGATTCCTCTAGACCTGCCCTTCTTAAGCATCGTTTAATAGCTACGCTTTCTTCATCGCTAATAAAGGGCAATATAAACGGGACTTTCTTTTGGCCAAGTGTTTCGCTTGGGTGCGTCGCTCTCCCTCTAAACTTATCTCGTGGGGTTACTGTTCGTAGCCATTGGAGATGGATATTTGCCGAGCCAAGTTGCTCGATTTCTCCTTTAGTTCCCTCTTCGTGCACACAGAGGTGGCTGTTCGAAACATGTTTCTCAGAACGCCCTCTTTGTGTGTGAAGGGTGGGAAGAAAGCAAATGAACCAGAATGTTTTTGTTGCTTGGTTTCGCTACCACTCAAGCAGTTTAGGCACTCCTTTAAGAGAGCCATAAGCTGCTGGATGGACAAGCCATGCATATTTATTTTTTCCTCCATGTTTAACAAGAAGTTCGAAGATGGCTTGCATTGCGGAGTCATTCGATACGTTGGTGTACAACGCCGTAACGTCGAAGGACTCCATCACGTACGCATTATTAGGAGAGTTATTAGGGAGGAGAGTATCAGAGTACATCAGTATACCCTTCCAGGCTTTGAAGAAGGCGATACTGCCGAAACGTCAGCTACTGTTGTTTTGTATTTTGTTTTTCTATGGAAGTAAATGTATGTTGTATAACAACCTCACGATTGCTGAACAAGAAAACGACGCATTCATATTCCAATGCCGAAGTTAATTGAAAGTCGATCCTGGGAGCAGGTTTTTTGCACACTTCCAAGTTTAGAAAACAGCTTTTTCCCGACTGACGCCCGCCACGGCATTTGCGTTGGATAAGCTACCGACTGATTGCAGAAGTGCAGAAAAAGAATACTGCACGCCAAAAATAAACCACTAAAAGAAAGTGACCATACAGCTCAAACCAGCCGCTCGGGAATAGCAGTTGCTTTACATCCATATGGCACGTGGTGTTTTCACTGGTCAAGTAGGATTAAAACATCAAATTCATCAGCATGAGAAACGAAGTAGTAACTAAGCAAAAAGTGTGTTTCTGCCGTTATCACAAAGAATATTTGGACAGAACTAAGATAAATTACTCCATAATATACTATATCCAGATAGAACAAGCTGGAACACCTTCATAACATTTTACAAGATTAAAAATCCTATACCTCCCAACGGCTTATCGCCTCATCGTGGATGGGAGGTGCTCCTGGCTGTCTCGCTGCAATATACAGCGGAGGGATTCATCCCCAGCAAAGTCTTCCAAGCTGATAAGGAGTCCGACGTTTCTGTCATGAAGCCCAGCTAAGAGTAAACTAGTACCAGGACCCACCCCCGCCCTGGTATCAAACTGGTCGCTTATTGGCAAATCTCCCTCCCTAATCCACAAGGGCGGCAAGTGCCTGTGGTAGTGACGACCTGCGGCAGACTTTGGTAAGGGTAACCTCGGGACTTCAGGGAACCACAATGGCTAAATCAGCAAAAACTCCGAAATAATGGAAATTATGCTGGGCCCCACACAATCAGTGAAGACGGGCCATCTAAGTAACCAAGTAAGTAAGAATCCTATAAGTGTACCGAATATTGCCTTGTTATTCCAAATGCAACATATTTTGCAGAAAAAGGAATTCACTTTTTATTTTATATGATCCGTCTTCACATCTACTGTGCAGATCCCAGCACTTCTTACATTCAATTTGCTTCCTCGCATTCATTATTCGTGAAGGTCCTCCAACTTTAACGTGTGGCTTCGGCTGCTACTTGAGGATTTTCACTTCATCTTGAATGTCGTAAAATGCTGGTCGAGCAATTCACCCTGGAGTCCTGAAATAGCCGGGCTGGAGAGTTCCCAGTTGGATTGGAGAGAGTGATTTTTTCTCAGAGAAGTGCTGTACCAATTTCCTGACTCCAGGGATGAGTGGCTTAGTTGGCCCGGAGCGGAATCGAACTAGCACCATTACTGTGATGACGGATCAGATGACGAAAAAAAGAAAAAAAAACGAGAAAAATGATCAGAAAAAAGGAATGGAAACAATAACAAGGCAGCTGCAGTAATAACACTTACTTTCTTCCTACCATGGTTTTATTGGAAAACATACAAAAAAAATTAGAAATAGGACGAAAAATAGCACTCAAATTGACTCTACGACTAGCTCAGGCCTGAATACTTCTGAATTTGACGCCCTTAATAACACGACTGTAGACAGCTTTTATTTCTTCTTCTTCCATAACATAAAGATCCTGCATTGTCTTCATTCCACAACAATGTCACAAGAAAGAATCATCACTACAAGGAATGGATAATCAGACAGAATTGAACAATTTCGGAAAATTAAGAAAGCCCCGCACTTCTCTAATGTAATGGATCTGCGAAAAAGATTCGATACTAGTAAATTATGATTTACAAGAATACAACGAAACTTCTCGGACCACAACGCTACAAGCACATTTTTGGTATGGTTTCTTCTAAAAACCTGTAGAATCGACAATGCTCTAACATTAAAAAACTTTCTGTTCAAAAAATATCTACACAGGTAGATGATCTTATCTAGTCTACTCTTCTTACACGATCCATAAACACTCAAAGTCACCATAACAACCATTCAGAAGTGCTAACAATGTTGTACAAACTGTATCAGATCCCATACAAAAGAAAAAAGAACTGTAGGATGGTAAAGAAAATGAAGAAATTTAAAAAAATCAAAGAAAAGAGAAAAATTCCGAGAACAGAATCCTCAGAACAACGACATACTTCAGATAATGACGTTCTGTGTGAGCTTCTCGATATCCGATGTCAACATCGCTTTAGCCTCCTCATCACCTTTGTACTTGAGGCACTGCACCACCAGTCGTTGACATGACACCAAAAGATCGAAAGTAGACTAAATAGACGGCCTAGTAAATTGTATGTCAGTATACCCTTCCAGGCTCTGAAGAAGGCGATACTGCCGAAACGTCAGCTACTGTTGTATTGTATTGTGTTTTTCTATGAAGTAAATGTATGCTGTTTAACAACCTCGCGATTGCTGAACAAGAAAACGACTAAATAGACGATCGAATAAAAAACTATTTTCTTAATTTTACCCACCACTTCAATAACATTGAAGCACAGCGTTTACTAGGATTGTATTTACAATGAACTCCAAATATTGATAAATAAAAAGGATAAATTTGATGAGCTTTTGCATAAATTCCGCAGTGATGTGCCTACGTATTAGGTTGTAGCATATGAAATGTCTGATTTTAAATGTATAATCATAACTTTTTTCACACTAATTTTTATTAGTGGAAACAAGCACCATTAGAATCAGCACTTTATTTCCAACAAGAAACAAACCTCTCTATTCCAGTTGCATGAAATTCTGCAGTTCTAGAAGCGATGAATTCGTTGAAGGCATTTTTTGCGTCACCGTGGTAGGTGAAGCATTTCTCGCGCAGGAAGTTGTCAAGGTGCTTGAAAAAGTGGTAGTCGCTAAGCAAGAGGTCTGATGAATATGGCGGATGAGGCAAAGCTTCGTAGCCCAACTCGTTCAACTTCTACAGCGCTGGTTCCGCAACGTGAGGCCGGGCGTTGTCAAGCAGAAGGATTGGTCCTATTATGTTGACTAATACCGGTCGTTGTTGTTAGAGTTTGTGGGGCATTTTGTCTATTTGTTGGCACCACTTCTCTGCCGTAATCGTTTCGCCCGGATTCAAAAAGCTGTGGTGAATCAGCCCGGCTGCAGACCACCAACCAGTCACCATATCCTTTTTTAGTATAATTTCGGATTTGGGAAGTACAGTGGAGCCTGACTGGAATCCAACCACTGAGATGAACGCCGCCGGTTTTAGTACAGAATCCACTTCTCACCATATGTCACAATTCGATCAAGAAAAGGTCGTATTGTTGCGCAGAATAACAGCAAAAGATACTTCAAAAAGCGATTTTTTTAATTGCCGCTTAATTCGTGCGGCACCCACTTGTCGAGTTTTTTGTCCTTCTTCTACCATTCAAGTGAGTGGGAATTGTTCCCATGCCTACGCCACGCTGTTCTGCAAGCTATCGAACAGTTGTTCGAGTGTTTGCTTCCACTAGTGCCTTCGATTCGTCGTCGTCAAGTTCACTCGGACGTCCGCGGTCTTCCTTATTTTCGAGGTCGAAATCACCAGATCGGAATTTCCGGAACCATGTTCGCGTTGTTGGTTCACCAACACTACGTTCACTCCAAACATGATAATATTCCGAGCGCCTGCCGCGGCATTATGTCCACTCTTCCACTCGTACAAAAAAAGTACGCCAATAACATGCTTATTCATAAAAGTTAAAGCCTATAAAAATGTTAAAGTAGTAAATATTGAGAAAAATATAGTAAAAAGTAGACTTTGCGCTTCAAAAATATACATTAAACATGGAATAAAAATTTCTATGTAAAAAAAATCCCATGGGAAATTAAACCAACAAAATCAGACATTTCATATGTACCAACCTAATACAATAAACGGTAACCTTAAGTCATTCCCACAATAAAAAACGAATTATGGAAAAATGTGTGTAGTTTAAGCAAAATAATGCTGTGAAATAAACAAATGAAAAAAGAGATAAAGTGCTGTCTTTATATGAAATCTTACGTGGACAAGTGGTATGGGAATGCCCAAAAATATTTAAGATTTAAACTTCTCAATCTATTTTATATATCCAGAAAATTCGCTGCAGAACTAACTGTAGTTTTCTGCTCTCATAAACTTTAAGTATTTTGAAGCGAACTCTATCCAACCGTTTTCATGTATAACACTTAAATACATGGATACTTGAATGCCTCGTCTTCACGGGTTGTGCGGGTACCAGCAACATTTCCATTTTTTCGGAGTTTTGCTGGCTTAGCTACTATGGTTCCCTGGCTTGCCGAAGCCAGCCTAGCCAAAGTCTGCTCCAGGTCGTAACTACCCTAGGCAGTCTCCGCTCTTGTGCATTAGTGGGGAGATTTGCTCTCATGCGACTGGTTTTGGTATCAGTACGGTGGTAGTTCCTGGTATTGTTTACTCTAAGCTGAACTTCCCGATGGAAGCGTCAGATTCATTCTCAGCTTGGTACTACTATAATTATTCCAAACTGTGAAATTCCCTCTACTGATCTACGCTTTCTTCCTTTTTTAAGGCACCACACTCAGTATCGAGGAGAAATGTACTAGAGGACTTTTGCTACAGCACAAAATGACCGGTATCTAGTTACGATATCCTCAAACACTCAGGAGATGGCAAGAAAATTTCGTATTAAAGAGAACCTCTAAATTAATACTGTTTGTGTTGAACATATAATTCAACTAGACAAGAACATTTTAACCAATTTAATATTATACTACGTGTACACAGTGATTAATCAAAGATTAAAAATAATAAAATGATAAAGCTCTCAGCGTTAGCCAATCCATGAGGGATGCGCCATGAACTAGAGTTCATTTAGCGCCGTTGCAGGTGATTGGATGGACCCTTGGCCATTAAAATGATTCGTGGGGACCTAACGATGTATCTAGCCAGTGCTGCTATCCTCCCAAACAAGTCTGGTACCAAATTGTCGACTCCGGAGGGATGGAAGGCTTGCTGAGCCACGGGCGCAGGGATCGATCCCATGTGTGTTAAACAAAAATTACCCCAATAAATGCTCGAAAAGATGCATAGTTTATATGCCTTACTACTTATTCATCTGCATATGCCACGAAACACACTATGGACTACAACTACAAAAAATTAAAAAACACACCTGGTCTACGAGTCCTTCTAGTTGCAATACAAGCTGAGCAACGAAGCGTCCACTGGCCGTCACTGGTTTTTCATGCTTCGCCAATAAAAACAAGACACACGACAGCAATTTGGCCGCAGGTTCAGATTCCGACAGCACTTGCTCCTTCAATTCGGCAACGTATGTGTTCAACGTCTCCGCTCTATAAAAATATGAGTTCTTTTTCTACAGAGTTGGATGAAATCTCTTCACTGATGTTTGCAAGCCTAACACTCTCTTCTACCGGCCATTTTTGTTGTTGCAAACCTTTAGTCGTGAAAAAAACAAACATTTCATCAAAACAAAAAGATGAACTATTACCTCCACAATATGCAACGAACAAATTTGCTTACTGCAAAGTGGAAAACAGCACAATTAACTAATAATGAGATAGCAGTAGAAAAAACTATTTAGATATGCTAAAGAAAGTTGGGAAGCCCGAGTTCGAGATCAAGTGGTGCTGTCAACCGATAGATCCCGTTAGAAGCGTTCCACGAGTTTTCCTGTGTTTAGTTTTTTCCTTCAACTTGTTTATAATGTACGTCGAGGGCCTAAGGGTACATAGGAAGCGGTCCCTGCAATCCCGAAATTAAGTATCTTAATTTATTCTCTGCTTCATTCGAGGCCACATCCTCTTCTCTAAGAATGACAAAGAAAGTAGTGAAAGAACCACATTTTTGTGGTCTTGTGTCGATATACGTGTACAGTAAAGGTGGACACTCTAGTCAAGCGCTGATAGGATTGTAGCCGGTTCGGCACGGTTGAAAAAAAGTGTTAAGACAAGTGCCGAAGGAGGAGTTCTCGCCAGCCTTCTATCAGCTCATCTATTGTTTAAAGGTGATATAGAGACTCCCGGAGTCCTCGTTACTAAACTGACTATGTTTTATGAAAATCATTGATGTATCCAATAAAATACTGGGAAAAAAATGCTTTCATGTGAAATCTGCTCAGGGGTTACGCTCAGACCGTTCACTTACCCATTTGGTATGAATGAACATACAAGTAGGGGAAGGGCGGAACAGTAATAGTGATGCCGATTATCACGAGCACGGTGTTGGTTCAACCCCGCTCTGGGCTCAGCAAGCCACTCATCCTTCCGGAGTTGGGACAACCAAAGTGAGAACGCTCTAACCCGGCCATCCCAGTACTCCAGGGAGAATCGACTCGACCAGCATTCAGCAACATTCATGATGCAAGGAAAAATTTTCAAACAGCAGCCAAAGCCACATGGAAAAGGTTGGGAGACTTTCATGAATAATGGATGCGAGGAAACGAAACGAATGCGAGAAGTGCTAAGATCTCCAATACGCAAAAAGACACGAAAGGATGGTCGTGTAAAAAAAACACATAAGCGAATACATAGTTTTAAAAAAATTGGAACCTTAAAGTTTTCATGCATGGCAAGTGATTCTATTGCGATGAACGATGCCAGGTTATCTCCAGATTCCATGGAAAGCTACGTTCAACAAGCAACCACCATGTTAGTTAGGAAGAAAGATGAAAGATTTCGTCGAGCGGTAGCGAAACCCACACACAAGCCTGACTACGTTTATCAGAGACACTTGAAGTGAAACAACATAAATCAAGTGTAACACCGAACTACATGCAAAGATGGCATGCACTACTGCGGATTTAAATGATTGAAAATCTTGTGGACGAAAAAATACATGCTTGAGCATGATTTAAACGCCAATCTTTCAACACGGAATGGAACCAAGAAAGCAGTTCACATTGTAGGCAGTCAGTTCTTATGACGTTAGTGAACAGGATTCTTGAACACTACAAACCTTGCCTTGGCGTCTGGTTGCTTCAATACAAATGAGAGTGTCATTGGAGAAGAGAGATTGAACACAGCCGAATGAAAGGCATCCAGATCATTTCCACGCAATGAGGTGAAGACAGTGCTAATGGCGTCACGTAATTCCACAGACAACGAAGCAATCGTCTCATCACGTTGCTACAATTTAAAAAAAAAAAAAACGACAAAGCTTTCGGTGTTGATCAATCCCTGATGGAGGCGCAATGTACTCGACTTCATCAAGCATCGCTGGAAATGGATGAATGCATATCTGGCCTCTACAATGACTCGTGGTGGCCTACCGATGTATCGTACAAGTGTTGCTATCTTCTCAGACAAGTCTGGTACCAATTTGCCGACCCTGGAGTGATGGAGGGCTTGGTAGGCCTGCGCCGCCGGGATTGATCCCATGTGTATTGCAGGGCGCCTCCGACCAAAGTGCCACACGCGCCAATTTTGTTGCTACAATAATGCTCATTTTCTACTTTTATCACACATGCACAACGCCAAAATTTCCTTTCATATATACATCGAATAGAATTTACAACGATAGTTTGAAGCACAATTTTGACTTATTATTTACTGCCTACTCTTTTTAGCGGCAGGGTATATATTGCGAAATATAACTTCAATGATACTGAGATATTGGCAAAACTCGGACCGCAGGTGTCTACGGTGGGGAGCGAACGCGCTATTGTCCTTTCCGGGGAGTAGCGCGCTCACCACCACACCATGCGGGTCCTTCGTTTCGCCTGTCTCTCAGCTAGTTCTATTGATCTTTTGCCATCAGCAATCACCCGTCAGCGGGATTGATCTGGGGGGGCCCAAATCGGCAACGAACCCAGTAGAGACAGGCGAAACGAAGGACCCGCATGGTGTGGTGGAAAGCGCTCTACTCCCCGGAAAGGACAATGGCGCGTTCGTTCCCCACCGTAGACACCTGCGGTCCGGAGTTTTGCCAATATCTCAGCATCATTAAAGTTATATTTCGCAATATATACCCTGCCTCTAAAAAGAGTAGGCAGTAAATAATAAGTCAAAATTGTGGTTATAACTGCAGCCTCAGCTTAAATGGCTGAGAGACAGGCGAAACGAAGGACCCGCATGGTGTGGTGGTGAGCGCGCTACTCCCCGGAGAGGACAATAGCGCGTTCGTTCCCCACCGTAGACACCTGCGGTCCGGAGTTTTGCCAATATCTCAGCATCATTAAAGATAGTTTGAATCGTTATTTCAGAAAGCTGAGGAGGAATAAAACAGTTTTAAACAAATAAATCAACAACGTAATTCTAAATTACACGGTGTAAAAATGTTACAAGCACCAATTCTTTTACCAATTCACTGGACTGGCGCGCGTAGCGGAGTGATCGGAGGCGCCCTGCAATACACATGGGGTCCCCGCACCCCAGGTTCACCAAGCCCTCTATACCCCCGGGGTCGGCAAACTGGTACCACACTTGTCTAGAAGGATAACAACACTAGGTTGATACATCGGTAGGCCAGCGCGAATCATTGTAAAAGCCAGGTATTCAATCACCTCCAACGATGATTAATGAAGTTGAATGCATGGCACATCCCTTAGGGATAGATCAAAGCCGAGAGCTTTTTTCAATTCATTGGATCCTTCACATTATTTCTACGTTTATTTAACTCTTGCCGACTATAAGAGGGACTTAGGTATTTTCTTCAAATAATACTAAACTTTGAAATTGACAGGTAGTAAAACTAGTTCGAAACTTTCATGGTCTTTCGTAAGAGCGATAATTCTAAGAAGACTTTGGCAAAAAATTAACCTTCTCCTTCAATAGGCTGGTGCTCTCCGTTCCAGAAGCATATGAGAGAATCAAATTTGCCAATTCTGTGCCAACGGTACGAAGGATAAATTGGCTTAAGTCAGCACGAAGGGCATCTGAAACTCACGCTATCTATCCCTAATCAAAGAATGGCTTCGAATATTAATGCAAATATTAACGCCTCCACAACCAAAACTTGAAAAACAGCTTATACTACTAAAAGGAATCTGTTCATACTGTAGGAAAACTAACCCGGAAATGATGAAATCGACGATTCAAACAAACAAATAGAGGAGTAAAGAGATTGTGTTTTTTGCCGAAGTTCTGCAAGGTTTTTCTTCTGTGACTCTGCAGTTGCATTTCGATAAGTAGCGGCAATTTCAGCTAGTCGCGTACGAATTTTCTCATCTACCTGATTTAATACTGGTCAATCACAGTCAACTTGTTACTGACGAATCTTGAAACCCAAACCAAAAATAAGAACTGTTCTTTGCAGACCGTATCCTGCTTCTAAATATCTTGGAAACTGAACCACTAAGATCGTGAACTTAACCTTAGGTCCTATCCGTTCTGTTATGTCAACCACAATTTCTTCAGGAACAATACTTCCTTTTATCAACCACTCTTGGAGTGTCTGTAAGAAAGAACATATAAAACGTGCGATAAAAAAAGTCGACAGATTGTTTTAGTTTATCTTCTTATGGACATACATTAGTAAATATAATGATGCTGACATTTGCAAAGCTCCAGATCGCAGGTTTCTACTGTGGGAATCGAACACAGTATTACCCTCTCCGAGGGCTAACGCGTTCACCACCACACCGTGCAGGTTTTTCGTCTCGCCTTTCTCTCATCTGTTACGCTAATACTAACAAGTACTACACAGAAAAGGATTCCACAGATATTCTCCACATGAACAATCTATAGTCTATTCGCTGCGATGCTTTATGGTTTAACCTCATATGCTGAAATGGACACTAAATGCGGAACAAAACAGAGACCATGTACTTGCTCTAAGATTGAGGTCAATTCGGAGTAGGGCATCGCTGTTTTCGCGTACTAACTAATATTTTTGCATACGACTATTCTCAACGAAGGATTAGCATGTAGCATCGTGACTAATAGGTGTTCATGAGAGTCCAACGGCGTTTTCCACTGATCGGTGATTACCAATACAGTCATATGCAGCGTCAAGAGTTCTGCAATGCTAGGAGTCACCACTTTGCTGATGGCAACTCACGCGTAAGTTGGCAAGTCCTTTTCAAACCTATAACAGCCGTAAACCACTCACATTGACGGACTAGATATGACCTGACATGGCTATATCGAAGCTATTAAATTAAAAGTTTGCCCTACCAGAAAATTACCAATAAACGGAGGTTGTGCCTCCACTCCTATCTCTGCCATGTTCGTTCTCGTTCAAGTATTCATGTAGGTATAAACTACAAAGTATGAAGATTTCAGCGTTGAGAAATCCCTGAGTGATGCGTCATGCAGTCGACTTCATTATGAATCACAGAGGTGACTGAATGCATATCTGGTCTATACAATGACTTGCAGTGGTCTACCGATATTAAGCTAATGCTTTGAGCTCCGAAATAAATTTTGCACCAATTTTACGACGTTAGAGGGATGGAAGGCTTGGTGGACCCTGACAGCTAGACCGAAGTAACGACCTATCGCATGTGTGCATTGCAGAACACCTTTGACCACTGCGCTACCGCGCACTCTGTTCAAACAGGTATGCATTTTATAACATTCACGATTATATTCATAACATGATGCCTATGTGTTTGCCGATAATATTCTGCACGTCAATTCAGACAAATGTCCGCAACCGAGTGAAAGATAGGAGCATGAAAGACGGCGGTCATTATCGTCTTGAAATATGCTCCCTACAACTCTTCGTCTACAAGCCCAAAGAATTATCAGTATGCATCAAACGATCACGATTAAGCTCGATTATTACTCCTTTATCAAGAAAAACACGAATTAGCCCCCGCATATAGAAAGTGGGACATTACCAGTCCATATCGAAAGATGGGAGCCTACTCGCGAACGATCGAAGTATAAAAAAGCTTGAAAAATACCACTTCAGATGATTTGAGAGTTACATCTTCTCATTAACTTCACAGAAGCCGGGGTCTGAGGTGTCTGATCAACTAAAACTTGTTTAGCCAATTCGACATAAGCGGTATTACCAGGAATAAATAATTAAGTTAAGCAGTAATGAAACCTCGGATGGAACAGTAGCGCTGACTGCTGTTTCTTCACGAGTGGCGCCACTAGACTTGTTTGCTTTTCCTCCACTTCCTCGGGCACCTTTCCTTTTTCCAGCGCCTTTTCTTGAATCAACCCAATCAGCGTCATTCTCAAAAAAGACAAGAAAATTCGGTTTCCAAAATCTACTACATCAAGGAAAAAACCGTTAGCTTATTACCTCTACCTTCCTATGTTGATGTTGTAAGCCTTTACGTTCTTGTTCAAGTATATCTATCTAAAAAGAATGGGAGTACGTAATGAAAATACTATGGAGCTTTAGAATGCTATAGAAGACGAAACACGTTGAGTTATCCAAACAACAATCCCACCTGTTCACGAGCCCACGCATCGATGTGGTCATCCAATCGCTCCATCGCCCTTGCAAGCATTTTATCGGAAAATACATAGCCGTCTGCACTGTGAAGATCTTTCTCTAGAGTAGAAACCCTCTCCGATATTAGTAGAAAGTCCTCATCATCGAACGGTATAGCAAAAGACTGCAGCGCTAACTTTACGTCACAGACATCCGATTCTCGCACAGCTTCTGAATGTAGTAACAGATGTCATCTAAACACCAATGCTGATATAGTACCACCCTATATACAAACCCGCGTTAACGACTGTGATACAACTGTCTTAAGGAAAGTGTAAAAGCACGATTCGCAGAGTTATCAAATACAGAAAGAACACTTTGTAGTGGTCGCATAAGATTCCCGTGTCCGCTTAGTTGTTTAAAAACTACCTGTTTACACATGGAAAATACTGTTAGATACTCGCAGTTACTACGTAATATTTCAATCCGATACACATAAACATCTACATCAATAGTGAGATAGATATCCTCGGTCTTATCGGAATAAATGGAGAACTTTTTTTGAGCTACAAAAAGGGTTCAACCGCCTAAAAATGATATTTCCACAACAAAACTGAACCTAAATGAGAAGATATTTACCTTTCACTGCAGTCAAGCACTGTTGAAATAGGGCCGTCGAGATAAAAACAGAAGGAAGTGCTTCGATTTTAAAGTCGTTGCTGCTTTGTCTAAGCAGTTGCGCTATTTGTCCGTTTTTCGCTCCAATGCTTTCACTGAGACCCAACTTTTTAAGCACACTCGTTTCTTAAAATCGGTTGAAAGCTGTGGTACCAAGTTAAACGGTTAGTCGCATCCTAACAAAAAGCAGAACCATAACATTGGAAAAAAAACCACTTACGAATAAATTCTTGTTGTCGAAAAATATTCTGCACATATGTTTGGACCAAGGTATCGTGAATTTGAGGGATATAGGTACAACTAGGGAAGGATCGTGAGCCAGACAACCGACCAGGAACCTATAAAGGAGAAAAATTTCCAAACCGACCGTCACTTAAGCTCGGTAGTAAAAGACGTGGACCATCGACTCGGATCATCGGCTCTAGTAAGGGCAGTTAAATGTAGGAGCTCTTTGAGTAAAGAAATATTCACGTAGGAGAACTCAAACGATTTTATGAATACACATAGGCTTTTGCTAATATGTGCCTTCCCACAGAAACATAGGCTACTGGCACTAATAGTCAATGAGTTCACAGACTTCCATCATACCTCTCTTGCAGCTACGAGTCCATCGAAAATAGGCCAAAACCGAGCAAATGGCAATCCTACACGTGCTTGTATGACATTAATGGGCAATGGCTTTGTGATAGCAAACAGTAATGCTCTCAAGATGTTCTTATGTGCCTCAAGATACTCTAAGGTAAATATTGAATCGCCATCAATTACTCCGTCAAAGTCTACTGAGATGTGGTCCAAGAGCAAGGATCGCAAAAGCTCCTGAAAATATCTGTTCGAAGTAAGACAACCCACGTTGACAGGATGCATATTGACCCATCCCATACAATACAATAGGTAAAAGACACACATTTGATAAATTCCAGTGCTTGCAAAGAGATGCTAGCGTTCGATGGCCGTGCTCGGCGAGTAATGAACGAAGTTCAGCCTGGAGATTGACGACATATTCCCTGAAAAAGTCGTCCCATTATCTTTTTCCAACACTGTTTTCTTTCCTTTCTTATTGATTCAGTCAGTTTCCCAAATTTTAACACTACTCATTTAACATGACGGCGACAAGGTGACCCATATATGACTCACGCACTAGACAGCAAACTGGCCAAGGTGATCCACATATGAGCCATTTTCTTTCAGGCTTTTCGTTTTGTCGCCTATAGTTTCCCATGCAACGCTCTTTGTGATCAATCAACAGCCTATCCAACGTAAATGTTGTGGCATATTTCTATCAGGGAAAGCTCTGTTGTACACTTAGAAACGTACAAAACAAAAACCGTGCAATAGCCAGTATTTCTACTGGCAATTCAATTCCAACAGCTACAAGTAATTTTAATGATGCTGAGATATTTGCAAAACACCGGACCGCAGGTGTCTACGGTGGGGAACGAACGCGCTATTGTCCTTTCCGGGGAGTAGCGCGCTCACCACCACACCATGCGGGTCCTTCGTTTCGCCTGTCTTCCAGCTAGTTCTAATGATCCTTTGCCATCAGCAATCACCCGTCAGCGGGTCGTTCCCCCACCGTAGACACCTGCAGTCCGGAGTTTTGCAAATATCCCAGCATCATCAAAGTTATATTTCGTAATATATACCCTGCCGCTAAAAAGAGTAAGCAGTAAATAATAAGTCAAAATTGGAGCTATAAGTAATGTTGATCAGATGGGATAAATGGATACAGGAAATACAAAGATAGACTCAACACAAGCTGCAAAACCCATCTAAATGTTGTAGTTGTATGGTGGTCCATGTAGCAAATAAAAGTGTAAATACCATGCGTACTCCTACAACGACAAAGCAAAGTCCCTTCTACACTTCTTTGATATATTCGACCTCTGTAGTTCTTTTATTACTAAACAAATCTCGCTGAGAGAAAGGCAAAGCAAGGGTTCTGCAGTGGGTAACACGTGAGCTCCCGGAAAGTGTGATCACGGGCTCGAATCTTAGCTGAGCAAATGTCTCAGCGCCATCGTGGTTGTACTTCACATAATATCCTCCCATAAAAAATACTAGGAACTGAATAAAAAGTTACACATCAGACAGCTATCGCATGTTGTCAAAAAAATCAGAAAGCCCATAATGACTGAAGCTAGACGTTATCCTACACGTCCGCTCCACAAAACCAAGTGTCTGCACCAATGGATTAAGCAAGAGTTTTCGCCAATTACAGAAATTTTTGCATGTAACAAAAATTCATACATAGTTTTCTCATAAGGCCTTTGATGCCTTTGTTGTATACGATAGCGCTGAATGCACTGTTCATTTTCCTAATGGCATCTGCAGCACTGCTCCACTTCTCCCACGCGTAAGGATAAAACTCGTAAGATTTGCGATAACACGTAACCAAAACAAGCTCGCTGAAGAATCCGCAAGATCGTAGAAATCAATGGCAGCAGAAACGTGATAAGAGTAGTTAAAAGATCTCGAAGAACTTCTCGAATTTTCACACAATCTGGACCAACAATTTTAAATAATAATTTTTAAAAAATCAAATTAATGATTGCTGCTTACTCAGAGAACAGTTCGCCACCGGAAATTGTGAATCCAATGTTCTCAGAAACAAGTTTAAGTGCAACGTGCTCTACATGGTCCAGATCAACATTCAACGTAGTTGCAATATCCGTTAGAGGAGCCCGTCCACCTAGTGCCACACATTCATTTCTCACCTGTAAACAGCTGCCGTAACTATAGCATAAACATAGCCATAAATAACTCAAATGATCGACTTTCTGAAAACTTCGGCATAATAATCAATATAAAGGATAAAAGATAAAGCTTACGGCGTTGATCAATCCTTGAGCGATGAGCCATGCATTCACTTCATTAAGCATCGTCGGAGGTGATTAAATGCATATCTAGCCTTTACTCGATGACTCGCGATGGCCAACCGATGTATCGAACCAATGCTGCTCTCTTCCCAGAAAACTCTGGTACCAATTTGCCGATCCAGGAGGGGTGGAAGGCTTAGTGGGCTATGGGCGCGTGGATCAATCCCGTGTGTGTATTTCAGGGCGCCACACGTACGCCAATAATCGATATATCTACATAAATGTTCTTACGAACTTCCCTTATTTAGCTGAAGCAGGGTTGGTACAGATCTCCTTATTGCTGTTGTTGTTGTTGTTGTTGTTGTTGTTGTTGTTGATGCTGTTGTTGTTACTGCTGTTGTTGTTGCTGTTGTTGTTTACAAACTATATGATATAAGCAACAACAAGAAGAAGATCTGTACCAAACGCGCATCACCTAAATAAGGACAGTTCGTTAGAACACGTATATAGCTGCCATAAAATCAACACATTCACGTTCGAATTTTTCGCCAATTGCTTCTTTTTTTCCCCGAAAAGTAGGGTTCTCGTGGATTTGAGAAAGTGAAAGACCTAGAATAGAATGACCAATCACCTATTTCTATCGCTGTAAAAGTATATATAATTTTTTTCGGAACACCATTCCTGATTTCAGAGTTGTTTAAAGATCCAACCACCTTCTAATTAAATTTCAAAAAACAGCAATGCAATAAAGGGATTTTAAAACTTTTAAGGGAACAGCAGCATCCGTCCACAAAGGTGACCCATTTCACGGTAATACCATCTTTTGCTAGACGGAATCCGATTTGTTCCATCGTTTCGTTAGCCCAAATACGATCGCCAAGGGAAAAAAGAGCAAAAAGGAAAACAAAAAACAAAAACAAAACGGTTCCCAACAAACAGAATAATAGAAATATGTTGGGTAGATCGAGATAAAATATCTTGAATACGAAGTTCAGTACATTGTAGCGGCTTTTTATTCCAATTAGGCTCACTGTGCTGGGAATGTCAGTCTAAAGACCAATGCCTAAACTATGTTCGGCCAGATGTGAGTCACTTCGACTACATCATTTGCGACCATACGGTCGTGCGAATGAGGCAAACACGTAAATCTCAAGACTTTAGCGATTTTACCTATTGTATTTAAACGGCAAGGTACGGACGATACAGCCACACGGGTGCTCAGATATAAGCAAAACCCGGAACCTTAGATTAAGCCGCGATTACGCTCACGTGCTATCCACCACACCAGCCGTGACCCATGCCTTGAATTTCTCTCAAGAATAGGCAAAAATGAAAGCTAAAAAGGTTGTGATGTCGACTACAGCTCCAGTTTGACTAGGTTCAATGAAGATTTGTACTCTCCAGATCATACCTGATGACGGGTAATTGCTGATAGCACCGATAGAGCAAAAACGTGACTGACAGAAAGGCAAAGAGGCTGATGTGGAGGATAGCAATGGGCGCCCCCCAGCGAGGATAACTGCAGTTGCCCAGCTACGGTTCCGAGTAATGCTCAAATATCAGCATCGACATATCGGCAGGCATCACAAGTCACTGTAAAGCCAGATATGCAATCCGTCACCTCCCACGAAGCTTAATGAAGTCGAGTGCACGGCGCATCCATCAAGGATAGATCAACGCCGAGAGCTTCATCCTTCTGTTTTTTTATCAACATTCTTATAAATCTCAGGATTATTCCTGACCGTGATATGTTATTTGCTTGTATCTATTTTCCCTACTATTTTTCCCATTAAGAATATCTTCCGAACGAACCTCGGTGGCTAGATGATTGCGAGTGATATATGAATGTCCATCCCTAGTAAACACCACATCGATCATAGACCTTTGGATTAATTTCGACACTACTTCGACACAGTTTGCCTCCGACAACCTGGTATAATATTAAAATAGGTCAAAGTAATAAATGACCACTCTTGGGCTTACATCTACAAGTGGTTTTTTCTTCTGATAGTGAAAAAAATGAGTGCTACATCCCTGTGTAGAAATTATTGCTTCAAAACTATTCCCACGTAAACAGTACGGTCTTGAAAACATTAAACAGTTAAAATGAATAGATCATTGGATAGGAAACAACTTAAAAACTTAGAAAAGCTGCAAGAAACTAACTTCTTCGCAGACTGTGTTAGTTGTACCCGTTGAAGATCGGTTACGAGGCGTCGTATGTCCTCCCATGTAGCTGCCATCTTGACCCAAGTGAATGTAGAAGATCACTACATCTACTCGCAAAACTATTAATAAAGTAAGAAACACTCTTCTGTGGAACGCAAATCCATTTCCAAACATGAGGAACAAGGACCGATATTTATCATTTCATTAGATTTCAATATACTTCTCTCCCACATTGACGTAAAAATGAATAATTACACCTATTGTCCCATTTGTCAATATCACAGAAAGATATCATATCAAAGAAAAAACCACCACACCTATAATACATGAAATACAAGAGGTCAAACACAGACAGAAACGGCCAATGACTTCTTAGAAATCATCCCAATATCTTAAGAAGATCGAACATCCTGACTGGAAGGTTCTAAACCTGGAGCGTTCAATGTGCCGGAGATGTCGGATTCTAAATAGCACAAGAAATTTCGAAAGTTTTTGCTTTGTAACCCAACTGCAGCAAACATCAACGATGCATTCGAAGATACCAACGCATTCTTCCGAATCAAATTTTGTTTAGAAAAAAAAGTTTATTGATGCCTTTGCTGTTCCAAATCCAAACTACGAAAAAAAAGACGGACAAAAAACCATTCGTGGTCCTCAGAAAGTCTAGATTTCCATATAGTAGAATACTCACAAGTCTGCCAACAAGAAGTAAACATACAAGGCGCAAGGACAAAGATGAACTTGCCGTTCTTAACAGAGTCTGAGAATTCTTCAATGACTGCTGTTCCGGTTATATTAGAAATCGGTTCAGTAATTTCTGGTCGAGAGCGTTCTATTAATTTAGATAATCCTTCAACTACGATATCTTCATTCAATCCTCGAGACTCGCAAAACGAAAGATCACGATAAATCTGAAAGTCTTACTTAGTTCTATCCATAAAAAACCTGGAAATAAGGCGAGTTAATGCATACTATGGGAAAAAACCACTGCGAGGATGGGAAAAGCGCCAATATAACAACAAACCAATAAAATGGCCAAATTCTCGATACCTGAGTTCGTATCTTATCATCGTCAGTTGTCCCATCCAAAACCGACCCTTTTCTCTTGAATCGTGAAAGACTTGAACCAGTGGCATCCACACTATCAAGCACCTTCTCCGCCTTCTCAACCAGCTGGCAATATGATGATGACAACACTGAACGAGACAGCTGTACAGCAGTTGGATGACTTGTTTTCGACAATTCTTGAATGAAAACATCAAGTTTCTTATGAGCAACAGAGATGTAAGGGGAATGTGTTGAAGGCGACGGTTTCTTGGTCCACCTATACTGCTTCGGTACATCGGACACAGCATCAAATTCTTTGGATACTGAGGCGGAAACTAGCTTGACTACCGCCTCATCAGTCTTAGAACTCTCCGAATCAATCAGTGTACCGAATCGCGTTAAGCACTGACCAAAAAGCGATGTATCAACATCCAGGTCGCTGAAAATATGTGAGCTTATACATAAAAAAGCTCTAGACGTTGATCAATCCCTAAGGGATGCTCCATGCATTCGATCTCATTAATCATCGTTGAAGGTGATTGAATGCATATCTGGCCTTTACAATAACTTTCGGTGGCGTACCGATGTGTCGAGCCAGTACTGCTATCCTCCCAGACAAGTCTGGTATCAATCTGCCGACCCTGGAAGGAAGGAGGGCATGGTGGGTCTGAGACGCGGGATCGATCCCATTTGTATTGCAGGGTGCCTTCGAACACTGCGCCACACGCGCCCCGAACTCATAAATATATATATATATATATATATATATATATATATATATATATATATATATATATATATATATATGTATATACATATATATATATATGTATATATATGCATATGAAAGAAAAACACCATAATTCCAAAAAAACTAACGAGAGTTTGGGCCACAGCTCCTCCAATGCCATGTCAAATACTTTGGAATGCACAGCGAAAAGATCATGACGGACTGCTAAAAGAGCGCGCCATGCTTCAGTACCACCTAGTTCAGATGAGCCTCCAATAGTAGCAGCTCTGTAGTATGAAATACTAAGCTAAGTATTGTGCAGTTAAAAGGAAAGATACTGTAAAACAAGTATAATGAATTCTACTAACTCCAAAAGTGCTCTAGACCAAGCGAGATGTTTGTTTAGCAGCCTCAAGGTGAGATCCCATAATTTATCGATGATTGGATATAGAAATACGTCTTCAGCCCATATTGTTTCAATAGTTCGCAAGATTGTGGATGAAAGACCGCACAGCACTCCTCCTTTCAGGAACTAGACAAAGCATAACAGTTCAGTGATTCAATCCATTTCAGAACAAAAAAATGGACATACTAAGTTCTACCTGATCGTCGGAAACAAACTGAAAACTTTCTGGAGCCATTTCGCTATCTACTTGGCGAACCAACTTGTGGGTAACCAATTTAAAGTAGACAACTAGATTAAATTTGTCTCGAACGGCCTTCAACATAGCCCTCGAATGAGGATGTACCGGCCAGTTTTCAATAAATTCTTGTGTAGCCGTAAAGCATCGATGGAATAGTGAAGTATTCGTCGGTACTGCCACTGTGCCCATTGACTAAAAAGTGCTACGATCACCAACCAGAAAGTCAGGTAACTGAACGGAATAGTAACCGGATAACAGGAATAGAAAAGTCGAAAAAAATTGGGCAGCCTATCCCATTTTTATATAAATATGGTACATGAAACTACTCCAGCTGTACTGATCTGCAATATTCCCACTGACTTCTGGAACCAACAGTTTTCAATTCTTAATCGATATCTTAGCTACTATGCAATATTAACATACTCAACCATTTAACCTAGAATCTAACCTTATCAATAAACGTCAGCAAAAATGTAAGAAGAGTCTGCTCAAGGAACGCTTCCACTTGTCCGGTATACTTTGCTCCAAGAACATTGCTCCAACTTGAACGCATCTAAACAAATCAATGTGGTAGTTGTGAATTCAGATACTTTGCAACCAAAGAAAAAACCGATTCCTAGCAATTCCAAGTAAAAACTAACCTACCTTGTTGACACCAGCGAGAACAGATTTTAACATTTCGTAATGGTCCTTGGCCGGCTGAACAAGCTTAGGATATATCAGATCGGAAACCAGACGAGCAGTCAACGAATGCGTGCAGTTGGCCAATGACAGAAGAGAAAGCACGTAGGGCAGTGTAGCACAGTCCTCACCAGCGCTTCGTACACCCTCATTGCATAGTACGGTCTCCACTTGATTTAACAGTTTGGTGAGGATTTTAGTTTCTCTGCTCTCCTCCACCAATTTTTCTTTATATGAACTGATATCAACCAAACAAGACGATACCTTCTCGAGCCATAGGATGCTAACTGAATTAGGTATATTACTGAACAGATTAGCAAGTCGTTGAACTGCCGACAGAAATGCGATGCGATGACGAACCTCGATCTAAAAGTAGCACAAGACGAAGGAAATGTTTAGCATATCAGAGACAAAAAAGGAGAATGTCAAATTCAAAGACACGAGTTCACTGGGAATCAACCAACTATCGATGTACGAAGAAGCAAGTTAACATGAAAGCCACTTGCACGTAACCGTAGCTGGTGATATCAAACATTATTCTAAACAAGTGAGGGCATACGAGCAGTTAAATATTTCGGAAGTGGTTGGGAAATGTATCGTTCTAAAAAACCGGGTAAATATACAACGCCCAGCATTTACTGGGTGCAATGCATATGGTGCGAAATCAATGGCCGCTTTCAACTTCAAAGCAATATGTCTCAGCTCGCATAGAACTTTATAAGTTGAAATAATACCTAGATACTCAGATGGCCCGTATTCACTGCTTGTGCGGGTTCAGCATAATTTCCGTTCTCCGCACACCTGTTGGTTTAGCCACTGAGGTTTGATGGAGTCCCGAAACCAGTCTAGGTGAAGCCATGGTCTTGTTGTCCCCACCCGATAGTCGCCACCATTGTGGATCAAAGTGAGATTTGCGACGATGCGACTAGTTTGATAGCATGACGGTGATGAATCCTGGCGTTGGTACTGGTTTACTCTTAGCTGGGCTTCTGGACGGAAACGTCAGGCCCCATCTCAGCTTAGGAAGCCCTGCTGGGGTATAAACGCCCCGCTGTACAACGCAGGAACTCAAGAACACCTTCCAGCGACGATGAAGTGGAATACCGTTGGAAATTGATATAACTGCATTTATAATCTACAGATCTTTGCTAATTAGGCAAAATTATGTAGCTATCTCATTACCAGCAAACGAAATTTCTGCCGAGGCTTCGGTGTTGGTGGTAGACGCTGAAAATTTTAGTTTCATTGCAATTCTATACAATACACCGTTATGGCGATACAGCAATGTCTCTTTTATGAGCAAACGAAGCCCGAAAACTCCAAAATTGCTACGATGATTGAGAAATTATCGTCAGTTGTAGAAAAACAAACTTTGAGGATTATGTGTTAACAGAGTTTTCCCCCCAACGGTTCAGTGGCTTATCCTCGCTTGGAGATGTTCCTGTGTGCCAGGCTGCGATATACAGCGGGGCTTCAGTACAGGCCTCAGCACCCAAGCTGAGAAGGAGCCCGGCGTTTGCATCAGTAAGGCCAGCTAAGAGTAAACCAATACCAGGATCCACCACTGTCCTGGTATCAAACTAGTCGCACAGTGGCAAATCTCCCTCTGATCCACACGGGCCGCGACGATCTTCGGTGGCGATGGCCTAGGCCAGACTTTCGAAAGGCTGGCCTCGGGATTCCAAATAACCAGAATGGCTAAACCAGCAAAACTCCAGACCAACAGAAATTTTTCTGAGGCCCGCACAACCACTGAAGACGGGCCATCCAAGTATCCAAGTGAGTGTTAACAGAGGGGTTTCTAGAAAAACCTACTTGACAGATTATAAAGCTTTAAAAATCCAAAATAGGCACATTAAAAGGGTCGTAACGGTAGCAGACAATGTGCTCGTTGTCTTAAGTGAGGCAAATCAATGACCTGACAGCTCCGATTCTCTGACAGTTCCAGGCAAAAAAACTCCACACGCTCAGCAGTACGAACAGCTGCGTTCGTGCTATTTTCAAACTCCGTCCATATAGTCTGAATTTCAAATTGAACATTCTAGAGCAATCGATATCACTAGAGACTCAGTCTGAAGCAGTAGATGAGAACACTCTTACATTGATGTCGTTGTCGATCTTATCGATCGCACTTTGCAAGCTGACAAGATTCGAAGAAAGGTGGACGAAATCAGCATAGTCGTCATTGATTAACTCTATCATTGAATGCTGTACACTCTTCAGATATAATCGAAGATCCTGTTGGATTTGTTTCAGGCCAGCACGACTTAAAAGGCCAGTACCAATCAATAGACCGTAAACCACAAGAAGAAAAGATATGAATTTTTCACTTCTGAGAGAATATACATCAATATTACTAAATATTACCGTCGCGCAAGATTCATAAAACGCTGAACGTTGAAATCCGGACGTCCGAAGTGATTTTTGTTGAAGCATAACTGAGAATCATCGAATATCAACGAACTTGGAGCAAAAATTCGCGGTGAACTGCACTCTGCACTGCTCGCTGACATACTAACTAACTGAAAATATTGGCTATCTAGCAAAAAGGAACTAGTTACAAGTGAAAATACTTACTTAAACCACTTTTGACGGCTGACAGTGTGAGTGTAGATTGCATGCCCTAATCGAATTCGTCGTATGGGGAAAATATTTGCAATAGAGCGCCCGAAAGTGTTCTAGCATACCACATTTTGAGTACGATCTAATGCTATGCGCTTTTTTTTCGATATATGGCAAATTTTTCTGGTCTGATTTTTGTTTTAAATGATCTCTATTCTGAGCGCGTATGGTGCAATGGGTATAGATGTCCTTCAATACGCGTACAGTCGTTGGTTCGATCCTGCGTCTGGGCCTCAATATGCCCTCCATCTTTTCGAGGCCGGTAAATTGATGCCCAGAATTGTCTGTGAGGCGAAAAGTACTAGCGCAATACATCGCAAATCCACTATAAGTCGTTGTTTGGGCTAGATATGCTTTAAGACACCTATAATGATGCTTTGTAAAGTCGGATACGCGGCGCATCCTTCAGGGACTGATCGACGGTGAAAGTTTCATTCTTATGCTTACCATATACGTTGGCGTGTTTGCTGATCCCACCACTTCTTTCGTTCTGTTCGTTTGGTCGTCCACAAAAGCGCCAAATTTGACCATGTATTTGGCTTCAACTTGAGATTACTTGATACATACTTGATACTTGAACGGCCCGTCCTCACTAGTTGTGCGGGCCCCAGCATAATCACCATCTTTCAGAGATTTGCTGGTTAAGCCATTGTGGTTCCTTGGAATCCCGAGGACAGCCTGACCAAAGTCTGCCCCAGGTCGTCACCACGACAGGCAGTAGCAGCCCTTGTGGATTGGAGGGAGATTTACCACCAAGCGACTTTGATACCAAGACGATGGTGGATCCTGGTATCGGTATTGGTTTACTCTTAGCTAGGCTTCCTGATGGGAAACGATGGAAACGCCGGAATCCTTCTCAGCTTGGGAGACCCTGCCGGGAGGACGAATCGCTCCGCTGTACATCGCAGTCCGACACCCAGGAACACCTCCCAGCCACGATGAGGCGGTAAACCGTTGGGAGGTTTCCGAGCAAAAAATGAACGAATGTGGTTGCGTGTTGGTCGAACGTAAATCTTCATAAGATCCTAGGATAGCGCTTTTAAAGCTTTTTCCAGATCTTAGCCACAGCCAACGCCTTCACTGTGAAATGGGCGAAAGACCAAAAGTGTATTCCAGGGAATTTGCTACTGCTCTACACTAGTGGTCGTCAGCTGATAGGTCCTTTTTCCAGGTTTCAAATGGTCCCTAAGCGTTCTGCTTGGTTCAAGTTTTGTGGAATGGACCATATTCATTATTCGATAGCATTTTCTCGGACGTTTGTACTCTTCTGATCTTTAGGTTAGAAATGGATGGTATCAATTTACGTATGAATTTGGCCGAAATGGCGTTTCAACACGATGATATCATTGACGATATTGAGTTTGCAATTCGTCGCTATCCGGAGTGGTAAGGCTTTTCTGTAAAGTTCATTACTCTAAATCTTCTTCAAGGAAATATCTAAGGGTGTGTATAGCGCAGTGGTCGGAGGCGCTCTGCAATACACATGGGATCGATCTCCGCGCCATAGGCTCACCAAGCCCTCCATCCCTCCGGGGTGAAAAGGGAAATTGGTACCAAACTTGTCAGGGAGGATAACAGCACGGGTACGCCACCGAGAGTCATTGTAAAGGCCAGATTTGCATTCAGTTACCTCCAACGATTCTACGAATGAAGTCGAATGCATGGCGCATCCTTCAGGGATTGATCGACGCCGAGAACTTTATCCTTTTTTTACTGAAAATTTTAGAATCAAGCTTTACCAGAATAGGAACAGATATGATCTTTGGTCACGCGCTGAAAATTCCTGCCTATTCCTTCAAATGTGTCGTTTTGAAATAATCCTGCCATGGTCGGATTGCTTTTTGAATTTTGCATGAGAGGCATTATATTACAGGGTAGAACTATGAAGTAAGTTATTATTGTCTAGCTGCACAATTTTCTCATAACTTTATTAAAGGTTATTCTGTTTTAAATCCGCCCTTCTTATTGTTAGTTGTTACTTGCACCTAATATTTTCTTCCTGTCTGCTTTTTTCCCCTTTTCTATCTCATTTACGAAAGTTTCAGCTGTGAACAGTTGATTCCTCATGTTATTCGGTTAATGAACTCACCAATTGAATCGATCCGAGCCTCGGCTTTTGGATTCGCTCTGGATATCATTGGGCAACGACCACAGGTTTATCATTTTGTAAATTTGTTTTGACTGGTTAATTTAATTCGATATCATAGGAGCTCTTTGTTCATGTCCTCTATTCACAACTAGTTTGGTTAATTCAATGTAGTTTGCAATACCTCCGAACGGTTTGCCGGCTCATCGTAGCTTGAAGGTGTTCCTGGGTGTCGGGCTGCGATGTATACCGGAGGGATTCATTTCCCCAGCGGGGCCTCCGAAGGTGAGGAGGAGTCTGGCGTTTCCATCGAGAAGCCCAGCTGAGAGTAAAGCAGTGTCAGGGTCCAACACCGTCCTGGTATCAAACTAGTTGCTTGTGGCAAATCTCCCTCTGATCCGCTAGGGACGGCGACTGTCTGTGGTGGTGACGACCTGGGGCAGACTTTGGCTAGACTGACATCCAGACTCTAGGGAAACACAATAGCTAAACTAGCAAAACTCCGAAATAATGGAAATTTTGGTGGGGCCCACACTACCAATGAGGACGGGCCATCCAAGTATCCAAGTGAGCAAGTAAAGTTTGCCGTGTTTGCCGTAAGTCACAAACGATATTATAGAGCAACATGCCCAGGGACATATTACAGTTTTTTACCTGCTCATCTGCATTGCTGTGTAGGCGTCGTCTTTTAGAAGGCTTGAGTAACATTTGCTTTGCGGGAACCTTCTACTTTTCAGACACGAAGTCAGCTTAAAGAGGCTTATATCAATAGAATCCAGTCCAGTGATCTCGATGTGGCACGTCAAGCAATTACATTCTTGCCGGATTTTGTCAATATATGCATTGGTTAGTGAAATTAGATGTTGATTTTCTCTGTAGGGTTTTTTTTCTATTGAAGTTCATCTCACAAGTTCGTTGAATCTCAAGTCTTAAAATACTTTAAATGAAGTGTAGCCTATTCATTAGCCAATGCCGACGAACTTATTGCTGTGGCGGTGCATTGTGTGACATCGAGGAATGTTCTGAACGATGTCAACGATTATATTGTCTACGCGATGAAGGTATTTGGTCAACTGAACGATGAAGACTCACGGAGTACGGACTCCAAAAAAGAGGCAAAAAAGCGTTCACGAGAAAATGGAGAGATAAATTAGGTGATGTCCACCTCAAGTTGAATGTTCAATGCTTGAAGCCTTTCTGTACTTTTGAATAATTAGTTAAGTGTCCTAAGGTTCTCAGTTTGCAGTAGTATAGAAATATGGCAACGAGATGTACTCTTGAAGAACCTATCCAGAATATGTCCACTTTGTATCTGATGCCAAGTATCTCCTTGAGAGGGAAGATCAATATCCGTTGTAACCTAAAATAGCGCAATAGAAAAGGAAACGAGATATACCTGAAAGTCTTGACCACTGCTGCAAATATTGTTGAAAATAAGAATAAAAAGGATAAAGCTGTCGGCGTTGACCAATCCCTGAGGGATGCGCCGTGCACTCGACTTCATTAAGCATCGTTATAGGTGATCAAATGCATATCTGGCCTTTACAGTAACTCACTCTGCCCTACCGATGTGTTGAGCCAGTGTTGCTATATCTCCGGACAAGTCTGGTAACAATTTGACCACCCCGGAGGGATGAAGGGCTCGTTGGGCCTGGGGCGCGGCATCATCGTCATTACCAGCCTTCAGTTTGATAATTGAGTCATTAGAGTAGAAGTTTTGCCGTATTGTAAAGACTAGAGAATGGAAACGTTGCGAAACTGATTCCCGATACACAACCCATTTAAGACACAGTCGTTGCTGTCGTCTTCTCAGTTTTATGTGTATATACACATTCTTGAGTATATTGATTATGTGTCGATCACCGTAATCTCACTTTTCGGTTCAAGTATGCAAGGCTTTATAAATTTTGACTCTGTCACATGTCTATCTCGGGTTTGAAAATGTAACATAGGTGGCTGGAGTACTGTATTAAATATTCTCTCTCTTTCTGGTCGCAGTAGGTACTGTTAGCATCTTTTCTGTCGATTATCAGGTGTTCATCGTTTGGGGTTTCGAGTACGTTACTTCTTAGGCTACGCAACATATCGTGAATTGCGGTCTAAAAACGACAGTGGAAATGCTTACTCTGAAAACGAATTAAATTCAAGAAATGGTCTCCTTACCTCTGTTATTCCGCATCTACTTATACCCCTACCGTACATTCATGATCCCTGGAACGCGACATTTGCACTTTTGCGAGCACGAATTTGCGAATAGGAAGTTCTCTGGCGTTTATTGGTCCTCTTATTGTGGTTCACCGTGCAACCGTGACAGTTTGGTGTTCTTTAGTGTTCTTTAGTTTGACGTACCTCGCATATTGTGTTATGTGAAGTTTTACTTTGCTTTCTGAAACGTACTTTTTCCCACATCATGGACTTCGATTTACTTCAACGGTTTTGACTGCCCGTATTGCTCGACGAAAGCGCTGATCGACTTTGTTCGTTCCATGCGAGTTGATGTGTGTGAGTCTCTGCTGCTTCACCATCTCGAACAACTCTAGTTATGGGGGCTTCTCATAGAAAACAGCTAACTACATTTCGAAGAGAACACGCGTCATGCCATCTCTCTTCCTTAGAGCGAAGATCTGCCACGTGAACAAAAGACAGTGGAGAAGATCATCGTCAAAAAGGATTTACAACCGGCCTAAATAAGAACATAGTGTAGTTATAGTACTTTCATTGAGAATTGTGGTGACCATTAAGAACTCGCGTGGTCTAACGTGTTCCGCCCTAACTATTTTATCAATCTTTCAGAAGTAAAAGGATGGCTGAAACAAAGTCATATGCGTCAATAAACTTGTAATTTCTTCCTCATCGCCATTTTCATCTGTTTTTCTTCTTTTATGATTTCTTACCGACGTTCTCTTTTCATGACCAAGCATCACTACTAACGTGTATTCATTTGTTTCCTCTATCAGACTGCAATAAAATCTGTGGTCACTTTCTCCCAGTTATGCGGTCTCCACGTCTCTCTTTTGCACAAGAAATGGAGTTTAATAGTTTACCTCACCATTTATGTGTTTATCCGTTTAAACAAAATTGTTTTGTTAACATTGTCTCCGGGTGGGTGGCTAGTTTGGCATGTGCTTAACACCAAACCCTCAGCAGTTTTATGACATATCCATCGGGTTATTTGTCAATCAAACTGTTGTACTGAAAGCCCAAATTGGAGTGTTTCTATTGTCGTGTTTACTTCGTGTGCCTGCAGAGCAGAGTGTTGTTGTTTATAGAAGTGCACGATAGCCGCTTTCCTTCCATAAAAGCTTTTATAGGTTGTAAGATACCGTGAAGTTGAATCCAGCGCCATTCCGTTTGCTTATGGTCGGTTGTTCCAGTCACTATTTACCACTTAATTGACGTACCTGTTGATGGTTCAGTAGTTAGTGGTACGAGTATCTACATTTCCTTCTGTTGAGTTTTCAGGACCTGTATTTTCAAAATGGCTTATTTCAGCTGAGGACAAGCTTTATTAATCGAGATTGAAATCATCGTAATGTAAACATTTTCGCCAGTGAGAAACGTCTTTATCTACACCGGTTGCTTAAAATTCTGGGTTTCTGGAGGCGATGAAGTCATTCAAGGGAGTTTTGTCACGGGCTTGGTTTCCGAAGGATTTCTTGCAGAGGAAGTTATCGAGGTGCTTGAAGAGATGATAGTCGGTAGGCGAGAGGTTTGCTGAGCATGGCTGTCCAACACAGATAGGTCAGGCGGATCCCGGCACTGTTTATTACACTTAATAGTCCACAAAAAAAACTTTCGGATGAGTTTATTGTCTGGTAATTTGGTAATTGACAGTTGTTTTATTCTAGTTACTATGATTATTCATGGTTATTGTGTGGAATTGTGGTCATAAAAAATTCAAAAAACTGCTCAAAATAAGCTCTACAGTCCTTCCAAATACTGACGGCAATAGGATTGTATGGTGGACCGTAGTGGCACACATACCACGCATACTGTAGCGCTAGAGCAAACTCTGTCCCATAAAATAAAATGTTAACCTCCAATTCGTCTAGTTATCGAGAAATCGTCGTTGCTTGTCGAAGAACCTATATCAAATTGTCGTGTTTCTTGTCAAAGAATCGACGTTGAATTATGCTTTGTACCTCGCAGATTTGAGTATTAAGCGTTACATATGTTTCATATGTGCTTTTAGTGAGTTTTCCTATGCTTTAATGCAGTAAGGTTTCAGGACACGAAAGCAAGCAATATCGAGGCTGTGGAAACCGAAATCCCGATGTGGTCAACTAACTGGACGACCCGTTTCTCCGCAGTAAATATTACAGCTGTAATAAATCTAAAATTTTCTAATGTAATACTCATCGGTAAGCTTCGTTGAAAAAGCGGGTAGTTATCGTGTGTTCTCCTCTGTGTTCATACCACGACGTTATCGTTTCTAGTTTTCATCATTTCTTTATTTGTTATACGAACACTGATAATCATCGGTTTTCATCACATTTATTTTTCGCAATACCAACGTCGTTGTAGAATATGATGAATGGTTAGTTTGTTTAGTTTGCTGGTACCTTGCCCTCAGCCGGAGTTTCTTTTCCTGCTTCCTTTAAATAAACATTTACAGTTCCAGAAATTACCGTCTGTGAAAGATTTATGAGTTTGTGACCCTAAATTACGGTATTACTGTCCTGTTTTGGGACTGCTTTTTGGAGAACGGACAATGACAATAACGTTGCTCGATTGCTAATTGCGATTTTCTTCAAAGTGTAGACCGATATTGAGCCAGAAACCTTCCCATTCTAAGTTATCCGTTCTTGATGATCCATTGTTCGTAATTCATCAGTATTTTTTATGTAATTTTACAACACATGTGGTCCGTTCGCTATGTAGGAAATCCCAAGACCAACCTCAAAGTTGAAGAAGGCGAAACTGCCGAAACTTTAACTACTGTGTGTTAATAAAAGACGTTTGTTGTGTATTTGCTAAAATTTTGAAACTACTGCAGTTCTCTGTAATCACTTCGAATGCTTTGGAATTTTTTCAGGAATAGTTGTTTGATATACAGATAACTATTGCAACAGGTTTTTTGATAATTGCTACAATAGATTTTTTCCGAGTAGCTTGCGTAGCGTTCGGGCCGGATGGGACCGGTAAATTCACCATCTTCGAAGTCGGATTTCATGTATCTTGCAAAAGAAGAAACTTGTACCGTAGTTTTCGTGGGATCTGCATTTGCATCTTTTTCTTCTGGAGCTTTCAACGTCTCTCCACCATCCGTTTTCTCAGCGCTTGGAGGTTTTGCGGAGTCCGTGATAGCTGGAGTTGCTTCTGTGCCCGTCGGTGGTGCCATCAAGGAGTCAGGGGGCAGATTAGCTGACGGGATAGTAGTCGAAGTGGGCAGGAGTGCTCTTTTAGATGGTTCCTCCGATACTGACTGAATAATGCTTTTCTTGAATCCCTGAAATATGACTGGCTTTGTTCATTTCAGAGACTTCCTACCTGGTTTCCAAATCAGCTTAGAATTTCGATATCTTTTTATTTATCAAGGAACTGTGTTATGCATTACTTGAAACCATAAAAAAATTGAAAGTATAAACAGATGAATTCGACGAGCATTCAGATTTTTCTCTTCTTAACAGTTTTTCGGAGATATCGCAGAAGGATCCAACGTTCTTTGTGGAACTTACTGTAAACGGTTTGATGGATGCTTTGTCTGCTTTAGCATTGGCCCCGTTTGGATCACAAGCAATTGCAGGAGCCGGTTTAGCCTTTGACGCCAGATTTGCGGGAATTTGCATTTTCAGTTGTTGGAATGAAATCTGAATTGAAACATATGATCCTATCTTTGTGTACATGAGTTGGATCACTTCATCTCTTGCTAGAACCTCTATTATGTTCGAAGGCGTTGAGACGAACGTCATTATATAAAAGATAGCTGGCTGATCGACAAGTGAATGTATCCTCAGCAATTAAGAACCTTAGTCGACTGCTATCGTTAGTGCATTATGACGACCCAGCTCTTTCACCGATCTCTACTAACGATACCTTGTCGTCCAAGTAGTTAACCGCTGCATTACAGTGTAAAATGCAGATTGAGACGACAGTAGGATACGTATTAGTGGGAAATTCATGGTAAAAGTACACTTCCTTGAGGAAATCATCACCAATTTGGGAACCGGTTACCTAAAAAGCGACACTCCAAGAACTCAATGACTAGATAGAAGCCAACGCATGTAGGACTTCAGATGCGGTAGAAAACGTATCCAAACATGTGGGTTACAAGGAGCAGTTCTTTCGTGTGTTTGAAACACTTGTTATGCATAATGAGCGATTTGGAGAAATTGAAGAAATTTAGAAGAAGACATGATACAGACAGCGTGGATCTGCTTTAATGTTCTCAAAGAAACTATCTCCAACCAGTAGAACCCAGTCTTTGACTTCATCATGCACGAAATAAATATTATGAAAGGTGAGCGTGAGGGGATGAAAACAGTTGAATCCGTTGTGTTGGCCTGTACAGGTATAACACACAAAGACAGGACTAAAGCTGATCGTTTCGAAAGTTTGCGTTACCTGCATGTCTTCATCAAGACAAACAATAGCCGCAGCATTTGTGAACTGTCCCGCAGTAATTCGGAGCCGAGAATACGGTGATGAGTCGACGTCCTGCCATCATCTCATAACCGTCTTGAACTACCTTAACCCGTTTTGAAAATGAAAAATGAAATATATGGAGTGAAGCCTAACAAGTGAAATACATGGAATCCGAAGTACCATGCGCCTAGTGCTAAAACTTCTACTAATTAAGGCAAAGAGATGTAAATCCTTTCTTACAGTCCTGTGCTAATTTCATTATTCTTACCTGGTGTGCACGAATAATCAAATCTATGCCGAGCATTTGGCAAGCTTGTTGAACAACACCTTTTCCAAACATATAGCTGATTCCTGAAACATGAGGGAACAGTCTTTAGAAAGCGTCTAGTGAAGTGCTCCATGACACAACGGCCTAAATCTTAGGTGACTTCTATCACTGATATTGATCAATTCCTGACATGACTTAATTAGTTTTCGACTATTAATTAGTCGCAAACGTTGATTGATTTTGCGCATAGGTTAAGAAGTTTTACGACTGTAATGCCAACACCCTATGAAGGCTAATTAAGGAATACGCATAAAAGCTCTTGGCGTTGATCAATCCCTGAGGGATGCGTCGTGCATTCGACTTCATTAAGTATCGTTGGAGGTGGCTGAATGCATATCTAGCCTTTACAATGACTACTGATGTATCGAGCCAGTGCTGCTATCCTCCCAGACAAGTCTGGTACGAATTTGTCGACCCCGGAGGGATGGAAGGCTTGCTGGGCCATGGGCGCGGAGATCGACTGCACGTGTGTGTCGCAGTGGCGCCTCCAACCACTGCGCCACACGTGCCCTTTTTTTATAAAGGCCAGTTAAGCAATAGAAATGGTTCCTACCTCTGATGGAGTGGAACCACCCATCTCCCTTATTAGTGGGATCCGACCACGTAAGATCGATAAGCAATCCACGATCGAGAGGTTCACACGGACGAGGTATGTTGCGAATCACATCCAGATGATTCAGTTCTGGTGATAGCCCTCCGTGCATACATAAAACCTAGAAAACTACTCACACTGAATTCGTGCTATAGTAATCATTGTTTACTCGCATTTCTGACCCGGATAGCACGAGGCGTGGTACAACAATCGGGGAAATGACCCATAAATTGGCAACTGCTAAGGTCAATAAGATACTGTGACGAATTCCGGTAAGCTATGAGGCGCCGCGATTGCTGAGCAAGAAAACGACGCATTCATATCCCTATGCCGAGGTTAACAGAAAGTCGATTCTGGGAACTGTTGTGAGGCTTTTTTTCCGAGTTTATGTTACTTAGAGCTTATGGAGAGCAAGTACTTCACATCCTATCTTTCTCACGTGCTGTCATACTAAGCGACTGTTATATCTTCAGTTATTAATGTCCGTGGAACTATTTTTTTAGTGTTAGGAATCGAAACCAGTCAAACTTTCCAACTGACATACTTTCTTTGAAATGAGTCCAGCAAGCGGTATTCGATTGAAGCACCATTGAAAGTCCCACCATATTCCAGCACCATACTTTATAACGCATTCATTGTAGAAACCGTAGATTTTGTTCACAGCCGGAGTCTCGTGATTTCCACGAAGCAGATAAATGCGATCACGATAACGAAGTTTAAGAGCGAATAAGAGAATAATGACCTGGAATGATTCCATGAGACGGTTGCCGCACTTCGGTAGTACCAGCGAGGCATGGCGTCGCTGAGTGTGAAGCTAGTGCCTGGCCACCAAGTGGTAAGAAGTTCTACCAAGACGCATAAGCACACCAGTAGGCGTGAAGTGATTGGATACTTGTCGCAATCAAAAATTTTTCAATCATCGATGCCAAATAGACTTTAATTTCAACCATGTCGTTAACGGAAAACGCCGCAAGTGCGTTGTAAATGATTCACTTAATCCGAAATTACCAGCTACCTTCAACTTTAAACCAACTTTTTGGAAGAAAAACTATTAATTCCATAGGTTTCACCTACATGTTACAAATTTGTTACATTATGAACCCAAATTTTCCGAGTCTTGTGCTACACATGCCCTCCCACTTCACTTCTTTAAGGGTCGTTTTTTGAAAACGAAGCCAAATGAATGGGCGGGATCCGGTTACCAGGACACGATGGTGTTCTCTAGTGTATCGTTTGCATTTGGATTTGAAGTTCTTGTGTTGGAAATTTTAAAAATGTATACTTCGTTTCCAGTTTCTTGAAAGTTTTAATTTGAGACTTATTTATGTCACTCTATGGTAGTTAAGTACGTTTGTGGTTGATGCTATAGGGCAAAGTCTCTCCTATGATTCACTGAAGTGGTGAACTCCTGAAATACTGTAGTTATCGAGAAATTGTCATTAGTTGTCGAAAAGCCTAGACTAAAGTGTTATGTTTTGATCATCTCCTATGGAAGAAACCGATTATTAATGCCTTGTAGTGTTTGTCGTACAATTTGCCGGTTGCTGTCGCGGTCTGCTCTGCTTAGATCTTACAACTACAGAATGATTGAAATGCTCAGTCTTTGTACTACGTGAAGACAATACTTGTTAAATGTAACCCACGGCGTTCAGTTACTGAAAATTTCTCCCAGTCATCAATGTTACCTCAACACCTTGTGGTCCTCGATCAACGTAGTCTCCAAGAAAGATGAACCTCTCTTCTGGTACCCGACCGACAAGGTCAAACAAACGGTTCATATCCTTTAAAAGGAAACAGCTTAGTTTTGATTCATTATTATCTATTGTTATTTTCGAGTTTTCGAGAAGGTTCTGAGTTCGCTATGTAAGCTATGTTCTAGTTTTTTTTTATGAAAGCGAAAAATTTGAAGATCTTAATGTACCTGGTATTGAGCATGGATATCACCGATAACCTTTATTGGGACTTCGCATTCGCATAAATTGCTCTCCTCCATGAACACTAATGCGGCCTATAATAGTGTCACATTGCTCTTTGGTAAAAGATGAGCTCCATGGTTTGTTAAAAATTTTTGGGACCAAATTTGGATATTCGCAAAACTTGGACTCCGGACCAAATCGGACTCTGATTATCCTTTCCAGGGGGATGCATCTTACACACTGCACCACGTAGGCACTTGCTTTGCGTTTCTCTCAGCTAAGATTCTACCAAACGCTGCCATCGGCAATCACCCGTCAGTGCGATTGATCTGAGGAGCACAAACCGCATTCTCAGCTAAGCTGAAGCTGTAATCGAAATCACGATGTTAACCTTTTATTTGCTGCCAACTATAACTTTTTCATGACACGGTATAACAGGTTTCAATGTCGTTTCGTGCTCCCTAGATCAACTACGCTGGTGCGTGATTGCTGATAACAGCGTTAGGTAGAAAAATGGCTGAGAGAAACGCAAAGCAAGGGCCTCGGTGGAGCAGTGTGTAGTACGCGAAACCCTGGAATTAGTAGTCGCGGTTCGATCTGGCCTAGGGGTCCAAGTTTTGCAAATATCTCATCGTTGTGGTTGTATTTCACATCATACCCTGCCGTGAAAACTTATAGTAGGCAGAAAATAAAAGATTGACCAAGTTTAAAACCTATTGATTTGTCTTTGTCATCGATTCATGTGAACATTTATCTATAGAGTGGCCTTCGATATTTTCACGTTTTTGAGTTTTTTACCGCTGCTTACCACATATTTATGATTGTTTGCATTGGTACCAATGTCTAAGTTTCGAAGCAATACGAATCCCACGTGTTACTTTAAGTGCATAGTTTCCCGGCTATCTGTTTTGAGAGGAAGAATTCTTTAATCTGTACTTGTTCCATCTGTTCTATAGGTCTTCGAACACAAATCTTGTCTTTGCTGTTGAACTTAAAAACTTCTCTCTACGTTTGGTAATTTATAAAAAACTATTTTTTGGATGAATTTCTTCGTTGAATTTCAGTCCAGCGATACGTACTAACATCTTTGATGGTTAAGTAGCAGGTTAAAGTTCGAAACTAAAAAACAATCTATAGCCACGACAAGATGTTAAATCACTGAGGAAACTTGTATAGATGCAGTTGTAGTAAGCATAAAGGCTATACAGGAACGCACTTCTCATTCACCAAGATGCATCTTTTGAAGGACTACATATTTCACCGGGCGCGTGTGGCGCAATGGCCGGAGGTGCCCTTCAACACACACGCAGAATCGTTCCTCGCGCCCATGGCCCACCAAGCCTTCCATCACTCCGGGGTCGGTAAATTGCTATCAGACTTGTCTGGAAGGATGGCAGCACTGGCTCGATGCACCGATAGGCCAGCGCGAGTCATTGTCAAGGCCAGATATGCATCCAATCACCTCCAAACGATACTTAATGAAGTCGAATGCATGGCGCATCCTTCAGGGATTGATCAACGTCGAAAGCTTTAACCATTTTTTACGCATTTCACTGAATTTCTAACTACCGTATTCACGAATATTTATACTAAAAATCTAAAAGTCTTACATCTGACGTCTTTTAACTTTGTGCAATCATTATTACTCGTAACCTCTTCAAGGTATACTTCTTGCATATAGTTTACACAGAGTTACAATCATTATAATTCTACAATCGTTATAGTTCAAAATTTGAACGCGGACTCTGAAAGCACAGTGGCAGAGATGCCATCCAGTAGTAAGCACAAGGTCGGTGATTCGACTCTGGCTAAGAATACAACCGGATCTTTCATCATTCGGAGCTTGGGAAATTGATATCAAGCTTATCCAGGAAAATTTCCACCGATCCACCAGGGCTGGCGGCTTCCTGTTCTGAGCACATGGCACAGCTGTCCCAGTATTCCAGTCAAAATCGACTCGACCAACGCTTAACGCCGTTCATGAAGAATATCAGAATCCTCAAGCAGCAGCTAAACTCACACGCAAATCCGAAGACATTTGTGGATTGTGGATGCGAGGAAACACATCAATGAAAGAGGTAATGGGATTCACATAATATTTGATCTCGAATCATGTAGAAAAAAGTCTGCATGCTCTTTTGTAATTCTTCTTGACAAGCTCAGTGAATGCGTTGATATTGAACAACTTGTCTATTCCATCATACACTGCATCGCCTGCCAAATGGAAGTGGGGTCGTTACTTTACACCCAAGAGGATCAGATGGTAACATAGAGCAGGCGCTCAAATAACCGATTAACTTTGTAGCATAGAAATTCCCATCCGAAGGAGGAAACCAAAGAATCCTTTCATCTGTACCGCAGTCGTCGGTTACCATGAAAAATTCATAATTTTCCTCACCTTCTGACCATTCTCAAGAAGCTCCGAAACGTCAGCTAGGCCGTGAACAATTCATGAAAATCTGTTGGTTTTCCGCTTCTAAGTACAGACAGTTCTATTCCCTATATAGTCAGTTTAAAGTTCCACTATAATTGATTGCCGTCAAAAAACCATTACTCATGGACTACTCTCCTCGACCAGTTGCAACTTCCACCATCGTGATCCTTGTCGTTGTCTTCTACGTCTTCACTTTTCAATGCACAGTCGTGTAATATGGTTTAATTTTCAAAGTAATTGACCGCTATTAAATCCTGAGTCGCCAAAGTGTCTCATATTTATCGCATGGAATCTGCGAGTATAATAGGGCATCATATCTGGTAAAGCCTTGCCGAAGACTGGCAGCAGTGCGGCTGAATATTGGATGAGGTGTCTTCGTCGTCGTATCGAGTGAAGTATTGGATAAGGTTTCTTTCTATCGCACAACTATTGGATATGTTTCAAAGTCATGGGATAATGCAGAGGAGAGCATAGAGAATACACTGAACATAAAACACATCGAGTGATCCTAAAAGTCTATGGAAAAGGCGAATTGTAGAGCGTAAATTGCAACAGAAGGGGTGTGCTTGCTTTCGTGAGCGAACTGAACCGAATGCATTGATTTCAATGCTCACCGCGCGCGGCGGAAAATTTGACGTGGTCGGGCTTACCACAGGTGCTAGTTTCCGAAGGTTAAGTTGACTTGCAGTAAAGTTCCTTGTAGGTATTATTGTTTGTCACCGTTGTTCAATCACTTTTCTTTTCTGGCTTTTCCATTAAGAAGCCTAGCTAAGAGTAAACGAATACCAGGATCGACCACCATCCTGATATCAAACTAGTCGCATGGTGGAAAATCCCCATCTGATCCACAGTTGCTGCGACTGCCTGTGTTACCGGGGCACCGAGGCAGACTTTGGCCAGGCTGAGCTCGGGATTCCAGGGAAACAATACCTATACCAGCAAAACTCCGAAAAATAGAGATTATTCTGGGGGCCCGCACAACTAGTGAGGACGGTCCGTCCAAGTATTCATTTATAGTCTGAGCAGGTATATGTTGAAATATTTTGTGTAGATGTGCAATTCATTTGCAGTTGTAATTGTTCTTAGGGCACTTTTACTTTTCCACTTACTTGGTTAATAATTGCAACGACCTCATAAAAAGATACCACGTTTACAATGCAAATGTCCAATCGATTGTAAAGGCCTGAAATTTCCATTTCACATAGTGAGTGCCTTTAGTAGCTCTCATTTTGTGAGCCATGAGCTAGATCGGATTGGTTTGTCTTCTGAAATGTTGCAAAGTGATATTTCATAGATGCTATGCCGCTTTCAGCTACCTAATTAACGATAGCGACAACTTCATTTAGACATCCATCCGTATAGTCTACGGGTTGTCTACTGATCGTATCGAGTTTTTTCTGGTCATTTACTTACCAGTTTCACTGATGTCGATTAAAATGAGAGTCTTACTATGCCTCGTAATGTTTGGACTACAGTCGAATCATCGAAAAAAAATCTACATCGTCAGCTTCTACTTATTAACATCTACACCCTGGTGTATCGACTTTTTCGAGAAAAAAAGAAACAGCGTTTTTCAACGGTATGGTGGAATTGAGTCTCAGTAAATTCTTCCACTGATCTGTCATATAATATAGTCCAAGTGCTCAGTGTAATATGCTTCACGAAAGGAAATGTGAGGTCTATGAGGGTAATAATCAAGAAGCGAAACAAGGATTTAAACTGCCTTGTTCGACTTCGTGAATCGTCTCTTGTACGTAATTACATTCTTTGAGAAGGAAATCTTCGTTAGACACGGAATGCTTCCTATGGCAAGACCTTTCACATTCTATCACAGTGTGGTATATGATTGGGCTTCCTTTCGTTCTGTAGTGATTCAAATTGTGTATATTCCATAAGAATACTTTTAATCGTAAGATCAGAAACGCCGACCGAAGCCAAAGCATGTCGCTTAGGACCAGAGCATAGTGGACCAAATCTTTTACCCAAATGGCAATCCTTCCAGGAATAAAAAACACGTTTCACTCAAAAGGGCTCCGCAATACCAAAAATTTCACTGACTGTTTAAGCGCTTGATGATGTCATCCAGGTTCTCATTTGTGAGAACGAGTTTCGACATTTGGACGGAATTGTTGACCTGAAAACGAATGAAATGAAGACGCAGACCGATCCTATCGTCTTTTATACTGCTTCGATATCACCGTTGCATGTTATTTTCATTCGACATAAGATTTTAGGAACATGAAAGTACCGTGCTAAGATAGATGATACATCCGTTGGATCGGTTGTAGTGACACAAAATAAACGTGTATTCGTGGGTAAAGTTTGCAGTGACACCCCCTAAGATAATACAGTAAACATAAAATGTGCTTGTTTATATAGAAGAGTAACCATATTTAGGGAGCTTTGTGAAACCAGGCCTGTAACGCGGTAGTTGGAGGTGGCCTGATGTACGCAGCTGATGCTCGATTAGACCCAGCTGCAAGGGCTAACCACGTTTCCACTCCTAAATGTCGGCAAATCGGTGTCAGGCTACTACGTCAGGATAAAAGTACTAACTTGTTACATCAGTAGGCCATTAGAAGTCAATGAGCAGTCCAAATACGAATTCAATCACCTCTACTATGCCTGACGAAGTCGAGTGTATCGTGGCTCCAATAAGCCTCCCAACGATTCACCGCCCCGTCGTGGCTGGGAGGTGTTCCTGGATGTAGGGCTGCGATGTGCAGCAGGGGGTAATCCCTCCAACAAGGCCTTCCAAACTGAGGAGTCCGGCATTTCCATCAGAAAGTCCAGCTAAGAGTAAACCAATACCTGAATCCACCACCATCATGATACCAAACTAGTTGCATGGACGTGAATTTCGTTATGGTCCACAGGGGCGGCGACTGCTTGTGGTGGTGACGACCTGGGGCAGACTTTGGCCAGCGTGACCTCGGGATTCCAGGGAATCACAGTGGCTTAACCAGCAAATCTCAAAAAAGTGGAGATTATGCTGGCCCCGCACAACCTGTGAGGACGGGCCGTTCAGGTATCAAGTAACTAAGTGGCTCCAGTAGGAGCCTTCACTGTAAAATATTGCCTTTCAAATTCATATGAGAGATAGATACGATAACGGAGAAACAAATATTGAGTAGACGAGACATTTTGATATGCAGAACGGGATTTACACCGCTGAATGTAGCATAGAGCATAGATGCCAGATAGAAATTGACAAAAATGTGAGATCCTGCGGATATAAAACCGACCAATCGTTTGATGTTCTTGGAACAAATTCCTGTAATATGTGGTAACTTCGATGTAATATGTTATAACCAAGAAGATGCTGAGATATTTGCAAAACTCCGGACCGCAGGTGTCTGCGGTGGGGAACGAACTCGTTATTACCCTTTCCGGGGGATAAAGCGTATGGTTTGGTGGTGAACGCGTATGATGTGGTAGTGAATGCGTTAGCTCCCAGAAAGGGTAATAGCGCGCTCGCTCTCCAGCGCAGACACGTGCGGTTCGGAGTTTTGCAAATATCTCAGCATCATCGTGGTTGTATTTCACATGGTACCCTGCCGTGAAAAAATTATAGTAGGCAGCAAATAAAAAGGTTAAGATTAAGATGTTATAATTGATTGGATAACCAATACTCCAGAAAATAAGTGGTACATACACTATTTTAATCAGGTCAATGTAAAGGGGCGCGTGTGGCGTAGTGGTTGGAGGCGCCCTGCAACACACATGTGGAATCGATCCCCGCGTCCATGGCCTACCAAGCCTTCCATCCCGCCAGGGTCGGCAAATTGGTACCAGACTTGTCTGACTTGTCTGAGAGGATAGCAGCTCTGGCTCGGTGCATCGGTAGGCCACCACGGCCACTGTAAAGGCCAGATATGCATTCAGTCACCTCCAAACGGTGCTTAATGAAGTCGAATGCATGGCGCATCCCTCGGATTGATCAACGTCAAGAGCTTTTTCCTTTTTTTTATTTTTATTAATGTACAAAACTCATAAATTATTCAGGATACAATAACAACGTTCAAGGAACTCTTACGACCAAAACGGTAGTGATGTTCTGAATCGTTGCTAACAAACATAACAGAAAAAGTGTGTACAAGCACGTAAGACTATACCGATAGAACAATATAGTTACACAACGAAGCTGACGTAAACACAAAGACAGAAACAGGCTGTTCAGCTGGATAGATTGAATTTTCTTATAACTTAGTTATAAAGCCTCTCAGCGTTGCTCTCTGCGGCGAGAATAAAGCTCTCGGCGTTGATCAATCCCTAAAGGATGTGCTATGCATTCGACTTCATTAATCATCGTTGGAGCTGATTGAATACCTGGCTTTTACTGATTCGCGCTGGCCTACCGATGTATCAACCTAGTGCTGTTCTCCTTCTGGACAAGTCTGGTACCAGTTTGCCGAACCCTAGGGGATAGAGGGCTTGGTAGGCCTGGGGTGCGGGGATCGATTCCACGTATGTGCCGCAGGGCGCCTCCGACCACTGCGCCACACGCGCCGCCGCCAAATTAGTTAGAATGTAGTGGCAGTTAATATTTACTCATCTAAGCAATCAATGAACTTCTTCAACAAAAGGGTTTTGTAAACCATTGTATAGAGAATAGTTCTTCTGATCTCATCTCTAGCATTTTGAATCACTTTCGATTACTTATCCAATAAATATGCATCACCTGTATCATATGTAGTCCCGTTGATCGTGTATTGACTCCAGCGGACGCTAGCAAATCTTTCGTTTTGCTCTGTCACGTGCAAGAGTAGCCGAGAGGGTTCTGCTCGCCCTAGGTATTCACTGATCATCATGTCTTTCTTCTAGAGTTTTCGTCAATAACTCACCACCGGGTCGGTGGTCTTCCTGCAGTGCGTTTGAAATCCCTGAGGAATCTAGTCGCTAACGGATCTTGCCCATCGGTTGTCGTACATACGCGCTACGTACGTGCTCAGCTTAGCTGATCTTCGGCTGTTTGCTCTACAGAACGGCATCTTTGATTTTTGATCGTTGACGCAGGTCGGAGCTTCTGTTCCCATCCCTTTACTTGTGTGAAACGGGATAGTCCTAGCGTCGTCCTTTCGACGGCGCGTTCGATAACGCTGAGTGATCTTTCATCCTGATTACGCAGCGACCAAGTTTCTGACGCATACGTTAGGGCAGGAAGTACCGTTTTGTCGAAAAGGTGGGCACGGAGTCGGGTGTTCTTTGTTCTCTTCACTACATCCTCGATGCTCTTGAAAGCTCCCCAAGCCGCTAGTTTCCTTCTGCTCAGCTCTGGAGCTAAGTCGTTCATCATATTGATTTCCCGACCTAGATGGACATAACTGGAGCATTCGGAGATATTCGTTTCGTTGAGCGTGAATGGGGCATACGAAACCAATCCATTCTTCTTCGTTTTTTGTGAAGTTTAATCGAAGACCAATCTTTCCACAGGCTTTATCAAAGTCGGCAAGCATACGTTCCGCTTGGTTAATGTTCTGTGTTATAAGGACGATGTCATCAGCAAAGCGAAGATGATGTAACTACCGGCCATCGATTTTCACTCCCATATTATCCCATTCCAGTGTTCGCATGACGTTCTGGAGGGTGGCGGTAAATAATTTTAGCGAGATGGTATCGCCTCGCCTAACTCATCTTCTGACGTCAATGTTAATATCGTCATAGAATGGTGATATCGTATTTGTGAAATTTTTTGTACAGTTGACGAAGAATCTTTATGTACTTCTTGACTATTAAGGGCTTCCACGACTGCTTCTATCTCACTTGCATTAATGGCCTTCTGTAAATCGATGGAAGTGAAACAGAGCACTCTCGCGATACTTCAATGATCCTTGTTATCGTGTGGATGTTTTCCATCGTACTAAATCCTTTTCGAAACCGTGCTTGCTCACATGGCTGTCCTTCGTCCAATGTTCTGCCAATTCTGTTTAGGATGACTGGAGTGAAAAAGTTTGTAGACTAGAGACAGCAAGCAGATTGGGCGATAGTTGCCGATAGGTCACCGTTCTTGAACAATAACACGGTCCTGCTGGTCTTCCACTGAGTAGGGACCTTGCATTCAGACAGGTAACGTGTAAAAAGCCTAGCCAATGTGTTTACGAGGACTGGCGGAAGGTTTTTCAGGTGTTCTGATCTTATCCTGTCCGGACCTGGTGTTGTTCGATTTTTCACCGACGAAATGGCATGTCAGATTTCGGAAGGGAGAACCGGTGGTGCAACATATCCATTCTCCCTTTTTTTCATATGACGGAAGGTGGACGTGGCTATCGAAGAGATCCGAGTAGTATTCGTGAATAATTTTCTCCACTGCCTTTCTGGACGCTGTAACTATTCCGTCTGGGCGCCGGAGTGCAATCATTTTGGTCTTGTAATTGGCGAAGCTTCTGTGGGCTTTGCGAATGCTTTTCTCAGCCTCTGCAACTTCGACCATTACTGCTGCTCTTCTCTGTTTAAGATCTTCTTTTATCGCCTGTTTGCATTGTTTTGCAAGTTAGTTGGTGGTTGCCTGCAGCTCGTCCGATTCCACGCTGGCGTATCAGCTCAAGTGTTTCTGGGGAAAGACGTCTGTTGGCGACTTTCGAACTCTCAGCTTTCGTAGCGCTAACGTGAAGATGTTGAATGAACCGATCGTATTCTTCGTCGAAGTTGTCGAGAACGGCATCTTCCCAACAGCCGACTAATGAATTGAATAAGTCCCAGTTTACGGTGGTTCTGGGACTTCAGTTCTAGAATTTAGCAGCTTTTTTCTCCGTTCCGCAAGAAATGGAGTCTTGCACAAAGAAGGCGATGGTCTGACCAGTGTAGAATTTTTGGGACAACAACGACATTGTTTGGGCAAATCTTTCGATTTACAGTGATGTGGTCTATTTCGTTATGGTACTCCTCCATTGCGAGACTCCCACGCCTAGCGTTGAGGGTGGGCTTTTGGAATTGCGAGTTACCATGGATGGTCTTGGTTGTCATGATAAACTCAAACAGTCGTTCAACTTGTTCTTTCCACTCTAATCCGTGGGTCGCGATGTGACGTTCTTCAGACGTTTTTCGTTGTCCACTCTCAGCATTAAAACCTCCAATGATGACCTTGAGAAATGTACGGTCTTCTCTATAGAACTTCTCCAAGTCCAAATAGAACTTCGACTCCTTCTTCGTCATAGTTTTATGTCGGCGCCTAAACGACAAAGATCGTCAAAGGCGATATTGATCCACATCTGTTTAATCGTAAATGTGCTATTCGGATTGTTAGTTGCTCCAATGAGCCGATGTTCATGGACAAACCCTAGCAGCCTCTCCGTACTCTTTACTCACCGCTGCGAAACTGGCTGCTCTTTTGGGGTCAGGAGATTAAGACCCATTTATTTTACTGTGTTTACTTTTTGGTACCCACATATAGCTTGCTGTGCTCTGAACATGAGGGTTGGGTATACTCACCGCTAGCTTGCCAGTCTCTTCCAGAGTGGGCATGGAGCTTATTTGTTGGAGGCGACTCCTAGCCGCCTCCCATATACTTCCTTGCCACTTAATTGCAGGCTTTTTGGCCGAATTGACCCGCAGAGTACAATCCGCATAAACTAGAACGCACTCACACACGCGTGCATGAATACGCCTCGCAAATACAGAAAGTATATGCCACATCGGCGCAGCAGAAAGAGGAAGTCCATGCTCTGGATCCACCTGCGTCTCAAGGTAGCAGAGGTCGCTTTTGGTCAGCGATTAACCCTCCCATCCGCCACCTGGGGAAGCCCCCACGTAGCCTTGCGACTAACTGGCTCAAGATCCCCCATATGAGGAAGATCCGTGGATGAGAGAGATCCGTGGCAAATATGCATACTACGTTAAAATAAAATCTAGAAGCACTAAACTGAAAGTCGATACTATGGTGTCCACATCATCCCATTGTTCAAACTTGTCTTGGTACTGTAGTGCCCAGATAGGCCGTTATGGGGGCAAAGCCAAGACAACAATTGCCCACCTAGATGCTTATGTGATTTGTCTTCACATTTCACGGTGTATATGCTTGAAGATTTTTAAATTTCTCTCTGAGTTTATATTTTGAAAGCCAATAGAGCATGACTTTTCTTGGAATCACAAGACAACTGTACTGCTACGGTCTCCACCGCCCTTTGTGGACCAGACAATGGTTTAGCAACAGTCCCACTCGTAATAACATGGCTTTCAAGAAGGCGAAATCGTCGAGATGTAGCCATCGACCAACAGCAACAGCAACAACAACGACAACTATACCAATTTCGCATCAGCTCAACAAGATCAGTTCATAAGAACATATAAATAAATATATCGATTACTTATGCCAAGGTTTATAGAGAAGCCGTCTTTTGAGTTATTAAGAAAAGGGTTTTCTACACTGAGACATAGGCATCGTTCTTCCAGGACGTGGGCAAATCCTGTTATTAGTTGAGCAGCCAACATACGGCTCCGTAACGATGTAAACTACCGGATAAATCACGGAATACAACGAAACGAACGGAATAAAAGGAATTCCGGCGCTCGGTTATGCAGCAGAGACGTGGGCTGGTACTTCAACCACGTAAATAATACTGTATGCCCACAGAGCGCTTCAATAATGTCTTCTGAAATATAACAGGCACTCACAATAACTAACCTTAATGCGAGGTTTGGTAATTATTTGCCTGACCAAAACTCTCCAGAGAGATTTTCCTTCTTCGCAGTGGAATCCTCACGGCTCATCTGTTCGCTCCGTCATATCGTCTCTCTCATCTTGATCCATCCACCCATCGTGTTTTATTGTAACTCCTGTAACTTGTAGTGAACTCTCTTCAACATGTTGTGTTACAACAAGTTCATAGAATTCTACAAGTTTTCACGACGTGGACTCGGTTATCCATAGAGGTTTTCACTCGCATTCAACGTAAGCAGTCGTGAACATGCGCTTTTCATCCTCAGTTGTTCTTTTCATCGTCATCCCAGCATGCCTCTTACTGGAAGACTTTACGGAAATGTCACATCTTTTCAACGACGATCTAGTCAATCGTCTACAGAGGTCATCTGCGTTAGTAACATTGTTCTTGTATTTTTGTTCGCCTTCTCAGCTTATCACATGTTTTTGACCTTTCTCTCGTTTTATAAGTTTATTATTATATTCACAAGAGATTACCTTTCCTACATTTCATATTACGTATTTTCTGAGTGCTGAAATAGTGGAGTCTTCCCAACGGATTACTGCCTCATCGTGGCTGGGAGGTGTTCATGGGTGTTAAGTTGCGATGTACAGGGGATTGCCAGGGTCTCCTAAGCTGAGAAGGAGTACGCCGTTTCAATCAGGAAGCCTAGCTAAGAGTAAACCAATACCAGGATCCGCGACCGTCCTGGTATCAAATTAGTCGCATGGTGGCAAATCTCCCTCTGATCCACAAGGGCTGCGATTGCGTGTGTTGGTGAAGACCTGGGGGCAGACTTTGGTGAGGGTGACCTCGGGATTCCAGGGAACCACAATGGTTTGAACATCAAATCCGAAAAAGTGGAGATTATGCTGTGGTTCGCACAACCAGTGAGGACGGGCCATTCAAGTACCAAGTAAGTATCAAGAAATAGTGGAGTAGCTTTCCAGAATCCTAACCTACATGCTTTGTTCAAAATAGCGAAAATCTCTTCAAGGAAAAGAGTTGCTTCAGATACCATTAATTCATTCATTTTATTTCATAGAACCAGTCTTCCATATCTACTGTGTGGATTCCAGCGTTCCTCAAATGGGATTCGTTTCCTCGCATCCATTGTCCACTAAGGTCTTCCAACTTTCATGTGTGGATTCGGCTGCTGCTTGATGATTTTCTTTTCGTCTTGGATGTGGTAGAATGCTGGTGGAGTCAATTGTCACTCAAAGATTGAGATAGCCAGCCTAGAGCGTTCCAAATTGGATTGCAAAGAAGGATTTTTACCGGACAACTCCGTTGCCGATTTCCCTTGCTCTGTAGAGGTGAGAGGCTTGACGACCTCAGAGCGTGATCGAACCGGCGCCGCACTCGCCGTGACCGGCATCACCACCATTGTGAGATCCGCTCCTTGTTTTAGACGTCAGGGAATAAAAAACAAAAGCAAAAGAATAGTAAAAGAAAATGACACGTGAAAAAAAGTGAATACAGAAGGAATGTGAATCTTATAAAAGCAAAGTTTTTTCTGTAACCCTTTCAATGCCATAAACACTTTCATTAATCAATATTTTTTCTGATTTCTATTTGTTGTTGCTTATGTTACGCATTTGCAACAATTATTTTTGAATTTTCTACTGTAATAGTATACTTCTTGCGACTTCTTGAGCATTATATCCATATTCAATGATATTTCAGTGATTACGAACAAATGAGCGCAAGATCGAAGAAGATCACTCGTCATAAAATTGGAGTGTTGGGAGTTTATTACCGTATTCTTAAGAAATTGGTTACTATGGCTGGTGATGAAGATGGGTCAGTTTCTCTTAGTAACAGCTGTGTTTTCTCTTTTCAAAATCGATAAGTACATCAGTAAAGTGTTTTCTAGGATATGAGCAAAACTCGGAGGCTCAGTTGGGCTTCGAACTTGGTTATCCTTTCCGGAGACTCATAAGCCATCCACCATACCAGCCCAGCGCCTTATTTTGCTTTTCTACCAGCTATGTTTTTACTCTAACGGCGCTATCAGCAATCACCGGTCAACAGGTTCAATCTGGAGAGCACAAATCGGAATTTAACCTAGTTAAGCTGAAGTTGCAGTCGAAATCACAATATGGTAACTTCTGCTGCCTATTCTATTGTCCTGGCTGGGTACTATGTGAAGTAAAACTACAAGGATGCTGAGATGTAACCAAAAAAACAAGGGCCTTGGTTGGTGTGGTGGATAGCACGTGAGTCCCCATAAAGAGTAATCGTGGGTTCGAAGCCCAACTGGGGCTCCGGGTTTTGCTTTCTATCTCAGAATTATTGTGGTTATAACTCCCACGTCCGACTTTCTATTAACCACGGCATTGATTGAATAATTCTTTCTGCTTCTGTTTAGCAAACACGAGGTGTTATTTTATTTCTTTATTTAAGTACAAGCTGACGTTTCGGCGGATTTCGCCTTCCTCAGAGCCTGGAAAGGTCATGTTGACAGCAATCTATTCGGCCAAACACCTCCATAACCAAACAGAGAAAACGCTGAATCAAGATTTCAATCACATTGAACACAGCTTTGCACACTCACCGCTTTCTATGAGGCTTCCACTGAGTATGTCGCGTGGAGACCAACCGCACAGAGTTCACATGGAAGCGTAATATGCCCCCTCCCAACAAAATAACAGCCTTATATACTGCCCAATGTCACGCGTGATAATGAGGCATTCTTCCCTGCGGTTCATTTTCGGATTTCTGGAATTAATCCAGAACGCCTCGAGAGTTTTGCGCGCTTGTGTTCTCGATTCCTGCGCGAGGATCGTGACGCGCACTTCAAAGTCCTCCCTCGCTATGTCTCTGGGTCCTATGCGTGCCTAGTGGGGTATTTGGTTTACGTTTGCCGACTAGGTGTTCTTTTATGCGGACACAGAGGGGTCTGCCCGTTTCGCCAATGTATTCGTCTCCGCACGCCTTACAGGAGATCAGTTAAACTGTACCCGAGCTCATGCAGTCACTGTCTCTACCATTAGGGCAAACTATGCAATTTTTGCGTTGCACATAGACGGTCATATAGGCGGTTACGAACTAGTTGGCGCCTAAGATTACTCGGTGGCATTTCAACTACGTTTACCGAATTTTCTAGACCCGCCCTTCTTAAGCAGCGTTTTATAGCTGCACTTACATCATTTGAGATGAAGGGTAGGATAAACGGGACCATTTTATCGCCTAGAGTTGCCGTTTGGAGGCCTAGGATTTCCTCTACACCTGTCCCGAACTACAGTTTCGTAGCCATTAGAAATGGCTATTTGCTGCGCCAAGTTCCGGGACTCCTTTCTCTGCTCTCTTCCCGTGCACACGTTGGTTGCTCTTCGACACATGTTTCTTACCAGCGCCCTTTTCGTGTGAGAGGGGTGAGAGGAGAGATAATGAACCAAGATGTTTTTTACTACTTACCTTTCGGTACCAATTCGTAATGTAGCCATTTTCTGACAGGTTAATTTGGACGTTCAGGAATGGAAGCCAGTTGCCTTTCGGTTTCTCTCGGGTAAACTTGATATACCCTGACTGTTCGTTCAACAACTCGAAACATTTGTCCATTTCCTCTTGTGTTCAGCAAAGGGCAAAACAGTCATCTATATATCTACAGTAGAGTAGCGGCCCGAGATCGGTCACTGGTGCTTCCACCTTAGACATAAACGCAATGGCAAGACTTGGTGCCAGTCGCTGTCCCATTGCCAACCCTCTTATTTGAGCGTAGTAGCTAGCTTCCGGACCATCCGAAGATTGAGCAGCTCAAGCATTCTTTTCAAAAGTGCCATCAACTACTCTATTTTGAAGCCATACATGTTTATTTCTCCTTCGTGTCGCATCAGGAGTTCGAATATGGCTTGCATTGCGGAGTCATTCGACACGTTTGTATAGAGGGCGCTAACGTCGAACGACTCCATCACGTACGCACTGCTGGGCTGCGCTGTACGTAGACGATCCAGAAACATCTGGGTATTCGTAAGATGGGCTGGAATGTGCTTCAACAACCGGTCAAATATTAGCGTTAAAAACCATGTCATCCTCTCCGTTGGCTCGTCTACACAGCTAATGATTGGTCCAACCCTAAACAATGATGGATCGATAGACGCAATATCATCGCTGGATACTAGCTTATGAGTTTTTATAAGCAAGTACAAGACGGGATATGTTGGTAAGTCAACTTTTAGTTGAGAGATAACTGATGGTTTTAAACCAGCAGCTCTTGCCATTTTGGCCCATTCGTGGTTCAATTTTCGGTATTTACTTTTAAACTCCTTCTCAGATGATGGACGATAAAGCGAAGCATCTTCAAGATGCTTTTTCGTTATTTCAACATCTAACTGATGGGGAATTACGACAAACTCTCCACTCATATCACTAACCGATAGTCTTATGTTTTTCAACCTTATCAGCTCTCGTACCTCTCGCATACCACGTTTTTGCACTGCAGTGAGGTTTGAGCTGTATCTTTTCGCGCGATAGTGATTAAGGACTTTGAAAGTTTCATTCGTAAATGGGCCAAAATGGCAAGGCCTGCTGGTTTAAAACCATCAGTTATCTCTCAACCAAAAGTTGAGCTACCAACATGTCCCGTCTTGTACTTGCTTATAAAAAACTCATAAGCTAGTATCCAGCGATGATATTGCGTCTACCGATCCATCATTGTTTAAGGTTAGACCAATCATTAGCTGTGTAGACGGGCCAACGGATAGGATAACATGGTTTTTTAACCCTAATATTTAACCAGTTGCTGAAACACATTCCAGCCCATCTTGCGAATACCCAGATGTTTCTGGATCGTCTACGTACTGCGCAGCCCAGCAGCGCGAACGTGATGGAGTCCTTCGACGTTAGCGCCCTCTATACAAACGTGTCGAATGACTCCGCAGTGCAAGCCATATTCGTACTCCTGATGCGACACGAAGGAGAAATAAACATGTATGGCTTCAAGATAGAGCAGTTGATGGCACTCTTAAAAGAATGCTTGAGCTGCTCAATCTTCAGATGGTCCGGAAAGTACTACGCTCAAATAAGAGGGTTGGCAATGGGACAACGACTGGCACCAAGCCTGGCCATTGCGTTTATGTCTAAGATGGAAGCACCGGTGATCGATCTCGGGCCGCTACTCTACTGTAGATATATAGATGACTGTTTTGTCCTTTGCTCAACACAAGAGGAAATGGACAAATGTTTTGAGTTGTTGAATGAACAGTCAGAGTATATCAAGTTCACCCAAGAGAAACCGAAAGAAAAACTGGCTTCCATTCCTGAACGTCCAAATTAGCCTGTCAGAAAATGGCTACATTACGAAGTGGTACCGAAAGCCAACTAATAAAAACAACTTGGTTCATTACCTCTCCTCTCACCCCTCTCACACGAAAAGTGCGCTGGTAAGAAACATGTGTCGAAGAGCAACCAACGTGTGCACGGGAAGAGAGCAGAGAAAGGAGTCCCGGAACTTGGCGCGGCAAATAGCCATTTCTAATGGCTACGAAACTGTAGTTCGGGACAGGTGTAGAGGAAATCCTAGGCCTCCAAACGACAACTCTAGCGATAAAATGGTCCCGTTTATCCTACCCTTCATCTCAAATGATGTAAGTGCAGCTGTAAAACGCTGCTTAAGAAGGGCGGGTCTAGAAAATTCGGTAAACGTAGTTGAAATGCCACTGAGTAATCTTAGGCGCCAACTAGTTCGTAACCGCCTATATGACCGTCTATGTGCAACGCAAAATTGCATAGTTTGCCCTAATGGTAGAGACGGTGACTGCATGAGCTCGGGTACAGTTTAACTGATCTCCTGTAAGACGTGCGGAGACGAATACACTGGCGAAACGGGCAGACTCCTCTGTGTCCGCATAAAAGAACACCTAGTCGGCAAACGTAAACCAAATACCCCACTAGGCACGCATAGGACCCAGAGACATAGCGGGGAGGACTTTGAAGTGCGCGTCACTATCCTCGCGCAGGAATCGAGAACACAAGCGCGCAAAACTCTCGAGGCGTTCTGGATTAATTCCAGAAATCCGAAAATGAACCGCAGGGAAGAATGCCTCATTATCACGCGTGACATTGGGCAGTGTATAAGGCTGTTATTTTGTTGGGAGGGGCATATTACGCTTCCATGTGAACTCTGTGCGGTTGGTCTCCACGCGACATACTCAGTGGAAGCCTCATAGAAAGCGGTGAGTGTGCAAAGCTGTGTTCAATGTGATTGAAATCTTGGTTCAGCGTTTTCTCTGTTTGGTTATGGAGGTGTTTGGCCGAATAGATTGCTGTCAACATGACCTTTCCAGGCTCTGAGGAAGGGGGAAATCCGCCGAAACGTCAGCTTGTACTTAAATAAAGAAATAAAATAACACCTCGTGTTTGCTAAACAGAAGCAGAAAGAATTATTGTGGTTATAGTTCACATCATACACCGCCATGAAAAAAGGAAAATTTTTTTATTCCTATTTTTTACATGGTCCGTCTTCACGTCTACTGGGTCGCCGGCTTCTTTCAAAGGGGCCGATTGCACCCCAAGCTGCTCTCCTTCTTTTATCTAGTTCCTTCTCCATGTTGTTTTCAATGTCCATTGATCGCCCAAGGTATACGTACGAGTTGGTCTCTGCAATGAGAGAACCATCCAATTCAATTTTTTTCGTCTTCGCACTATTAGTTTTTCTTAAATTGGGTCTTCTTCCGATTTATACGTATTCCAGTCTTTTTTCCCGCTTCGTTGAGCTCATTGATCATCGTCTCTGCTTCGTTGGTACTTCTTGAGAAGATGACGATGTCATCTGCGAAACGAAGATTTGATAGGAATATTCTATCAATGCATATGACTTTCTTATCCCAATAGAGTGACTTCATTATCCACTGCAGTACGGCACTGAACAGCTTTGGCGATATTGTGTCGTCTCGTCGAACCGCTTTTTCCAATGGACATGCTAAGAGGTCGATGGAAAAACAGTATTTTCATAGTGCAGTTTCGATAATAGTCAGATAGAGTTCCCTCCGTAGGACGTGTCCACTCCTTCGTCGACGAGCGCTTATAGGATTACATTCTTTTCGACATTGTCAAAAAAGCTTTTTCACAGTTGACAAAGGTTAGGGCTAGAGGGAGGTGGTATTTCCGACAAACTTCGACGAACACTGTTTGGAATTTGCTGTAGAGTTTCCAAATAACTGATGCAGTGGGTTTCCCAGTACTGTCACAAGAACCGATATCAGCTCGGGGTTTAATAAAAGCGGAAATCAGTTGTAGTGTCCACACAGGCACCACAAAACTCTTACGTTTGGACGAAAAATGGCAGCGGAGATCGTTTTGTAAGGTTCTTTTTACTGCCCACTTTAATCATTCGTTCTCAATGGTTATTATATGTAGGAAGAGATTGTGAAAGATAACTGAACGGTGTGGCGCTCTGCAAAAGACTGTAGATATTCGTTCAGGTATCTTTATCTTTTCCCAGAGCCGACACCTCGTCTGGATGCTAAACTCGGCAAAACATGTGACATTGGTTTAGAGGTAGATTGATGTTTGGTTTTTTTCAACTGCCTTTAGAATTTAAGAGTTAATATTCTGTTACGAATGGTTATAGCTTCAACACAGAATTCTGTTTAACCTCGGCATAGTTTATCGATCTCTCGGTTTATGGATAAGCTTCCGGGAGGGTATTACAAATTTTTACTATAGCTAACGTTTCGAAACCATTTTCTTGTTCTTCAAAGCAATAATGATTCGAGTCGAGTGTCCACAGCATTTTGCTTTTTCCTGATTCTCTTTGCGAAGTGGGTCTTTCTGGACGTATCGAGTCAACTGAAGTGGAACATCGCATGAATGGAAAAGCCTACATAACAATAACTTGATATATCCCTTTTACGTGATACCATTCTTGCCTCGCAGAGATGACCTGTCCTCCAGATTTGTAAAAGCCTCGTAGAAGTTTATCAATAAACGGAGACACGGGATTATGGGGTGAAGATGTTTCATTCTTGAATAGAACTAGTTTCCATAACGAAAATAATCAGAGCAGTATTACTTTCAGGAGTGTTTGTCAGAGATCCCTGTTATTGTTAAGAACTGCCCATCCATGGCTCTATCCAGATCGAGCAGACGGAAAACTCGAAACTCAGCTAAAGTGGGAACCTTCATCCATTCACCATAAAAATCATCTTCAGTGTTTTCTAATCGGTAAAGGGACCAATTTCACACTGATCGATATATTTTGAACGCATTGTCAATGATTTATGATAAGTGTCGTTTGTTGCTCAGCTGGTTGGTTGCAATCATCAGCAACCGTCTGTCAAGGAGAGGACCTGGGACCACGGGAGGAGTCTTATGTGAGAAATCTAGCTGGCTGCTATCGCACCTACAGTAAAAATACAAAGAACTTTTCCATCGACCCCTCTCTATTTCCATAGGAAAAGTGGTGCGACGAGGCGACACAATATCGCCAAAGCTGTTTACTGCCGCATTGCAGTGGATAATGAAATCACTCGATTGGAACGAGAAGGACGTATGTATTGATGGAAAAATTCCTATAAAATCTTCCTTTCGCGGATGAAATCGTCACCCTTTCGAGGAGTACCAGTGAAGCAAAAGACGATGTTAATCGATCTCGACAACGCGGGGAAAAAAAGAATGCACTACTTATAAATCGGAAGAAGACCCAGTTAATGAAAATCCATGATGAAACATCGAACCTTGTACTTGTGCACCGAGCGTTAAATGAATGTGAAAAAACAACATGAACAAGAAATTATGGAGAAAAAAGAAGACCAGCATGGGTCCTATTCGGACCGCTCTAAGAATCCATCGTCCAACAAACGGACTCGAAACTCTATGCTCACTTTTCGGCGCAATGGCCCTTCCAGCGATCTGCTATGCGGCAAAGTTAAGTTGACATTTCAATCACATCAAAATTTTTGTGAACTGATCACAAACGCTTAAATGATGTCTTACTTTAACTTGGCACACACAACGTCTAGCGTCAGTGCACATCTCAGATGTTCGCAACCTATCCCCACTTTAAGACCCAGGAGAATATACATAAATAGCGAAGGCCCGTAGATGGCCCAGTAACGTCCTAAGAACAACTGATAAAAGATGGGTGAAAAGAACTGTGGAGTGGATTCCAAGAGTATGTAAGCATCTCTCGGACAAGCTCACATCAACCATCTGCATCTGCTCATCTAATTATTTATGATCTTTGCCCTTTTGTAAATATGGTTAAATTGTTCTGAAACTCGTATTGGTTTATCAAGTTCATAAACGTCAGTGGTATTGTCATTAGTTATCTTTCTTTTCCATATTTTATTTTTTTTATTGTTTGACCAACCCGGCTTCTCAAATTGTGGGGATCCCGGAAGTTCTTGCGTCCGATTAAATTCTTCCACATAATCTCGAGATTGGCGTGCCAGGACGTTCCCAGATCTTCATCACATGTAGTTGCCAGCTTTTGTGGACTATACGGAGCCAGATGATCCTGGACGAGGCTACCGGCACTTTCTCAGCCCCCCGAAGGGACGAGAAGCTCGGTTTGCCCCGTATTGGGTCGAACTAGCGGCCTGCTGGTACTAAACGGCATCACTACCATTGCATTACTGGCCCTCACTGCTTTTCTATTATATGTTTAGCAACATTTTATTAAGACTTCTTTAGTCTCCGGTTTTTGATTTGCTTTTCAATACTCAGTTTGGCAGTTTAGTTCAGCTGCCTTGAAAGACATGATTGGTGGTCATCGACTGATGGTGGAAATCTCAGCCACACAGGTACATTTTGAATAACAAGACTCGACTTTTCTTCCGCGAAGAGCTATCGCCTTTCTAGGCTTAAGAAACTACTTTAAAAGTTTTTCTTTACATAAAATTACCACATAGAATGGTATGTGACTATAATGGAATTTTACAACTTTTGGAGTGTTATAGTTAAAGTTTCATTCTAATTTGAATCTAATGAACCTTGAAACATTGAAGAAATATATTCGGAAAAGTAGTTGCGAATATTGCTCTGATCCAACAAATTCGTAGAAGTTTTTATGTGTTTGGTTTTGGGTTCGTCTAGAAAACTCCGATTTCAGATGCTGTGCTTTTTCACACTTCGAAGAATAACGGCTTTCGAGCAAATACCGTTTTGTCGATTTCGACTTAACGATAATACTACAAGTAAAATCACGGTAAGGATAGATGATTAAGCGCTCCACGTCGATCAACCCCATAAGAACATGCCATGCAGTGGACTCCATTTGTAGAATCATAGAGGTGTTTGAATGTGAAATCGTTCGCTATTTAAATTAACCAACAGGATTCCACATAGCAATAACTTTCCCAAATATTCATTTCACTGAACGTAAATGGGGCATCAGAAACAAATCCGGTTCCTATGAACGTTATTTTCCTAAGACTCAATAGGTGTTGTCGATATCAGCAGAGACTGCCTGGCTACTGCTTAGTGTTGTTAGAACGGTATTTTCCGCCAAGCGAAGATGATATAGTTGCCGAGCATCGATTTCCACACTTATGTCCCCCTATTACATTTTTTAGCATGACGTTCTCGAGTTCGCTGTAAGTAATCTTGGCTAGATGGTAATCTTTTTACGTCAAAGTTAGTGTTGTTGTAGAATACTGAGGTTCTGGTTGTGAACTTATAATCTAACCCCTGAGAGATCTCTATGCATTAGATAGGTTGTTCACAACTTTCACAACCGCTTGTGTCTCAACTTTGTCAAAAAAATTTTCAAGTCGGAGTAAAAGTGAGATTAGACGGTCCCGTGTACTCATGACAGTTTGGTTTCGTTTCATTAAAGATGAATATGACCCATTGAAGTACACGAAGCTCTGTTTGCTCATATTATGCCCTTTTGTTCAGTGTCCGCCAATCCTACTGAGGATGATTGAAGCGAATTGTTTGTAAAGGATAGACGACAGCCAAATTGAGCGATAGTTGACGATATCGCGTGGCTTGTGAAAGAACACGGTCCTGCTAGTCTTCCATTGACAGAGAACCTCCCATTCTCACAGATAACGTTCGAAGTTCCATGACGGTGTGTTGATAAGGACCCGCGGTAGATTCTCCAGGTGCTCAAACATATTCCTGACAGCCTGATTTGTGGTTTGTCAATAATGAAATGGTATGTTGGACTTCAGAACGAGAGCGCGCTAGAAAGACGTATCTCTGCATCCTGATTTGACTTAGAAGCAAATGGACATGGCGCTCGAAGAAATGAAATGAATTCGCGAATCATCCTCTCCAGTCTCTTTCTTAAAGCAGTGATTGTCCCACCTGAACTTAGGAATGTGACCATCTCAATCCATATGCAGGCCTCTTCCTCAGCCATTACGGCTATTCTTCTCACTTTAAAGTCTTCTTTCTTTCTTCTTTTCAAAGCTTTATAGGTTCAGACATGAGTTGACGATTACCTGAAGCTCGTCCACTTTCATGTTGGTGCATCAGTTGTTCAATCTCTGCTGTCTATTTTCCAAAGGAATCAGTTTTTATGCCCGAACTCGTTTTGACGATGATACCCACGCCGTTTACTCCTACACGACCACATGCTACATGAAACAGTTCTCTTCCAATATCATACATTACGTTTAATAGGTAGTTTATCATTGCCTTGGCCGGTCCACCGACTTTATAATTACGATGGTTAGACTTTATTTGCAGCCTATTATTTTTTTTCCCTAGCAGGGTGTTACGTGAACTATAAGGTGTTATGAGTGAAAGGATGCTGAGATATGACTAGAACTTGGAGCTTCAGTCCGGCTTCGAACTTGTTATTACCCTTTCCAGGCGATCACGTACTATTCACCACACAAACCAAGGTTTTGCTTTGCGTTTCTCTTAGCTAGTTTTTTACTCTAACGGTGCTACCAGCAATCACCCATTAACGGGAGTGATCTTGGGAGCACAAATCGGCATTGAACCCGCATTGAACCCAATTAAGCTAGGCTGCAGTCGAAATTAGTGTCTTTACCTTTATTTACGGCTTAATCTTTCTTTTTTTTCTTTTTTTGAAGACTTGGGAACACTGTGGCAATGCGCTGGTGCGACTCCGTCCCAGGTCCACCAAGCTTCCCATCTTACTGCGGTCGAGAATTTCTTAGTGGGGTTATTTGCGAAAAGCTCTTTTCGATTCCCAAGGCTGGTTGCACAGTGATACCAGCACTGCAGAGAGAAACGACTCGGTCAACATTTATGGCTATGACATTCATAAAGAAGACTAAACACTTGAGTAGCATCTCAATGCACATGAAAATCGGAAGACCTTCGTTGATAACAGATGCGAAAAAAACGGGCTAAATTAAAGAAGTGTTAGGATACGCAGAGTACATGAAAAGATAAAAAGGATAAAGCTCTCGGCGTCGATCAATCCCTGAAGGATGTGCCATGCATTCGAGTTCATTAAGCATCGTTTGGAAGTGATTGAATGCATATCTGGCCTTTACAATGACTCGCGGTGCCCTACCGCTATAGCGAGCTAGTGCTGCTATCTTTCCAGACAGGTCTGGTACCAATTTGCGGACCCCCGGAGGGGTAGAAGGCATGGTAGGCCAAGGGCGTGGGGATCGGTCTCGTGTGTGTGTTGCAGGGTGCCTCCGACCACTGCGCCTCACGCGCCCTCGCAGAATACATAACATCGCGTAATGTAAACAAATCACCGCCTTTCACCTGCCGTCCGGTTGATTGTCGAGCGACACCAGCGAGCGCCAGTAAATTTTCTAATTCTCCCTTTCTCCCTGCTTTCCCTGCAAGAGTACCCCAGTAGGCTCCGCACGCTCTAGGAACTCGTTGAGCATCATATCTTTCATCTGTTTTTTCGTGAAGAACTCTGACCATCGGGTCACTTGTCTTCTTGCAGTATGTTTGGCATCTTGAGGGAATCCAGTTAATAACGGCTCTTGTCCATCCACCGGTTGTCATTCATATGTATTACGTCTCCGGCCCATCTTACCATCGACAGTTTGGCATACAGAACACCACACCGAAAGCGAAGATGGGGTAGTTGCCGACCATCGATTTTCACTCTCATGTTGTCCCAATATAATGTTCGCATGACGTTCTGGAGGGTGGCGCTAAATAATTTCGGCGAGAGGTTATCGCGTTGCCTAACATTTTTTGACACCGATGTCAATATCGTTGTAAAATGGTGATATTGATTGTGGAATTTCTATATAGCCCATGAAGGATCTTTGTACACTGAGTAGAGGCGCTTTGGCTTCTCAGAGCTTCAATGACTGTTTCTATCTCAACTGGGTCAAAAAGCTTTCCTTATGCTGATGAGAGCGAAACAGAACGGTCTCTTGTACTCTCGCGACACCTCAACGAATCTTGTTTTCATGTGGATGCGGTCCACCGTACTGAATCTTTTTCGAAACCTTGCTTTCTCACCGAGTGAACTCGAGTAGACGACAGACACTAAGCAGACTAGGTGGTAGTTGCGATATCCCAAAAGCTGAGATAAGCACGGATAATGCTATGATAGACGCAGAAGTTGTCAACCCTCATCACCATTCCTAAACAATGGAAACGTTTTGTTGGTCTACCACTGAGTGGGAACCTTGCATCCTAATAGGTAACATGTGAGAAGCTGAGCCAATATGTTTATGAGGACGGGCCTCTTTCGTCCAGTGTTCTGTGAAACCTGTTTAGGATAACTCGAGTGAACTCGAGTAGACGACAGACACTAAGCAGACTAGGTGATTGTTGCCGATATCCCAAAAGCTGAGATAAGCACGGATAATGCTATGATAGACGCAGAAGTTGTCAACTCTCGTCACCATTCTTAAACAATGGAAACGTTTTGCTGGTCTACCACTGAATAGGAACCTTGCATTCTAATAGGTAACATGTGAGAAGCTGAGCCAATCTGTTTATGAGGACGGGGGAAAGGTTCTTCAGATGTTCAAATCTTATCCTGTCCAGACCTAGTGTTGCTCGATTCTTCACCGACGAAATAGCAAGTCGGATTTCGCAGAGGGGATCCGGTAGGAAGACATAACCATCCTCCTTTGTTTCATATGAGGGCAGGAGGTCGTGGCTGTTGAAGAAACTCATGTAGTAATCCGGAATGATTTTCTCCCTTGCTTTTAGGAAGCTGTAGATCTTCCGTCTGATCGTCAGAATGCAAACATACGTGATGATGAATGCAAATAAATAGAGATGAAAAACTCTTAAATGCACTGTCGATGGTGGAAAGTGGAAGAAGTCGTTTACGATTTTTTCTTACCAAAGAAAGCAAAGGCTATAAAGAATAAAAGATAAAGCTCTTGGCGTTGTTCAATCCCTGTGGTATACGCCATACATTCGACTTCATTAAGTATCGCTGGAGGTGATTGAATGCATATCTGGCCTTTATAATGACTCGCTGTGGCTGACCGATGTATCGAGCCAGTGCTACTATTCATCCAGACAAGTCTGGTACCAATTTGCCGACCCCGGAGGGTTGGAGGGCTTGGTGGGCCATGGGCGCGTGGATCGCTTCGTGTGTCGCAGTGGCGCCTCCAACCATTGCGCAAAGACTATGGCTGTTCCTAATGTAAAATCATTAATACATGTATATGTTACAGATTGTCTATCCTGGTTATCAGCTTCGAAAAGCACCAGGAATGATTGACGAACTCCTTGGTGCGCCGTATGAATGCTCTTACGATAGGTTGGAGATGTTTCTTCATTTTACGAGAGTTCTCGTTCACATATATTGTTAAAGTTATTGAGCAGTTCTGCCGACTGGGTGAACTCGTCTGAACAACACAAATGCACTCCCACGTTGTCACTAGAAGTGGTCGCCCATTATCTTGGATCGATGGAAGCTCTGGAGCTTTGGGTTCTTCTTGAAGCTCAACGGCTAATCCTGGCTTAGGTGTACAAGTGGTTGAATTTGAAGTCAAATTTCTATTTGCATCACTGACCTGCCGCATTCATACTTCAGTAAGTAACAACCCCTCCACTACGATGAAACCATTAACCCTTTCACGACCAGTCGCGTCGACCGCAATGTGCGTGCACATCTCAATTGCACAGTGACACGCCGTCCGACGACTCCAACATGAGAAAATGGATGTGGTCACGAAAGGGATAACCATTAGCGGTACAAGGAAGACCAGATCTACTCTCATTATTCTTCGAAGTGGTAAACATACCACTTCTTAGACGCACTTGGGATCCTTTGGTGCTTCAGTGCCACCTTATTTCACTAGCAGTTACCATGAACAAAGGTGCTCACCTGATTCAGCCAAATTTTCGAGGCTTTAAGTCACTCAGTGCGGCAACAGTAGATACGGTCAATAAGCTACACTGGGTCGGGTGAAATGACTAGTTTAACGCTTTCGATCTTTCTAACGGTTTTGAAGTGACGATATTCACGGGTAAGCTCTATAATTAGATCGCAGCTTGGACTATAAGCCTGTTACTGAACAAGAATGATTCCAGTTTTTGCCCGGATCCGTGCTGTCATGGCGTCTTGTCGTCCTCGCCATTATTCTTAACGCGATCATGTTCTCTCAACAAATGTCTAAACAAGGATCGATGCAGAATTGAGGTGTTCTTTTTTCATAGACCCAGTCTTTAATGTTTGAATTTCATATTTTCTAGAAACTTATTCATTTCGTCGGTCGTTATTCCTGATATTACCCCAACATAATCTCCGATTTCCGGAGTTTTGCTGGTTTAGCTATTGTTTCCCTGGAGTCCCGAGGTCAGCTTAACCAAAGTCTGCTCTAGGTCGTCATCACCACAGGCAGTGGCAGCACTTGTGGATCAGAGGAAGATTTGCCACCATGCGACTAATTCGATACCAGGACGGTGGCATTGGTTTACTCCCTAGCTAGGCTTCCTGATAGAAAAGCCGGACTCCTCAACTTGGAAGACCCTACCGTGGGAATGAATCCTCCCGCTGTAAATCGCATATCGACACCCAGGAACATCTCCCAGCCACGATAAGGCGGTAAATCGTTGGGACGGACATTCTAACCATCATCCTTAATTCTGGCTAGGTTGAATCCTTTCCACTGGGGCTTTCAAAACGTTCCAAAGTGTCACATCGTCTCCAACATCAACTCACCTTGATTCAGTAACTTTCTGCGGATTTCTATGAATACCATAAGACTTCATATCATTTGTTTCAGCATGAATTTAACGACAATTTCCCAGCGATGCGCAAAAATCACTGGAATATCACCTGTCCATGTGGTCGAGGCCTAATGTATCGCTCGGATGTCGAGACATGTGTTCATGCTGATCTCTGCAGTGAAGTGGACAGATGTCCAGGTAGGTAAGAACTCACTCGTTCTTCCGTCGACTACCTTTCCAGACCTTACTTGCAAAGACCGCTCGTAAATGTACCAGTAAAGTGGAGTTGGACAGATCCTCAACGACGTTTTTGGCATTGCCAGAATTCGTCATGCTGATATTAATGTGACTGATAATCATTGTTTTAAGTGACGTTCGACTGTGTTAACACCATTGCAGACCCAGGTTTCAAATGCATATGTCAACTGGGATTTATTAAAGACGTGAGTAAGTCTATTACCAACACTTCTCTAAACCGACTTCCACTCAATCTCGACATTGGTAATCAATACCTTTTTGGATTGTTCAGCCTACAAAAAGGTTGTTATAAAATCAATATTCAGCTAACGTTTTTTGCGCTATGGTCCTCTTCAAAGCCGTGGTGATTCGAGTCGAGTGTCCACAGTTGTTCATTGTTTTTTAGTTGGCTCTTCGCACTCGTCGACAATTGACTCGAAACCTAGTCGAATAGAAAATTTTTAACAAATTCATACAGGCTGAACAGCCCAAAAATACATGGACTATTCTTTGTCATCAGTTCATTGGAGGTTCAATCCTTTCAGAGCACTTGTTACTCTCGGATTTCAGATGAACATTTAGGTTTCCCACTAGAAACTACACCCATATCTACTTTCTTCCATAGTGGGAATCAGTTTTCAGGACAATGACAAATGTATTCCTGATCGGCATGTCCTCAGCTGATTGGCATGGATTTGCGTTCAGTGAGCCTCATCCTAAACTGTCGATAAGAAGTGGGATTCTTATCTCTACTTGTGTACCACTCATCCTCACTTACTTTAGTGAACACTTGTATTTCTGATCTACTTCAGATACATTCTAAATTTTCTGGTTACTTTAATGTTGGGTCATCTCATTCCATATGTTTATTTGTTGTTCATCACCATATCAGTCTAAGATATTTCCATTTCCTAAAGCGGTCGTTAATGCTTTGCTCAGAATCGCTTCGAAGCCGTCATTATGACCACGAAATTCATGTACCATATTCTTTGTTTATGATTCGGCAATAAATGAAAAACTGTTCTACAGAAAGACGACCTGCACATCGAAACACTTGGACACTTGGACGGCCCGTCCTCACTGGTTGCGCGGGCCTCAGTACAATCTCCAGTTCTCGGAGTTCTGCCGGTTTAGTCATTGTTTCCCTAGAGTCCTGAGGTCAGCCTGGTCAAAGTCTGCCTCAGGTCGTCATCACCACAGGCAATCGCCGTTCTTGTGGATCAGAGGAAGATTTGCTACCATAGGACTAGTTTGATACAAGGACAGTCGTGGATCCTGGTATTGGTTTACTCTTAGCTGGGCTTCCTGATGAAAACGTCGAATCCCTCCGATTGTAAGACCCTTCCCTAAGCAAGAATCCCCCTGTGGATTGTAGCCCCGCACGCAGGAACACCTCCTAACCACGATGAGGCGGTAAACCGTTGCGAGACACATCGAAATACGGAGTAGTAACTCAGCTGATAACAACTGAACACGACGACAAGAACTTCAATCTCGCCAGGATATAGATCTGCACAAGTATAGCCACCCATATGACGTTCAAGTACACATGAATATTACCAACTAAATATAACCTCTAAACACGATTCAAAGCCCCAGATTTCACCTCAGAAGATGTAGACATACAAAATAATCGCGACGGGACAGAGGTGAACAGATATTTTGCTGGTGCACCTCACAAACTTTTGAAGATAAGCTTCCTTTGCAGTATCGAAATGCGTGGCCAACTCAGAGGGCCTACGTACTGGAACACGGTTTAGACCACGGCAATAGTGGAAGATGGTGACTCACAGACAGATTAATCAGCGTGTAGTAAATGTCTAATGTACACTCCTTCGAGACAACAGGTTAATGTGCCACTTCCTTGAAATTTATAGTCCAGAGCAAACTGCTGCTAAACACCAAATTATATAAGAACCGATCCTACCATGCAGCAACAATACTGTACCGGGAGAATTCAAAGCATTCATTACGTGATAAATAAGGAGATACGCATAACAACGATAATGACAAGCCCTCCTTTGTGGGGAGATACAGGATTGATTATTACGAAGTGCAATTATTATTCAAAACAGCACAGCCCTTATATCAAGGTACAAAAGAAATCTATATACGAAGAATGAGAAGAAAACACGTCTTCTATACACGAGATACTTGAGATGAAAAGAGGCGAAAACATCAAACCGAATAAGGAAACACACCCAGCCATATTCAAGAGGAGACTATGCTTCTAACAAGATTCTCTGTTCAAACTTCAACAATCACACAGCATGCCAGCAATAGCCGTATGAGCGCCGTTCACATGAGATAATGTAAGAATACAAAAAATCACGCTACAACCTTGGCCGCCATTTAAACAGAAAGACGTAATTCACTCTGATTAAAATAAAGCTTAACACAGAGAAACATACTAATCTCCCACTCTCGTTAACCACCTAGTGGATTACAAGAACACATGGAACATGATCCCAGTAATACGCACTCCACTCTAACAATGCACCATACATACAGTACATACACGCAAGGAATACAATGAATTATTTGACCAATGCCAACATTAACAGCAAGTCGGCCTTGGGAATTAGTGCATGCGACATAGTTTACGCCCTATGTGTAGTACAAAACATCTACATTTAATTAGTCGAATGATGTACAGGGCGTATGTAAAAACAACTGAGTAATGCTCTAAGTGCCGTCATCATTTATAACCACATTAAACAATCTGAGTATACGATAACTCGACGCATTTAGCTTATACTCTCAACTGATGAATAACGAATAGGAATCCAACAGCGTTACGAAATGTACGCAACAGATAACGGTGGTTGTACAGTAAAGTCTATACTATACTGCTGCGGTATAAAAACTACTACCATCTGGAACAGCAACGTCCACAAATGTTAACTAGCGGTTTAATAATGCGTTCCTGTTTATAGCAGAGATTGCGTAGCTCATCTTACTCTTCGTTTCAGCTACCGTTCTTGTTGGAAAACGGAAGTTCAGGATATCCTTTAACCATTCTCGGCGATCTTCGTCCTGATCCTAAACTTCATAATACCAAATTCTATAGGAAGAAATTTCCCCCTGGATTTCAGTCCATGTTTGTATGCAAAAAATGAATAACTACAATAAGCATGATGCTCTCACGAATCCCTAGAATTTTTTTCACTAACGTGTTCCAGATGAGCGTTAAAGTGAATTGGCTCGAAGTTTACAGGGATGTAAAGCATACATGATTTACGATAAGACTGCTAATGACCTATACCTTGTACAGCATCTTAATAGTATCTTTGAATAGCAATCGACCTAGTGATCTCGCATAAACCTCGACATCTTTCCTGCTTGACTCAAAGCACTCAATTTCATCCTCCTCGGACACGAAAGGATACGAAGTATAAGGCTCCGCTGAAAAATAATCTTTACCCGTAGCACTTCAGAAAATACTACAGCGTGTGAAAAATCCTCCGTATCTGACCATGGTATAGCTAATTTTGTTAATTTTATTTTACATCACTAATCACTGCGTTAACCCCGCCCAACTTTTCACATCAGATTTCAGAAAAAACTTTTCCAAAAAGAACAAAGAACAAAAAAAGAAAAAAGAAAGAAACTTCAGAAGAAAACCAGTTTTTCTCAACCAGATTTCACAGAATTCAAAAGATCTCCAAAATCTGGGATTTAATTATCCTCAGTACCTAGCTTTCTTCACACTCCACGAAAAAATTTGAATAACTTTCACACTGCGTCTAAAAGACCCCTCTGGGTTTTCAGAGCTTACATTTTTTTGGTCTGCGATCGCGCAGTGAGTCGACCACTCTCCCGTTCCTTCCTTGGGAGCTCCTCAGTGGCGTCTTTCTCGTTTTTCTTTGCTACAGCGATCGTCTTATCTGGTCGACTTTTACTAGAGGCACGTTTTTGTGACACATCTTCTTCTCTGTTCTTTGTCTCTTCATCATCTTCCTTCCCTGATTCCTTCTTTTCCGAGGACTTCTCAACAGGCGACGAAGCTTTTGACTCAATTGGTCCTATAAGATTACTCACTATACTATTCACATTCATATTTAAGATTATAATTAGATTATTCAAAAAATATACGAAGCAAATTTACAACACGTTTTAAAGCTGGCTTCCACTTCGCTTTGCTATGAATGATCAATACTTTGCTGTATACACGAAATTACATGAGGTTGTGACCAGAAACTCTTTATTACAGCTTCGGTGCATTCGTCTGCGTTTTAACAGCGGCGATAATTCAAAATAGATGTTACTGGAAATTGTTATTTCAGGCGATGTGGGTATTCGTAGTCCCATCGAACAGAATCCAGTGCAGCGGCATTTGTGAGGGTTTCCAATTCTATACTTCACCCATGACACAGTACTTTTGATAACAACCTCGTGTAAGCTCATGGATACAGAAACGTATGGATTTGCAGGAATTCGTGCCTATTCATCACTAATATAACATCCCATCGAAACGAAACGTTCAGCAATATAAAGGACGAAGAATACCCATTTTAGGGCCTGCACATGAACTTCCACTAACTTCCTTTCCTGGTGTGTAAAACAATGCAAAAAAAATCAGTAGCATAAAAACATTACTAACTGATCATATTTTTATTGATCGCAACTGTACAAGACTTCCATTTGGCAACTCTATGCAATTTGTCGGATGTTGGGAATCGATGGTCCAACATATCGTGCAGCCAGTTGCGCTTCCCAGCATCTTGATCCTATAAATCAGAACCTCCATGAAATACTATCTAGGACGTTTACGTAATCATACCAAAGTTTCAAACACTTTTAAAACCCTTGCAAGCTCTCGTTTTAAGAGTTCGAAATCCGAAAAAGGCGTAAAGATCAATGTTAACTACATTAGATCATTAGTGAGGCATCATACATATGAATAATTTACAAGCCTACAAATCTGTTCAATAGAAGGCGTCTAACCTCTTGCACCAGTTGCCCTCCTATGGATAGTGGATTGACTAGAGTGAACACGAGCAAGACTTTCATCTGTCCTTCTCTGGTCAAAAAGTAGCATAGTAGCTTCAGCTTGCTCAATGAGGCTAATGAGCATCGCATTTTTCTTCTAGGAACTTTGTGAACAATTCTAACCATTTGGTCGATGGTTCTTCATTTTCACTTGACATCGTATCGGGAAACAATCGCTAACGCTCTTTTTACCGGACGTTGTCTAGACGCATAACGTGCCCCCCTCATTTGAATTTCGACGTCATCTGGCGATGTCTCCGATCCGTGACTGTTGATGAAAGTTGGGATTTCGAATATCCAATCTTAGATGCGTGGTACGGGATACCGCTCTTCATTGGCTGTTCGAAAATACTGAATGGCCTTTTAACCTAGCTAGAAAGCCCCCATTTTGCCGACGTGTATGTTAGGGGAGGAAAAGTCGCAAAGTTGAAAAGGTGCACAGGGAGTCGAGCGCTTCGTTTTCTTCATTATATCCCCGATGTTCCTCAAACCGGTCACATTTTGAGTCAAATGTAGCGAAAACCCGCCCTTCATGTTGATCACTGAACCATGGTTGAAGCATTTAGAGATGTCCATTAGGATGAGGATAAATGAGGCATTAGAAAAAAATTGGTTCCGCATGAAGATCGTCTTTTCAAGACTGCAGAAGAGGGTGAGTGACGCACGCAGTGGTAATGCCGGTGTTCATGATGAGCATGGTGCTAGTTAGTTCCACCCCCCACCCCCAGATGGGTCACCAAACCTCGCTGTCCAACTCACTTCCTCCAGTGCACACAGGAACGGTATAACTCAAATGCCCAGGAATTGAGCAATCAACGGCAATCGTAAAGAAGATTCTGAATAATTCTAAAGCGGTTGTCCAAACCACATACCAAAAAGTTTGAATAGTTTCGTGGATATTAGATGCGGTGAAATTAAGGGAATGCAAGAAGTGATGGGTGGGATCCTCAGCGTAGATGTTAACAAGACCAGTCGTTCTTCTACAGATGTTGTCGAAATCAGACTGCACTCATTTCACCTGGCTAATTGGCTAATAAACGATCTTATAACAACGATATCATCAGAAGGGCGAAGGTGATGCAATTGCTGGCTATCGATTTTCACTTTCATGTTACCTCACCTTAGTTATGGTAAAAAGCAATGAATACGAATATATAACTAATATATACGACCGCTAGTACAGGAAAATTGAGTAAAGGTATTTCACCGCGATCCTCGGGATAAGTCGACATATTAACTGTCAGAATATCAATATTTACGGACGTCCAATCACACAGCCTTTCCAAAATACAAACCTTGAAGAATAAATGGAGAGTATCAGGGAAAAGTAACTTCGCCATCGCTTCGGCATATACATGAGGCACACCATTCGATGCACGGAAGCACTCCTCCTCTTCTTCTTTGGGAAAGTAGGGATATTCATTAACTAAAATCCATCAACCGGAAAAGCGACTAATCAAAAGACAGTCAAGAATAGAAAAATATACAAAACCAATGAGGAAAAACAACGCAAAAAATAAATAAAAGGATAAAAATGAACGGATAAAGCTCTCGGCATTGATCAATCCTCGAGGAATGCGCCATGCATTCTACTTCATTAAGCATCGTTTGGAGGTGATTGAATGCATATCTGGCCTTTACAGTAACTCGCGGTGGGCCCCTTCGATAAAAGATAAGGGATAAAGCTTTCGGCGTTGATCAATCCCTGAGGGATTCACCATGTATTCGACTTCATCAAGCGTCGTTTGGAGGTGAATGAATACATAACTGGCTTTACGAATAATTCGCGGTGGCCTACTGATGTATCGAACCAGTGCTGCTAGCCTCCCAGACAAGTCTGGTACTATGATAATTTGCGGATCCCGAAGGGATGGAAACCTTAGTGGGCGAGGGGCGCGGGGTCCCACGTGTATTGCAGGGCACCTCCAACCACTGCGCTACATGCGCTCCGCAACAAATGAATACATGAATAAACTGAAGGGTTTAACCCTTAAACAGTTAAAAATCATGAATGAAACAATAAAACTAGCATGTAAATGGGAACTTATCGTCATGTGCAGAACAAATAAGCCTACCTTTCCCGTCATCACCGATGATTTTCGTTCTGTTTCTGTTACAGGCTGCTGCACACACTTTCCATCTTGCGTCACGTTTAGACTTATCACTGAGATGAAACCTCCGATCTATGCACTGACGTAACCAATCTTTCAACTTAACATCCTGAAATACGGGACAGCTTCTATGAAAACGGTGAATTGGATGCACACTGTTAAACTGTAGAGGAATAAGAAAAAATAAAAAGTTTACTAGTATTAGAAATTAAAGTCCAATATAATAGACTTCTAAAACTGTATACTTTCATATTGAATGGTCTAGAAAAACATTCCAAACAGCGCGAAGCAGAAAAAGGTCATTTGACTTGGCAACTTAAGAATTCTCAAGCTGCAAAATTGTAGAAAAAAAAAGAACTATTAATTTATAATACGAATGAGTACACATAAAAAGTATCCAACTTAAAAAAACGCGGACAAACAAGGTTAGGTCAAACAAAAATTACTATAAGGAAATCAACAGTTTTTTAGTGCTTTCTGGAACCAATCGCGACCGCTATACGGAAGACTTCAACTATATCAATAGGCTTAACATCACTCATAATTTCCTTGATAGGCACAATCGAACTAGTTATTGTACTCTTTATTTACAAAAAACTGACGTTTCTGAGGCTTCGCCTTCTTCATAACCTGGAAAGTTCACGTTGACTGCAATAAGGTCAGTCAAAGTTCTCTGTAATCCCAACAGAAAAACCATGAAACCTGGATTTCAGCCCCAATGGAAACAAAATAGCTTCCTCACACACTCACAACTTTACGTGAGTCTTCTACTGAGTATTCCACAAGCAGACCAGTCGCACAGAGTTCACATGGATGGGTAGGGCGCCTCTTACATTACAAGGATTCCTGTGCGATGATGGTGATTTCTACTTAAAAATCGTCCTGCCCTTCATTCCAAACCAAGCAGGTACAACTGCAAAGAGTTGCTTAAAAAGGGCCGGCCCAGAGAATTCGGTAATAGCGACTGAAACACCAGCGAACACTCTCAGACATCACCTAGACCCTAACTGGATGTATGACCGTATATGTACAAAACAAAATTGCAAAATCTGTCCTCACAGTGGAGATGGTGATTGCAAGAGTTCGGATACGGCGTGCCTCATCTCCTGTGAAGGGTGAGGGGACGAATACATTGGCCAAATGAGCAGATCACTGTGCGTCTGTGTAAAACAACATTTAGTCGGTAAACTTAAAGTTTAACCAAATACTCCACTAGGCGCGCACTGGAGGCACACATAATGGGGAAAGTAAAAGTGCCTATCCTCACACATAAGTCTATTTTAATGTGAGAAAGGCGTATTACCCACTTATGTGAATTCTGTACAGTTGGTCTCTTCGTGGAATATTCAGCGTAAGACTCTGAAAAGCAGTGAGTGTTTGAAGTAGTTATCTTGTTTCCAAAGCGATAAGAATCTTGTTTGAAGTAGTTATCTTGTTTCCAAAGCGATAAGAATCTAAGTTTCATGGTTTTCTCTTGAGGTTATGGAGGTATTTAGCTGACTAGATTGCAGTCGAACTTGACCTTTTCAGGATACGGAGAGCGGGAAATCGCCCGAATCGTCGGTTTACGTGAATGGAGTACAACCTTGTCTGTGCTTATCAACGGAATAGCGAACTATTAATCACTGTCGAGCATAACAGAAAGTCGGTCTTAAGAAATATTGCAGGTGTTTAACATTATGTTCATTTACCTGATCTTTGAAGTACTTGTCCCACGATCCTTCGAAAAGTTTCAGAGATAAAAACTCCGCGTATTTCACTGGATCCTTTTGTGCCTTCTGATAACACTCTTCTTCATATGCCGCAGATACGTACTTATAATCAACTAAATGTCTTTTTCTGATTTGAAATCGTTGATTAACTTCAGGAGTTAATGAGTGATAATTCCACTTAAGAAGGACGAAGCACAGAAGAGAGAGTGCAAATGGAACAAAATTTCGAGGAAAAAAGACAGGTGGGAGAAAGAGACAAAAAAATACACTCAATTCAAAACGCATCCGAACATAGATGAGAACACTTTGTTTGCCTCTTTGCCTTGAACGACCTCAACTTCACAGAACCGGGAAAATCCTCTAACGTCTATTTCCTTAGCGACTTTGATATGATGAGCGAATAATTGACAAATTCGTGTCTTCAAGGGTTTGTTGAACAAGGGCCCTCTCTCTTTCTTCAACAATGAGGAACCATTAGGTCTAATCGATCCTTAACTAATTACCAACGGTTCTCAATTTTCGACTACTGTTGGTAATTTTTTTGATAACTAGAGCAAATGAGGAACTAGAAACACCACATACTTGAGGAAGAGGTTTTGCTCTGTCACTCTAAGCATGTACATAATTTCTTCTAAAATGCTATTCCAATTTCTAATTTCATCAAAGACTTCGACATGAATGTGCCAATGACAAATGCGAACTATGCATTTGGTGATGTCATTAGTTCAGCTGGGCATCAATCCAATCGCTTTAATGCTCGACATAGAAACCCTGACGAAAAAAAATTCGAAAAGGAACGATTTTCGAGTTCCAGAGGACCAAGATTCCCCCTCGATAGAATAACAAAGTTTCCGCCTCATTGGCTAAGACTTGTAGATTCCGACGACTTTTATTCCAAATGCTAAAGTTCACTAACAGCTGACATCTGACTACTTGGACTTCAAAAGCGCAGTTATTTTGGGGTACATGTGCACTCAAATCAATTCGCATGGTCGCAAATTTAAGCATTCTCCAGGTCACTATTTTTAACCTCGAGCATACTCAAACGTAACTATAATAATTGTTCATTAGACACCTAAAAGAGCGCTTGAACGAAGGTGAACAGTGTTACGCACTATCGAACTGTGCTTTAGCAGTTGATTCTTCTTATCAACCACGGTCATTCATGAGGCGAACCTCGAAATTCCCATTTAAGCAACCACCTAAGAAAACCCAGTCCACGGAAAAAGCTCGATGAGTTAGATTTTGTGGCTGGATATTGAGGACTTCGTACTAAAAATTGACGACTCTTGTTGCACCAAGTTCCTTTAGGTGCCTTTAAAGCGGAACATTCCCGAGAACTTTACTAGTGCTTAGCAGAGTTACTTGACCATAGACGATTAACGAGGATACGAGTGAGGATGGTGGAGACCTCAGAGTGTCATACCACGGCTTTCTCAGAATTACATGGATAATTCACGCTTAAGTGAAATAGGCTGGATCAATGGGGATCGAAAACAACAGACCCCATGCCATAGCTAAAGCCACGGAAAGCCATTCATGTATGGACGACGGTATGAAATTGGCTGACATCTCATGGTTAAAAGTATCCCTTTTAGGGATTACCGACTAATAATGAAAGATCATTTGGAACGAAAGATAAAGATGAAACAATGAAACATGGCATAAGGCTGAAGAAGTGTTAAGTACAGCAATGGAGAAAATAGTACTTTTTTCTTTTCAATAGTCAGAATAAGGCTTACTTTCTTTCTGCCTAGGCTTTTCACCCGGACCACGCTCAGACATGCGCATATTCTTGTTGATAGCCGATGAGCAATTTTTCCACTTCATCAGCTGAGCACTCCGATCCTTAGATGGAAAACGGAAATCGACGGCTTTATGTATCCACTGTCGTTTGCCAGGATCTTGGTCCTTAAACTTAAGCCCTTCAAATTTTTCGCAGCAGATAGAAGCCATTAGAACACACCGCCTTCGGATCAGAAATCACAATTCATACCTTTACAAATCATACTCACTAAAATGTGCACCTAATAATCAAAGGAAAAAAAACTAGATGGCTGATTCACCTTAAAATAGAGGTCAAGGGTATTGGCAAATAACACTTTAGCAAGATTTTGAGCATATGACGATGCAGAACCGTTTGCGGAACTCAGTATACGTTCCTCTTCCATTTGAGAGATGTAGGGATAAGTTAGAACTAAATTAAAAGAATCAAATAACTTTTTTTTTGATTTTTGACTTTCGGTATTTATCCAACTTCCTGGTAGCACATTTTTTGAAAGCTATATTCACTTGTACTACCTGTATGACCCGCAAGCTCTTTAATTATTAACTTACTCACCAGAGCAGCATTATGTCTTAATTCCGAGCAATCGGAATGCAGGAGAGATTATTAGACTCTTTTCCTTACTCGAACGACAACATGATTCTCACACGTTTTGTGCCAAATCCCTAAGTTGACAAGGATTACCCTTACCTTTACCGGCTCGCTCGATGTGTCCGGATGGATCGCAGGCTTCTGTGTCGGCCCAATCGTCATCATCTTCATAGCGAGCACGTTTAGAACTGAAGCTAAAAAAGACCTCCATTAAACGAGGATCCATTCTGACCGCAACGTGTATTTGCAGGGACAAGAATGCAAGTACTTAAAAAGTAGAATAAAAGTTAACTTTTCAGTCAAACAAGACAATAGTGATTAAAAAACGAATTAAAAAAGATCAATTCACGAGCGATAATACACTGTAATATAGGTTAAAGTACATATTAACGACAGTTCGAGGTGCCTACACGTGGTGCTTGGATCGATCCCGCGCTCCGATCCAACCAAGGTCTACATTCTCCGAAAACACAAATTTTTATCAAATAGTCGGGAAAGATAAAATGACTGACTTCATATACTGGACATATAATGGACAAAACATACAAATATATTTCAAAAGCTATAAAAAGTCATTGCACAGACCAAATATGCATCTAATCACTCCTACGAAGCTTAAAGAAGTTGAATGCATTCCGCATCCCTAAGGGATTGATTGAAGTGGGGAGCTTTATCGTCTACAGTATAGAACAGATCAGGAGCTACCGGGCAATTAAATTCGGAAATGATATTCGATTTGAACATCACGGTTGTGGACTTCATAATCAACACTGGTCAAACGTAGGCATAGAAAAAACGGTGGTGCAAAATATATAAGTAGTTACGCACGCCAATATTGAGTACTTTCTAAGAGGTACATTACATAGCCGAGCCTAGAAGAACGTATTACATAACCCAGCCTAAAAAAACGTGTACACTTACCGTTCTTCTTTCACCTGGTAGGTCTCACGTCTCTTCCTGTTTTCAGCAAGGCGATCGAAATGACTGAACAGCTCATTAGATTTCACAATACGATTCGTTATCCGACGTAAGAACTTCGAACCAAGTTTGCGTGTTAGCGAAGGTATGTGGCCTAAACGTACGAATTTTGTAACCAATTTGAACCAATGAAGAAACAGCTTTCCTCTCTAAGCTTCATTGTTTCAATACTAGGTGAATCACAACTTTATGAGGCTTTACCATTCCTAAAATACCGGAAGCAAATAATTATGCATAGTTCCGACCACAATGAAAGGGGCTGAAATTAATATGAATAAGAAAAAAATTGTCGAAAATGGAAGATTTACTTTCGACTCCGACCAGAGAAATATAACGTTGGTCATACACCACTACATAATATTTGGGAAAAAAAACTCTCATACTGAATCAGAAAAGCGACTGGATATTAAATAATATTTGCCCCACAGTGGTGTTACGCGGTAAAGTCCACTCATTCGTGAGGGGGCGGATCGGTAGACGCGATATCAACTCATTATCATTTAAATCGTTCATTTCGCTATACTGAAGTTTACAATGTACCTTCTATGTAGTTCATTCGACCACCCAGTGTAGATTTTGTAATGGGAGTTGGCCCAGGAAAGCTATTCTCTCAACTTAATAATAAATAGAAATAATTGCTTTTGGATGGGCTTGTTCAAGTTGGTGAGGAAGGTGGTGAGCAGGGTACAGGACGTTTTCGTGTCACGCATTGGGTCCAGCGGGGAGCCCCTGCCTCTTATGCCAATCAAGTGGCACAAGGAGCAGATCGGTAGACAAGAAGTGGTCTCAATTTATAGTAGGTGCGATGAGGAATTAGAGGTCGTATTACGTGCCACCCACACTAAATTAGGAGTTGAGCTGGACAGAAAGCCCTAAAGAATCACGTACCTCGATTTGCAAACAATTCGCGTCTGGTAACCCTCAAACACATCACGTATAGGAAAAAGAAAAAAAGGGAAAACATTTAAATCTAACAATCTAACCTTCTCCATCATCGGTTATCGACCCATCCGGTCCTGTACCGAAATACTGAACATATAGTTGCTGGAACATATCTTTTCGGTTTTTTAGACGAGCAATGTCGAGATCCGTTTCACGGATTACATTCACCAGTACTTCACGGAAAAATTCCATGTTTACCTCATCTGAAATATACACCAAGCTGTTAAAGGATAACTACTTCGAGCTACTTAACCCTACGCAGCAATTAGTGCTATAATTTGAAGATTGTTTCAAAAAAGTGATGTGAGGTAACATGATTTATGCTGTTCGAGAAAAAACTGTCCTATTACGACCTCTTAACCTAGCACGTACAACATTCACGAACAAAAAAGTTATCAGCAAAACATAGTTCGTGAGAATTTATGAACATCAACGATTTTTTCGTTGGAAAAACTTACGCACTTCCCTTAAAACAGTGATAAAACCTATCACAACTCTATCAAAAAGCTCAGTGGAACTGTAGGCTGACTCAGCAGTTTGAAATGTAGGATCATTATTTTATAATATGTGGTGTTTTTCTTGGGAAATATTCTTCCATCTAATGCCTTGTTCTCATTTCCTAATAACTATTCTGATGACAACATGAGGATTCACCCCCCCCCCAGCACAGCCTCCCAAGCTGAGAATTCGGCGTTTCCATCAGGAAGGCCAGCTAAGAATAAATCAATACCAGGATCCACCACTGACCTAGTATCAAGCTAGTCGCAAGGTGGCAAATCCCCCACTGATCCACAAGGGCGGCGACTGCCTGTGATGGTGAGGACCTGGGGCAGACTTTGGCCAGGCTGATGTCGGGACTCCACGGAACCACAGTAGCTAGGCCATCAAAACTCCGAAAGAAGAGAAAGTATGCTGGGGTACGCACAACCAGTGAAGACGGGCCATCCAAGTATCCACTTAAGTAGTCTGATGACTGTTTGTAAACGAAGGGACCGAAAACAAATGAAAATAAGGTATTGTTCTAATGATGGTATATTGTATTAACAGGAACTCTAACGAAATGATCTGAATACGGCAAACACAACGGAGAGCTCTGTGGAAGACGGAGACGTCGAAACCTTTGCCAAATGTTGGTGACAACCTCAAGTTAGCTTATCAATGACAGAAGGTACAACGGAGAGCTTTTTCTGCAAAATTTTTACACGGAATCTCCAGTATACTTGAAGGTAATGTTTGTCCGTTTAGAAGAACACAGTTGCCCTACTGCTGCCGACTTGAGTCATATACGCCTCACACTTTTTTTACGGAGTTCTCAACTTTGCCGCACGGCCTTTTTCCGAGACTTTGGGTTAAACCAATAGCTTCTTCAACGCCAAGAATCTGCCTACAGTAGAGCGATAAAAGCTACACTCTGAAGAAAAAAATGCAAAGGACCGCTTCCCGGATGAGTTAGCTCCCGATTTGAATCTCACGGTGGGAGATTATAGGTCTCGTGAGAACGAAGCGCCTTTTGTTGCACTTTTCTTAAAGTTCAATCCTTACGGAAGCCTCCTTGCCAGGATAAGATGGCAGATCACAGAAGCGAAGAAACCTATAGAATTTAACCCTCATCAGCGAGATTCACACGCAATGAAAAACAAGTACAGTGAACAGAACGCTTCTTAAATGATGAAGAACGTTGGATCCGCATGAACACGTATAAAATATGATGAATAAAGCGTAAGTTCTCAGGCAGCCAGGTGCTTTACGTACGCTCTATGTGGATCTTTCTAGAATGTTCTTCGAAGCGTTGTACGGTAGGACTCTGGTCTCTCCGGTGTCTATACCAACAATATTGGAGCTTTGAAAACATTGCTTCCTCTTTCATTTGCAGTTGCTATGATGAGTTATCTAATTAGATGTGTAGATTTAGAAGCTATTAAAAATGCCTAAATATACTTTATATGTTTTCTGAGAATGGCTACAAAAAAAAACAACACGTCGTTTGAATGATGAAGGTCCCTTTTTTTTCATTATACACAAGAGATAGAAACCTGCCAGAAGCATGAAATAACATGTAGAAGTATGTAGAAGATCTCAAAGGATAACTAATGTGTGAAGATATGAGAAAAATGGGCGAAAGGCGCAAAAATGGACATCGTTATTGGTTGAGTCGACGGCAGGAGTCATACAGTACTCACCGCGCCGGCGATTAAAAAATTAGGTATCGAGTTAAAGCTGAGTGATGACGTAAAGAATAGATCTTGGATCGTTAAGTTCACAGATATTCAAGTCACAACCTGCGACGAATGTACTTTTAATACAATCGCAGCAATGCGCCTGACTTAACCCACAACGAACGTACGTCGTTTAGCATGGCTTTCTGTGTGGAACACGAGCAATTTTTCGTCGACCGTGAACTTCTTGCTTTGCCTTTACTATAAACGGATATAAAGGATAAAGCTCTCGGCGTTGGTCAATCCCTGAGGGATGCGCCATGCATTCGACTTCATTAAGCATCGTTTGGAGGTGATTGAATACTTATCAGGTCTTTACAATGACTCGCAGTAGCCTACTGATGTGTCGAGCCAATGCTGCTATCCTCCCAGGCAAGTCTGGTACCAATCTGCCGACCCCAGAGGGATGGAAGGCTTGGTGGGCCATGGGCGCGGGGATCGATTCCACGTATGTGTTGCGGGGGCGCCTTCGACCACTCCGCTGCACGCACCCTGCTTTCTTTACTATAAAAAAAATAGCTTTTCACTAAATAAAGTGCTTTAGTGGTTGTGAATATGACCGAAGTGTAGAGACTTTAACTATCGTCCTTTGGGTATGAATGGTATGTAGGCTACTACTATTTACTGTGTTTCCATGGTGTTACATTAACATTATGCATTACTGCCAACATTTTGAAGTATTTTGCACCCAATATTGAGTATATTTCAGTGTTTTTTTTTAATATCCGCACGTTCCATACACTGGCCGTACTGATTAAAATGAAATGACAGTTAATTGCTAGCCAAATTACTGGTCAATGAACTTTTAATGTTTTTTCTGGTCTCTCCCCTACTATTTTGGTCTGTTTTCGATTAGCTATCGAACGAACACACATAGCGCGGTAAAATAAAAAAAAGTGGAACGCACTGAACTGAAAATGGCCACCATAGTGTGCCTAGCGTCCCTTGGCCCAGAAAGTTATGGGACACTACAGAGTCCATACGGGGGCGTTACAGGCTACGTACATGGCTGAGAGTGCATAGCGTGGTGATTGTAAGTGCACTGCAGTACACACAGAGTTCGTCGTTGAATCGATCCCGCAACCCCCCTGCCAACCATGCTCCACACCCCGAAAAAATTGGTACCAGACTGTCCTGCGATGATAAAAAATACTGACTTGATACATCGAGAGACCACGGCGAGTTACTGTATAGACCAAATGTGCATCCAATCACCTCTACGATATTACGGATGGAGTCGAATATATAGGGCATCCCACTGATTAACATCGAAAACGTTATCGTTTACACTTTACATGAAATGGAATATTGGATCTTAAAGCATTTCCTTCACGACTATTTCTTCTATGAAACAGTAGACTGAAAGTGTCCATCCCCCCCTGAGTCCTACAATAACTTCTCCTTTTTTTGCACAAATAGATAAACAAAGAGAAATGCTGTTGCTGGTGAGCAAAAAGTACTTTTTTTACGATCCATCTTCCACATCCACTGTGTGGATCCCAGTACTTTCCACATTCAACTTGTTTCCTCGCATCCATCACCCACGAACGTCTTCCAACTCTTACCTGTGGCTTCGGCTACTGCTTGACGTTTCTTGTTTCATCTTGAATGTCGTACAATGTTGGTCGAGTCCATCCTCTTTGGATGCCCGAGATAGCTGGGCTAGAACGCTCCCATTTCGATTGCAAAGCGTGGTTTTTTTTCTTCAGGACAAGTCCTATACCAGTTTCCCGATCCCGGAGGGATCACAGGCCTGATGACCCCAAAGCGGGATCGCACCGGCACCGTGCTCGTGATAATCGGCATCACCGCCACTGTGCCATCCACTTTCTTGAGGAAGGTATTAAGATGGATTTTATTTTGGCGACATTATTCTGGACCGTACGCATTTAGTTCGACGCATGCCATCAGCAAAAAGTTGGTATCATTGCAATACTTTAACCAATACCTTTGCGGACTGAAGAACACTGCCATGGTAGGAAAAAATGGCTTTGTGAATGTAATCTGGAACGACCGCTTTAACACGTGACAAGAAAGAGTGACTGAATACGACCGTGCTCATGAACAGTAGAAATCTTACAAGAACAGTTACCGGGGATACAACAATGTATTTATATATTTATATATATATATATACATATACATATATATCCTCCTAACAGTTTAGCGCATCATCGTGATTGGGAGATGTTCTTAGGTGTAGGGGCTGTGATGTTCAGCGGGGGATTCATCCCCCTGCAGGGTCACAAGCTGGGAACGAGTCCGACGTTTCCATCAGGAACCCCGCTAAGAGTAAACCAATACCAAAATCCATCACCTCCTGATATCAAACTAGTTGCATGGTGGCAAATCTCCTTCTGATTCACAAAGGCGGCGATTGCTTGTGGTGGTGACGACCTGCGCCAGACTATGGCCAGGCCGACCTCGGGATCACAGGGAACCACAATGGTTTGACCAGCAAATCTAGGAAAAATGGAAATTATGCTGGGGGGCCCGCACAACCAGTGAGAACCGGCAGTCCAAGTATCCAAGACATATTTATATATATATATATATATATATATATATATATATATATATATATATATATATATATATGTTGTGAATGGGCGCGTGTGGCGCAGTGGTTGGAGGCGCCACTGCGACACATACGTGGAATCGATCCCCTGCGCCCATGGCTCACCAAACCTTCCATCCCTCCAGGGTCGATAAATCGGTACCAGACTTGTCTAGGAGGATAGCAGCACTGGCTCGATACATCGGTAGGCCACCGCGAGTCATTGTAAAGGCCACATATGCATTCGATCACCTCCAGACGATGCTTAATGAAGTCGAGTGCATGGCGCATCCGTCACGGATTGATCAAATCCGAAAGCTTTACCCTTTAGCCTTATGTGAAAGCCAAAGACAGGTAGTGATTCATCATTTCTAGAAAGGAACCTAACTATAGACTATGATGTTAGAACATTACTATTAGAACGAAACTAGTACAAGTCGCATAAGTAAGTCTACGCTCTTTTTTTCGTTCAAAGTATTGAATGTTCTCATTGGTAAATCATTAGGAAAACGAGTGGTGAAAAGGCGATTGAAGTCGCAGCAGAACGTCAACTGAATAGTGATTCCTAATGAATTAAACGGTAGTTGTAAAAATGATAACAAAACCAACTGAGAACAATAACCATGTTTCTTCAGTCTATGATGAATGTTCTACATGTACATACTTGGATACTTGGATGGCCCATCATTACTTGTTGTGTGGGCCTCGGCATAATCTCCGTTTTTGCGGAGTTTTGCAAGTTCAGCCATTGTGTTTCCCTGGAATCCCAAGGTCACAGACAAAACCTGTGCCAGGTCCTCACCACCACAGGCCGTCGCCGCCCTTGTGGATCAGAGGGGAATTTTCCACCTTTGCGACTAGCTTGATACCAGGACGGTGGTAGATACTGGTGTTGGTTTACTCTTAGCTGGACTTCCTGATGTAAGCGTCGAACTCCCTCTCAGTTTGGGAGGACGAGCCGGGGAGACGAATCCCCCCGATGTATGTCGCAAACCCAACACCCAGGAACACCTAACCACGATGAGGCGGTAAACCGTTGTGACGTATGTGTAAACTAACTTTGTGATTTTTAGAATGGGATCTGCACGAAATGAACAGTGTTTGATTGACGTCATTTCAAATTCACGATCATTTTATAGATGATAATATCATCTATACGTTTCTTGTATTCAACGATTAGAATGATTCGATGTCTTCATTAGAATAAGAAAGGTAAGTGATGAAAGAATTTCAAGTCGAGCACCCAACATGTACAAAAAAGGCTACTACTTGCAGATGCCAATAATTTAGACTCCTTTAGTTCTTCGTTATCGACTACCCAACTGGAAAATTCGTCTCCAAACAGTAGATAAAGAAAACACAAAATCAAGGACAACCGAAATTTCCTAGAAAATGGATCTACAGCTTTCAAATAGTTACGGGAAGTGGCCTTAAGCATCTTAGCTGGTCAACAGATAGCACTATTACACTTTGGCAACTACAATAATCCTTTTCGAAAACAACAAGAAAAACTAACCCATAGGATCGGAGTCTGTCGCTTCTTGACTGGCTTGTTCGGTAGGAGAAGACGTGTCTGAATGGTCTACAGAGTACTCCGATAGAGCATCTCCCTTGGCATCGAACAGTATCCGTGCGATTCCGCTACTAATATGAGCCTAAAAGGAAGGACTAAGAAAGGTGGCTATGATGTCATTCGATCATACATTCTAGAGCTCGAAACTCTATAACATTTAGAACGGACACGTCACCCTTCATTTAAGCATCGCATAAGGACTGAAAAAAATCTGAATGACCCATTAAATTTTGACATCTTTTCCTACTATGTAGCGCTTTGGGGGGCAAGTGTAATGCAGTGGACGGAGGCGCTCTGTAATACATGGGATCAATCCCCGCGGCACAAGCCCACCAAGCCCTCCATCCCTCCGGGGGTCGGCAAATCGGTACCAGACCTTTCTGGGAGGATAGCAGTACTGGCTCGATACATCGGTAGGCCACCGCGAGTCATTGCAAAGGCCAGATATGCATTCAATCACCTCCCGACGATGCTTAATGAAGTCGAAGCATGGCGCATTCCTCAGAGATTGATCAACGCCGAGCTCTACCATTTTATCCTTTATGTAGCGCTTTTAAGAACTTTCTAGAACATTGTGCTATACGATACTATGAGAAAGGCCATTCATAACTACCTAAATATGAAGCACTTTTTTCCCCCAAGACGTCTTGCACACAGTTTTAAAAATGTTTAGCATCAACTGTTATATTTGAATCAATCAATAAGATATTAGTAGCTCAACACCACAGAGAACGACAATGACTCAAGACATTAGAAGCAAACTGATTCGAGAGAAATTATGGTCCTCGATATAATACTTCGAATCGTATTGATAAGTTCTCTACACTTCGAAGCCTACTGTACCTATAGAAAAATACATGGCTAACTCTAAATATGTAGCTATAACCTCAAAGTAACCCTAACGTGACTCTAAAAGACATATGGCTAACCGATTTGATATCGTTCTGATGTGGAGGTCGTTCATGACAAGTCGTTTCCACGTCCGCGACCGTAGAACACAGCTGCTCCAGAACTGTCCGATTCTTTACATTTTCTTCCAGTGCTTCTCCTAAACCATAGAGGTTAGCAAACTGTGGCTATGACTAGTAGGGTTAACCATAGAAGTCAGCAAACCTTCAGTAATGCTCTTCCTAACGTCTTTGTCTGATATCACCATCAAGTTCATATCGCAGGCGTCATGGGCGACGGTAACTTGTGAGCTCATGATGTATGCCTAAGATAAACTATTCTAAACCCAATGATTTAAGATCAGAACAAGAACGAAAGTATAAAGTCGTAACACGGTTCGAAACCAAAGTCACGAACCAACGGTAGATTCGCATAGTGTTGGTTATCCTCTTTAAGATACCAAACCTAATCAAATCTCATTAGTGCTAACATAAGAAGTCCAAGGGCAGAGTACTGGTCATTGTAAACCTCTTTACATTACAGATGCTAAAAGACGTTATGCTATGATATCCGAATTCCAGAGAAGTCGCTCTGCGTGAAAAACATAACGGATACTCCATCTATGACCTCAGAAATATTCTTCATCAGAGGTCAGAAGTAAAGGTTCTCCCACTTATGATGTTGTGGGTTGGATAAGCGATGGAAACCAATGGAACAAGAAAGTATAAGCCAGAAGTGAAAAATGTGGTAATTCAACATCCTTAGATACTTCAGTACTCCACAAGATGGTGATCCTGTTGAATGGTATTGAATACATTGCCATCCAGAAGTGAACGCAAATCTTACGCCACGCAAGACAATACCCAGAAGCGATTTTTCGCAATTGAGAAAAGTCCAGAGGTACTCCTACAAAACAGAAGAAAGTCTAGAGTCAGGGAGACTCGCGAGACCATAAAAACAACCGGAGTGGAGTCTAGATGGAGGCCCATACCAAAGGATAAGCATCTGAGTCATACTTCATGACTACGCTGAGGACCACCATCGGCGAAGGATGTTCCTCCAGCTGCTATCGGACATACTACACCAGCAATCAGAAGCGAAACTGCTGCAGACAAGATAACTCGACGAGGAAGTTCCGACCTAAAACGTTAACCCTAGGCACAAAAGTGTGGAAAACTGTGGTTATCGCAGCGGTACCGGTAGTCTAATAGTTAGATGGAGAGGCTTCCTGTCTGCACCGCGGCACCGAAACATCCTTTATGAGATCTCAGTCATAAAGACTTCGTTTACGATATGAAGACCCTCTTGATAGCCTAATTATAGCTACGTCGTCTCACGAGTAAAGGTGTGGGCAAAATCTTATCATGAAATTGAAGAAGCTGAGATAACCCATCCAAAATGTTCCAGATCACTCCAGATAAAGGCGTATAGCGTACGGAGTAACCTAAGGAGACCATTAGAGAGGTTGCGGTGACGTCGAAGCTCCAGCAACGTCCTCTTGTCGGAATGTCAACAAAGCACGTGCTCTCCACCGAACTTTGGCATTTGTTCTTCGGAAGAAACTTACTCCACATCGACCCTGTGAGCTCTAAGGGGCCACATCATCAATTGATGACCATGGATTCGCTCCAAGACTTGAGAAGAACTTGCTGGAATTCGGTGTAGAGGAGTGGAAGGTGGTGGGTAGAGCGGCGGCGGCGGTTATCGCGGGGCCGCCGGAAAATCAATACCAGAGAAGCACCGCCCCCGAGGGACACCACCACTCCACCGGCACCGTTACCGCCAACGGACCACCGCCATTAGGGTCAACGGCATAGCTGACCTGGGTTTTATGTTTGACTAAAGCTCTTCGAGCTGGCCACGAAACTGAAAGAAGACCTAGTTAGCAAGTAGTGTTCTAGTGTCTGAACCACATCTCTGCTATGTGGCAGCGACATCCACGAGCTGCATCGAAAACAAAATTAGCCTAGGTAGCGTGTAGGTCGTCCACAGGTGCGCGTGTCCACAAACATCTATTTCTGGGCAGTAACTATGTTACAACCGAAATTATTAAGTATTAAGTGGAAACCAGTTAGTCCCGTGAACGAACTGATGCGAATTGAGACGAAGCACATGCTATACCACAATCCAAGGAGATCACCCACAAACGACTGAACTGGGAGGAGCAGTAAATTTTCGACGAATTCGAGTCTAACGAGTGCAACTTGATGCATTGTGATCGTTGTTGACCGGCTGTTCCTAGATATTCACAAAACTGCAGTTTTCGAGCGAACTGCACACATTAACGACCAATCCAGAGCAGCAAGGTTATGATCCATAAGGAACTGGCCATCGTTTGGAGATCACACCGTCCACTGATGACTGCATCCGGCTGAATTCGGAAGTTTTCTGAGCAATTCTAGCATACTATATTTCCAACATATTTCTCCACTGCTCCTTAGAATCTGCTCAACGCTATCAGTAAGGTCTAGGAATTCAGATCTGAGTTTGATGAGGAAAATGGCTGGATAGGCTGAATGGACTGAGTTGTTCGCACAAAGAATCGCTAGCAATATTTCTGTTTTGTATTGGCGTCCTGAATAATGAACACTGTGCTGTAAGTTGAAAGAACGAATGGACTCTCTCTTTCGAACGAGATTTATTAAGATACTAGCTATAGGTGGAGAAGGTAAAGTTCATTGCATTTACTGAACATTGTAGAGAAAATGTGTATGAATTGTATATTGGTCATTTCGTCCAAACAACGGAAGAACAAGTATTTTGTTCACTGCTAGTATATTATTGCATACTTTCGTAGACCGACTTTTCCAACTTCCGAAACGAAGACATCTTTTGCTAGAATTCTTCGATCCATAGATTCCTCGATATGATGTTTGCCACCTTCAACACCTCTCATTCAGTAGTGCGGGACGTTCATTTTAATAGCTAAAAAAGCAAGAATGCAGAATAATGGGAGGAGAATCCGTCTCAGTTTTCCTCTCTGGTCCGTCATTATATTCTATTTGTACGTCCGTATTCAGTTTATCCTCCTTTTTTTTGTATTCTTCGGTCTGTCTAATACTACGCCATGTGTCTTCCTGTTGGCAGATTCTAGAGTTTATTCGCTTATTTCGACATCTCTGTGAAGTTCGCTTTCATCTATTTGTCCAGAAAAAATTAGAAATCATATCTGCTCTAGATTTTTATGCTAGATTGTTTTCTAAAGTAAATTCCGCTTCAAAGTTTCCAGTTATCGTCTCAATGGATCTGGTTCAACACTCTCCCACCTGTTCTGGATTATTTTCGTGTATTGATATTTCTAAAAATTAAATCTGAAGTCGACTGACTTTAAAGGAATTCCACCGGCTTTTGGTCACATGGTGGTTGTAGGTGAAGAGTAGAATACTTCGAGAGGTTTCCTTTTGGGGTTTCTTCGCAAACTTGTGCCTAATTTGTTCTAATCAGTTTTCAGTAGCATAAATCAGTACATAAAAGTTTTCATGTCAAATAGAACCGACGTGTTGTTGCTGTTAGAACCAGTTGCTTGAACAGTACGATATGAACAGACATACGAGACGGTAGCGATTCTCATAGGTACGGATTAAATTAGTACGTGATCTTGAGGCTCGCACCGCCTCCGCGTTACTCTATGAACTCCTAGGTTTTTCAGGGAAGAAAAAACTCAAAAACCTCAAATAAGTCTAGGAACATTCTTAATTCGAAGCCACCAAGCGATTATAGATCAGATCTGTGTGAGGGAATTCCGGTTTTGCTTTGTTGACGGCCTCTTCACGGGTTCGAGATAATTCGTTAAAGTCATCGGTGAATGAAGGGTCATCTGAAATCGAAATCCTTAAAACTAACACCATGGTGATTCTGGTAAGTGCTTACAAATATTCTGCACTGGTAAATTAATGTTTCCTGGCGACGAAGTTCACTTTTATAGAGTGGTTTAGGAGACCCTGATATGTCCTGACATCATTGGTACTCGATCCATCAATGTTAGCGACATGAATAAACCATTTTCTTGTTGTTGTTTTTTCCTCCGATTGATCTCCACTGTCCTCTCCTGTTTGCATTCCCTGCCTTCCTTTCTTTTCTCTTCTCTTTTTTATTGTCTTGTTAGTTGCGAATTTACTGACTTACTCGCCTTTACAATTGATTTTTTTTGTCCTTTAATATCCACTGACAACTTGTCCTTGGCTTCTGATTCTACCAAATGGCTGGTTTTGCTCTGATGTCTAGTTCATTAGAGCTTAAACGACAAATCTTGTAAACCGTTAGTAGTCTAGGAATCCTCTAGGATGTGCATTCGACTCCAGTAAGCATAATAGAGGTGATCAACTTATAGAGTTTCTTGTAGTGGTCTATGATTTATCAAGTCATTGTTTTTGTCCTCTCAGAGAAGTCAGGTGCCAGTTTGTCGAGCCCGAAGGGATTGAGGTTTAGTTAGCCGAGGGCGTCAGCTTATACCGTAATTCTGTTGTCTTAATCTCTTTTGGAACCGATCAGCTTCAGAGCGTACACCACACTGTTGCCTAATGAAACAATGTTCAACTATTGAGGTGTGGTGTGTTTTTGTAAAGATCCCAACTACCGCGCCTATAAAAAGTGTAAACATTTTCGATAGACCACATGAGTGCACCAACCAAAATCAATATCTTTTTCAGAGTGTTGATCTTATACGAGGTTGATACAAATTTTTATTCAGCCAACGTTTCGACGTCTTCTTCTTCTTCTTCAGAGCCGGATTGATTGGAGTCTATTGTCCACAGATGTTTGCCTTTTCGGCTTTTTCGTGGCTTGTCGGCTTGTTCTGGCTATTCGTAGTCTTATCCGGTCGTACGTTACTCGAAAAAAAATCCAAACAACCTTCTGTAGGCTGAACGGTTTGAAAGGGTGTTGATTATTCATGCTAAGACTAAACGATGGTCGGCTTTGAAAAGCATCGAGCATAATTTTTTTTTAGACAAAATGACGTACTTAGTTGATCACAGTGTTCCACTTAATCCAGTTCGATGATGCGAAAGCTTTTTCGGGTCTCGTGAGAACGGACTGCTCTAGTATTTGGAAAACCTACACCAAAACTGGATTCGACACGGTTACGGTTATATCAAATTAACTCAGCAGGATGGGCGCGTGTGGCGCAATGGTTGGAGGAGACACATGGAATCGATCCCCCCGCCAAGTCCTCCATCCCTCCATCCCTCCGGGGTCGGAAAATTGCTACCGGACTTGGTAGGACAGCAGCACTGGCTCTATACATCAGTAGATCACCGCGAATCTCTCTAAAATGTAAAGGCCAGATATGCCTTCAATCACCTCCAAACGATGCTCAATGAAGTCGAATGCATGGCGCATCCCTCAGCGATTGATCAACGCCGAGAGCTTTATCGTTTTTTTCATTTTAACTCAGCAGGAGTATTTCTGAAAAATAGTTGCTCCCTCGAATAACTAAGAGTTACTAGTAGCGACTAGAACATATCTATTCATGGAAAGAAATTGTTTTAATGACTGAAACTAACATTGATTGAGTGATCCATATGAATGCTAGCTGTCTTACACTTTTAAGCGGGATTGCTTTGAGCTGGAAAATAACAGTTTTTTCCTGTGTTTTCCACATTTCTGATCTGCTTAGTTCATATTTTCCAGTAAAGTTCAATAGTGTCTATAAGGTTTTTTGAGATTGACCTAAGAATGATCAACTATCCCACCTGGATTAGCGGCTTGAGCACAATATTCTCTACTGAAGGCTACAGGTGATCATTGACTACGGAATGATGCTTAGTCGCTTATCACCTGTCACTACTAACCTCGTTAATCAAATGACTCAAGCAACAATCAGCGGAATCTCTTACCATGATTTAAATTTCTCCAGTGGACTTCACTCCATTGAGAAACACAAACAGCAAAGCGGTTATGGTATGAAGCCTTTTATTTTTACTGTTCTGTGACAGGAGGATAGCTCACTAACTTCTGTCGTAGGTCTTGATGTATTGGTGGAAGACCTGCTGAGCCCTCCTGGAACAGAAGCTGGTGAGGCTCACATAGTGGATGCAAATTCGAGCTTTTTCTAATCTATTACTCATGATCGTTTTTGATCCAAATTCAACGCCTTTCCTTTTATTTGCAGTCGCGTTACAGTGCCTCGTACTACTGCCTCGAGATCCTTCACATTCAGGAATCTATGGAATAGTGATATATATGGCAATGATAATGCTAATAATAATCATGGTGCTAATGATAACACTCACCTGTATCAGCTGCTCTCTCGTCGATCATCGGGTGTGCGGATGCTAATAAATCTGATATTTCTTCCTGTAGCGTGCAAGAGTAGCACCACAAGTTCTGCTTGCTCTAGGAACTCATTGAATGCCATGTCTTTTTTTCTAGGGTTCTCGTGAAGAACTCTGACTATCGGGCCGGTGGTCTTCCTGCATTTCGTTTGAAATTCGGAGGAATCCAGTCGCTAACGGCTTTTGTCCATCGATTGTTCTTCAGACGCACGACGTGTCGGTGAACCCTATTTTCGACAATTTCGCGACTAATGCCGACTTCACTAATATTACTATTAATATTACTATTAATGGAGCGCATGTAGAGCAGTATTTAGAGGCGTTCTGCAGGACATACGCTATGTTGGGATCGATCTCGCTCCCCGGCCCACTCAAACACCCTCCATGATCGACAAATTGCTATCACACTAGACGGAGAGAATAAAAAGATTGACTTGACACTTCGGTAGATCACTGAAAGTCATCGTATAGGCCGAATATACATTTAATCACATATACTATGTTTAGTTCAGTCGGATACCCGGCGTATCCCCTAGCCAATGGTCAGCGTTTAAAGTTTTACCCACTTATTGTTCAATAATAATAATGACAATATTCAATAATGTTCAACATAATTGAGCTGACACGAGATTGGTATAAAAAGGGCTTGTTATGATAACATATTGGTGCCTTTCTCTTCTTCAGAGCCGCGTCGATCCAAGTCGATGGTACCAAGTGGTTTTGGCTATGTGGGTGTTCGTAGTCGCATCGAATCAAATCAGGCAGAGGGAGCACCGCTCGAATGGGGAACTTCGCTCGGCGGTGTCCGCTTACACAGTCCAGTTTCCATTCAACTATAATCTTGCTAATTATGCAAGATTAGTTTCCTGGAATTAAAAGATAGCCGTACCAGGGTGTTCTAAGTCCGTCACCATGAATGAGCGCCGACTTTTGTGGATCAGAGTGGGGTTTGCAGCCTTGCAACTGACTTTTTTGTGTAAGACTGGTAGTTTCTGGCATTTTTTCATCCTCAATTATGTCCTCTACTGGAAGCGCTGGATTGATTTTCAGCTTCAGTAAACTTGACTTTTGGTGAGCCCCCTGCTGATCATAAAAGTCTATACCACGGAAAATTTTTTCCGCCATGAGGCGACAAACATTCAGAGTCATGTTATGACTCATTTTTTACTGTCGTGGGTCAACAACCGATTGGAATGTGCCAGTATTCAATTCCTTCCAGAATAGTCAGAGGATCATGTGAATATTAGTGTCGGGACGAATCTTCCGTACATCGATCAACCGTGGTGGTCCACATCATCTATGCCAAAGGAATAGCCGTTGGCAATGTAGGTACCAAGTAATTAGTGTGACCTACCGGACTAACAATTGTCCTATCTTTTTAACGACCTCAGTAAAACATAAATAATTCGCATTACAGAAGTGCTTCCAATAAACGTGTATTGATTAGGTGATAACAAGTGGCAATAGTAGTGTAAAGTTTTTCCAACCGTCCGTTTAACTTCGATTCTTCTACACCTAACGAGAAACCACTACCCATTATGTACATTCCTCTTGTCCGATCTGTTGTTTAAATTGTCAGGATGAAGTCACATATATGTCATAGATGTGTCGGCTTTTCTGCCGGACTGCAGCATTTCACTACATTTTCAGTGATGGCGTTCTTCACATCATAAGAGGTGTTTGAAAGAAAATCATCTCTTGCTTTATTCCTACCATTCTGGGTATTAAGCGCTATTACAACATACTTGTGTGAACAAAACGTAAAGCGTTTAGTGTTGATAAATTCGTTAAGAATACACAATGCCCTCAGCCCCATTTGTAGCATATTAGAGGTAGTTGAAAGCAGGTTTTGCCTATATTATGACTCGTTTCAACACACATGTATCAGGTCTGTGTGTTTATCCTCCTAGATAAGTCTGCTAGTCTGCAGTTTGCCGAACTCGGAGAGCTGGAATGTCTAATTAGCCCTGGTGCGTGATCGAACCAAAGAACACGTGTCATTTGCGGGATATCTCTCCCAATATGTATGCTACACAAACCCAGTACGTCAAAATATACTGCAAAAATTGTTGTGGGTTCCACAACGATTCATCAGCTCCTTTCACTCAAGGATTTGCTGTGGTTGGGAAAACGGAATGTGGCATGGGCAGAGATGTCTTTTCGCGAACTGTTCCAACGTCGATTTTGACTTCGAGTGTAGGTGACCTCGCCAGATGGTAACTGACCACTGTACAGCAACAAGCGAGCCCTGCATTACCTCACCCTGTCCATAGCCGAACATCCAACCGATAATTCGTGACAAAGTGGGAACAAATGTTTATAGCACCCATGCGAGGAAAGCTAACCGTCAGCAGAATTCATTCAGTAAGAGAGTTGTTCGTCCAGTGCATTGATCAGTGCATGAATGGTCCACTGACCAATTTGAGACCAATGAACGATATACGCAAGGAATTTCTCGCTCTGTTACCATGCTATGACTCAACAGTCATAAAGATTCGCGGTTCGCCATCATGGAAATTACACAAACCTCTTCGCATGCCTCATAATATTTTCTACAGAGATAGTTTAAATGGAGAATTCTTTTCCATGAATCGTGTCTTATCGTAGATCAAGCAGTTCCAGTGCTCATTGCTAACTATGGAGGATATATAGTATCAAATAGAGATTAAGATTACCTGTATCACAGGTCGCCCTTTCATAGCTGGTGCCAATAAGCTTTCCATTCCTTCCTGTCGTATGCAAGAGTAGCCCACTTGGTTCTGCTTGCTCAAGGAACTCCTTGGGCGTCATATCTTCTTTCAAAGGTTTTCGTGAAGAACTCTTACCGCTAGGTTGGTGCTTTTCCTGCTGTGCGTCTGACATCTTGAGGAATGCAGTTACTAACGGCTTCTACGGCCTCTGTCCATCGATTGTACTTCGGACGCATCACGCGTACTGCCCACCTTATCTTCGCGAATTTGACGTATAGAATGACATCGTTGATTTTTGATCGTTGTCCTGGAGGAGCTTCAGATCACCTTTCTCATTTGCTTCTTGCGAGATACTCCTAGCATCGTCTTTTCGACTCCTCGTTCTATAATGCTAAGTGGTCTTTCACCCAACTTACGTAGCGATCAGGTCTCTTATGGATGCGTTAACGCAGGAAAAATAGTGGGGTCGAAAATGTGGGCACACAGTCGTGCGTTCGTTTTTCTCCTCACTACATCCTCGATGCTCTTGAAAGCTCTCCAGGCCCATCGTTTCCTCCTGCTCAACTTTGGAGGTAAGTTGTTCATCATGTTGACTTTCCGACCAAGATATGTGTAGTTGGAACACTCCAAGATATTGGTTCCGTTGAGCGTAAGTGAGACGTACACAACCAATTCGTTCTTTATAAACATCGTTTTTCAGATTTGATCGGAGAGCACAGTCTTTCCACAAGCTTTCTCAAGCTTGGCTAGCATTCGTTCCTCCTGGCCAATGCCTGATGTTATAAGAACGATGTCATTAGCAAAGTGAAAGTGGTGGAATTGCCGACCATCGATTTTCACTCGCATGTTGTCCCACTCCCGTCTTCCCATGACGATCTCGAGAGTGGCGGTAAATAACTTTGGCGAGGTGTAATCGCCTTGCCTAACTCCTCTTTTTACGTCGGTGTTAATATCATTATAGAGTGGTTATATTTTGCCTATGAAGCTTTTATATAGCTCGCAACGAATCTTCGTATAATGGATAACTATGCCCTGCCTATCCAGGACTTCTGTGACTGATTCTCTGTTCCGTGTTTGTTCCATCTGAGACGAAGGGGTTCCCTAATTTAATGAGAGTGAGACGGAAAGCTCTCTTATACTCTAGCTATACTTCTAGTACTGTAACCGTGTGGATGTGGTCAGTCACACTGAATCCTTTTCAAAACTCTGCTTGCTCATATGGCTATCCTTCGTACAGTGTCCTCTCGATCCTGTTTATGAGTCGAGTAAAAAGTTTGTGGACGACAGACAGTACCCAGATTGGACATTAGCTGCCGATATCGTTGTAGTCACATTCCCTGAACAGTAAAACGATTTTGCTGGTTTCCCACTGAATTGAATCTTTGCATGCTGATGGGTAACCTGCAAAGAGGCGAGCCAGTGTGATGATGAGGACTGGCGGGGGGTTATTCAGGTGTTCAAGTCTTGTTCTCTCCCGAACTGGTGTTGTTTGATTTCTTACTGACGAAATAGCATGTCGGACATCGGAAGGGAGAACCCTTGCTGTTACAAATCCATCCTTCTTTATTTCATATGAAGGAAGATGAACGTGGTTACTGAAGATATCCGAATAGTAATCGTGAAGGATTTTCTCCATTGCTTTTCTAGAAGCTATAACTGCTCCCTCTGGACGTCGGAATGCGATCATCTTGTCCTTTTAATTGGTCTTGTAGTAATGTAAAGATATTTTACAGAAAGCGTACGTGTACGATCTTTGTATATTCCATAGAACCTGAAATGGTGGTCAGTGATGAGAGATTCAGCTATTCATATTCATTTCTCGCCAAAGGATGACACATATGGAAGATTCAAATGCGAATTGTGAACTTTTCTGTGAGGCTTAGAATCACTGTCATCTATTAAATCTGGCTGCATATCATTTTCTCGAGCTATTATCACTGTCCTCTATCCCACGGAGGGGTGTACTTCTCGCTACCGACTTTACGAACTTCAACATCCTACATAAGAAACCTCTGCCTCTTGAAGTAACCTAGTCGTAAAGTGGCGAACCTCACACCACTCCCCGAAGCCCATTGGGTGCTCTTTGATAACGAATTCGAACGTCGTAAAACGGCCATCTTGAGACTCAAAGGAAAAACTCGCTCCACTTACAATAAACCAGCCTTAGTACCCCCCGCACAGTGGCGTCTTCCGTCTGCAACGTCTGTCATCCTGTCAGACAACCGTGAGGGGCGATAAAATCTTGACTAGTGATGGATGTTCATTGGTATCGGATCAAAACAACATGTACCACACTCTTGGGGACTATTTCTTATTAAGCACTTAGTAAAATAGAAAACTATTCTCACGTGCTAGTTTTTACAGTCTCCTATGAGCACCTGATCATATAAAATTTTAAATGATATGATTGCCCAGAATCATAAGACCAACATGTTTCGACTACATGATCGGACCCATAGTAGTGAAGAGGAAGTCTAGTCACGAAAATCGCTGGCGTAGGCCTCGTTGAACGCCCACCTATTGCCCATCCTTTTAAGTCAAACCAGACTCCCTCACCTTGCTCGCCGCACCAAACTTCGTCGTCAAACGATGTATGTTTTCCATAAAAATTTCGACACGAAGAAAAAATTGCGCAGCTGGACCTGCAATTTGCCAAATGCCACAATTAAAAGTGATACAATTAATCCGGAAATCAATGGCATATGTAGCACCTTAGTGCCATTTTTTCTGTTCTGAATTCGATTACTGCTTCCATGAGAAGACTCATCTAAGGAACAGACTGAAAAAATCAGTTGCCGTAAGAAAAGAAGGAAACGATGCTTAATGCATGGCGAGAACGAGAGCTGTTATGAAGCCTTGGTTCTGATGATCCTTCAGCGCCTTTGCCCTCTTCAGAGCTGAGATGAGCCTAGTCGATTGTCCACAGTTGTTCGTCCTTGCAATGTAGGTCTTCGTAGTCGCACCGAATGAAGAAGGCCAAGACACCAGAACGTTAGCTGAATAAAAGATTTTATGACTATCTTATCTTAACAGTAACCTTGTCAATAACCTTAGCTACAATCTTACAACCTTAACAATCTAATAAAGTCCATGTAAAGATTAAATGATGGTCGATTTTGAAAATTATCAGAAAAGACGGAGGAATCTCAAAAAAAGTTCCAGTCTACAGAAATGTCGTTGGGACTTAGGCAAATACAATGGAGCACTATCAGTTTTGTTGCACAAAGATTGATCTATAACCACATCAAGCTTTAGGGAAATAAAGACGAAGAATTTCTACAGTTGCCTTTTCCGCCTACATCCCCGTTTGAGGCCCCGGAGTACTGTATAAGGGAAAACTACCAAGGATTCTCGTCTCTGATAACCGAGTTACGAAAAAAGAAAATGAAGAATGTTTTCTCTTGAGCTAGAAGCTAGCAAAACTTGTGATACAACGGGTATCCAAAAGGAAAGGTTTCTCAGAAGTGGAGGTTCTCCAGAACGGTCATCCAACTAAAGAACAGCGACCGAAGGAATATTCGTAAATAGCGTTCAAGTTCCTTGCTGAGTTTGCTCATTGAGCTCATCACAGAGATTGTCCTATCGCGTAGTTCACTTGGTATTCGAAAAGGCGTTAGATGGCATCGAGCACAGGAGCATCCTGTGCGGCATTCGACTGTGTTAATGAAATCTCCGCCAAACTGACATATCAAAAATTATCCCCTCAACTATTTAACAGGAGATCTGTACTAGTTCTTTGCTGCTCATTACTCATATTTAAAAAGTAATGCATTTTTACCAATTTTTTTTTAGCAAGGACAATAATTTCTCGAAAGATAGTTGACACACACACGCACGCACGCACATACACAAAGGCATACACATATACACACACACACACACACAACATCAATGCAAATCGTGTAGTTCATATCTCTGGTGAACATTCCATTCTCCTAGTTATCAAAAGCGGAACTACTCTTAGCATCACCCATTCGACTGTTCGTTCTATAATGCCAAGTGCTCTTTCATCCTGCTTACTTAAGGACCAGGTTTCCCACGTATACATTAAGGCAGGAAGCCGTGGAATCGAAAAGGGCCGCCCGGAGTAGAGAGTTTTTGCACTATTCACTACATCCTGGATGCCCTTGAGAGCTTCCCATACCGCTCGCCTCCTCCTGCTTAACTATGGAGTGTAGTTCGCATGTTGACATCCCGACCTAGATGGACGTAACTGGAGCATTCGGAGATATTCACTCCGTTGAGCGGGAATGGGGGCATACGAAACCAATCGGTTCCTCACGAACATCGTTTTTTTCTTTTTGAGACTTAGAAGACGGTCAACATTTCTTCCACCTGGTCAATATTTGGTGTTATGTAATAAAGGCGATGTTATGAGCAAAGTAAAAAATGCTGTAATTGCCCACCATCGATTTTTTACTCCCATGTCGTTCTATTCCAGTGTCGGCATGGCGTTCTCGAGGATGGTGGTAAATCACTTTAGCGAGGTTATATCGTCTTGCCTAACCTTTCTTTTACATTGATATTAATATCTTCATAGAGTGGTGGTACATTGCTTGTGAAACTTTAATATAGCTCGTAAAGAATCTTCGTATACTGAGTAGCGACTCCCTGGCTTTCCAGAGCTTCCATGACTGCCTCTATCTCAGCTGAGTTAAAAGCTTTCTTTAAATCGACGAAATTGAGAAAGAGCGGGCTAACATTTGAAGAGTCGGGCCATTGTGTTTGTGAGTAATTACGGAAAGTTGATCAGGTGTGTGTTCAACTCTTATCTTGTCCCGACCAGGTGTTGCCCGCTTTTCCATCTACAATGTAGCATGCTGGGTTTTGGAAAGGGAAGCTTGTGGGAAGATATATCCATTCTTCTTTATTTTATATGAGGGAAGAAGAAAGTGGCTATGTAAGAGGTCCGAATAGTAGTCGTGGATGGCTTTCTCCATTGTCTTTCTGGAATCTGCAACTGTTTCTTCACGGCGTCGGGGTGCAATAACCTTGCTCTTGTAATTGGCGATGTTGCAATGCGGAAAGAGAACAATCCTATGAATAACAATTGTAGGACAAATTGGAGTAGAAAATTAGCCGGCGCTTCCAGAGATCGTTTAAATAAGCCATCGGAAGTATTCGTCTAGTGCTGTAAGACATCATTTGTCTGCCAGTGCTTACTATTTCTCAGCTTTTTTTGAAGTAAGTGTGTTATATCTTTCTGAACTCTGTGGTTCCTAAGGTCAAAGTATTAAATCACAATCGTTCGCTGTTTTGCTTGATGAGCAAAGACAAGGTTGTTCTTATTGCACTTTTCCACTTACAAGAGCTGACATTTGTGAAATTTCACCTTCTTTAGAGCCTGGGAGGCTCAAAGTGGCATGCAATCTACTTAACCAAGCAGTTTCGAAACCACTGCAGATAAAAATTTAATACATAAATTTTCGTTCCATAATAAACGGCTTCTTCTAAACAATCACCGTTTTGTTTTTGTTACTTGGTAGAGACCAGCCGCTCAGAGTCCATGGATAAGAAATGTGCCTGGCTCAGGTCAGAGAATCACCCTGAGGGAAGGCGCAAGGTTACGCGTGATCACAAGGCCGCTCCGTGCCGCTTGTTTTTGTGTTCTTGGGATTTATTCAGAGTGATTCGACAGAGCTGCGCGCTGAAGCTTTCGATTTCTGTATGAGATGATAACTCGTCCCTCAAAATCTTCCCCATTATGTATTTCCTATGCGACCCTACTGGAGTATTTTTATTAAACTATTAACTTATTGACTAGGTGTTCTTTTATACGAGCGCAGAGCGATCTACCCATTTATCCAACGTATTGTTCCCACCACACGCTTTACAAGGGGTCGGAAAAACCGTACCCAAACACATGCAATCACCGTCTCTACCATTAGGTGGCAATTTTACGTTGTGCATTGACGGTCATATAGGCGGTTACCAACTATAACTGGCGCCTGAGTGTCCGATCGTGTTTCAATCATTGTCACAGCAATCTCTAGATTGGCCCTACTTAAGCAAGCTTTTATAGTTCGACCTCATCCGTTGAAAATGTAGGGCGGGATAAACTGGACCTTGCTCTCACTGGACATATTCTATGGGGGCGTAGTTCCTCCACCAGACCTATCCCGAGGAGCTCTCACTTTGCGGCCACTGACAACGTCTATTTGCTGTATCAAATTGAGGGATTCTTCTTCGTGCTCTTTCGCTGTGCACACACTGGCGGCTGTTCGAAACATGTTTTTTCACAAGCGCCCTTTTTTTTCTGCGAGGGGTCATAGGGAGGTAATGAACCAGTGCGTTTTTTATTGATTGGCTTTCGGTGCCATTTGGTGATGTAGCCGTTTTCGGAAAGGTTAATTTGAATGTTAAGAAATGGAAGCCAGTTTTCCTTCAGTCTCCCTCGGGTGAATGTTATGTACTTTGACTGTTTATTCTATAACTCAAAACACTTGTTCATTTCCTCTTCTATGAAGCAAATGACAAAACTATCATCCCTATACCTACAGTAAAGTAATGGCTGGAGATCGATTGCTGGTGCTTCCACTGTACACATAAAGGCAATGGCGGAGTTGGTTCCTGTCGTTGTCCGATTGCCAAATGTCTAATTTGCTCGTAATATTTTTCCAGGCAATATGAAGATTGAGCGGTTTACCCACTCCATTAGGTGGAGTATAAGGTGCAGAATCGAGAAGCCGTACATGTTCATTACACCCTTGTGCTACATAAGGAGCTGGAGGATGGATTGGATGGCGGAGTCCTTCGATAAAAGGATAAAGTATAAAGCTCTTGGCGTTGATCAATCCCTGAGGGATGCCCCCATGCATTCGACTTCATTAAGCATCCTTTGGATGTGATTGAATGCATATCTGGCCTTCACAGTGACTCGCGGTAGCCTGCCGATGTATCGAGCCAGTGCTGCTATCCTCCCAGACAAGTCTGGTACCACTTTGCCGACCCCGGAGAGATGGAAGGCTTGGTGGGCCATGGGGGCAGGGATCGATTCGGCGTGTGTGTCGCAGTGGCGCCTCCAACCATGGCGGTAATGTGGAAAGACTCCATCACATACGCGCTATTAGGACACGTGTTGCCCAGACCATCCAGGAATGTTTGGGTATTCGTGAGATGGGCTAGTATGCGCTTGAGCATTTGGATGAGAATTAGGTTTCTCAACCAAGCTCTCCGATCTTCGAGATTCTATCAGGGTGTCCGACCACAACTAATGATGGGTGTAACCTTGAAGGCTAAGGGCTCGGTAGATGCCAGATCATCAGTGGATACTAACATATGGGTTTGGATACGTAGAAATAAGATCGAGCACGTTAGTAATTCTATTTTAACTTTCGAAACAACTGGTGATTTTGAACTTGGCGCTCATTTTACTTTCACATCGACCTTAGTTTGACTTTTGCTACCTTCGTAAACGGTGCTTGTTTGTTTTGTTGAAGCTGGTGTCCACGATTTGTTTATCAGATCTTCGAATTTTCCTCTTAAGGGTACCTTAGCATTCGACCTAATCGAATTGCAAATCAACATTGACCCACCCCTTCATCTCCAAAACTGATCCTCAAATACTGAGCAAATAGGATTCCTTTGACTTGCACTTCTTCATTTGAGCATACACGTTATCCTGCTTGCATCGAGGAGAACCATGGAGTAATCGCAGGTCGATGTTTATCCTTACTCGGTACTGGGTGGTTGTCCTACAGTAGATCTAATAATTCGCGTACTGATTTTCGTTTGGCGAAATTCGTCACGACTCAGTGTTTTAAACACTGGCGGATAAAGAATCGTTGGCTTGGCTAAGACAATCTTCTGCCTTAATGACCGGACTTCTTCTACAAGTTGAAGGTTCTTGCTGGTACTTCACGTAGCAAATCTAAAGACCGATTTTTTTTAGCCTTGGCATTGATCAATAACTCACCGCTTTTCATGATCAGCGAACACGAGGTTGTTATTACAACAGCATTTATTAATCCAGGATAGCTGACATTTATCCGATTTCGTCCTTTTCAGAGCCTAGAAAGCCCTTTTAAGGCTTACAAGGCACAAAACGATTAATATGCCTTTTTATTTACTAAAAAAGGACAAAGCTTTCGGCGTTGATCGGTCCCTGAAGGATGCGCCATGCATTCCACTTCATTAAGCATCCTTTGGACGTGATTGAATGCATATCTGGCCTTTACAATGACTCACGGTGGCTACCGATGTATCGAGCCCATGCTGCTATCCTCCCAGACAAGTCTGGTACCAATTTGCCGACCCCGGAGGAATGGAAGGCTTGGTGGGCTATGGGCGTGGGGGATCGATTCCACGTGTGTGTCGCAGTGGCACCTGCAGCCACTGCGCCACACGCGCCCGTTTTATTTACTATCCATTATTATTTAAAAAACTAGTGAGTGTTCGTTTATAAAGTTCAAGGCTTATCGTGTTAGGAGGGATTTTATGTGTTAATGCTGAGGTTATGAAAGTGTTTGGCTGAGTATAATTGCAGATCTACTAGTCCCTTCCAGTCTTTGGCGAGTGCTCTAGTAACAACCTTGTGTTTGCTCATGAGGAAAAACAGTGAATTATCGACCAATGCCGAGCTTAAAAGAAAGTCGGTGGTGGGATTTGTTAAGTCGCAATCATTGTCAAAAATAGGCTCTTTTCAAAAAAGCTGTTTTGCTAGGTTTTTAGACACTGCTTATCCTAAAACGATATCGGTTAAATATCTCGAAGACGTTTTAGAAGTTGTAGTTGTCATCGAGTATTGTGTTCCACAGATTACCCTTAAAGACCCAGAACAAAGCAGGGTGCATTGGCATTGCATCTCTGGAGAGGATACTTAGTTCAACTCTTTCGGTTGTTTACGGGTGAAATTTAAAAGTCGGAGCTGAAAATTGCTAAGAATTAGCAGGACTTAGAAGTATTTTGATCGTTTTTTTCTTCAAGAATCTTTTTCCCTAGCTTCTCTTCACTGTAGCGGATGGCTTATGTAGCAGCTGTATGAGGGCAGTTGACGCTGACGCTGACGGTTCGGACCTAGCAAGACGATGTTCCGAGAGTTCCAAAAGACGGATAGCATCAAACTGTGACCACATGACTAGGATTTTATATGAGTCGGTGGTTCTTCATCACTGAGAAGTCAGTTGGTATCGAACGTTTTGTCGTGGACCAGAAATGTTTCAGAGTTCACTTATACGGTCAGAATGTGGACCGTATTACTGCATGACCTTATTCTGCTACGGCCTTTTCAGTCGAGGTGTTTATCAATAATGAAACAAGCACAGCCGACTGCTTGCTCATTATGTCACCATGGAAAATGACCGGTCATCCAGTTCGAGGCCGATTTTCGAAACTACTGTAGGTATTATCCAAGCCCTTGAACCAGGTCTGCTTTGACTGGAGCAATTACATGTCGAGATCCAGCCAACCTCGCAAAGCACGAGCGAACTAGATCGCCGCCAGTTTTAGAGACGTGTCAGAGTCAATTCATTGTCGCACCGTGACACATGCTTAGTGGGCTGATACGCTCGGATTTATGCATTGCTGTCGGGTGCATGTGCCTCGGTTCAAATTCCAAAAAGAAAAAAACTTAGGCCAGACTCTTTAGGGTTAGCTGTAGCGTTCATTCTTCTTCGACAAAGCTGCACTACCACTTTGCTTGAATAATTCTACTTAAAGCTTGCCAGCCATCGATCCTAATGGCATGCCAATAGACCATGGTTGATCTTAGCCTTGAGTATTTCCGATCGCTACACTTTTTGTTCAAGAATGGCGTGCAGCACACTATGTAGAGGTGCCTTGCAACGCATATAGGTCGGTCGTGGGTTCAATCTGGCGCCTCGAGGTCACCAAGCCTTCCATCTCATAAACTTTCCGGGTTCTGCAAATTAGTTATTACTAGAATTTTCTTGGAAGATAGCAGCACTGACTCCATACATCGGTAGGCCACCATGAGTCATTGTAAAGGCGAGATATGCAATCAATCACCTCTAACGATGCTTAATAACGTCGAATACATACTGCATCATTGAGAGATTGATAAACACAGAACGTTTTATCCTTTTGTGCTTTGTTGTTTTTCGTTGAACACGTATACCATAGTATATCGAAAGGCCACAGTGGACTGAACCCACACTTTTAAAGTCGTTTAATCCTTTAATATGATCTCCATCTTTACTACATTTTCTTTTTATTTTCAACTATTGTTTACATGACTCCTCCTTATGTGTGTCGCGCCGATTACAGCACTTCTTTTCATTCGATTCGTTTCTCCCATCCATTCATTCAGAAAAATCTTTCGCATTTGCGTGTTTGTTCGAATACCACTTGAAGTATTGTTTCCTTCAGGAATATCATTGGTTGTGGTTGAATTGACCGTCTGTGGAATGTCAAGGTAGCATAGATTGAGCGTTTGTGGATCTCCACCACAGGCAGTCCCTGGTTTTGTGAATTTGAGGAAGTTCTTTTCCAGGCAAATGTAATATTAATTTGACGACCTCGGAGATATGAAAGGCTTGCTTGTCCCGATGTAAGGTTGAACCAGCGGCCATGTCTTAGAAGTTGTATTCATTTCTCAAATCGTGTCAATATTTTTTAAATCGCACTGTGCGGAAAATGAATGTAATTCATTAAGAAAGAGCAGTGAGGAATTTTCATCCATATTATTTTCTATGAAATCATTCCATTCTATTCACTTTTTATCCCATGTAGTCAACTGTGTTGATGTAATCTGAAGTAATTGGTCCGATTGAAGTCTTATGGATCGATTCGAGCTAGCGACTTGAATGTTTCAGCTTTTCAGTTGGAATTAGAAATCCGGTGTTCTATTTTTTAAATAGCTCGATTTGTATCGTTCGCCTGTCATTTCCGAAAAAAACCTGATCATTTGGACAAATCCACATGGAATGAGACATAGAAGAGGTAGAATTTTTTTGAGTGCTGTGCACTTGATACCTGATACTTGAATGGCCCGTTCTCAATGATTGTGCAGGGCCCCCAGCATAATATCCACTTTTCGGAGATTTGCTGGTTAAGTCATTGCGGTTCTCTGGAATCCCGAGGTCACCCCTGGCCAAAGTCTGACCCAGGTCTTCACCACCAGGCAGTCGCAGCCCTTGTGGATCCGATGGAGATTTGCCACCATGCGACTTTGATACCAGGACGGTGGTGGATCCTGGAATTGGTTTACTCTTAATTGGACTTCCCAATGGAAACGCCGAACTCCTTCTCAGCTTGGAAGACCCTGCCAGGGGATAAATCCTCCGCTGTACATCGCAGTCCGACACCCAGGAACACCTCCCAGCCACGATGAGGCGGTGAACCATTGGGAGGTGAGTGCTGTATTACGTGCAGAATATGAACAACACCTAGACTGAGACTGGTTTTTTATGTGCAGAATATCAAAGCTTGGTGTGGTACGATGGAAATGAAGGTAACTGCAACATTCTCGCATTCGTAATCTCGGCCTGACTTCACACCAAAAAAAGTAGCCCTTTTTTTTTGGAGAACTCTAAACTTTTTTTTTCACACTAGAGAAAACATAGGACCTGACTACTCTTTTGTAGGCGAATTAAAAGATTTAAAGAAAATCCCAGTTGTTATTCCTTTGGAAAGTGCCTCTCCCTTATCGTCCTCGTCTTGATTCGAATTTCTGTTATGGTTATTGTTTCTTCACAGTTGTTCACATTCCTCACAACCATTCGACCTAGAAGACTAGTAGGCAAGGTACAATTTAAAAGTAAAACAGAGAGGACGCAAAAAAACAAGGACTGGAAAATAGACCTGAAATCTGAAAACTGGAAGAAAAAGACAGTGCTGGATTGCTAACATTTAGCCTATAACCGAAGCGCACCGTTTAGCGTAACCCTCTGAGTGAAATGCCGGCAATTTTTCGTCGGCTGCGGAGTTTCTGGTTTTTAAAGGGTAATTTTCCAATAAAGGGCGCGTGTGGCGCAATGGTCTGAGGCGCCCTGCGACACACACGTGGAATCGCTCTCTGCGCCCATAGCTCACCAAGCCTTCAATCCCTCCGGGGTCGGCAAATTGTTACCAGACTTGTCTGCGAGGATAGCAGCACTGGCTCGATACATCGGTCGGCCACCGCGAGTCATTGTCAAAGGCCAGATATGCATTCAATCACCTCCAAACGACGCTTAATGAAGTCGAATACATGGTGAATCGCTTAGGGAATGATCAATGCCGAGAGCTTTATCCTTTTATCTTTATCCTTTTAATTTCTCAATAACTACAGTGCTTTAGCGGTTGTGAAGCTTTATTACTACGAATGCTACTATGTGGTACTATTTATGCCTGTTCCTGTGATCCATTATGCAAATACTTTGCTGCTAGCGCTTGGAAGTACTTCGTGCCATATGTGGATTCTATTTCGGTGCTTTTTATGTCCGTACATTCCATGCAATGACCGTATTGACTAAAATGAAATGGTAGTTAACTGTCAGCCAAATTACTGGCCAATGAACTTTTTAGACAAGAAAAAACATTTTTGTAAATCATTTACCGTATGGAACGGTTTTTGTAGTCTCACCCCTACATTTTGATTCGCTTTCGATTAGCAATCGAGTGAATATACATAGTGCGGTAGAAGAACTCTGGAACCCACTAAACTGAAAATGGCCACTAATGTTGCAGCGACGTCGGGCATTACCGACTACGCCTCACTTTTCATTTCGTGCAGTCTGCACTAAAGAATTCATCCGAAATTTTATCTGTAAATTATTAAAGTAGGGGGCGCGTGCAACGCAATGGTTAGAGTTGTCCTGCAATGCACATGGTATCGATCCCGCGTCCTAGGCTCAGCAAGCCCCAATTTGCTGCGGAGTCGGTAAATTGGTACCAGATTTCTCTGGGAGAATAGAAACCCTGACCTGATACATCACTAGGGCACCGCGACTTATTGTAAAGGCCAGATATGCATTTAATCACCTCCAACGATACTTAATGAAGTCGAATGCATGGCGCATCCCTCAGGTATTGATCAACGCCGAAAGCTTTATCCTCTATCCTTTAAATTATTAAGTGTAGAGAATAACTCTTCACAGACTACGTCTAGTCAAGCACAATGTCTGCTTTGAATTAACTATCGAAAAAATCGAGAAACTATGCCAAATAAGCCTTTCGCGACAAGAGGGTCGAAGAGTGTGCATCCAGGTCAATGCATGCGGTGACTTGTGTGTCAACTCAAATACAGAATCTATTCTTATAAAGCCAAGAAGTTTGAAAATCTTTGCCTGGAATAAGAAGACTTAGAGGAGATCTCATAGCTGGTCTTATCTCCAATATAGCAGGTAGAAACAGGCTCCTTCGGCTGGTGTTCTTGTGGACCTGATTTTTCCAACCAGTTCCCGTTGCGAACCACTTTTTTCCTATCGAACCAAACGGAAAACTGGTCGAAAAATAATGGCTAGCACATTTTTCATACGTTCGGCGACAAACCGACATGGTAAAAGATCTTGACACAGTTTTCCTTCTAGGACACTCTGGAACGTCGCAGGTCGGCTGATGATGCGAAAAAACTTAGTTACTAACTCCACTCTATTCCTTCTTTTCTATGCCACTGTGGCAGCGAAAAACAAGGAGGTTCGGTAATATTCTAAGCTTGGAACTTCTTTTTTTCTTACATCCTTATTTGCTTTCAGTTTTATATCTTCCAGACTAAATATCGTTGCCGTGACGTCATAAGCTTCATAAGAAATTGCTCTATAACTTACGAAATCACGTTGCTGAATCTGTCCAAATAACCTGTGAAGGAGAAAACAAATTGTTTCGAGCGTGCCTTAGGTTTTTCTAACTGCCGATTGTTTTTTCGTGGTAGAATGTGATGCGAAATACAGCCACAAGGATGCTTAGATATCAGCAAAACTCGGAACATCAGGAGGGCATGGAACCAGCGATTACCCTTACAGGGGAGCTGAAGTGTTTGGCAGAAAGTAGAAGTTAGAATATTGTGATTCCGACTACATCTTTGGCTTAGCTGAGTTCAGTACCAATTTGCGCTTCCCATATCACTCCCTTCGACGGATTTTTGCTTGTAGCACTGTCATAGGAGAAAACCAATTGAGAGAAAGGCAAAGCAAAGCCTAATTTGGTATGGTGGATAGCACATGAGCCCTCGGATAGGGTAATCTCGGGTTCGAAGCCCAGTTAAGGCCCGGAGTTTTGCTCATATGTCTCTATCCTTGTGCTTGTTTTGAACTTTTTTTGAACTTTTACACCACGATAATCAGTATATTGCGACGTCTAAGATGAAAATATTCACCCTTAAACTCTGGATTCGTTCCACTACACTCCAAAGCGGTCCATTGCGCTTCGCTAACTAAAAGGTTACGACGAACATAACACCCTCGTATGATGTGCTTTATGTCTATTGTTTTAGTGAAACCGTATCCGCGAGTAATTCGAGATACGCCACGTGAGCTGGATAATCGCACGAGTAGGAGTCTTTTAAAGTTCTGAAGTAGTCGATATGCTTATTTATTGAAGGAGAACTGATTCCGATGTATTGAGCAGTTACTTTGCTGTATTTGGTTGAAGCGACGTATAAAACACAACCTCTCTATTCGAAGAAGATCTGCGCTCAGAGATATTAGTACAACTCCGTGTACCAAAGGTGTTAGTCGGTCCGGTGTCCCACCATCTGAATATCTGTTTCCCACTTACCTGGAAACGCATCAGGTCGCTTCACGGCCAACAACGAGGATACATATCAAACAAGCGTGCTTCGTGTGAAGTAAAGAAATTTATTAGCCGTGAGGAAGAAGAACTTTCAGTTATCTTAATGCCTGTTCTATCTCTGACGAAATTTTTCTCAGAAAGTTTCGAAAAATGTACAAATGACAAGATTGTACAACGTTAACTTCTTATTAGAGCGCGTGTGACGCAGTGGGTAGAGGCACCACTGCGACACACACGTGGAATCGATCCCAGCGCCCATGCGCCACCAAGCCTTCCATCTCTCCGGGCTAGGCAAATTGGTACCAGACTTGTCGGTGAGGATAGCAGCACTTGCTCGATACATCGGTAGGCCACCGCCGATCATTTCAAAGGCGAGATATGCATTCAATCACCTCCAACGATACTTAATGAAAGTCGAATGCATGGCGCATCCCTCCGGGATTAATCTACGCCGAGAGCTTTAACCTTTATCCTTCTATAATTTCTTATTTACTGCCTATTATTATTTTTCACGGCAGGGGTCTGATGTGAAATACAACCACTACGACGTTCAGGTATTTGCAAAACTTGGGCCTCAGACCAGATCGAACCTCGATTACCTTTTTCCGGGCGCTCACGTGCCATTCACGGCAACACTGAGGCCCTTGCTTTGCCTTTCAGCATAACTTTTATGGAAAATCGTTTGCTTTTTTTCCAAGTAGTAAGGAACGAAATTTACCGGATTTACGAAATTTAGTTCCAGCATGTCTATTAACCGATGGAAAAGTCAAGTTTTCAAATATTTAGGACTGAAAAAGATAATGCTGACCTTCCATTTACTGCCTAGTGTAACTTCTTTTCACGGAAGGGTATTATATGAAATGCGATAACAATGATGCTGAGAGATTCGCAAAACTTGGACCCCAAGCCAGATTCGAACCCGCAAATACCCTTTCCGAGAGCTCACGTGTTACGCAGTGCCCCACCGAGGCCTATGATTTGCATTTTTCTCAGCTAGTTTTCTGCTCAATGGTGCCATCAGCAATCAGCCATCAACGGGATTGATCAGGGGAGCACAAATAGGCGTTGAACCCAGTTAAGGTGAGGCTGCAGTGGAAATCACAATGTACAACTTTTTCACAAACTGGCTTTCCTTTTCACTCGGTACAAATGATCGGTGTACGTTCTCTCATTGATGGGCTAACACGAGGTTGATAAAAAAAATTATTCGGCTAACGTCTCGACGTCTTCGTCCTCCTCAGAGCCGATGATCCGAGTTGATGATCGGCAGCTGGTCGATATCGCCATGTAGTTCGTTCGCGATATCGAGTCGAACTCAATAACAACCGCGTCGCAATATCGATCAGCTGTAGATCATCGACTCGAACCAATCCGGCTCTGAAGAAGAGGGAAGACATCGAAACGTTAACCAAATAAATCTTTTTATCCACCTCATGTCTGCTTAATAATCAGGGGGAAAAGAAGGATAAAGCTCTCGGCGTTGATCAATCTCTGAGGGATGCGCCATGCATCCTCTGACTTCATTTAGCATCGTTGGAGGTGATTGAATGCATATCTGACCTTTACAATGAATCGGGGTGGCCTACCGATGTATCGAGCCAGTCTGGTACCGATTTACCGACCCCAGAGGGATGGAAGGCTTGGTGGGCCATGGGCGCGGGGGATCGATTCCACGTGTGTGTTACAGTGGCGCCACCGACCACTGCGCCACACGCGCACCCGATAATCAAAGAACGTATCGGAAAATGATGGTGCCGTTTGTGAGATGAAGTTGCGAGAGTCAAGAGCCATTTTTTTTTCACAAAATGAGACGTTTTCTGTTAATGAAAGTGAAACTAAAATGCTTTGTGGTAACAAAGACATGAAAAATGAGTACTTGCCCCAACTCTGAAAGTACACCTAGGCGGTATGTTTAATTTCCAATTGATCAATATTTTCTCTTGATAAGGGTAATTTTTCAATAAAGGGCCCGTGTGGCGCAATGGTCGGAGGCGCCCTGCAACAGACACACACACACACACACACACACACACACACACACACACACACACACACACACACACACACACACACACACACACACACACACACCACACACACACACACACACACACCACACACACACACACACGTGGAATCGATCCACGCGCCCATGGCCCACCAAGCTTTTCATCCCTCTGAGGTCGGCAAATTGGTACCAGACTTGTCTGGGAGGATAGCAGCACTGGCTCGATACGTCGGCAGGCTACCGCGAGTCACTGTGAAGGCCAAATATGCATTTAATCATCTCCAGCGGTACTTAATGAAGTCGAGTCTATGGCGCATCCCTCAGGGATTGATCAACGCCGAAAACTATATCTTTTTATTCTTCTAATTGTCTTCAAGTTTTCAAATAATTCCCATTACCTCAATAATGAAGATTACTTCTTAAGGACTTAAAGGCCTAAAACATCATATTGTCGTCAAGTAGTTACAATGAAAATTAAAACTTAGTTTTGAAAATATCTCAGCGTCATTGTTGTTGTATTTCATATAATACGCTACTATAAAAAAGTAATAGCCAGCAAATACAACTTGAAGCATTGTCATTAAATACGTTATAAATGAAGAGCAAAAGTTTAGGTGAATAATAGTACTGATAGGACCAGTAGTACTAGCCGGACTGATACAACTGTTACTACAAATGAGGTTGATACAGCTGTTAGTACAAACCATGAGGCAGCAAGGAATCCAGCTGGCACATCGGAATCGGTCGAGGAGAACACCATTGACGAGGTGAAGAAGGAACTGGACAGAGCGGTAAGTAACTGAGTAGGAACTGGACAGAGCAGTAAGTAAGTGAGAACACAGTATGCATAGCATACGTATTGATCATTGGTGATGATGAGGTTCAGAATCGGAACCGCTCACAAGAAATTGCAGCACTGGCTGTGGTCTACGCCTTTAACCTTTAGTGAATTATCTGTACTACATGTACCATCTTATAGTCCCTTAATTCCAGTAATGATTTAATTACTTCATTGGGCAATGCTAAAGTCTCTATTCGTCCCTTTTGCACACCAGCACTATTGAGTAGCCTGCCCTTGGTTGAAGGACTCAGAAAACATTAATGTTTTCCTTTCGCAAACCGAGTTTCTATTTAACCTCAGTAAGAATGACCAATTTACCTTGTTTCATCCATAAGCTAACGCGAGGTTCTTACCAGACATTTACTCGGCTAACATTTCGACGTCTTCGTCTTCCTCAGAGCAGATGGTCCGAGTCGGTTTTCCACAGTCGTTTGTTTTCGTCGTCTCGGACCAACATCTCTAGAGAAGGCGAAGACGTCGAAATATTAGCCGACTAAATGTCTGGTGAGAACCTCGTGTTAGCCTATAAATCAAGCGAATTACATTGGTGTTTTCGGTTGAGGCCCGTCAATTAGTTGATGTCCTCGGCAAAAACTGCCTAAAACTAGCCCTTCGCGTGCTACTGTAATGTTTTGATATGGTTACTGATGCCGTATTCCGGTCTGAACTAGTTGACGTCGAAGTTATTCGCCTAAATACAATTGTAAATTGCATTCTGCTAGCTGCATGACTTGTCATGACTTTTCAATGTGGAAGATGTAAGTTAATTCGACGCAAATAAGAGACAGAGTCCATTTCTTCAAGGCTCGCTGGCATCCCTCAATAAGTTCATGGTCGCTTTTGTTCCGTAGTCGACCTCTTCCACGGCATCTCGGAATGGGCCACGTTGTCTTCACCGCTAACCGGTTCAGAATTCGTGTAGTAGAGAACCGAGGAACTTGTACTAAACAGGAGCAGAAAAGTGAATGGATAGACATCCCACCACATGCCTAAGAAATTAATTCCTTTCATTATATCTCGTTTAATATGCGTTGCATGCAGCTCAACTCTGATTTTTTAGGTTCAGGAATTTAACAGTACTGTAGTGGAAGCAAGAGACAAGTTGACGAATGCAATATCAGACGTAAGAGCGGTGAGGTTTTTAGAGCAATTTTTTACTTTTCTTACATTCATTAGTGGGAATCAGACCTCCACTTTATCCCTTCTTTCAAGTATAAGTGCTTGTAACGGTTTGTTTAGTTTTGTATGAATTATTTTTTAAAATGGTACCTATTTATTATTGCTGACAAGTTTCTTGGGAGTGGAAAATGAATGAATGTGCGGGACGATTCATCACTTACCATGTCCTGCCAAAATGTAAAGAAACTCGGTGTTTTTATTTGGTAAATCAGTTAAGAGTAACCTAAGGCCAAGCGCTACCATCATGTAGGCAGAAACCAAGTCCCAAGGGAGCACACCGCCTTCCGACCCACAAAAAATCAATGGACAACAGTTAGTTTCAGTAACATGCGGTAAGTTAGTCGGTAGGGTAATCAGTAAAAAGGATAAAGGATGAAGCTCTCAGTGTTGACCAATCCCTGAGGGATGCGCCATGCACTCGACTTCATTAACTATCACTGGAAGTGACTAAAAGCATATCTGGCCTTTCTGGGATACTAATGTAAGATATGGCGTTTTCTTGTAGAATCTGAACTCATGTAAGGCAATGGACTGCAATAATCGAGGTACGTGCTTGGGAACGAAAACAGCCTATGTCTGTGCCTGCGTGCTGGGTTACACGGGAAGGAACTGCGAAGAAAGTAGGGTTTTTTTACCAAATCAGTTTTCTTGATTAACACTGCATAAAAGTTACTAATGGACCAAACTTCAATTACTGGTAAAAGTTCCATTCAAGCAAGAAATCAGTAGACTAGACGTAAAGAAAAAACGGCAGTGTTTTTTGTATAAGAAGTGTTCTCGACCATTTGCACTTACAAACCAGTTAACATATTTTCAAAATAAAAGAAAGACAATGTTTTTACTTTTTATTTTCTGCCTACTACAATTTTTACGGCAGGATATTAAGCGAATTACCACAATAACATTGCTGAGATATTTGCAAAACTCCGGACCGCAGGTGCCTGCGGTGAAGAACGAACGCACTATTGTCCTTTCGGGGGGCTAACGCGTTCACCACCACACCATGCGGGTACTTCGTTTTGCCTGTCTCTCAGTTAGTTATAGTAATAAAGTAAGATAGTAGTGAAAATAATGTGTCTCTTAAATGTGGCGCTCTTTGTTGTCCTCGATAAAGCGGAACCCATGGGCGGCTTTGGCAAAGAGGACAAGTGGAAATCCTCTTGTTATGCAGGTGAATGAAAAATTAGGAAAAAATGGCAAATTTTTTGAGTTTTAGCAGTGTGTGACTCGTCCAGAGATTGTAATGGACGAGGAATCTGCTTCGGCACCACAAATTCACTGACATGTCTGTGCAATTTGGGCTATCGTGGACCTCACTGCGAGGAAATCGCCTAATTGAAGCCATTGTACTTTCTCCTAGTGTTGTATTTATTTCTGATTGCACTTATTTGTCGAAAGGTTGCATAAAAGCAAGATTATTGTTTTTGTTTACAAGTTGTTCTCTTTTAAGGATATTGAACATCATTTAACACGTACATCCCGGTGATGGTTTTCAATAACCGCCGAAAACCTCTCAATAACTGCAGTAATTGAGAACTTTGATTACTCATAACGGATATTTTATCCTGTACCTCTGAGGGTACTCAAGTTTTGTGTACGACACCCTTTTAATTTCAAAACGGAACTTTCATAAAATCAGTTATGAAATTTAAACCCTGAAATCCTCAAAGCCAGCACTACAGCCACAAACATTAAGGCGACATTGTAGAATACCATCAGGTCCTGTTCGATGAAATCTCGTATGTTACCTGGAAATGAGAAGTGAATTAGTATGATTATGTATATTTTTGGTCTAATGAAAAAGATTGCTCTTACTGAGGAGATGCTCTTACTGAGGAGATTTATAGATAATAGAAGTTTTTTGTTCAGTTAATAAAGTTCAATATGAGCTGAAGCATCGTAGTCCGAAGTGCAAGGTAGCAATTTGATAATGCATGAGTCACATATGACTTATGGGTCTAGTTTGTGTTTAATCAGTTTTTCAGTTAAAATTTCTCCGACTCTTTTTGAACTCCTCATCACTTATAGGTGCCAGCACACATTGTACACAAAGGTTTCAGCACAGGCTTTTATAACTCAAGAAAGAAGAAACGGCTAGAGTTGTTTGGCCTATGCAATGACACAGAGTGGCTCGATTTATAAAGTCGGTGTTGCTATCCTTTCAGACGAATCCGGCACCAATTTGCCGACAAGGAATGGAAAGCTTGATGAGTTTGGGGTGCGGGATCGGCCTTATATGTGTATAGCAGGGCGCCTCTAACAAATGCGCTACACGAGCCCCCTCCTGTTCACAAGCAGAAGCCAGAAACTCCTTATAAGGTAGACAGAGGCCCAATATTTGGCATGAATTCACAGGCATATTTAGCATTTCGTATAAATAAACGTGTAGCCATCAGCCATTGCCAGCACTGACGTTATTCGCCACTCATTTCTTTTAAGAATTATATTTTCGTAGTGAGGTTTCCCAACTTTTACGTGTGGCTTCGGTTGTTGCATGAGGATTTTTATTTCATCTTGAATGTCGCAGAATGCTGGTCGAGTTGATTCTCCTTGGAGACTTGACATAGCCGGGCTGGAGCTTTCCTCCAGGATAATTTCAGTACCAAATTCCCAACCCCAGAAGGATGAGAGACTTGGTGAACCTGGGGGCAGGATTGAGCCAGCACTGCGCTCGTGATGATCTCCATCAATAACACTAAGCTATTTGCTGCCTAGGAATATGTTAATACTATTGAAAGCTCCACAAGATATCCGTGGCTTCCGCTCCAGAAGCAATAAAAAAGGGTTTCATAGCAAAGGTGTGTTGTCCTTATTTTTTTGGGCCAGCTAAGGTAAATCTATTCTTAATTTGCTAAGAAAGGTTTCGTCCAGACTATTGGGAAAATTATGCACCGGAACGTAGTCGTCACACTAAACTAATGAAAGGCAATGATAATTCTTTTCTCTCGTTTGCTACTAACCTTGTTCTTGAGTGGTATTGGATAAGGAATCCGTTCACAGTTTTAAGGATGTTGCTTAGAATTGTTAAAGCCAACCTTCTTCTGTGAACGACAGTTCGACAGTCAACAAGGCCATTTCCCAGCCCGTGCAGGAATTGAACAGGAGGCATCACCTCCATTTGTCTTCTCGTTGGTCACCTAGAGCGACCACCAGTTATATCACACCTTTAACGTATCTATCAGAGCTCCTTTATCAGAATTATTTCCTTCTCATTTGTGGAACACGATCAACACCATACTTTCTTTGTTAGATCACTTGTTTTTTTTCCTCTTCAGGTGAATGATATCCATAACTGATGTACGGAACTGTGTCGGCGGGCCCTAGTACCCCATCTTAGAGTAGAAATGGGCTTTGGTTGGTGATCCTAAAGATCATTATGGGAATCCATCTGTGGGACAGAATAAGCAAATGCTCCCTTTTCACCAGCTTCTTTCTCCCTAGCCGCTACCTATCAAAGAGCTTGGGACTAACCTGTTCTAGACCGTCTATATAGAAGAAATCCATGGGATTTGGAAGATAAATAGCAGAAAAAAAAGGATTTTCGGTGATCTTTTGCAACTTAGTGGCGTCTCAAAAATTGGCGCTAATGACGGTCTAATAATGGGCCAAATTAGTGGTATTTAAAGAAACACTCGCATTACCTGCTTGGTAAGGATGGGTGCTACTCTACTGGTGACCGTGTACAACTTCTTCCTAAGATTTGTGGTGTTACAATTTATAACGTCCTTTGTCTAGAGGAGTTACTCAAGCATTAACAACTCAGCGAGTTCGATCTTTGCTTCCATGCCAACTGAGGCGTACGTCGACGTTATGTGACAAATAGGTAGTGAAAAGAGCGGGGAAAGGAAAAAAGCATTCCTTTGACAACCAGATTTATTCTCTACAACTCTTTATGCAAAGCGGATACACTTTTACTACATCCACGATTTCACTGGCTGAACAACTGAGTATACAGTACCAATGAATGACGTTACTATGCGTTGTATTTTTTTATCCGCTATTCTCTAACTTTGTGATCAAACCTGGGTTTAGGAAAAAAAATCGACCAAAAAGGGGGTTTTTTAACCATTTACAAGGCTCTGAATGACAACAGAATTCAATACGGCCCGATAGAGACCTAGAAATACAGAATAATCGCATTATTAAAATACTTATCGATTGATCAGTAAAGCAGTATAGATATCTTCAAGATTTAACAAGGCGAATAACGGAAAAAATCGATATAAACGTAGTCTGGAAGCCTTATAGCTACTTCTAAAAATGTTTGTGAGCGTTTCGCAACACGCTTCATTTTCGTTTTCCTGTTCTATGAAGAATTTTGCTACTCCTTCGTGCTCGTTTTTCTTTTAGGTGTCTCCATTTCTTTTTTCGTGAACTTCGACGTCTGACCTTCCCATAGAGGACGAAGGTTTTCGACATTGATCAATCCCTTAGCAGTGCGCCATCTATTCGACGCCACTGAGCACCGTAGAGATGATTGAATGCATATTTGTCCCATACAGTAATCTGTCATGGCCTGCCGATGTACCAAGTTAGGGTTTTTTTTGTTCCCTCAAAGAAGTCTGGTGGCAATTCCTCGACCCCAGAGTGATGGGAGTCTTGGTTAGCAAATGTTCGAGATCGAACCGACGACCATGTGCAATGAACGGGCATCTACGACTAGAGCATTACACACGTCTGTTCCAGATGTAGAAGTTTTTTATGTAGAATTGCGAATTCTGAATCTAAAGCAAGAACACACGGTAAGTATAGTGCTGGACAGTTGAGTGCAATTCGATTATCTTCAATCTGTGTATGAAGTGGTTGGCATTAGAAACATGGTTCAGGGGGGCATAGCGGACAACTTGGCTATGGCTAACGTCAAGCGTGGACCTGAAATTCCTCTTGCTCTTCGTCAATTGTCCATTCGTTGTTAATTATCCGCGTCAAGAGACGTGTGGAACAAAACAAAGCGCAGGCCAAGAGCATCGGGGCGAACACCGCCGTGCAAACGCGAAGCGCAATCCTTACCGCAGTGGAGACCGATTTGAATATTCCATTCGCTTGCCAACATCCACGGAATCTACCCATTCATCTCGAATACTCTGACTTTTTCCTCGTGAGGATCGCCTTCCTGATATCGGTAAAAAATGAAGCAATATCGATCGACTATGCGGAGTTAACTCCGCATTATCAAGAAATTAGTTGATGAGCAAAAAGGGCTTATTGTTCGTTTTGAAAAGGCGTAGAAAGCTGGAGGAGACAGAAAGGGAGAAAAACAGGAGAAACCAACTAAAGGAAAATCAGCCAGCTATTCGGGCGATTACAGAATAAGCTTTTGGAGTACGGTAACGGTACAATCTGCGGAAAATGTCATAAGTTGGAGATTCTAAAAGACGAGCACCTGACGTAATAAGTGCTTAACTCAGTGTTTTTTGAGGAGATCTAACGATCGTTCAGATTTTCAACTATTTCTTTTTCATATTTGCCTTCTGAATCACTTGTCGTTCAAACTCTGCGTTTCTGTGACGATTGTTATCAATATTAGCATATTCCACGACCACGATGAGAAATCCGCTCTGTATGTCGAGCGTCTTTACGACGACGTTGACCGTCGCGATCATCGATGAGAATTGTTGATTATTCAACACTTATGCGATATGTCGTAATCGTAGACACCCTTGTGTGGAGAGCGGCACATTTTCACAATCGCTTTACGCAATATGACAGACGAAAGGTGAGATAATCACCCAATAACCTCTGCCCACATTCTCGTCCCTGTTCCATCCTCTCATTCTCCTCAGTTGAATGCCGACACTTATCGTAACCACACATGCTCACAGGTAAGTGTGACAGAACCGTCTGGCCGCTGTCCATTGGAGGTCGTGACGGCGACCGCGAAGTAGTGTGCGGCGAGTTTTTTTCCATTCTTTCATCAGTCGTAATTCTAAAGAGAAATTTGACAGGTATGGCTCACCAATGGAAGGAGATGATCAGCTTGTGTTCTTTCGTTAAACAAAAGCCGTTCAACCACCGATGTCTCATTGTTCTCCACCGGTGGTGAATTGTTGATTTGTTACACAGGAATCAATGGGGCCATTAATGCTCATTATTCGTAGAAATCGACACTTGGCGGGCGGTCTTAGTCTGTTTGGAAATTAATGCCAGATTTCCGCGTTCAATTTCAAATACATTTATTTAAATTCAAAGTAAAGTTTATGGAACAAACTGAAAGTCATTGGAGTCCATCGTTATTTCAGAAGATGCGAAGCAGTTTGTTTGATCATGGTAGAACTTTAGTTTCCTAGAACTCAGAAATCTTTGGAAAGCACTTTTTGCAACGTCTTGGTTCCTAGAGATTTTTCCAGCGAGTAGTTGTCGAACTGCACGATTGTTATCGAAGTGGCAGCTGTTTGACAGAAAGACAATGGCCACAAAAACTAATACCAACTTTCGTTTCCCGTATTTCACAACTTTAGTGGAGCTTTGTACCCCACTATTCTCCCAGCTGTCGTTGATTGAGTGATGTTGAGCGTTGTTGTTCAGAGGAATTCGTTCCTTTTCTGTTTATCCGTAGTAGCCGCAAAGGCTGTAGTTTCCCCAGAGCGGGGTCTTGTTGATGTCCTAAAAGTGTACTTCTCAGCTATAAACGTTTCACTGTGAATCAAGCCATGTGACGCATCCGTCCACTGAGCACAGCATATTCTGTTGTAAATTTCGCTTTAGAAAGTGTTTTTTTTACACAAACTTGAGTGGAATGTCGTCTGTTGCTATACAGAATCCATTTTTCGTCGTATATCAGGATACGTTTTTAAAAAAGAACGAATCATTTTAGACGAAAGAGAAAACGAAAAGGCGAAAGGAACGGACCGGATATATCGAAAGACCGACGGACTATCCACTCGGATCATCTGCTTTGAAGAAGACGAAGACGTCGAAACGTTATCGGAACAAATCCTTCTGTCAACATCGTGTTAGCTTAGTACTCCAAAGACCTAAAGAACGGATCGTTTTAATTGCACAAGTTGCGCTTCCTAAGTACATTTTTCCCTCCGATTCATTTAGACCAAACAGTATCTAACAGTCAATATCTTTGCACTTGTAATTTTTTTCGGGAGTTTCTAAACTGTTGCCTCTTCCAGCACCTAGTTCGTTTTCCCTCATCCTTTTGAGCTTTAACGCACCGAACTGATTCAGTCAAGTTGTCACCATCGATGGCGGCCAGATGCGGCCGAACATTCTCATCTTCAATATTTCATCTTTTTCATAAAATTTGTGGGACCATAAGGACTTTAAATAGTCTCAATTCCTCATTGGAAGCGTTTTTGCATCGTATGTCCAACTTCGAACTCACACAGAAACATTTGCTAAACTTTCCTCTGTAGCCTAAACTAAAAGCGATCCAAAGCAAATACGAAAACACGGACATATAAGTTTAAAGCGAAATCTGCCCTTTATACATGGTGCAGAAAGTGATAAAAGATAAAGCGCTCAGTCATAGCTATTAATCCGTTGGAGAAGCTTGATACATTCTAGTCGATTCGTTGCATCGTTGAGGTGATTGGATCCATCATCCATATCTAGCCTATAAATTGATGACTCTCAATGCCTCGCCATTCTGTTAAGTCAGTAATTCTCTTTTTCCAGCAAGTGCGGAATCGTTTATCGACCTCAGAGGGATGAATGGGTTGGTGAGCCTGAAGCACAAGATCGAACTACCAATCAATTCGCAATGTATTGTAGGGCACCTCCAACCGCTGCGCTGTTGCGGGCCAAAACAAACCACTGAAGTTTGGAAATACAACTGGAATTATTAACTTCGTGACAATCCATGGGAAAAAAAACTGCTCGATTGTATCTTGAGTCGTAAACAACACTCGGATGGTCCAACACCACGGTGGGTAATTTTTGGAAAATTGGCGTTTATTCTTATGCTGAACCTTCATTAATGCTATGGATTTTGCAATCACTTTCTACTTACTGCTTACTAATTCTTTTTATGGCAGAGTATGATGTGTAATAATAATACAATGACGCTGAGATATTTGCTAAACTGCGGTCTGCAAGTGTCCGCGGCGGGGTCGAACCTGGTTACTAGTCTTTCTGGGGACTAACGTGTTCACCACCACGCCATTAGTGTCCCTCGTTTCGCCTATCTCTCAACCATGTTTTATAGGTGCTATCAGCAATTACACTATGGATTTTACCGAACTGTGCGGCTACTGTTACACTTGGTACGTCCAGGCTCAGAGGAAGACGAAGTCGCCGAAACGTCAGCCATCGAACAGCGGCAACAACAACAATAGGAACATCTATACCAACCGCGTCATGTAGAAAAAGGAACTTCGCAAAAACCTGAATACAGATGCTTCATTGTGTTCAGTTTCCAATTACTTTGATGTATTTTTGCTTTTCTTGAAGGAAATACACTTCTTCTTACCACATTGACTAGTCCATTTTTTTCACGGCAGATATCAAACTTTGTATTTCCGTTCGTAAATCCACCTCCTAGTTAGCCCGTGTCATAGAATTACTGCCACCTTGGGAGCAATCTTCTAGTAGAGCAGCGGACCTCGTTAGCTATCCGAAAGAGGTCGCAGCGATTGCAGTGGTAACGACCTGGGAACGTCCTGGTGTCATAACTCTTTAGAAACTTCTGGAAAAAATCCCAACTTGCAAAATTCTGGCCATATGGCTGTGCAGAATTGTGATGCATATAGTTCGTAAAGATTGGCCCATCTAACACCATGGCATGATATCAATTATTTAGTTTTACACATGAAGAGCCGTCGGCAGGTGCTGTCATTATTATTGCTACCATCCCTAGTTCTTCTATGCTGCTAAAATTGTTTTAAAAGTCTTCAAACAAAAGATGATAGACGATTTTTTAATAATTCAGTTTATTTTCAATGTCCTTAAAAATTCTAAACGCGTAAATTTTGAAAATGTGGTAATCGCCTCACCGTTTCTTCATGATTTCCCACCTTGCACGTTTTTTCCAGTTCCTCTTATTCACCTACTTTGTCGGCCTTTGTCCGGAAAGAACTTTTGCTAGCTCTGTGACCGACTCGGATTGTTCCAGGACGACAGCGAATCCTGCGATTAGTCGACTGACTGACCCCGGTCGCCGATGATGTAACAAGCCGAATCCACAGCCGGACACCAGCACCTCCATGTTCTGTGGTTGTAAGAGAACGAAGTGAATAGAAGTGCTTGGATCCACACTGTATTTGAACGCGGTTCCTTCAAATATCACTAAGCGGTACACTATTATTCCTTGACCATTTTTGCTTTATGCCATCCTTCCTGTAATTTAAAACAACTTTTTGATATTTTTAGGAACAAGTAACGACTGACCAAAAAATTCTACCTTAGCTACAAGCTTTTAGTATCTCACGGTATCTCAAGCTTTTCTCACTGCATCGTAAAAGCTAATGCGTTCTCGAAGTCTCTGCCATGTCTGATTCTTTGCATCGTTCTCGCTTTTTTTCTTTCCTTAAGTCCTCATCAAATAAACTACATAACACTTGCACTCTTGTGCTAATTCCCATGCTTTAAGAGCTTTTATCCATCTTCTAGCTACTTTTCATCACTATCTTTGGCTAGTTTTCTTTATTCTAGGTCTTTTTTCCTCCTTTAAGTGCTTTTTCATTTCCTTGTTTTCTCGTCTTTTTTCGCTTCGTTCCCGCTCTCGTCTTTTATTTTGATTCATACGGATTTCGAGAACATGAAGACAGTCCCCACTTACTTGCGATGCTTCATTTTCAACGTTTCGCCGTCAAATCTTCTTTGGATTTTCAACACCTTGACAGAAAATCCCTTAATAGAAATGATAACTCTTTTTCTATAATTTGTTGTATTAATAAGATGACGTTACGTAGGGCTGCCATAAAGAAGAAAAACAAATACTGATCATTTGTGCAGAGATTTAATGAAAAGTCGACTTTCAAATAAGTTTCTGTATATTCCCATCGAAGCTTCCCATCCATAGATCACATATAACTATACTTATTGAAAAAAATATGAACAAGAGAATAAAGGTGAGCGTAAAAATTGAAGATCTTCCGGTTTTCTACCTTTTCCTGTTTTCAAGGATGTACCTGGGTGGAGGAGGACCGAAGCGTGTAGGGAGGCGTTCGCTGGCCATCAGGGGGGCCGGAGGGGGGCGTGACCCTCCCGGACACACCTCAGTGCTCCGAAGTCCAAAGTGGAGCCAATCCAGCTCTTGCTCTAGTCCTGATCCATGATTGTCATAGGTGTTCAGGATATCGGTCATTTATTGATGTTCATTACCTTCACTATGTTCCTCACTGCTCCCTTTGTTCATCCATCCACTTCTCAGCATTTGGTGGTGTTTGTTCATTTGATAGGTGTTGATTTGACAAACACTCTTTCACTAGTGTAAGAAAAAATGAAGAGGAACGGAGGAATCTTCGAAATTTTTCTTGTGCTTTCTATGTCGTACCTAGTAGTTCTTCTACAGCCCAAATCGAAAAGTGTTGCTTCTGTCTTTCTATCCGTCTTCATTTTTTATTGTTTTCTCGTTAAGTAGAATGCCAATTATAATGATGGAAATCTAACTTATGAGCGTTTGAAGCTCATTCCATTACTTTTTCTCGTTCTTTATCCTCTTACTCTTTCATTTTCTTTATCGCACTTTTTTCTCAGCCATGTTTCTCTTCATCGTCAAGAAGATGTTCTTCATTCTTCAAGCTCCGCTTGTGCTTAAAGTAACCACTGCACAGGAGGGAAAAAACAGTGGCTTCACTTTTATGATATTATTATGAATTATTCCAAACATTTTTTTACTTCGTCAAATTTTCTTTTTTTCCACTGTACATCAAATCGTAATGGTCCATGGTGTTCAAAAAAAACAAAGACAAAAAAGAAAACGAAAAGACATTAATCACTGAGCCTCGAGAAGACACTACTGATTTACTTTGTGCCATTGTGAGCTCCTGATTTCGTAACAAAGGAAAGTCGATGGAATCTGATTTTACCAGCACTTTAATTTGGGTAATTAAGCAAGGTTACGAGTGGGAGGGAACACTTTATATTAAGCCAAAATTTAAGAATGTTAGGAAGAAATTTAGTTAAACCGTGTTGCTGAGCGCAGCTCTTAGGACACTATCGTTACTGCTGAATTTTCAGCTTGGAATGGCTATTTTAACACAAAGAGTTACTTCAACGAAGCTGAGATATTTGCAAAACTCCGGACCACAGGTGCCTGCGGTGGGGGAACGAACGCGCTATTGTCCTTTCCGGGGAGTAACGCGTTCACCACCACACCATGCGGGTCCTTTGTTTCGCCTGTCTCTCAGCTAGTTCTATCGATCTTTTTGCCATCAGCAATCACCCATCAACGGGATTGATCTGGGGAGCCCAAATCGGCATTGAACCCAGTTAAGCTGAGGCTATAGTTATAATCACAATTTTAACCTTTTTGCCTACTGCCTACTCTTTTTGATGGCAGGGTATATTGCGAAATATAACTTCAACGAAGCTGAGATATTTGCAAAACTCCGGACCACAGGTGCCTGCGGTGGGGGAACGAACGCGCTATTGTCCTTTCCGGGGAGTAACGCGTTCACCACCACACCATGCGGGTCCTTCGTTTCAAAGACAAAGTGTTACTATTTTTTTTACACAAAGAGTTAATTTCCCATAGTCTGAAGTGCTTCAAAGACTTTGGCAATGTGTAGTTCCCACTTTTTATGAACCGCATGTTTTGAAGCGATTTTTTTCTGTGATGAGGGAGAGAATTTTACGTCTCAACTCAAATACACATGAAATGATATCGCCTGCTACTCGATGTAATCATAACATGGCGACCACTTCAGAGGGCCTCATTGGTGTAGTGGGCAACACGTGAGACCCTAGAAAGAGTAGTCGCAGGTTCGAATCTGGCCTAAGGTGTAGGTTTTGCAAATATCTCAACATCATTTTGGTTGTATAACATGAAATGTTTCCTGAGCTTTGAACTATTTCATCAGCTCAGATTTAAGATGATGAGGAATCGCTGAATCACTGATATAAATAAGGCTTGAGAGAAAGCAAACACTAGTCATCTAAGCCGTTTTTAACACCATTTTCAACGAATAATCTATCCTTTACACGCTTCATTTTCCAATGTATCCATTATTTATTCTTCTACTAGTATCCTCTCTTGTTCCCTACTCCTAGAGATCTTCTCTTATTTTTTCTTCATACGCGACAAAATCATAAATTCTTACAAATGAGTTCGGTACAACGAAAAAACCCATGGGCTATAGCTTTTAAAAAGTTACTGAATGGAATATCCCAAAAAACTCTAACAAAAACCCTTACAAGCAAAACCGATTTCTGGTTTCTAAGCAAACTTTACTAAATGCTTTACTACTTTGTTAAAGCTTGCTATTTCTAAACTAACTTTATATCTTAAACACTTTGCTATGTTTCAAAAACTTGAGAGCTTGAAAAGGCACTAAGTTCTCCTAAACCGAAAGCATTCATTAGAGATTTTTTTTTACCGTGCTGAATTGCTTTTCTAAGAAAGGTCTTCGTTCCGACTTCTTTTCTTTTCATTTCTACCACTCAACCTGCTTTAACACTTAAACAACCAATACAATGGAGGAACAAGTCTTGATAGAGAAAGTGAGTAGAATAAACAATAGAAACAGAAAAAATGACTTATTAGCAAAACCACCGAATGATAATTAATTTGGTATCCACGAAGATTAATGATTTCAAAAGACAAAAAATATGACTTAAAGGACCGGATCAATAAGGTGACGAGTGAACGATATGCGTCGGATTTTTGGACGGGATAAAAAATAAATTAGTAATAAGTAAAATAATGTGGCGCGTGTGGCGTAGTAGTCGGAGGCGCCCTGCGACGCACACGTAGAATTCCGGCGCACATGGCCCACCAAGCCTTCCATCTCTCTGAGGCCGGCAAATTAGTACCAGACTTCTCTGGGGAGGATACCAGCGCTGGCTCGATACATCGGTAGGCCACCGCGAGTCATCGTTAAGGCCAGATATGCATTCAGTCACCTCCAAAACGATGTCTAATGAAGTCGAATGCATGGCTCGTCCCTCCGGGATTGATCAACGCCGAGAGCTTTATTCTTTTGTCCTTTTTGAGTAAAATAAAAAAACATTAGATATCACTTAGAAAAGAGGTAGAATTAAGTAAACGTTTCAGAAAGGAAAATTTTTTTTCTTTTACCCTATCGTCTTTAAATCCTTAGCTTTAAATTTTAAGTGGAATAAAAAAAGTACAAAAGCTATTTGAAAAAAATGGATAGAGGTAAGTGAAAAATTCCAGAGAGAAGATATGTTTTCTATGGACGAGAGAAATAATCGCCCTCCAAGAAAAGTTTCCCTTTTTCCCTACGTTATCTTTAGATCTACGACGATAAAGTTGCGTGTCGACCTGTCAGCGGTGACTGATTGACGATTTGATCCGGTCGACGTCGAGGGTCCGACGCGTTTGATCTGAGCACTGACCCATCCGGGTCCCATTATTTACCACCACAATAGTCGGCGACCGGACCTGGATCGATGCTTATCTGTTGGCCTCCGGATTTCTTTAAATGGTTTTGTCTGTGGCAACTAATTATTGCAGAACAACGACAATGGATGACATAATTTCTTAGCTGATCCGCTTTACAGCAACAACCATTGTCGATGCTCACCTCATTAAACTCGATTTAGGTTAGAAAAGCAATCAGTAGAACCCTCTTCATGATTTCTAATGCAGAATAGAGAAGGTCGGAGAAAAAAACATCTTCCTTATTCCTATAGTCTTTCTGGAATCCAGTAGGATACATTTTCTTTCAGTAGACCTTTAGAAATGTGGAAGGTGGAACGAGGAAAGTTTTCGGACGAGAAACAACTGATTAAGTGGAACATTGAGAATAATCCCAATGTTAAAGCACCATAGCGAAAAAAATTTAGCTTCAAATCTCTTTTTTTCTTTCAAAAAACTGAGAAACAAAGTCACAAGGTTGAACAGAATTTCAGTAGGAACTAGAGAAAATACTTTGAACCAAATCCAATTCTCCATCTCGAAGAAAGATCGGACTGAAAGGTAGATTCTTCAGTTTCTTGCAATACAATGGGATGAAATAATTTTGTAACAATGTAAAAACTACTTGCAGTAAGCGACCGAGAATTCAGGGATATTCTACCCAACTTCTAAGGGAATAAATTGCAGCGGTCAATAGCTTTCTATGGTTTATTTTTCGTCTCTTTAAACTTTAGTTCTTAGCTCTTAAAACGTGGTCTTTCTAGGTATTGAGTGACAAACAGCTCTTATTCGAGATATAATATTTATTTAAAGGATAAAGGAAAAAGTCGTCGGCGTTGACCAATCCCCTGAGGGATGCGCCATGCATTCGACTTCATTAAGTATCGTTGGAGGTGATTGAATGCATATTTGGCCTTTACAATGATTCGCGGGAGCCTGCCGATGTATCGAGCCAGTGCTGCTATCCTCCCAGACAAGTCTGGTACCAATTTGCCGATCCCGCAGGGATAGAAGGTGGTGGGCCATGGGCGCGGGGATCGATTCCGCGTAAGTGTCGCAGTGGCGCCTCCAGCCATTGCGCCACACGCGCCCCTTATCATATTTATTTACTCTTAGTAACCAATGTCGCCATAAGTTCTCAAAAAATATACAGATAGTGGTTCCTATAAGGGCCATCTGCAATTGGTTCTAATCTCTAGAATATCTTAAAGAAATAGGCTTCATTGTAGTAGTCATTGAAATATTTCTGAAAACCCTACCCTGTCAGGGTTTTTGAAATGAAAAATAATTAAATGATTGCCTAGTGATAGGGTTTACCAAAACTCAAAGCGGCGCGAATAACTGAACCGATAAAAGGGAAAAAAAAGTTAAATACTTCGTAGATAAAGTGGATAAACCTTCTTCTTCTTGAAGCACTCTCCAAATTCATCGTTGAGCACCGACGGCCCCAAGAGGAGGGGAGGGCCTGATCGAAGGCCGACCACCAGTTTCATCGTTCATCGTTCATCTTCATCATTCAGCATCTTTCGCCAGTTGTTTTCCATCGTTAGATTTTTTTTCGAGTTCCATTGTAACTGAGAATTTCTCCGACCAAGCAATTTCGATGACAGCATACCTTTTTCGAACTGCTGATATCGTGGAATGGGGTGCGTCACAACTTTGTCGGCACTGACATATATCTTCGTTCCCGGTGTGTATAGGCATGTATCTGTGTACTTGTACGCATGTGTGCATATGCGTGTGTGCTTGTGTCTGTATGTGTAGTGTGTGTGTGTGTGTATGTATGTATGTGTGTGTGTTAGTGAAATTGCAAGTCATCCGTATTTCCGTTCTCTCTCTTTCTCTCTCAGTCATGCCCTTCCCTCTACCTGCGTAATTCACCTCACTTACGACATTGGCAGATCGAAGCTATGAAGTTCCCAAGTTTTCGTACGCAAATCGAAATTCTGCTCAGATTGCTCCAGGGTCATTCGTATGTCGGCTTCCCTAATCTGTTCTAGTTTAACGACCCCTGCCGTTGATTTCTTCTTGACTTAAGCTAGACAGTCGAGTAACGTCGTAATATTTGCCGGATTTCAACAGATTTACCAGCATCAGCTGTTTATTCTTCACTATTCCTACTCATATCCATATCGATCGACTTTTTATTACCTCGAATCTATTCTGCTAGATATTAGAATAGCAAATCTTCTCAGTACTTTAGTGCTTTAGTCAGGCCCGGGCACCAGAACTCTCCATCCAGTTAGACTGCGGGTCCGCTGTAAGCTCTGGTTTTTGTGTCACTCAAAAACATGGAGAAGTTTTATGAAATTGTTTTGCAGCTTGTATTCTGTCCGACAAATACCACGAAATAGTGTTTATTTCCTATACATTTCAGTAAATAACACTTATATTACCAAAGCACATCACTACGTCATCTCAGTTCGTCTAAAGCTTCCTAAAATTCATTCCCTTGCACGATTCCTCCGCTCCTCCTCCCTCCCTCCCCCACTCTACGGTACCTTCTGCTTCTGTCTGTGCATTCTCTTCGTTTTTATTGCTTTTTTTTATTTTTTGCTTTATACAACACGAATTCCATTTCCTTTTTTCATGAAAGTCGCACTAGCAATGTCGTTTCCGAATATCCATCCTTCGCAGAATATGTAAACCGTGGGAAATCGTAGTAAATTTATAGATTCTTCTAGAGTGGTGCTCTATTCGACAATTCAGCTCGTCGATCGCGTAAGATTCCCAGACACCTACTGCCATCCGAAGAAAACGAAATTGTTCACCAAAACGATGATGTCTAGATAGTTGTTTACCACAAAGTTTCGTCGTTGCCGTCATCATGAAACCGACAGTGATTCGCCACGACGACAACGACGACGATGAGGTTGATGGTCTGACTCGGCTGAGCCCAACAAATGGTGTCTGGCCCATGCGGAGTCGAAAACGTCAGACATTGTGGCGAGAACCGATCACGATACCGCTCTGGACGGTGTTTCTACCGACAGGGGTGCTATTTCTAGTCATTGCTCTGATCTCTGGTCTGCATCATATTCGAATCACTAATCTCGAGCTGAGGATGCGAACCATGGAAGGTCGTCTGAGCCGAGACGAAACGGTGAGTGTTTTTTTGGTCTATGATGAAGTCAATAGTAGAAGCGTAATGTTCGGGCGTTGATTAATCATTTAAATATGCGTTATACATTGAACTCCATTCGTAGCATCGTAGAGGTGACTGAGTGCATATTATACTTACGTAGTAACTGTTAGGGAACCCTAATAATGCATCATGTCAGCGTCTGTATTTTTGCCAAAGAAACATAGCACCAATTTGCCGGTTCCGAAGCGAAGGAGGGCTTGGTTTGCCCAAGGTGTTGGATACCATTTTAACTACGCATTGTTGCAGGATACCTTTAACCACTGTGTTAAGAGTGTCTATAAAGAAAGCACAACAAAGAATATGAGCGCATCATAGTCTTGTGTAAGGGCGTCAGTGGTGGATCTTAATGACCCTCTTGACTTAGCCGATCACCTGCATAAATTTACATATTGCCCACCAACGTTGTTTGTCTAGAAGCAACCACCTGCTGATTGCCCGTCTAAAAGACACATATTTCTCTTGCGCTCAAGAAATCGAAGCTCAAACAGCCCCCCATATTCTATCGTATTAGGGGTATATTCTATAAATATACACGTTTGAAGAAATCTACAGCAGCATTTACAATTTGGAAAGGTTGGTACACATTTGAATTCGCTATTTCATCAAGAACCTTATTTAGCAAGCTTTTTGTTAAAAATAGCGGGTTCCGCTTCCATAAATATAGGATATATGAGGCGGATGGCACAGTGACAGTGATATCCATCGTCACGAGCATGGTGCTAGTTCGATTCCGCTCCGGGTCAACCAAGCCTTTCATCCCTCCGGGGTCAGAAAATTGGTACCGCACTTGCCTGGGAAAAAATCACTCTGCAATCCAGTTGGGAACGCTCCAGCCCGGTTACCTCAGGACTCCAGGGGGAATTGCTCGACCAGCATTTTACGACATTCAAGATGAAATAAAAATCCTCAAGCAGCAAGCGAAGCCATACATAAAAGTTAGAAGACCTTCGTCGACAATGAATGCAAGGAAACGAATCGAATGTGGGAAGTGCTGGGATCCGCACACTAGACGCGAAGGCTTGTCAAATAAAATCATATAAATGAAAAAAAATACAGGATATTGAGGTCAAGAGTGGTTTATGACAAAAAGCTTGGCATAAAACAAGGAGTCAACCAGTTCGACCAATAGTTGGAAACTCACAATTACTGATTAATAAATTACTGTTTAAATACTGTATAAACGTTGCATTAATCCATATTCACCAATTGAACGAACCTTGTCCACGTAGAATCGTATAGGTCTGAATGTATTTCCATATAACCAGGATGCTTATGGTTTTGCAAGGTTTTTCCGGATTCTGGAAAAGCCCGTACCTGGATATCGTCACGCCATCACTATGAGTACTCACTTGCCTTTGTGGCACGGAGGGAGATTTGTCAGCTCACCGATCTAATGGAAATGTTGAACTGCTTCTCTATTTGTGTGACCGTTTGGGATTGTAAAATGAATCTACCATTGTACAATCCAATCATACACCAATCATACAGTGCCTTCACCAACGACGTTGAGGTAGTAAACATTTAGGAGTGATATTAAGTGATATTAACAAAAGAAATGAACAACTGGAGACTGAACCAGTTCTAAGTCGTCTCGTCTATCATCAACTAACTTGAGCTTGACCTTATACGAAAGAGCATGTCGAAGAAAACAACAGCCGGATAAGCATCGGTATAAGTAACTAAATAATAATAATATAGCCCTGAAAGGGGGTTGCACCTCTGAGATTTAAGTAGTGGTACGTGGTAGGCTCCTAGGAATTATAAAAGATGAAACTAAACATGTGAGGAAGTTGAAAGAAAAGGAAGGAAATCTTTTTGGGTGATTTTCTGAGGGAGTTCGTAGGGAATTCTTGGTGGAGGAAATCTGCTGCTTAATGAAATAAGTTCAGAGATTACCAAAAAAGTTCCTTAGATTATGTATTCTTTACGAATTACTCTACGTCCACATGATTTTAAAAAAGTGTTAGCGACTATTATCAGAAAAAGGTTGGAATCGTTCATCGTCACCTTAAGTGTACTTTTTGAAAGAATTTAGCGAGACTGGAATCGACAGAAGTCTGACCAATAAAAAAAATGAAACGAATCAGAAGACAAAGATGTCCCAAGGCCAAATCATAAAAACCGGCTAGTCTTTCGAGATCCATTCTATGTAGACGTCCACCCAACTAGTACTCCTAGTAAAAATTCCGCATTTCTCATTATTATTGTCCATAATGTTGACGATTTTTTCCGGAATGTGATGATCCAGATGGTGTATAGATGTGGGTACGTTTTTTATTCTGGAATGTATCGCATACTTGCAAAGTTGTTTTCTTTTTTTCATGTCTTTATTAATCGAAACCCTGATGAACGACCTACCGTACCAGTATTTATCCCTTTTTTTTCTTTTTTTTCTCTCACTCCTTACTAGACTCTCTCAGAATGTTGTTTTAGCTCAAAGTCGTTTTCTGTGACTTCTTTATGGTCATCATGCACTCCATCACTGTATTGTAGGTGTTTAGAAAGAGGTCTGTTATCTACTACGGCATTTTTAAGCGTGTGTATAGAGAACAAGACTTCCGATGTCGATCAATCACTTGGGGCCACTCTGTGCATTCGACTCTATTCGTGGCATTGTAGGGATGACCCAGTGCACTTTGGGATCTTACAATGACCTGTTATGGTTTTCCAGTGTATCAAATAGGCGTCTTCTATTCTACCGGGCGAGTCTGATACTAATTTACTGACCCGCAGAGATGAGAGTTTAATTACTTCGGGGATCGATCTAATGCCTGATCCACTGTGTATAGAGCAACACCTTTAAACACTGTGGTCCATCCGTTGTTTTTTACACATAACATTCAAAAAATTCGTGAATATTGGCTAAAGCTGACGTGGGACAAACGTTCGTATGCCGCACAATCTACACAACCGATCGGTCCTCGCCTCATTGACTAACTATCATCAGCATCAAGTCTTACACCTTTCATTCACTACACAGGTGTGTTGATGGCGGCTTTTGTGTCGACACGAGATGGATTGATGCCTGAACTAGTGATGGCATTCGATGGCCTATTGATGGATTGTAAACGCCAACACTTCGTTGTGTACATCGATTTTCAAGCTCTAAAACGGTAAAAAAAAATTATTGAATGTCATCGAATATTTTTGCGTGTCGTTTCAGCTACTGCTTGAGGATTTCGCCTCCTTTATGAATGTCGTAGAATGTCGGTCGAGTAGATTCGCCTCGCAATCTTGGAGATAGGCGAGCTAGAGCGCTTCCTCGTAAGCTGGAGGATAGTGTCGGGTAGGGAGTCGAACAAGCACCATACTTCCTGGTAGACTGCATCTCTAACCGCTACCTAACCTCCTCCAACCACAAAAAAAACCATTATCAGAAGATCAGTTTCCTCGAAAACGTGTAAGCGTCGGTATTTGGAGTCAATAAAGTACGTGGATTACAGTTCATACACCAATGACGTCATCGTGGTTAAATCGACTGCAATATAACCAAAAAGTGCTAAATGCTTTCAATGAGACTATGACAAAAGGTGGGACAAAATGAGAAGATCATCCTGTTATAAGTTCGTATACCTGAGTAATCACTGATCAAATGATGAATTCAACGTTTCAAACATAATTTCTCAAAGCTTGAATGAAATTGATCGGTTCGTCTTGAGACGACTATCTGCAGTGTTCGTAGTTCATTGTCTTGCGGTATGTGGTAAACGTATGGAATTTCGGTTTTCGATATAAGGTTTTAATTACTATCTTTTTAATCCAGCCGATCACACTGAGGGTTTTAAGGGCCATTTACCGACGATTTCGGATCTGACACAGCCCATCTGCCCTTGTGGATAGTCGATGTGCTAATAGCGTAATGAAGGACCGAGTGACATAACGAACGAATAGGCTAGTCATTTCGGGTAGTAATCTCAGTCACAGCCAATTGTGCTCCGCGTCAAGGACCACATAATCAGTAAATCACGAAAAGTTCGTACAGAGGGATTTTTGCCACCAAAGTTTTCTGAAAGTTATCCTAAAAGGGTTGTAAAGACCAAATTTTGTGAAGAAAATACCTATTGAGACCTCTGGGGAGATATTTATTTCTTGTGAATTTTTTTTCAACGTTCTTTCTTTTTGTGAGAAATTCTTCAATAGATCTACATGTACTTCTAAAAGTTGTATTTTTCTCCTAAGTCAGGAAGGCACCGCCTTTGAAATCGACAAACGACAAAGCTTCTCTATACAGTTATTCACTATCCCAAATTTCCCACATAGCTGTGAGTAGGAGGTCGTCTATGCAGAAAGACGGCGCCACAGTTGTTCTTCGCTGTCGTTCATCGGTCACTCAGGGGGCAAATAAGATCGTCTCCGAATGGTTTTCGTCGTAAAAAGCTCGTAGTTGGTAAGGCTGGAGTGGGTTCCGTATGGAGATCGTGGCCACAATGACACACATCCACCTCGTTGGTGCCATATGGTGGGCATCTCTGTGGCCGAGATGACGACAGGCGATTGTGTTGTCCTAAGGGTATTAAACGCTAAGTACACCGTCGTTGAACGGGTCAAGATGGATCGACCTCGGAGAGAACTGCGATGCGCCTGGTGACAGCAGCCGCCACCATCGCCCGCCTGGATTACATTCACATGACGAAGTGAGTGATGAACGGCAAGGGATTGAAGAATTTAGAATTCCTGGTCCGTTAACTGACTTGCGATTGCTTTGCTACAAAATGAAGACAACTCCGAGGATTTGAAACTTAGCCGATGTAATATTTTTTACTAAGAGATTTAGATGGTTCGATATCCATTATTAGTCGTACGTCTTCTTGCCTATTGAAATTTTTCACTATTTCACTGATTTGATACAGTTTTTTTGAACAGCTGAGGAAGTGCCCTTCGCTCATTAGCAAAGGCGACCGCCGAGTCTTTCAAATCTAGGGAGCGTTTGTCAAGTTGTAACAATGTGTCTTCTGGGATGTGTGTGATTTCTGGCATTCCTTTGCTCTCGGATGGGCTTCGGAATCCAATCGTCTCACTTCGCCTCAGCTTCAGTAACCCTGTTAGGTTTTAATTGATCTCTACACATCGGGTCCGGACAATTTTTCATCAATAATTGATGATTGGGTGAAAGTACCGAAATAGTTTGCTATCTGTACTTCTTACTTAGTTTAGACATAGAAAATATCATCAAACTACTCTGATGGACTCTATCTGTAGTTTTCATTCTTCCTAATGTTTTGTTTTTTTTCCTTCTTTTTCTTCTTCCTTTCCCATCCTTCTCTTATCTCTTCTATTTATAAGTACTACAATTTTTTGTCATTGGTAACAGTTTCCACCAGCTCTAGTTCTGGATTTACACTGGCAGTGAATAAGTGGAATTGGTCTTTGTCTCAGTTCTGCATGTTCCGAACAGACGTGAGGTTCGTCGGACTGAGTTGGACAGCTCGCCGCTTCTCATAAATCTTTCAACTACACAGAAAACGAAGACTGCCTAAATGCAATGAAGATTTATTGATTTCTAGCCATGTTTTTCGGGCGATATAGATATTACTGAACAAAAGTATACTGTATATACAAGTCTGCATCTACATCTGAATACACATATATATATATATATATATATATATATATATATATGCAGGAGTAAATGGGATTTATACTAATATAGTCACTCTAAGGGCGCGTGTGGCACAGTGCTCAGAGATGCCCTGCAATTCACTATTTCGGCGTCCCTGGCCTATCAAGCCTTCCATCCCTCCGGGATCGACAAATTGGTACCAGACTTCTCTAGGAGAATAGCATCACTGACTCAATACATCGGTGGCCACCTCGAGTCACTGTAAGGGCCAGATATGTATTCAATCGCTTCCAAACGATTCTTAGTGAAGTCGAATGCATGACGCATAAGCGATCGATCAATGCCAAGAGCTTCATCCTTTTAGCTTTTTTTATAGTCACACCAGAACTTAATTCGCTCAATGCGGTGGTGCGTCTTATTTTTTTCAATTGCTGCTTCTTAATCTAACTATAATCTAAAGCAGATCTGCTTCGATGAGTTTTTTAGCGTTAGGTTTGTCCGATTACGGATCAGTGTGGTGTGAAAAAAAGATTCGCAGTCGGTTGGTAAATCGTTCAATTGACAAATGTGTGTTCATGTGTGTGATATCTGACAAATTGATACCATCGTCAAAATGTTGTATAAAAACTGGCCCCAAATCGTTCCATCGTCGTCGACATCGTCGTCATGATCTCCATCGTCGTCATCGTCTTCGTCGTCGTTGCCACTGTCGTCGTCATCATGTCGTCGTCACCACTGTCGTCGTCATCATGTCGTCGTCACCGTCGTCGGTATAGTGATAATGAATCGTCTATGACACACTGGGCACACCTGTCTCCATCGACTGCCTTGAACAGTGTTTTGTATTGGGGTTGATGTGTCAATATTCGAATAGTTCTATAAATCCAGAAAATGTTCGTGGAGTCGAATATAGCAAAAGTGGAATTCTATTCGTTGAATGAGTGTGGTATCCGGCGAAAGGCAAAGAAGCTCTTTCTGTTGAATTAATTGACATGAGACATTCCCAAGGACCGACAATTATACAGTCACGTGTTTAAATAAGTAAATAGGTGTTTAGTAAGAAAAGACAGCTTCTCACATGATTCCATCATTTTTCAGCCGTTATCGAACTAAGAACCATTACGCTTGAATATTTCGACCCAAAAAATATTCTGAACGCTCATCTACTCGAGAGACATTTCCGCCAGAAATACGGGTTTATTAGATAAAAGGAATAAAAGATAAAGCTCTCGGCGTTGATCAGTCCCCTGAAGGATGCGCCATGCATTCAACTTCATTAAGCATCGTTTGGAGGTGATTGGATGCATATCTGGCCTTTACAATAAGTCGCGGTGGCCTTCTGATGTATCGAGCCAGTGCTGCTATCCTCCCAGACAAGTCTGGAACCGATTTGGCTGCCCCCGAAGGGATGGAAAGCTTGGTGGGCCATGGGCGTGGGGATCGATTCCACGTGTGTGTCGCAGTGGCGCCTCCAGCCACTGCGCCACACGCGCCCTCTTCATTACTTCAATATTGGAAATTAATAAGAAAAAACATTATGATCTGGAAGGGCGATTGTTTGAAATATGCAACAATCTACATAAACAGTTATATTGGAATGTTCTATTTTTTATTTACTGCCTACCACTATTTTCACGGCGTTGTGATTTCAACTGCAGCCTCGGTTTAGCTGGGTTCAATGCCGATGTGAGCTCGCCGGATCAATTCCGTTGACATGTGATTGATGATGGCATTGGTAGATGGAAAACTAGCTGAGAGAAACGCAGAGCAAGGGCCTTCGTGGCGGAGTGTGTAATGCGCGAGCCCCCTAAAAAGGAAATCTTGGTTCGATGTGGCCCGGGGTCCAAGTTTCGCGAATATCTCTGCATCGTTGTAGTTATATTGGAATCATAATACTAAATCATTCAATCTTTGCGTGTTGCCAGTCAGAATTTTAACTAGAAATATCAGTCAAGGATCGCCTGAGCGACTTTTGCACGATTTTTGGGTTTAAATCGACTTCATAGCTAAAAAATATGAGAGAAATTCCGAGGGAGTAACAATATTGAGCTGATTCCATTGCTCCAAGGAAAACTAACAAGATTCTGATAACGTTTTTGTCCCTCATTAATTCTTTCTACTCTTGCTGTGGTTTTTTAATAGTGGCCATTACTTTATTATACTTCTCTTAAGCTAGCAATATTTGTCTAAGTCAGGGTTATCTGTTTAAATAAAACGTTCACAACCGGTAACGGAGCGATCAGTTGTACTGCTGAAACTCTCGTGAGCACCTACTCGTCAGCAGCACACGATTCAGTGCGATTGGTGATCATCATCAGACAAGGCTATCGCTTTCTTATACAATAACGATATCGTCATCAAAAAAATGTCTCAACTAATTAAAGAAACGAGTTTGGTATGAGCTATACAGTAGAAATTGGGAGATTGCTGTACAACTGAGAGTACATAAACGAGGCATACGGTATAAATTAGGTAGTAGATGTACAACTTTAGTGATGCAAATGAGATATACGGCAGAAATTGGGCTATAGATGTACGGCTGAAAGAGTGTAGTGACGAAGTTTTGTTCCAGTCTTGAGGTTCCTATGTGTGCCTAGTGGGAGCTTACGAAAAACTAACTCTCGCTTGAGTTTATATTTATTCTTACGATGCTTCTATTTCCAAGCAGTCAATAGGAATCAGTCGGCATTTCTTCTTAAGAAGCTGCCCTTCCTTTCAATGACAATATGACAATGATTTCTATGGAAAAAATATGAATCGGTACAAAAACTCTGATGACGTAGTGATTGACGTCTCTATTTTGTATCCTGGACGCCGCCGACACATGTGGTCAGAACGATCCGAGTCTTTTAGAGGATTTACGATGCGCCTATCAGATAACCACATCGAAATTGGCTCACATTTATTCATAAATCAATCTGAGGACCTTACAATGTGTCCAAATGGTCCATTGTAAAATTCCGACTGTGACTGATTCATTCAAAATGTTTTTTTGCTAGTATCGGAGTGATAATTTGAAGATTAAAATAACTTTAAGAAATTGCTGAGCAGAGGTGCGACATGAGATGAACTGTGCTTGATTCTTCCACGACCACAGTACCCCTGGGCGCTTAATGTGGTAGAGGGTTGTTCTTAACTAGAGCTCCCGACAAAAAGGTCAAACCCTTGCTTAGCTGTCCCTTTGATCCTTGGAAAGGGTAGATTTTGTTTTGTTCACCCTGGGTTATCAGCGAAGAACATCTCCAGCTGCTACAAGGCCATAAAAAATTGGCATTGGTAGAAAACATTTGGTTATTAGTCATGGGATCCAAATAGATCATAGACGATGCTGTTTAAGATTATGACATATACTACTGGTTACTAAATTGCTTGAGAGGGCTACGCGCAGCACAGTTGTTAGAATTGCCCTGTAACACGCGCAAGTAGTTGCCTCGATCTCACACCATGTGCTAACTACATTCTCCATATAGATGGATTCAGAAAAATAGTACCACACTTGTCTATGACAAAGAAGTACTGATTTGATACATTGGAAGGCAACTTAAAACCATTGAACAGGCTAAATATGCGTCCAATCACATTCACTAAATTACGAATGGAGTCGAATGAATGCTGGGTCGATGATTGCTGAATCTGTTACCCTTTACGATATGACCACAGTAATGATCGCCTGAATACAAATATAATAAAAAGATTGCTCGATTATTACACTTCATAGTATAAAGGAATGTACAATGGCATTTAGCTAAGTCCTCCCACTGTTAACTACTAAGCTCCTTACTATTTAACGTTGACCACTTAACAGTCATTTAGCTGCTGTAAAGTCGTTTCTTTCGTGTATTTAATGTCTCGCTCAATTATCAAGCTTAAGTAAAACGTTGTCCAACAGCAAGCGATTTTATTGTTAGTGGCAGCGTCAGCTGTCCACTCACTTTTCTTGTTTGCATAAATCACAACAAATCGTCGTCAATGTATGATTGGCAGTTTATCCACAAACAACATCATTGACGGGTTTAGAGCTGATTATACGAAAGTTCTCCAGTTATTTTAAGTTATACTGAGCATCTTTTTTTAAAAATGATTTACAGCGTCGTGATAGTTAAGCGAAGCTCTTTTATGCCGAGTTGATCCGCACGACAGTGTTTCACGAAAGTTCGAAAAGAGCTCGATTTTTTCACCCGGAAAATTTTAATAGCAAGTCTATGCTAAGACGAGACACTAATAAGTATCCAAGGGCTACATGCTTAAGAAGGGCCGGTTTAGAGAATTCGGTAACCGTAATTAAAATGTCACCGAATACTCTAAGACACCAGCTAGTTCGTAACCGCTTGTATGACCGTGCAACGCAAAATTGCTTAATTTGCCCCAGCGCTGAGAAGGTGATTTCACGAGTTGGGGGTACAGTCTACTCTTGTAAAGCGTGCGGGGATGAATACATTGGCGAAACGGGTAGACCACTATGTGTTAAAAGAACACCTAGTCGGTAAATTTAAACCAAATGCTCCATTAGGCATAGGACGCAGTGACATAACGGAGAGGACTTTGAAGTAGTGGTTACGATCCTCGCGCACGAATCGAAAACACAAGCGCGCTAAAACTCTCGAGGCATTCCCGATTGATTCCAAACGTCAAAAAAATGAACCGCAGGGAGAAATATGCATAATATTGGGCAGTATTTAAACCTGTCATTCTTGCGGGAGGAGCACATTACTGCCAGGAGCTTCCATGTGAACTCTGTGCGGTTGATCTCCACTTGACATATTCATTGGAAGACTCAGGAAGCAGTGAGTGTGCAAAGAAGCTATTCTGTGTTCAGTGTGATTGGAATCTTAGTTTAACATTCTCTCTATTTGGTTTTGGCTGGGTAGATTGCGGTCAACTTGACGCTTCCAGGCTCTGAGGAAGGCGAAATCCGCCGAAACGTCAGCCTGTGCTTAAATAAAGAAATAAAAATAATGCCTCGCGTTTGGAACTTACTAAGAACTATCTTTCTATAAAAAACCGTGAAAAAAGCCTCATACTGAAAGTATGATGTTTTTCGTGCCTACGTTTAATGAGAAGAAATCATTGGGCACTTGTGGTGCACGATAAGAACGAGCAAAGGCTTTACTGTTGTTGGTGGTAGTAAATAGATAACCTATTGCATTGCACCTAAAACAGTAAGAGGTCTATATTCTGCGTAATTTTGAATAATGGAAGCTTTCTGCAAAAGAAAAAACACAAGAATGAAAGAGTAATGTGGTGACTTTCCATTTTTTTCAAGAATTAGTTCTTAAGACATCATCAAACGTTACCGTAATCATTTTTTAGAAAGCGTTCGCGATGCTGAACAAAACCACATTGTCCCGATTAAGTCGAACAATTCGAAACACTCATGACTGTCATTGTCCTCCAGGCGGGTTTTCTTTTTGTTTGATTATTTTTTACCAGCTTTCTTGACAACTCACAATAACTAAACTTTTTATGGTTCTGCGTGTTTTTTAGTTGAGTTTTATTAGTGCTAAATCGTCTGCAGAGTTTCCTATACTTGGAAGGCAAAAAAACAGATAAGGAGGCGGGCGGAGGTAGGTGAGAGGGAGGGTGAGGGAAATGGGGGGAATGAATAAAATAAAATAACAGAGATGATGCGTCATCATTCATTTATTTATTCATTGTCAATCGTCTTTTCAATTAATGTCTTTTTGTCAGTGATGATCTTTCTTACGTAAAACTTACTTACATATAAAAATATCTGTGCTCGACAACATAGTTAAAGGTGGGAGAAGTCATAGGCGTTTTTATTAACGGACGAGCACTACAGTAAGTAAGTTGCAACACAAATCCTTTGTTGCAAAAGAATTTGTGGTCGTTAACCCTTCTGGATCTGAACTCGTACGAATTGGCAGTGAAATATTTCTATTTATCGAATCATATCCTTATTTGTGTATTGGTTAACAGCTTATCGATTTTTTCTGATTCCACTAAATATTTTAAACTTATGGACGAACAATCAATTTTAAAAAACCAGTAACACAAGACCGCTAGAAGGTCATGGGAGAAAGGTTACTGTTTATGAATTGTTATTCATAAGCAAGAAGATGTGAGAAAATGTTTATTTTTCTTAAGATTTGGAATCGTTAAGTCCATATTTCCACCGATAATGATAAAATCATTGGATTTTTATCTTCTTTACCGTATCACGGTGGCTCACCATTATCGTTTAGTTTATCATTGCTCTTTCAAGCTGACTTTCCAACTCGATAACTTGGTATTTCGTTGGAAACTCAACCACAATGACGTTAACAAGATCATGTCAACGAAATCTGGACGAGTTGTAACGTCGCATATCTTTCGAACATGTCATATCAGTCATATTACATCTATCGATGACAAGAGACAGATTAATGAGACGCTTTGATGCTTACTTCATTCAAAGCCTCATCTCATCCGTCCAACGATTTACTTCTTCCCAACGGGATTTCACTATTGAGAAAAGAAAACAACACCAATCAAATGGTTGATATCTTCTTGAAAAACTCCAACAGAGTTATAATCCCATAGTTTCCTCTTGTTTTTCGCTGGATCTCTATAAAAAGATCACGCCTTGTTTATAAAATAATCAACAAGTATGCAACGGTGGTTTTCTCCGCTATTTTCTAATTTCTTATAAACGATCATCTTACATACTTGGTACTTGAACGGCCCGTCCTCACTGGTTGTGCGGGCCCCAGCATAACCACCATTTTTCGGGAGATATGCTGGTTAAGCCATTGTGGCTTCCTGGAGTCCCGAGGCCAGCCTAGCTAAAGTTTGGCCCACGTCGTCACCACCACAAGCAGTCTCCGTCCTTGTAGATCAGAGGGAGATTTGCCACCATGATTGGTTTACTCTTAGCTAGGCTTCCTGATGGAAATGCCGGACTCCTTCTCAACTTGGGAAACTCTGCCAGGAATGAATCCCCCCGCTGTACATCGCAGTCTGACACCCCGGAACACCTCCCAGCCACGATGAAGCGGTAAACCGTTGGGAGTATCATCTTAGAAATCAATATTCCTAGCATCTTTTTGTTACAAAAAAATTTCCATGCGAAATCTTCTAGTTGCATTCGAATTGAAGAATTCGGATTTTTTAAAATGAACATTAGGAAGAAGAAAGCGGAAAGCTGGGAAGCGAACCAATCAATAACTATAAAACGCACGACGGTAGAATTCTAAAATTAGAACTGGAAATCAATTTGAAAACTTGGGATTCGACATCGTTAAAGTAAACTTGAGAAATAGCGCTAAATCCGTTTAACTTAACGGAAATGATAGCACATAACTAGTCTTAATAATTGTTGTTACTGATTATAAATTATTTTAGGACCAAGAGGACCTCAGGCCCACCGGTGAGTGCAACTTTTCAGCAGCAGAGGTTTATAATAGTGTTTAAACCTTTTTTTAGACTACGTTAACACTTTTCGTTATTCTATTTTCTCCCCTTTATCTCAATGAAGTGCTTTTCTCATTAGTCCCAATCTACCTCTTCTTTTTCATTCCAGCATGGAAGAATGAATGAGTTAAAGTGTTTCTTTTTGTTTTTTTTCTAGAAAGACAGATGCCTAACCCATTCATTCACAATACATTATGTTGCTTTTATGTCTACGTGCTTGTGATCCAATCCTATTCATAATCTTTAGGGTTTACCGGCTCCATATTATCGTCGCAAGATCTCATCATCGCCTTCGCCTACTGTACGCATTTATGGTGTTGCCGTAATCGTAGTGTAGTCGGATTCGTTAGTGGTAATTGTGAAATATTGTGTGATTCTAGCCGCTTAACGCTCGGCTTCAACGCAAACTTCGTGCATACGGTATGCTGTACACCCCTGATGGACAAGGAATTCAACTTCGTGGAACGCCTGGACCACCCGGGCCGCCGGTATGCAGGCGTCATCAGTCCGAATTCCGTAATGACAGTGATGTGTTGGCTGTATCCTCAGGCTGTAGTTATTTAAGTAGCATGGGTACTTTCCAAGGATTGTTCATGGCATTGAAATCGTTATTTGCTACTGATTTAATTAGTTGTCCGCTAAGGCGGATTAATATTGCTGTTGTTGTTGAACACCATGCGACCAATAGTGTGCACGTTCAATGATTCTAATCAGTTTTCAGACGGTTTTTTTCAGATACCCGAAATGGCTAGTATTTATTTGCTGAAAAACTATCTCTAGAAATTTAAGACCTTAAACTTTTGCCTTTCTTCTATTTTTTTGTCTCAGTTCCTTCAAATTTCCCCACTTTTCTCCATTTCTCTTTCCTTTTTTACCTCGCTCGCTTAAATTTCATATTCCACATTTTAGGGTTCCAAAGGTGCTCGTGGATATCCTGGTTTTCCGGTGTGTTTTTTCTTTGTCTTCTCCATCCTTTTTGCAGCAGTTTTTTGCAACAGTCTAATCGGTTGTTTAAAAAATCCATAATTATCCAGAAAAAGAAACCAGACTAATTGACGATTTCAGGGTCCTATAGGTTTGGATGGCCCACGGGGGCTTAACGGTATGTTGAATGAAGTATGCTGGTTTTCTCCTATACATGGAAACGAACGCATGAAGTGTTAAGAAACTTGTTCGATTACGAAATTAATCGTTTCCATTTACCGTATTAAAAATCTAAAATTTAAGGTGAAATTCTTAGAGAAATAGGATGGATACGGTAAATATTTAGCCGCTCTTCCACTTGTAACCTCTCAAGGTTTTTTTCGCCAGTGATTAGCACAGAAAAAATTCATGTCATTTTTCACAAGCCAGTTGCTTTTTCGTTTCTTTTTCTTCTCAAATTTTTTCGCAGGAGACGCAGAATTCCACACGCTTAAATACGTTTATTACAAGTTATTTTAAGCGCTGCTTATGATTTTTTCTAAACATTTTTATCTCACAGCCTCTTATTTTCAACACCTCATCGATATCGCTGTCATTTCCCTTTCTAAAACTTCTTCCGAATTTTACTCTTATCTTTTTCTTGCACATTAAGGCCTGTATCACCTGTAGTCCCGTTGATAGTCGAGTGACTCGAGCGGGCGCCAGTAAATCCTCCATTTTTCCCTGTCGCGTGCAAGAGTAGCCCAGTGGGTTCACCTCGCTCTAGAGACTCGTTGAGCATCATATCATTCTTCTAGGCTCTTCGTTAAGAACTCTGACCATCGGGTCGGTGGTCTTCCTGCAGTACGTTTGACATCCCGAGAATCAGTCACTAACAGCTCTTGTCCATCGGTTGTCATTCATATGCATTACGTGTCCGGCCCACCTTATCTTCGACTATTTGGTGTACAGAACCGCACCTTTGATTTCCGATCGTTGACGCAGGTCGGAGCTTCGGATCCCATCCCTTACTTGTGTGAAATGGAATACTCATACCATCGTCCTTTCGACTGCGCGTTCTGATAACGCTGAATGGTTTTTCATCCTGCTTACGCAGCGATCAAGTTTCTGACGCATACGTTAGGGCAGGAAGTACCGTTGAGTCGAAAAGGTGGGCACGGAGTTGAGTGTTCTTTGTTCTCTTCACTACATCCTCGATGCTCTTGAAAGTTCCCCAAGCCGCTCGTTTCCTTCTGCTTAGCTCCGGAGCTAAGTCGTTCATCATGTTGATTTCAAGGCCTTGATAGATGCAACTGGAACACTAGGAGATATTCGTTCCGTTGAGCGTGAACGGAGCGTGCGAAACCAATCCGTACTTAATGAACATCGTTTTTCAGATTTGATCGGAGAGCAGTCTTTCTTCCCTACAAGCTTTATCAAGCTTGACTAGCATTCGTTCCTCCTGGCCAATGCATAAGAACGATCTCATTAGCAAAGTGAAGATGGTGGAATTGCCGACCATCGGTTTTTCACTCTCATATTATCCCATTCCAATGTTCACATGACGTTCTGGAGGGTGGCGGTAAATAATTTTGGCGAGATGGTATCGCCTTGCCTAACTCCTCCTTTGACGTCGATGTTAACATCGTTGTAGAAAAGGTGATATCTTGGTTGTGAAATTTTTGTACAGCTCACGAAGAACTAAGGTCATTTCCCTGATTATGTCCTCTCATTAGATTTCTGTAAAAAAGAAGAATATTTTTCTTGAACCTTCTTTTCTAAAAGTGGCACCAAACCTGTCTGGGAGCATAGTGTAGCACTGCCTTGCCATATCGGTGGGTCACCATGAGTCATTGTATAAGCCAGATATTCATGCAATCATCTCCAAACGATGCTTAATGAAGTCGAATGCATTGCAGCGTACCTCAGCATTGATCAAGGCCTAGAGCTTCATTCTTTGGTTCTAGTTCTCTTATTAAATTGTTTGCCGAAAAAAAAGAAGCAATAGAATATTTTAAAAAATTTTTCTTCTAAAATTTTATTTACTAGCGTGTAGAATTTGTAAGAAATGACGTCATCGATGAAAACCGCAACGACGAATGAAAAAGAAGGAAAATAGCGGTAGAAAACTAACTTCAGGAGTAATGGGCGGTAGATAGTCAAAAAACGTCCTTAATTATAGTGATATTAAGTGCTTATTAAAACTGACTTGAAATTGTTCTTTAAGAAAAGGAACTAAAAATAACTCTCTAACGTTTTGTTGTGGCTCAAACCTCAACGTCATCTTTGTTCCCAATCATTTGGTGGTTTTTCTTAAGTTCATGTGTTGTGTTGTGTTGATGAATGTCTCAGCATTCAGTTATTCATCGTCATTGTTCTGCACTGTTTGCTGATTTCAGGGAACTCCTGGTGCCAAAGGTGATCGCGGTGAACGTGGTCCGATTGGTCCACCTGGTTATCCTGGTCCGAAAGGCGAACGGGGATTTTCCAGTCATGGTCAAATCGGGGTAAAGTCTTTCGTTTAATGAGATAGTTTGTCCGAAACTTAAAAAAAGACAGAAAAAATTTGTTACTAAGACACGGTTCGAATAGTAAAGGAATAAACTGGGTCACTGTGTTTTCTTTTTTCATTCCATCACTAATGACGCAAGTGGACTTTAAATGTGATACGTAGTGTCGAGTCAAAAGGCAAACATTTTTTTCGAGTCAGTAGAGGAACTTGCTAGATGAGCATTCCGAGTTTCGAACGAAACCATATTTCACATCGTCGTCATCGTCTGAACTAGTTCGCTTCAATCCTTTGTATTCTTGTTTGGTAAGAAACGAGGTGTAATTTTATTTCTTTATTTACGCACAAGCTGGCGTTCCTGCGGATTTCGCCTTCCTCAGAGTCTGGAAGCGTCAAGTTGGCCGCAGTCTACCCATCCAAACATCTCCACAACCAAACAGAGGGAATGCTAAACCAAAATTTCATTCACTCTGAACACAGGATAGCTTCTTTGCACAGGCGCTTTCTATAAATCTTCCATTAATGAATATGGAGTTCGCTTTAGTTTTCCGGAATTCCTGAGGTTTCTCCGAACCCCAATTTAAGGCATTCTTCAAATATCTTTAAGAAGATGCATAATTCTTAGATATCGTCGCTGTTTAAAAAACAAACAGTCCTTAGTAACTGTAGATGACGTTCTAAACAGTTCTTAGCTAAAAGTTTCTACGGGTTGAACACTATATGAATATTATTGTATAATTAATAGGTTAACACTGTTGTTTCGAAGTAGCTCATAGCAATATTATCGTTTTTTACCCAATTATGTGTGCCTTTTTTTTCCTTACTTTACTATCCTTCTACGTTTTCCTTCATATTTATTTTTCTTTACTAAGGAACCTCTACTGGCGCGTGTGGCCCAGTGATCGGAGGTGCCCTGCAACACGTACGTGGGAATCGGTCACCGGGCCCATGGCCCACCAAGCCCTCCATCCCCTCCGGGGTAGGCAAATTGCTAGCAGACTTGTCTAGGAGGATAGCGGCGCTGGCTCGATACATCGCGCAGGCCACCACGAGTCATTGTAAAGGCCAGATATACATTCAATGAACTCTAAACGATGCTTGATGAAGTTGAATGCATGGCGCATCCTCGAGGATTGATCAACGCCGAGAGCTTTATCCCTTTTTTTAAGGCACCTCTTCAAGTGACTGGACGACCTTGAATCAATAAAGTATCTATGGTCATCCTTACAGCGGATACATAGTGTTCTAAACTGGTGTGGGCACTACATCTTCTATTTTAGTTTTATTTTTGTGGTGCATTGCTACGAACCAGACACTCTCTTGTCATCTGCAGTGACGGCATAGCATGGCTCGTTGTTCAGTCGTCTCGTCACCTGAACGAGTTATCCGTTGCCCTTTGTTGCTTATATCACATGGCTTTCTCATTAGCTTATTCATTAATTTGTGAAAAATTCGGCTCTGACTTCGAGGAAATGATGATCGTCTGAAATAATCACCGTCACCGTCGTTAATATGTTGTCTGCGCAGTAGTGACTTTTAATCGACTCTACGCTAGAATGGTAGAGTAAGAAAAAGAAACCAAAAAAAATGACTCAAAAGAAGAATCTTCTGACGAACTTTGCCGAACGGCTTTGATACTTGATAACGTTTTATGGCAGTAATCTCGGTCTCCTGCAATCATCTGCAAAATGAAGTCTTTTACTAGAAACTTTTTTTCGATAGATTATCACTAACATTTATAATTACTATCTCAAGTGGTCGCTGTCTTCACTTTAAGCAACTGCACAACTTTCATTTTGTTCTACACTCAATCGCAAAAGAAAACCTGAGCATCTTGGCGATCCAGTCACATTTTTTATAAAAGAAATTCATCCCTAAAGGCTATTTGTTGTGATAATCGTTGTACAAAATGTGCTGTCCAGGAGACAACTTATACATGATTCTCCATCAGAAAGCTGTTTATCTGTCCAGGTTGGATCGCCGATGCCAAATTCTCCGCTAATGATCCAAGGACCACCTGGGCCACAAGGGCCTCCTGGTCCTCCTGGACCGGAAGGACGCGAAGGCAAACCTGGAATGAAGGGTGAACGAGGGTTGCCAGGTTTCGACGGAGAAAGTAAGGTAGGTATACACTCATAATTCGAGAATTTGAGAAGGCGCAGTTATTTTACAGTCCGTGAATAAAGAACTTCGATTTTTAGATTGGACCAAAAGGAGATCAGGGTGAACCAGGACGTGATGGTGTTCCCGGACTTCGTGGCCCGCAAGGTGAACGAGGCGAAAAGGTGGAGAAGATTTCGCATAATTTCCATGAAAACGGAAGAATAACCATCAAGTTATTCAGAAATATTCATTATTATCATTACTACAAAGACGTCTTTGGAGAAAAAGGAACTAAACTGTTTTGAAACTATATTGAACGAATGTATTATGTCTCATTTTCACTTATCTGTTATCAGCCACTTCTCCATAAGCCCGTCTTGCCATTTTTGTGGTTGTGATTGTTGGTATTGTGTAGGGAGAGCCTGGAGTATCGATGCTGGCACACAGTCATCGTCATACTCAAACGTTTGCTACGCCCGGTCCTCCCGGGCCACCTGGACCACCTGGATCTCCTGGATCGCCTGGGGCGCCAGGCATGCCAGCCCAACCAGCGCTCTGTCCACCTGGTCCACCTGGTTCTCGTGGAGCAGACGGACGTCCTGGTCAACGTGGCCCACAGGTAATGTGAATCTATCGTGATTTTGGAATTTTTTCTGTTCTTTGTCGTCATGCTGGTAGTTGTGTGGCCTACATTGTTCACATGTTATTATATAAAAATTTCCAATTTACTCTAATGCTGATGCCATTTATTCAAAATTTCATTACTGACATTACTGATTTAACACTGAAAATAAAAACTAAACAAGGAGAACTTGTGTTTAAAGATAATTCAATTGTGATACCTCAATTGTTCTACCAAATACCTCATTTATTACGTGAGCGAGAACACACAGATCCTGTTTCTCTACAAATTCTTTCCTCCAAATGATTTCAGTAGATCGCCTAATTTGAATTCTTCTACAAATTTACTTGTATTGTCGACGAATCATGTTTTATAGGGTGAAAAAAGGAGAGCGTGGTGAGCCCGGAATGCCAGGTGCACGCGGATCTCCAGGAGCTCCTGGAGGACCGGCAGTAGCTGGAGCGAAGGTTAACCTTTCAACAGCTCATATGTTACATTTGAATTTAAAAAGAGATCTTATGAAGAAGACATTATTTAAAGTTCCAGCAGTAATCTCCAGTTGTTTCAGGTGGTCATGGGACCTCCTGGTCCACCGGGCAGGGACGGTGTTAACGGAGAGAAGGGTGAAAAGGTAAGTAACTGAAGGCAATTTCGTTGCCGTTTTTCTATAATGGAGCTGCCAAAAATGTCCAAAAGGATTTCCATAAGTATTGTGAGCTTCTGTTATCAATTACTTACCAAAATCGCTTCTATCAAAGATGCATGTATTGTGCTAACCAGACTAACCAATTTTTCAGTAACTGTTTCAGGGAGATACTGGCTCATCGGGTCCGATTGGACCACCAGGTCCTGCAGGAATGCCCGGAAAACGCGGACGACGAGTAAGCTATTCTAATTTTTTTCGCAAAAAACGGCATAGAAGAAAACAGGGATGGGCGGTAGTATCAACTTTTGAATGTAGTTTTCCAAAAATATGACCTGAAAACCATGCTTTAAAACCATCTGGACGCCCAGTGGGATTATCCAAAGACCGTAGCACATCCCTGATTACATTCATATGCCAGGGAATGGACAGCCTCATCTAGACCGATCCAAGTCTGATTGGTTGCTACACGGTCAGTTATCAATAGCAGACTGCACGGAGCAGCTGCTATGGGTCATCCATTCCTAGTTAGCCAATAGGCGAGCGAAGCACGAGCTGTCTTGACAGTGCATGTGGTGTGATTGCGTTCGTTATCACATGAAAAATCGCCGTTGTGTTTTGAACACACTCATTTAACTGTGTTGTCCTTTGGTGTTTGGTTTTGTGCCTCTTACAGTAACATCAGCCTGGTGAGTTTGCAAAATCACTTTCTGCTTACACGCCTAAATAGCTATTTTAAAACGAAAAACTTCACATTGAGAGAAGTAAGGCTAAATTCTCAGTTACGATATATAAGGACTTCGAAGCCAAAGAAAATTTATTTGTCTGTCTATTTATTTAGTTGTATGTCGGGGGCTGCATTGTGGTCAGCGGTAGGTTGTAATACAAATATGGTCATTGGTTCAATATTATACCCCGAAAGACCAAAGTAGCCCATTTCTCGGTGTATATAGCTGATACCGGGCTAGTTTGGGAGTTGAAATAATTGATACATCTGATCGATACCGCAAGTCATTCTATTGGCTAATTAGGCATTCAATCACAGCTTCGATGATTAATGAAGTCGAATGCATAGAGTAGCCTAAAGGGATTAAGCAATGCCGAACGAATCCCCTTACCCTTTATTAGGATTCAACATCACATGCTATGCAGATGCCAGCCCTTCTAGCATTCGATTCGTTCCCTCGTATCTATTATCCGCGAACATCTTCGGATCTGCGTGTAGTTTCGGCTGCCATCTAAGGAATTTGTTTCTTTTATGGAAATCGATAAATGCTGGTCGACGTGATTCCCTCTGAAATCACGAGATAGCTCTAGAACTTTTCCTGGTCCTCACTCAAGACTCTGATAGGATTTTGTGCATCGGAAAGAGCTTTTCGCATACGAATCTGGCACTGAATTTGTGGATCCAAAAGGCTGGTGGGAGAATGGTTAACTTAGCCCGGGGATGAGCAAACGCACATGTGTGCATTCTCTAGTAACTACGCTTCATGTGTCCTAGACAAATAGAGTGGATAATAACACGCTATTTCTCCCACTGGGATTTTCTTGGTGAATACTTCGAGATCTACAGGCTAGATTTTTCTAAATAGTTGTGAAAATAATTTGGAGAACTAAACGCATATCGTAGTTCTACCCCTGGCGTTTTAACATTTCACAAGAAATGCAACCATATAATCTAATTTTTTTATAATTTTCTTGCTAATTTAGCACTTAGAAATGTTATAAGTACTGTTGTTATTTAAGGGAAAAGTTGGAGAACCCGGAGTATGTCCTCAAAACTGCACCTTTGGAATGGAGAAGCCTGACGCTCTTCTTCGAGAGCTAATGCCTATTCTAAAGAAGGAATTGAAAGAAATCCGGATAAAACATGGTTATCCTGGTCCACCTGGTATCACTGGTCCTCCTGTAAGCAATTTTAAAGTACTTTTTAGCTTTTGTATAGTACTATTACGTAGCCCACGGATCTCCCAGGTATAGAAATCCCATCTCAGTTAGTTATGACGCAATACAGTGCGTAAGAGGTGGTGGACAGTGGATTAATCGTGGACCAAAAGCGATCTTTGCTTCTCCGAGACGCAGGTGGATCTAGAGAATGAACTTCCTGTTTCTGCTCCACCGATTGACATGTATCTTCTGTTTACGAGGATGTATTCATGAATGAGTGCGTGAATGTATTCTCATTTATGCGAATTGTATTCTACGGGTCAATTTGTTAGAACGCACAATCAAGTGACAACGAAGTGTAGGGGAGAAGGTTAGGAGTTCCCCCTAACAAACTAGCACTCCTATTTACTCTTTAAGAGACTGGTAAACTATCCATGAGAATACCCAACCCACACGCTCAGAACTCGGCAAACCATACGTCGTGGGTATCGAACAATAAACACAATAAAATAAGCAACCCTCATTTCGCTGACCAGGAAAGAGCGCGATACGGCAGCGTTGAGTAGGATTAGTATGGAGGGCTGCTGAACTCTCAGGTCCATTCAAGGGTACCTAAATCACAGAGGACTAAGGTACTAGACTAACGATCTGTACTCTACGATGCACACTCACTTGCCTCCGAGTCCTGGATAGAATACTTGATCATGCAGGCAAGAAGCATGAGATATGACGTCATCAGACTGGCTAAGACGAGAAAACGCCACCCATTCAATGCCGTCCATGACACCGTAGAAAAACTGTTTCTCGGAACATGCGACAATAGAAAAGTTGATGGCGCAGGCGTTCTAGACAACACGAGTGTGGCCATGAACATCAATTCATTTGAACAACAAACAATCCGATTCAGACGTCTACAATCGAAGAGATGCGGATCAATACCGGCTTTGACAATCTTCGTCGTTTACGCGCCGACATCAAACTATGTCGAAGAAGAGGTCGAAGCGTTCTATATAGAATTGGAGAAGTTCTACAGAGAAGACCATACATTCTTCAATGTCACCATTGCAGATTTTAACACTAAGACTGAACCAAGAAGAACGTCTGAAGAACATCACATTGGGACCTAAAGATTAGAGTGGAACGAGAAGGGTGAAAGGCCGCCTGAGTTTATCATGACGATGAAGATCATCCATGGTAACTCGCAATTCCAGAAGCCCCACACTAAACACTGGACGTGGGAGTCTCCCAATGGAGAGTACCATAACGAAATAGACCACATCATAGTAAATGGAAGGTTTTGCCTAACCGTTGTCGCTGTTGTCTCCAAATTCTACACGGGATCATACCATTGTCTCGTTCGGGCAAGATCTAATTTCTCAAAAAATGAGTAAAAAGCAGTTAAATTCAAAAAACTGGTCTCCAAACCACTATATACCGAGATTTATTCAGTTCACCAGTCGGCTGTTGTTGGGAAGATTCGGTTCTTGATAACATCAACGAGAAATACGGTCAGCTCACTCAACGTTTTCACATTAGCGCTATGAAAGCTGAGAGTTCGAAAGTCACCAAGAGACGTGTCTCCAGAAACACTGGAGCAGATACGCCAGCGTGGGAATCTCACGAGCTACAGGGAACCGCCAGCTCACGTCCGAATTTTTGCAAAACAATGCATACAGCGATAAAAAAGATGTCAGAGGTAAAAGCAACCGTTATGGTCGAAGTTGCAAAGGCTGGGAAAAGCATTCGTAAAAGCAACCGAAGTTTCGCCATTCTCGAAACCAAGATAATTGTGCTCCCACGCCGAGATTGAATGGTTGCAGATTCCAGAAAGGCACTGGAGGAAATCATTCAGGATAACTACTGGGATCTCTTCAATAGCCACTTCCTCCTGCCCTGTGAAATAAGGGATGGATATGTCGTACCACCGGCTCTCCCTTCGGAAATCCTACATGCTCTTTCTTTTTTTCTCTGAAGAATCGAAGAACACCAGGTCTAGATAGCATATGATCTGAATACCTGAAGAATCTTCCGCCACTGCTCGTAAGCACACTGGCTCGGCTCTTCACACGTTATCTATCGGAGTACAGGGTTAATACTCAGTCGAAGAGCAGCAAGACCGCGCTGTTGTTCCAGAACGGTTACCTCCTCGATATCGGCAAGTATTGCTCAATCTGCTTGCTGATTGTTTTCTATAAACTTTCCACTTGATTCGTCTTAAACAACATTGTTTGAACACGGGGGCGAAAGTAGAGACATGCAAGCAAACAGGGTTTCGAAAAAATTCAATAAGTGGACTTCATCCACACGATAACAACACTCAATAAAGTATCGCGAGAGCACAAGATACCGCTCTGTCTCACTATGATCGGTTTAAGAAAGGCTTTTGACCCTACTGAGATCGAAGCAGTCATGGAACTGCTGGCTGCCAGAGCGCCCTACCGAGCATGTAAAGATTCCTCGTGAGCTATACAGATATTTCACAACTACAATATTACCGTTTTACAAAGGTCGACAAAGACATCAACACCAAAGGAGAGGTTAGACAAGGCGACACTACCTCGCCAAAATCGTTTACCGCCACCCTCCAGAACGTCATGCGAACACTGGAATGGGACAACAAGGGAGGTCGAGGGCCGGCAATTGCACCATCGCTTTGCTGATGGCGTCATTCTTATAACAGCATTAGCTGGGTGCAACGAATGCTTGCCAACTTTGATAACGCCTGTGGAAAGATTGGTCCTCTACTAAATCTCAGTAAAAACCTCGTTGACGAAGAATTCGTACGCTCCATGCATTCTCGATGGAGTGAATTTCTGCGAATCCTCCAGCTTCGGGCACATGCAAAATTCCGGAAATCAACCTGAAAGACTTAGCCCCAGCTCCAGAGTTCACCAGAAGGAAGCGTGCAGCTTGCGGAACCTTCATGAGCATCATCGAAGACCTAATGAAGAGAATAAAGAACATACGATTCTGTACCCAGCCTTTCGACTTCATGATTCTTCTTGCTCTAACGTATGTGTTAGGAACCTTATTGGTGCGTAAGCAGGGACCAAAGATCATTCAGAGTCACTGAACGCGCATTTGGTAGGACGATGCTAGGAGTATTCCATGTCACACAAGTGAGGGAACGTATCCGATGATACGACCTGAGTCAATATTCAAAAATCAAATTTGCCGTTCAATACGCCAAGCTGTCGAACATAAGGTGGGCCGAACACGTAGTGCGCATTAACGACAACCGATAGACAAGAGCTGCTAGCTACTGGGTTCCTTAGGATGTCAAACGTACTGTAAGGGAGACCACCAAGCCGATGCTCAGAGTTTCTCAGGAAGACCCTAGAAGAAAGATATGATACTCAACGAGTCTCTCGCGCAAGCAGAACCCACTAGGCTAATCTTACACGCAACTAGGGAGAAATAGAAGATTTACTGACGCCCTCTCGAGTCGCCCGACGATCAATAGTTCGACAGGTGGTACAAGTGATACATATTTCTTCAATGATATTGAATGATAGTTTAGTGAACGTAGGTGTGAAAATAATATATCGTAGCACTTTCTAAACTTTCGAATGAACAAGTCATAGTTGCAAAATAAGATAGAAAGTTGTCATATTATAGGGACCTACTGGTCCAATTGGTCCGGCGGGACCACGAGGACCACAAGGTCTTCCCGGACATTCAGGCGAAAAGGGTGATCGGGGCGATATTGGACCGCCCGGACTGCCTGGACAACCGGTACGACTCGTACTCATACTATTGCTTTAATAAATACGATTGATTCTAGTTAAGAAATCGCAGAAACCACTGTAATTTCCTTACATATTCGGGCCGTAAATTTCTATAAATGATAGACGTGGTTGGATGATCGTTTCCGCACCAAAGTCGTTCTCAAATAGTCAGATTCCCAATAAGTAAAATTTCAAACATTTTAGTCTTTTTTCCCACTTTCCAACATAATTTTTGGCTTATCTTTAACAAACGTTGCAGGGTCAGGTCCATGAAGTAGCCTCACTGGGCGGCGGAAGTGTACCAGGGCCACGTGGTCCACCTGGACTGCCTGGTCCACCTGGTGAGAAAGGAGAACGTGGAGGGCCAGGTCTGCCGGGTCAACCCGGTTCATTGGGTCTACCAGTAAGTTCCATAATCTTGTACTTAGAATGGCGCATAGATATGGCATTTGTTTCCATATTAACACATACTTTTATTTTTTTTGTGGTGATTTGTAATCACATTTTAGAGTTTTGTTCCCCACTACTAACGGGAGATTCATAAGCAGCAATTAATTATAATGTCGCTATTCTCTATTTCCCGATCGTAGGTGCTATTCTTACATAAATAGATTTGACGATTGCTCAGGGACCACCAGGGCCGATGGGACTACGTGGCTCTCCTGGGGTCGAAGGACGAACGGTAAGCAGTGAATTTCGTATTTGATACTCGTTTTTATTGCATTAGTTTTAACCACTCGCTCAAAGTTAATTGTACTACACAAAGCATTTTCCAATGACTTCACAGCTAGTAGAAGGACACTGATGACACTGTTATCCTAGGCCTCAAACGGGGCCATTTCGGGATCGGGACATTCAATACCGTATCATTCCGTCTGAACTATTTACCAGTCAATGGTAAATTGCATGTGCACGCTGTACTCTAGATAAAAGCCCATGTGGTTTGTGCTGTTAGATTGTTAGATTAGTCGGCGTATGAACATGGCGCAGTGTTGTGAGATTGTTGTCCATCTAGCAGTACTAGGATGAATTGCTTCCAACAAGGGTTGTTTCAGGGCAAGCAAGGACCGGTAGGACCGAAGGGCGACATGGGATTTCCGGTATGTGTTCTAAAGAATGTACAAATTTAGTTCCTTACTAATCACTTTTTTGTGCTGCTAGTAAAATAAGAGCACCATAAAAGTATGTCGAATTCCAACATGATCAAATATGTCCTAAGGTGTCCCATTACGAGGGATCATTCCAGGGACCTCAGGGACCACCAGGTCATCCAGGTTCACCAGGCGAAAGGGGAGCAGATGGCCATCCTGGTCCAAGAGGAGAAAAAGGAGACCAGGTTTGAATTACAATTCAAATTTATTTCGTATACTGGCCTTAAACAGAAAACCAGATCGGTTGTAATCTATTAACCTTTTCTAGGGCATACCTGGTCTTGATGCTCCATGTCCTACTGGTCCGGATGGATTACCTTTACCATATTGCTCTTGGAAACCAATGGAGGTGAGAACAGTAACCGAACAAAGGGTCCTCTAGGTGTAAAACCATTCCAATACAAATCTCCTTGTAACAAAAGATGTAAACACGTGTATAGAGAGTATTCCTACTGCAAAAATGAGATCAATAACGAGGAGATAAAGAAGAGGAAACCCCGGAAAGAAATCGTAAGCGAACATTTAGAACATTTCAAGGCCTCAACCAATGCTGTTAAGAATGTCAGCGTTGAAAATCATTTATTTTGACATTGGATCCCGAATGTTCTCCAGTGTACTGGAATTGTTAATAATGTTTTCATGAACCGTCCCTGTTTTTCTCATATTCTTGTTGAGCAAACACGAGGTGCTATTTTATGCTTTATTCAAGAATAAGCTGACGTTTCGGCGAATTTCCCCTTTCTAAGAGCCTGGAAAAGTCAAGTTGACCGCAATCTACCCAACCAAACACTTCCATAACCAAACAGAGAAATGCTAAACGAAGATTTCAATCACACTGAAGATAGAATAGCTTCATCGCATAATCACCGCTTTCTAGGAATCTTCACTAAATATGTCACGTAGAGACCAACCGCACAGAGTTCACATGGAATCGTAATGTGCCCATCACATCAGAATAACAAGCTTATATGCTGCCCAATATCACGCGTGATTATGAGGCATTCCTCCCTGCGGTTCATTTTTCGGATTCTTGGAGTTAATCCAGAGTGTCTTGCGATTTTTTTCGAGTTTTCGTCCCTGTTTTTCTCTATGTTTATTGAGCCTTGTCTCATATCAGTTGTGCTTAACCTGAACCGGGATTTCTCATCTACTCAACCGAGCAATTTCAGGGCAATATTCGCGTCGACTACGGGTAATGAAACTCACATTTCTGGTGTTTTTTTCTTTTCTTTTTGCTTTACTAAGTACTAACACCGTTTATAGTCGGACGACAACAACATTGAACGTGTGTCTTCTTCTTCAACGGTTTTTCGACGAAAACGTGACGTTGCTATTCCACAACACTAACACTGACAATAACCTCTACCGTATGTTCCAACCATGCATAGTTTTCTACTTTAAAATAGCTAATGCTAGTAGATAACGCTATAGGTAACGTTATAGCGTAAATAAGCAGGTAATGCTTAACATGATTGCTTGAAAACCCATATATGTTGAAATGAGGTCTCGTTCAATTCAACTACTTTCTTGAATAGGACAACAGAAATCTGTTGTTCGTAGGTAGGAACCGTGAATAGTGTACCAATAGCGCCGAAGCTCCGCTGTACTTTCCCTACCGTGAACAGTTCTCGTTCATTGAGTACGCATTCTCTGAGTAGAGATTTCGCTGTCCTTCCATCACTGCATAATCTATCAGAAGCAATCTCGTCGTTCTACTGTTCTTCTGCAGCACTTCTACAGTATACTGAGTATTCACTTTTGGTTTGCAAACTGTCACAAGAAGTTGTTGTTTAGAACATAAGTCGCAGGGTGTAAAGCGGCTTTGTAACACATCATTTCTGAGTCATTACACTACCCATAACTAACTCGTGTTACTTGTTTTAGGGCAAGAACGGGGAACAGTGGGAACGGTTATGACGGCCTTGGTTACGAAGAACTACAACCACCTAGTGATTGGAAGCAGCAATCTTCTCTCTGAATCTCACTCATCACTGAATTCACCATCTGAATCTCATGCCGTGTACTGCCATAATTCGATATATCGAACGAAATCAAGTCGATTCCTTTACTTTTCATTTCATGCCAATTCAGCTAATGATCTTTCTTAAGCAGCTTTCCGACAAACGTAGTCATTGTTATGTTGTGATTTCTTTCTTGTTTATAGTAAAATATTATTAGTACTCCTTATGGAAATGAAATGCACTAACCAACATGTCCACAATGTTTCAATTCCACCAAAGTGCGACAATATACGAACCACCTTGTCTGTAAATCCATTCGTAAACAGTTATTGTTATTATTTCGCTGTGCTCAATCACTCATCATACATTGCCCTGAATCGGTTAACATTCGCATGGTTGTTCAATTTCCTCATGTTTTTCGGCTGAAATGAATTAAAAATTATTGACGTTGCCATTAAAGACCGGTTTAAAAGAGTAAGTTCGGAAAGGTACAGTGTGATGCACTGAAACCTTCACCTACCTGCTGAAATCCGTCGGAGTCGGTAGGTATGTCGCATACGCAAAGCACAAAACCTCTTAGCGCTTCGGATACGTTGTTTTGTTGAGTCAAACAAAGATTATCGATGAAAATCTTGAAGTCATCTTTTTACTCGGTAACACGACGTACAATCCAATCGGCGACATCGTTTTCGAGTTATTCATGCAGAATTTGATGAATTGTGGTTAGGAGTGGCCTACGATTTCCTTGTGATGACGTTAGAAGACCTCTACATGCGGTGATGCTTTTGGGTTTTACCTTCGTCGATTCGCCCTGCTCGACTTTATATCTGCTGACTTCGTATTGCCCAATTTTAGTAAAGCGTTCACAATAACTCGAACTTTGGCAATTAAATAACTAAAAATCACTGACTTTCTATAATAACAAACAATTCGTGTCATCCAAGTTCAACGTTTCCCACCGACTCGAGGAGCGGAAGCTTTAACGGGTTTCAGTGGCTTCATTTTCTGTGGAACTGGTTTCTTCACTTTACTCAAAGCACCTTATCAGCGCTAGATGCCCCTATTTGCTTTCTTAGCAGCTATAGTGACCTTCCCATTTGGTTGACGCCGATGGTGAGATTTGGTTTCGCTTAGCTAAGACTGCTTCCCAGAGTCATTCTCCCTAACAGCACAGTTAAGAACTTGCTCGGTCTTTACCTTTTTCTTCGGCACTTTCTTATTCATACGATCCTTTCTTGCGCTTAATCGTTCTTTCTTTTATATGTTTAAAATTTGGTAACACTAATACAACACTTTCAATGAATTTATGACTGAAGAGAAATATGATACAAAGAGTGTTAACATGCAATAAGCCCGTCAGAAAGGCACTAACCCGCAATACAACCGAAATAAACTATTTTCATTGTCGGTATCAATAGAGGATACATCCACCACAACTATCAAGAAACAGCAATTTAAGAAGACTTTCAAATCTCAAAAATGAATCGCAAAAAAGTTGAGATCAACAAAAAGACCAGACGATAACCGATGCTACCGAAGACACGAGATCAAATAGAAATAAACTTCTCTAGAGTCCGTATTTCTGCCTAATAACCGCGTTTTTTAAACACTCGTTAGCTACCAATGAAGAGAACAGAAAAAACTGTGATAGTCATGATAGAATACCCATATGTACCCCAAAATCGACAAACTATGAACTGTCATCGTCCCTTAAAAAAGTGATGAAACTTTGGAGATTACACTAAATGAAAGCAATCCTACCTAAGACTCGAAAAAGATAGATTCAGTACACTTTAAGGTGGACCAGCACATATCCGACTACTTCCGAATGAGTTGGATATAATTGCAAACGGATTATTAGTTCCAAATAAAGTTATGCATTCTAGATTTAAAAAGTGGAAAACAGTAGTAGTAAGATAAAAATAACCCAGTGTATGGTCTATAGTGATCAATAACTCAGCTTTTGATGCTTTATTACCTCGAGGCAATACAATGTTCCTAAGTATTTGTCTGCAAGAGATACATCCCTCTACAGTCACCCAAGTTCTAACTCCAACATTTTTATTAAGAACCCCACTAGAATAAACCTATATCAGGAATCTACCCTGTTCTGAAAGAAACTCAGTTTAGAGACGGCAAACTTCCTAACAATCCACACTGCTAAACTACCTGGAATGATGGCTAGGAAAAGCCTTCTGGGGTTCAAACAAGGGTCGAACACCTAACCGGTGAAGTAGTTTTCAGAGGAAATTACGCTCGCGACCACATACTTTCATAGAGACATGTATTCACATAATCCAGTAAGTCTGTAAATACTCAACCAATACTGATTCGGTTTTTCTCTGAACATCTAAATTATCGCACTGCTCAAATGTAACATAGAACAACAGGCTTAGAGAACAGATTTCGAAGTGAAATGTAGTAAGGGAAACAAAAACGTGCATAAAGTAAAGCTTCTAGTAGTTATGTTAAGATAAGCATACGTTGAGTTCGGTCTGCGCCAGTCGATCCATACAAAGCCGGACGTTCATGGCTGTTAGTCTTGAAGATGGATCCGCAGACCAACATTCACGCATTACACGTGATACATCACGAAGTACCTGTGAACAAGAAGAAATAACAGTGACAGAAAAAAGCAAAACTCTTTTAGTACATTTGTTTCAATTTCTTTTCACAGTTTTAAAACCAAACAACTCGACAACATCAACAGTGTGACCAAATTCTAAATTCCTACATTGTCATTTTTCCAATGAGGAGACTCATAAGGTCGTATGCCTTGTGTGACTACAACATCTCGCATTTCATGTATTGTAGGATCTCTCGATACCTTATCATAATACGGCAACGATTCAGCGAATTCGGACGGAAGACCTGGAATCATTTGGTATAACAATCCTGCTTACTTTAAAGCACAGTTCCAAACACTCCACAAAGTAAAATTGTCTGAGAGACTAGGATAGTTTTTTGCTAAAAAATATACGTATCGTAAAAAACACTGCAAGAGGGGGTTGTGGACAGCGCAGTGGTCAGAGGCGCTCTGCAATACACATGGAATCGATCTCCACGCCCCAGGCCCAGCAAGCGTTCCATCCCTCCGGGGTCGGCAAATCGGTACCAGACCTTTCTGGGAGGATAGCAGTACTGGCTCGATACGTCGGAAAGCCACCGCGAGTGATTGTAAAGGCCAGATATGCATTAATTCAACTCCAACGATGCTTAATGAAGTCGAAGGCATAGCGCATCCCTCAAGGATTGAACAACGCCGAGAGCTTTATCCTTTTAAGACAAAAGCAGAAAAGAACTCCGTAGAAAACAACCGACCAGATGGGCATGTTGTACGACGAGCAATCTCCCAAATCAACAATCCAACAGCATACATGTCAGCTGCACGATAAAATTCGAATTTGTTCGACTCTATCCGCTCATCAAGTATTTCGGGTGGTAGATAACGCTGTATCCCATAAGTAAAAGAGATTCAAGTAGAAAAAAAACTTCTATTATCAAATAACTTTCGAGTAGGACTTACCACAGTGCCACATTTGTTACTGCTAGGCAGACTTATATGCCCTGATTCATAACGAACTGCAAGTCCAAAGTCTGCTATAGCACATGTAAGGTCAGATTTGACAAGAATATTTTTACTTTTTATATCACGATGAGCAATTGCTGGCTTCCCTAAGAAAAAAAAGACGAATACGTATAAAATTATCACAGAAGTTCACAGTAAACACATCAAAGGACTTACTTTGGATTCCCATTAGCTCCGCGTGCAAAAATGACAGACCGTTAGATATTCCTCGAACCATTTTTACCAGTGTGACCACATTGACTGTCTGCAGTTGTACTGTTTTCAGCTTTTTTTATACACTAACAAATAAGGGACGCTCTGCATTCTATGCAGTCACATTCGGTGCTCCGAGTAGCTGGTATGAGCGCTACATGGTTCATCCTCTTCATAGCAGTTTATTTTTGTTAGCAGAAATTTTTTCCTATGATTCTCGTAACTAGTCAATAGCTAATCTAACATAGATGTTGTGACTCGCATCAGCAGAAAAATCTGTATTCCACACTTAGAAGTAAAAGAAACTTCTCGTACGAGTTCAATGAGTGGTAATTTGATTAGTAACTAACCACTATTTCATTTTAATCGCTGTAATGAATCATCGTTATTCCATGAAGTGTACGGTCATGAAAAACCGACTGAACTAGACACAGCACAGGTTGGAAAAAACGCTTCCAAATGCTGATAGCAATGTGTTTGTGTGATGTGATCGGCCAAAGTAACACATAGTATTTAATAGCATACATACCATTCGTACCCATGAAACGATAGAAAAAGGTCTCTTCTATGGTCCTGTCATGTTCAAAACCCTCAACTCTTCCGGTTATCGAAATGTTACCGACCATTTTCCAAAAACCGGTAAGTCCATGAAAGCTAAAAATTATTCCATGCTACTGTTGCCGTTTGGAACAACGCCCAATTTTCTGTCTTTACGGATTTTATGGTTCACAACATGATAGAATTGTGGAAAAGACTTTGTTCTATCGTCCCACTGATATAAAGAATGCTACATACGCTTTTATTTACTAAGTGTTACTATGGTTCATCATACAAACATATTTCTACCAGCCTTTGGAAGTGTTTTGCAAAACATGTTGACCCTACCTCGGTATTTTTTATAGCAAAACATTCCATACAATAACTGTGATTTATCATAGTTATTAGAACTAAATAACAGTTAATTGCTAGTGGAATTACCAGTCAATGAGTTCGTTCGCGAAAAACTCTTTCCTACATTTCTAAGTCCACAATAGGGGCTTTCCATACCAAAGAGCGCCACGACACGTGTTGGATAAAGGTTCTGCACGGAAAAATACAAAACAAACTACCAGAAAAAATTGATCTCTATGGAGCTCATACCAGCCATACGGTACGCCAAGTATGGACCTGTTCGTCCACACCGGCTGTCACGTGAAAATTTCTATCAGCGATAACTAGTCAGCTTCGTCGATTCTTAACTTCGAAGAAGGCGAAAAATTGAACTTGTCTAAACTAATACCGAAGAAATTTAACAACTATGTGGAACACATGTCCAAACTGAAGAAAAAACCCTACCGAATGTGAAAGGTAGTCAAAAAGAGACCCGTTCCTGTGATACTCCGTAATCAACCACAGTTGCATCGTCGTACCCGTATCTAAAGGACATATTTATATCAGCGTATCAACAGGATAAAATGGAGACACTCAAATCGAAAAAACCGTCGTCGAAAGTTTTAACACACTACACACACTAATGCACTTTCATAAAACCACTAAGAACTATCAACGAAAACAAAATATAATGGCAATGATTCTGAGATATTTGCAAAACTCCGGACCGCAGATGTCTGCGGTGGGGGATCGAACACGCTACTACCCTTTCCGGGGGTCTACCGCGTTCACCACCACATCATGCGTGACCTTCGTTTCACCGTTCTCTCACCCTGTTTTATAGGTACTACGATAGTTAATTAATTTAGCAAATACCCGTCAACAGGTTGGAAAACAAAGTATGTTTTAATTTTTATTTCCTGCTCCTCTCTTTTCTAAAATTGAGTATTCCATTCTTTTTTTCATTGAAGGGTACTATGTGAAATACAATCATAAGGATGCTGAGATATTAACAAAACGCGGAATCTCAGAAGAGCTTCAACATTGTGATTACCTTTATAAGGGCCTCGTGTATTATCCACTGCAATAACCGAGGCCCTTGCCTTGCAGAAACAAAGTAGTTTGCAGTTGTCTACAATTTTTTACTCTTGGAATTTCAACTACTTCACAAAAAATATCACTTGCTCTTAGAACAGACATACTCCATGAAAATACCCATTGTCGGACCCCCACCCCCTTGATTAACTCATAATATGCGCAGAATGTTGACATAACCATGCTGCCTGGAAAGAATTTACCTTTGTTATCACTCGCGTAAAACTGTAGAATATTCGGATGATGAAGCATATGTGTTTGAAAAGTTTCCACTTCATGTAACCATGAACCTTCATCCCTTGATGAGAAGATCTTCACTGCTACTAGATCGCCTTTCCAAGCACCCAACCAAACCTACGAAAACAATTCTTGACGAAAAAAATGACAGAGTGGATCATATCAACAACAGCATCAATCATATTCTGAATCCAAGGACGGTTTGTTATACTTATGACGAAAAAAAATTTCTCGTATGCACTGAAGACTCACATCACCAAAACGACCTTGGCCAATCTCTCGAACAAGTTCAATTTGTCTCGCGATATTTCGTTGAGTCAATAGTGGAAGACCTATGGGAGGCAGTGAGAATAAATATAAGCAACAATTCAGAAGTGCACTGTTCTCAATTTAACTCCCACATACCGGATCCAGAACCAGAACCTGCATCAGTAGATTCTAAGCCCTTCAGTAATAACAGCTGAATCGCTGGGGCAGATGCCAATGTCGATTGAGACATCGCGTCAATAATTGGCACCTCATCATCACAACTGAAAAAAACTATATTTATTTGTATGATCTTATAAACTGGATCTTCTTTAGCCGATGCGAGGTTGGTATAGGTCTTCGTTGTCGTTGTCGTTGTTGTTGGTGCCGTTGGTCGATGGCTGACGCTTCGGCGATTTCGCCTTCCTCACAGCCTGGACGTATTTTATACAAGAATAGTTTAATTATTCGGTGGAAAAAGGCCCAAGTATTAATGAAGATCAAACTTTTAAACAGACGCCATATTGGACAGAAAGGCTACTCACCGTGATGCTACGAATAGGACCGGCCCACGCGTTGTTCACATGGGGTTGCGAGCAAGACACACCCCCGGGGTCGAAATATCATTTTGAAATACGGCGCCAGGTCACGTGTGATAGTGAGGCATTCGTCTTTCCAGTTCATCTTTGAATTCTTGAAATTTATCCAAAACTCCTCAAGAGTTTGACCTCCTGGACCTGGCACCCTATTTCAAAATGATATTTCGACCCCGGGGTGTGTCGTGCTTGCGACCCCACGTGAACAACGCGTGGGCCAGTCCCACTCGTTACATCACGGTGAGTAGCCTTTCAGTATGACCGTAGCATCCTAACCCACCATCTATTTAAAACTTTGATCTCCATTAATACTTTAGCCTTTTCCACCGAATAATTAAAGTATTCTAATATAAAATACGTCCAGTCTCTGAGGAAGGCAAAATCGCCGAAACGTCAGCCATCGACCAACAACACCAACAACAACGAAACGACAACGAAGACCTACACCAACCTCGCAACAGCTAAAGAAGATCAGTTTATAAGACCATATAAATAAATATATCAAGTATCTATGGAAAGCGTAATGAGAAGTTCTAGCGAAAATCAAACGAAACGTAAAAAAAAGGAACATGATATGATTTTAAAAAACACGACGCGCCATGCACTCGACTTCATTAATCACGGTTTGGAGGTGATTGAATGCATATTTGGCCCTTACAATGACTCGCGATGGCCATCCGATGTATCGTGCCAGTGCTGCTATCCGCCCAGACAAGTCTGGTACCAATTTGCCGACCCCGGAAGGATGGACAGACTTGGCGAGCCATGGGCGCGGGATCCATCCCATGTGTATTGCAGGGAGCCTCCGACCACTACATGTGCCCACAAGATATGATTGAAAAGGGGAATTCAGCCTAACAACAGTAACAATTAAGCTACAAATGCGGTTACAGCTACAAAGTGTGTTTATAGAAATATTAAATGTGAATGAAATGAATAAACTTTCACTGACGACGACATGTGATTAATCGCATCGGTCATGCGAGGACCTAAGTGAAGGTACTTTCGCATCAATGATGAAACTTTTGGATGCCGAAGGACTACTATGGCAGCCACGCTGACACAACCAAACTGAAAAAGTAAGAAAACTGAGCAGAAATCACGACCAACATAGTGCTAAATAATCGAAACAATAAAGCAGTACTTCTCAAAGAGACCAACAGTACCAATAACGTCGAAGTGAAGAAATTCTACACTGGCTTACCAGAAGAGAAACACCGATGAAAATCCAACACCACGGCAAAACTTCATCAAATATCACTTCTTCCTGCTTAATAAAACTAACAAGTAAAACGTGTTCATACAAAAGAAATTCGAGTTTTAAGAGCAATCAAAATTATTAGGTTGTTTGCGAGTCAATCTCCACTTTACTTAATTGGATATTTGGATGGCCCGTCTGCGGGTCCCAGCAAAATTCCCACTTTTTGGAGTTTTGCCGATTAAGCCACTGTGGTTTCCTGGAGTCCCGAAGTCACCCTAGCCAAAGTCTGTACGACTATTTTAATATCAGGACGGTGGTGGACCCTGATATTGGTTTACTCTTACATGGAATGGATTTCCTGATGGAAACGGGAATCTCCATTTTGTCTTCTCAAAATGTAGCTATTTTTCGAAACAAACTGGTACTTAACTGGATTAATATTACAAACACGGAGATCTCACTCCACACTTCTGGTGATGACTTCGTGACTTTGTTAAGACATAATCAATTGAGATTAGCTGAATGGAAATGAAAAGAAGGCCTCAAAAACTTCATAAGAGTTTAGAATTGGACCTTTGATTTGACCACAACGCCGTTGACGAATGGATGTCGAAATACTGCACTGGTTTGAAGGTTTAGTGACGCAGATGAAAACCCTAAAGACGAGGTTAGGGGGAACGAACTGCAGCCGGAAACAATAACCATTTGAAGATTGGTTCCAAAGAATGGAAGAACTAGGCTCGCAAGAAAAACTTTCGGACACCACAACTTAATCTAAAGTCAAAGGAACTCGTTGCCTAAATTTAAAGGAGAACCATGGAGAATGAAGTTATGAAATCCCTTGTGCGTTTCTTCTGCTCAATAAGAATAATCCGTTGATTGATCACACCATAATGTTCGTCTAAAGCTACTCTTGGGAAAGCCTTCACGAAATCCATAGGCTCCAGAAACCGATGATCTTCCAGTGGCGAAATAAAGAAACCTCGGTCTCAATGTTTTACTTTCTATTTTCTGCCTTCTATACTTTGAATTCAACTACAGCCTCAGCTTAACTGGGTTCAATGCCGATGTGGGCTCCCCAGATCAGTCCCGGTGACGGGTGATTGCTGACGGCACAGATCGATAAGAAGTAGCTGAGAGACAGGCGAAACGAAGAACCCGCATGGTGTGGTGGTGAACGCGTTTCTCCCCGGAAAGGACAATAGCGCATTCGTTCCCCACCAAAAAACCTGGCTCCCGTTGGCTAAAAGATGGAAGTGCCGTGTTTTCCTCTCTTTCTCATTTTTAATTGGTAGAATTTGTCATAAGCTGAGACAAATTTACCCAAACTAAAGTTTAAGGCAAAGATTAATTAGCAAACAACCTAATATTAGATGATTGCTTCAAGTATGAAAAAGGACCTGTACCTCCATAGTGATCATCTCGTCACAGAAAGAATAGTTGCAACACGTCATATGAAATTTCGGACGTCCGAGACAAAAGATTGGAAGTGGATAAAGATCCTTGTAATCGACACATCTAAAAGTCGAAATCCCTCCAATTAAGCTGAGAGACAGGTGAAACGAAAGACCCGCGTGATGTGGTTGCGAACGCTTTAGCCCTCGGAAAGGGTAATAGCGAAGTTCGATCCCCACCGCAGACACCTGCGGTCTATCTCAACACCATTATAGTTTTATCTCTCCAATTAAGTGTAATATGATTACATGAGTCCACTAGAAATGTGAAGAACTGTGTACAATTATATAGACATATTTCAAAAGAAAAAAAAGAAAAGAACCCCAACAGAACCATCAAACAATGGTGCTCAATTTCTATAGATTCAATGGATTCTTAAAAACAAGTACTTTGTGGTACTGCTAACTCAAAGTTCATACCTACCCAACAGACATGCGGAAATTGTGTTGCTCCTCAAACAACTTGAAACAACGACCACGCTTCGCTCTACATATTCCCTGAAGAATGAATTAACCCGTTCATCTTCAACGCCGACAATAAACACTTCAAGGGCCGAGGCATACCCGATAAGATTCACCAAGCAGATGGACTAATTCTGCATCACATAATGGCTCATTACAATTACAAATTATATCAGAGTCATGAATCTTCTCTTCGGCACCCTAGAACGAAAAATTGAATGATAACAGAAATACTTGGATACTTGCATGGCTTTTTCACTTGTTGTGCGGGTCTAGCAAAAATTTCCACTTTTTCGGAGATTTGATGTTTTAGCCACTGTGGTTCTCTGGCGTCCCGAGGTCACCCAGACCGAAGTCTGCCTCAGGTCGTAACCACCATAGGCACATACCGTCCTTAGTGGACCAGACGGAGATTTGCCACCATGCGACTACTTTGATACCAGGACGGTGGTGGATCCTGGTTTACTCTTAGTTGGGTTTCCTGGTGGAAACGCTGGACTCCCTTCTCAGCTTGGCAGGCCCTGCCGGAGCTATAAATCCTCCGCTGCACATCGCAGCCCTACACCCAGGACACCTCCTAGCCACGATGAGGCGGTAGGCGGTTGGGATGGATAATAGAAATTGAACGCTCAAACTTCCAATAAGAGCGATAGTTTTGGTAAACCATCAAAGAACAGAGATGTGATATTAGCATACCAAAAAATATGAGATCTCATTTGATGGATGATGTCACTTCCCCGAGCAATTCTGGATACCATTAGCGAGTTGTTTTTGACAGCGATTGACTCATACAGGCCAATAGCGCCCGAATTCGATGAGTAACTTAATTCCACATGGATTGAAATAATCAGTGAGTAAATTATGGAAACAACATTGGTAGAACAGCGGAGATAAAACCTACTCATGTCATGGCTGCATTTGAAATCTTCCCGGAAAACTGTTGTTATTTCTGAAAATCGATGAAGATTTACAAACCATTTAAAGAAAAAGATTAACAATACTAGATCGACCTTCGATCTTAGACCTCATATCGACAAATCGTTAATCGATTGGGTAAGAAGGATACAGCAAAAGACGACTAGAACGATGTACAACATATCCAGTACCAGCGTTGAAAACGTGCGTGTATATCGCAGTTCTCGCAGGCTCCCTGCAATACACATGGGATCGATCCCCGCGCCCCAGGCCCACCAAGCCTTCCATCCCTCCGGGGTCAGCAAATTGATGCCAGATCTGTCTGGAAGGATAGCAGCATTGGCTCAATACATCGGTAGGCCACCGTGAGTCATTGTAAACACCAGATATGAATTCAATCATCTCTAACGTCGGTTAATGAAGTCGAATTCATGGCGCATCTCTCAGAGATGGACCAACGCTGAGAGCTATATCTTTCACTTTCAGTTTTAACATTTAAAAGTATGAAAGGAGCTCAACAACACGGAAAAAAGGAAGAAGAGAGAACGAAGAAATAAAAAGAGGCACACTGAATAAACAGCCTGCTAAAGATATGCATAATAATGAAGAAGGAAAGAAGAAAAAAAACAATTGACAAGTAGGTTCATTCCTCCAAACCTGACTGTTACAAAATTCCAATTAGTAATCGGTCTTTGAATGAAATTCAAGTTGCAAGAATTCGACGTATTGATTGAACGGCTGTAAAAATCAATATAAAGGCAACATGAATTTATCAAAAGCTGTACCAGTTGTTCCACAAAGAATCATTTCTCTTATTCAATCTACCTGCTCACATCCATCGTCCACGAATACCTTCCCATTTGCGTGCATTACTTGGGGAGTTCGTTCTTTTCTATGAATGTCGCTGTATGTTGGTTCTGTGCTTCAGGCTTGAAATTCTATAAACGAACTCTCAAGAACATTCATTACCAGCGCGGTTTACTGTTTTCAGATAATAGCATAAATCCATTGTATTTCCCTTGACCGTAAGCGATTTCAGAGAAGTTGAGTAAAACTGCTGAACTAGTAAGACTTGGGTACTTCAACAGCAACTTCTCACAATATGCCGGTCCAGCACAATCTCCTTCCGCTTCTTCCCTTTGCGATCATCTTGTATATGGTGCACAGTTTCGATAATGATGACCTCTACAAATATGACTTCGTGATCCATTGATCTCGAAGATGAGCGAATTTTTGGTAGTGGGTAGATTTTCCTAAGTGGTTGAGGTGTTATCTTGGACGTAATAGAGTGCTGGAGGAATTGTTATGTGAAAAGATGAGTTATAGTGGACTTTTGCGTTTGTTGGTTCACCGGTGGCTTCTCTGAAATAACAGGACACGGCCTGAAATGACTTTCTTCCTCTATGAAAGTCCTCATCCATGTCGTTTTAGATATTGATTGAAACCTCTAAACACGTGGATAAAGTGGTCTCTGCACCGTAGATTCATCCATTTCGATTTCAATCGTGTCGCATCGTAGACAGTTTTACCTCTTCTTCGTTTCGTTAAAATCATTGATCATTATCTCTGGTTCACTGGTACTCCATGAAACCAAGTTTACATCTACATCGAAAACGAAACGAAATGTTGACGAGAGTTTGAAATCACTGCATATGTCCTTTTCGACCAGATCAGCAACTTCGTTATTCGCTGCATTCCGGCTGTGGACATGCTCGGTGAATTGGTCCCTCTCAGCCGGACCGCTTTCTGCAACGATAATAAAGGGCTTTAAGGAAAAGCTGTGCTTTCATGCATAGCGGTCGAATTGTAGGGATCTACTATTTGGTCCACGAACGCTGGCAGAATGACACTTGCTTCGAAACCGTGGAATGATTTTTCGTAGTCGACAAAAAATGTGAACAAGAAGACTTAGTATTCCCAACAGACTTCCGCCTCTAGTAGTCTTCGATGTGAATCCATTCAACAGAATCCCAGTCAAATAATCCAAAGTGATATGCGACTTGATAGTGTAAAGATCTCGTTGAGGATATTTAACACGAACATTGTGTGGTAGTCACAAAGATCCTATCGGTCGCACTTTTTAAAGAGATAATCGTGCACAAGTTCTTGCACTGCTGAATGGTCCTTTCCTCTTGAAAGCACGTTGTCATGGGATTCCGAAAGTAGATATACCTTGATGCTTCAACCCCGAAGAGAGTTTACCACTATGATGTTGTCCGACCTTAGAGCTTTGGTTCATCAAACCCTCGCTGCATCAGAAGGGAGAATCCAGGACGGTTCCATACTGTCGACAGTCTTAAAGTATGGAACTCAAAGAATTAGAACAGGATTATGCGTTATGAATTGGGCGCTACAGTGAGTCATGGCAACGGGCTCATATACATTCAGAAGGACCAATAACGCAATCCTGTAAATCTCGACGGTTTCTTTAGATTAGTTCTTGAGTCGCTTCCAGTACTTCTGCCTATTGCTATCCAAGCCTTTTTGAAAAGATTCTCTCCAGCTGGCATATGTTATCAGCTCTATTATTTTGCATTAAGATTTACCTAATCCGTCCTCTTTTCTCAAGAATCTACTTCATGCGGATGGAAATTTGGTTTGCACATCCGAAATGAAGAATTGTGACGTATCTGACGCAATTTTTGAAGCCTTCGACGAGCAGCTCGTATCTGTTGGTTATGCACACCTTGGCTCGCCAGTTATGTATGAGAAGAACTTCGTCCGACTGACATAAAACTGTGCAGAGGTGATAACCGGATGCAGTACAACGACACTAAACTGATTCTCAAGTGAAGTCAGACCATTTCCTATTCAACGATTACTTTCCGTATTCCTTGAAAGAGGCGTGCTATGGACATTGCGAGTAGACCAAATAAAATCCACAAATAGAAACGGCTACGAAAGGGAACGTTTGCAAACCGGGTAAAGGTCCATGTTATCGGAACTAATCTTTGAAGAGACCTCGCAAATGAACATGAAAAATATAAACATAATAAAGAAACGGTAATGGGTAGCACAGTAGTAATGGTCCTGTTTATTATGCGGATGTCCCTGGCGCTGGTTCGTCCCACCCCAGCTCATTTGGCCTTTTAACCCTCGAGGTCTGAAAAATGGTGCCTCCTTAACACGGCTTTCTCAGAATTCCAGGAAGAATCGACCAGCATTCAGCGGCGTTCGTAGAAGAAGATAAAGAAGATGAAAATCCTCCAGCAGCAGCCAAAGCGAAGCACAAAAAAAAGTTCGAAGACCTTTGTGAATGGTGGATTCGATGAAACGAATAGAATGCAGGAAATGATGGGATCCATACAGTATGGTAGATGTGATGTTGGGTCATTTAACCAAAACGATAAAAAGGATAAAGCTCTTGGCGTTGATCAAACCCTGAGGGATGCGCCATGCATTCGACTTCATTGAGCATCGTTGGAGGTGATTGAATGCATATTTGGCCTTTATAATAACGCGCAGTGGCCTACCGATGAATCGAGCCAATGCTATCATCCTCCCAGACAAGTTTGCAACCAATTTGCCCACCTCGGAGGGATGGAAGGCTTGGTGAGCTATGGGCGTGGGGATTAATCCCATGTGTATTGAAGGGTGTCTCTGATCACTGCGCTACACTCCCTCTTGTAATACGTAAAAGGAACAAAATAAACAAACAAATAGACAACAGACACTCTGAGACGAAGCAAGCCTGTTTTGAAAATTATATGACCCAACATGGGGGTGGTCACCGATGGATCGCGGTGGGACCTCGGATGCTCCGCCTCTCAATAGCAATGGTGGCGCGTTATTTATTTTATGAACGCAACTCGCTGACGTGTTTTGTACTCGAAATTTTGTGGTCCCTCACTTTCTCTCCTCAATCAGTTTATGGTCCGTTTATGGAGACGAAAATAGTATGAGTTTGACAAAGACAGATAAGCCACAACAATAACTGTTTGCCGCTGTCGCCAGTTTTTTCTCTTGCAAAATGGACGACGACTATATTCACAATTGTTTTAAATACATGCTTAATAGGCCATTATCTTCTCCTCATAGTTATTAGCCATCTACAATACGTTGGGACTGCTTTTAGCCACAATGATGCTGTGATATTTGCATAACTCTGGGCCGCTCGTGTCTGCGGTGGAGATCGAACACGACATTAAAACCTTTACTAATTTAGAGGCTAATTTGTTCACCACTACACCATGCGGATCCCTCGTTTCGCCTTTCTCTCAGCCGTGTTTAATCTAATCGAACTATTTGACTGAATTTTTGGTCATACTTATAGGCTATTTTTTACGAATACCTGTGAAGCACTAATTTGGAAATGACTTAACTATTCTTTCCTTTATATTACTTGTTTTGTGTAAAATCCATTGAGAGATAGGTTATGGCACTAAGCATTAGTTTTTCGTTTGATGTTTTATAAAGGCTTTTCTTAGAGAACGCTCTTTGATGTTTTAGTGTCATATAAGAGATACGTATCCTGATTTGGAAAGAGCTACACTAGCTAATGAATCGACGGCTAAGTTCCCACTAACGTTTTTAGAACTTGGGATGGGACGAAGTGGGTTTTTCACCCAGCGAGGAGAGTTGAAGCCATTTCTTTTCATAATTTTTCGGCCTGAAGCTGTTTCCTTAATAATTCGGAAGTTCTGATGCCATTTGCTTTCTTCTTTACTCGTTTCTTCCTCCTATTCCACTTATGTCAACTACGAATTTCTCTTGAAAAATCTTTTGTAAACGAGAAAGTTGGTATTTCTCGGATTCGACATCGTATTTCTGGGCTCTAGTTTAGAATGTTAACGTCGTATGTGAATGAAGCAAGCGGCTTTGTTAGGTGTTTCGTAACGTGTTTTTTTAGGTGAACGTTAGTCGTTCCTGTCTTAATGAAAATTGTAGAAGCTCTGCTATCACTTCTGGCGGGTGTAACGACGGCTTTAGAGTTAGATCTGACAGTTGATATACCGCCTGGTAAATTCCAGTGCTTCTTCCAGCCTGTTGATGTTAACAAACATAAGACGATGGAAATCGATTACCAGGTTGTAGATGGTGGTGACCTCAATATTAATTTTGTTCTTCTATTGGATTCTAATAAATTATATGAGGATGTTTTGAAGACTGATGGTACTCACAGGTATGAATTATAAGTATATAGACGGTTATTAACTTTTTTTACTTACTGCCTACTACAATTTTCACGGCAAGGTACTATGCGAAATCAACCACAACGATGTTGAGATATTTGCAAAACTTCGCGGTCGGCAGGTGTCTCCGGTGGGAATTGAACACGCTATTACCCTTTCCGGGGGCTAACCCGTTCACCACCACATCATGTGCGTCTTTCGTTCCTCCTTTCTCTCAGTTTTCAATCTACCAGTGCCATCAACAGTCACCCGTTAACTGGGTTCAGTGTCGATTTGGCTCCCCAGATCAATCCCGTTGATGAGTGGTTGCTGAGGCACTGGTAGATAGAAAACTAGTAGAGGGAAAGGCGAAACGAACGTCGCGCATGGTGTGGTGGTGAACACGTCAGACCCCGGAAAGGGTAATAGCGTGTTCGATCCCCATCATAGACACTTGCTGACCGGAGTTTTGCAAATATCTCAACATTATTATGGTTGATTTTGTAAATCAACAGAGTCTTTTTACCATATCATGTAGAAATAAGTGCTTTCAGAGTCAATCTTCAAGTAGGGGGAGACTATCAAATTTGCTTCGACAATAGTTTTAGTTACCAATCCCGCAAGGTACCAATAGTTTTTATGTCGTTTGCTCAAGATATTTTACACTGGATTTGTTCCGTTGGGCCTCCCACTAATCCATAAGATAGATCTATGTCTGCTACCTTAGTAGCCTTAATGGGACCTAAATATGCTAGTGCACATCAATCATCGATCATCTTCGATAACATTTCTTGTATAAAAATGAAGGGCACTTTCCGAATTTAGTGGACAGCTTTCTTGACTTTTCCGACACCATCCCAATTCCGTTTAGCGCGGTGATTAGAGACGCCCTACAATACACATGGGCTCGATCCCTCACGTAGGACCACCAAACCTTTCGTGTTTCCGGCGGGGTCGGCAAACTGGACTAGAACCAAAGTTTTCTGGCAGGATAACGGCATTGAATAGATAATATCGGTAGACCAACACGAGTCATTGTAAAGGCCAGATATGTATTCAATCACTCCTAACCTTGCCTAATGAAGTCGAAAGCATGGCGCATCCTGCAGGGATTGATCGGTACCCAGACCTTCATGCTTTGTCTTCTTTATCCCATTTACTGCTGCTATTTTGATCTGTTGAAGTATGGACCTAAACCTTTTGGTTTTATCTTTTTTTTTACTTTATATTGGTTAACATCCGCTTCAGCCCTGTACCAAATTTTTGGAAGAATCCGTTAAAAGTGTGGTGTTGTTGCAACATTTTGTTTAGGCGCTTCATTATTTTATTCTTCCGTATACAGATAGAATGGCATTACGAAATTCAGATTGTTTTCTTCGAAATTTTCTTACTGGATGAAAAGGGAGAAGCTGATGAACGTGATGTGTTGAAAGTAGGAGTAGGAGATGGCAGTGCTAATTTGGAAACACTAGGTATTCCAATTGCAGGATTCTTCGTAAGTATCTTACTTCTGCATTTTAATGACACTGCACTTACAATATAAGCCTCGACCATGGTTTCTTCAGGACGCTACCAATCGCATAAAATCACAACTCAATAAAGTCGAGTACTACCAGGTACGTATTCGGCCTATTGGTATAATCTTAACTTTTTATTTGCTGCTTACTACAGTTTTTTAAAGCTGGGAATTATGTGAAGTACAACCACAATGATGCTGAGATATTTGCAAAACTCCAGACCGCAGGTTTCTGCGGTGGGAAACGAACGCGCTATTACCCTTTCCAGGGACTAACGCGTTCACCACCACACCAAGCGGGTCCTTCTTTTCGCCTATCTCTCAGCATTTTCTGTCTACCTGTATCTACCTGAAGATATCTCAGCATCATTATGGTTCTACTGGTGTGCTTAAAAGGTGGCCTAATGTAACATGTGAAGTGTCTTCAAAGTTTTGTGGTGATTTTTTACACACAGATTTGAAACCAATGATTCCTTACTTTAGGCTATTTTACGAGCTCACGAAGCTCGTGACCGTGCTGTAATGACAGCGAATTTCGATCGTGTCACTCTTTGGAGTTGTATACACACTATTGTGATGATTTCTGTCGGTGTATTACAGGTTTGTCTTCCATTTTGCGCAATAATTTGCTATCAGAACATAGACCGTGATCTTTTTTCTTTTTCAGGTGTTTTTGTTGAGAAGTTTATTTGAAGACAACTCTAAAGTTGGAAGACTTTTGAGGAAGGGTAAAATAGAATATAGATTCTAGAGTTGCCATATTTACTGCGATTGTTCTTCGAGGTTTTCCATCAATATTATTAAAGCCTCTTGTCCATAATGACAGCATAATTCTACCTTTCGATCTTCGCAGTTTTCTTGTCATAATCTGCGTTCTTTTTTCTCTTGTTGTATTACCTTTTGACTACTGCAATTAAAGACTGTGCCTTTCCAGAAAAAAAAATAAATCTGCATATTTTATCTATTACATTTTTACACCTTAAACGACCCATCCTTCGCTTGTACTGTGCGGATCCCAGCACTTCTTGCATTCGATTGGTTTCCTCGTATCGGTCATCCACTAAGGTCTTCAAAATTTAAGTTTATGGGTTCGGCTGCTGCTGACGATTCTTCTTACGCCATGAATGTCGTTGATTGCTAGCCGAGTCGATTCTCGCTGGAGTCCTGGGAAAGCCGAGCTTGAGCGTTCCCACTTTAACTGCAGAGAGTAAAACTTTACCATACAAGTCTGTTACCAATTTCCCAACCTTGGAGGGATGAGAGGCTTGGTGAACCCGGGACAGGTTCGAACCAGCTTCATGCTCCTCATGGCGATTAGCGTCGCTACCGCTGCGCTACTCGCTCCATTTCCTAATTTCTATATGAGAAATCGGAGGTAAGGTGTAGTGCATGGACGTAAAATCTTCGAACTCCTTATACCAGTTTTTTTTCTCCAAACGGTCTGCTATGCCATAGTAGCCAAACGTGCTTCTGAAAGACAGGCTGCGATGTAGAGAAGTTAGGATAGAAATGTGCTGGATTTTCAATGTTGACTGCTGGTGAGCATAAATCCTTGAAGTGCCCAGTATACTCATTTTCTCACACATTATTTTTTGTTGCACTGATGTTATGTCATCGTCGATCCATCGGTCGATCAATTGTCGAAAAAGGCAGTTGCGGTCCTGCAAAAATCCTAGTCGTAAAATTCGTCAGCACAAATATCAGCTTATACTACTCTGATGGACGATTGTAAACGACAGCCTGCAATTAATTCCTAGGAACACCTTACAGCTTCCTGAGAATTTAACAAAGACTGAACGTTGAGCATACCAGTGAGGTAAGATCACATCAGATCGTAAAGCATCATTCGTGCATTCGCACGAAATCGACTACATTGACGAATGGTGGTTTCAGAATAACGGTGGGAATGGACGATATGCTGGATGAACAGTAAATGTCAGGGCGGACCTCTTGTGTTAGTGCATTGTTCTCAGTTAAGCTGTAAAAAATACGAACGGTCTTAGTCCTTTTCTCTCAACTTTTTCTATCTGCCAGTGTCATCAGCAAAAGAGAAAGATCGCATCGCTTTGAGAGAAAGGCGACACGAAAAAACCCACATGGTGTGGTGGTGAACGCTTTACCGGAAAGGGTAATATCATGTTCGATCCCCACTGCATACACCTAAGGTCTGGAATTTTGCGAATATCACAGCATCCTTATGGTAGTAATAGCGCTTTCCATATATTTTCCTGTGCATCTGACCAGTGATGAACAATGATTTCTGAAGACGAAGCAACGGTATGTGTTCAAGTAAAGTTCAGCAATGTTTCTGCCGAAATGATGTGGTTGTTTTGTCGACTTCCTTCGCTACAACGTAGAGTAATTCTACATATATACATATACACATATATATATATATATATATATATATATATATATACATATATATATATATCACCTGTATCACCTGTAGTCCCGTTGATCGTAGAGTGACTCGAGCGGATACCAGTAAACCTTCCATTTTTCCCCTGTCGCGTGCAAGCGTAGCCCAATGGGTTCTGCTCGCTCTAGCAAAAAGGATAAGGTATGACGTCATCGGCCTGGCCGAGACGAGACGACGCCACCCATTGAACGCCGTCTATGACATCGGATAAGAACTGTTCCTCAGAATATGCGACAGTGGAGGAGTCGGCGGCGTCGGCGTTCTCGTCAACACGAGTTTGTCCATGAACATCGATTCATTTGAACAGCTTATAACCCGAATAGGACGTTTACGATTAAAAAGATGTGGATCAATACCGGCTTTGACAATCTTCGTCGTTTACGCGCCGACTATGTCGAAGAAGAAGTAGATGCGTTCTATATAGAATTGGAGAAGTTCTACAGAGAAGACCATACATTCTTCAATGTCACCATTGCAGATTTTAATGCTAGGATTGAACCAAGAAGAACGTCTGAAGAACGTCACATTGGGACCCATGGATTAGAATGGAACGGAGAGGGTGAGCGGCTATCTGGGTTTATCATGACGACCAAGACCATCCATGGTAACTCGCAATTCCAGAGGCCCCACCCTCAACGCTGGACGTGGGAGTCTCCCAGTGGAGAGTACCATAACGAAATAGACCACATCATAGTAAATCGAAGGTTTGCCCAACCGTCAAACCACGGTCTCCTTAGTGCAAGATTGCATTTCTCGCGGAAAGGAGAAAAAAGCCAAGAAATTCAAAAACCGAAGTCCAAGAACCACCATAAATTGGGACTCAATTCATTCAATTTATTAGTCGGCTGATGGGAAGATGCCGTTGTCCATAACATCGACGAAGAATACAATCGGTTCATTCAACATCACGCTAGCGCTATGAAAGCTGAGAGTTCGAAAGCCACCAAGACCAAAGTCTGTCTCCAGAAACACTCGAGCTGACACGCCAGCATGGAATCGCACGAGCTGCAGGCAACTGCGAACTAATGTCCGAACTTGCAAAACAATGCAGACAGGCGATAAAAGAAGATCTTAAAGAGAGAAGAACAGCAGTAATGGTCGAAGCTGCAGAGGCTGGGAAAAGCATTCGCAAAGTCCACCGAAGCCTCGCCAATTACAAGACCAAGATGACTGCACTCCGACACCCAGACGGAACAGTTACAGCGTCCGGAAAGGCAATGGAGAAAATCATTCACGAATACCACTCAGATCTCTTCGATAGCCATGTCCACCTTCCGTCATATGAAATAAAGGAGGATGGATATGTTGCACCACCGGTTCTCCCTTCCAAAATCCCACAGGCCATTTCGTCGGTGAAAAATCGAACAGCACGAGGTCCGGACAGGATAAGACCAGAACAACTTAAGACCCTTCCGCCAGTCCTAGTAAACATACTGGCTCGGTTCTTCACACGTTACCTGTCTGAATACAAGATCCCTACTCAGTGGAAGGCCAGCAAGACCGTGTTATTGTTCAAGAAAGGTGACCTACAAGATATCGGCAACTACCACACAATCTGCTTGCTGTCTATCGTCTACAAACTTTTCATTGGAGTCGTCCTAAACAGGACTGACAGAACACTGGACGAAGGACAGCCATGTGGGCAAGCAGGGGTTTCGAAAAGGATTTAGTACGATGGACCACATCCACACGGTAACAAGGCTCATTGAAGTATCGCGAGAGTACAAAAGACCGCTCTGTCTCACTTTCATCGGTTTAAGGAAGGCTTTTTACTCAATTAAGATAGAAGTAGTCATGGAAGCGTTGGACAGCCAGAGCATTCCTATTCATTACATAAAGAATCTTCGTGAGCTGTACAAAAAATTTCGCAACCAAGATATCACCATTTTGCAACGATACATTAACACCGACGTCAAAATAGGGGTTAGGCAAGGCGATACCACTTTGCCAAAATTATTTATCGCCACCCTCCAGAACGTCATGCGAACATTGGAATGGGATAATATGGGAGTGAAAATCGATGGTCGGCACTAACATCATCTTCGCTTTGCTGATGACATCGTCCTTACAACATCAAACATTAGCCAAGCGGAACGTATGCTTGCCGACATTGATAAAGCCTGTGGAAAGATTGGTCTTCGATTAAACCTCACAAAAAACGATGTTCAAGAAGAACGGATTGGTTTCGTATGCTTCATTCACGCTCAACGGAACGAATATCTCCGAATGCTCCAGTGATATCTATCTAGGTCGGGAAATCATGATGAACGACTTAGCTCCAGAGCTGAGCAGAAGGAAACGAGCGGTTTGGGGAGCTTTCAAGAGCATCGAGGATGTAGTGAAGAGAACAAAGAACACCAACTTCGTGCCCACCTTTTCGACTCAACGGTAATTCCTGCCCCTAAGGTATGCGTCAGAAACCTGGTCGCTGCGTAAACAGGATGAAAAAATCACTCAGCGAAAGGTCGATGCTAGAAGTATCCTATTTCACACAAGCAAGGAATGGGGTCCGAAGATCCGACCTGCGTCATCGATCACAAATCAAAGATGCCGTTCTGTACGATAAATAGTCGAAGATAAGGTGGGCCGGACACGTAATGCATATGAATGACAACCGATGGACAAGAGCTGTTAGTGACTGGATTCCTCGGGATGTCAAACGTACTGCAGGAAGATCACCGACCCGATGGTCAGAGTTCTTCACGAAAAGCGTAGAAGAAAGATATGATGCTCGACGACAAGTCTTCTATCGAGGACTCGGATGCAAGTATACATGCATTGTAGGTACAGATCGTAACCATAGTTCTTTGTAATCCAGGCAGCTTCCATTAGCCCTGAGATTTTAGCAGCCTCTCCATACTCGTCCTACCTAACACTGCGAAATTAGGTGCCTTTTCGGGGTCAGGGGAGTGAGGCCCGTTTTTTTTTACTGTGTTTAGCATTTTGATACCCACGTATAGCTTGCTGGGCTGTGAACGTGGAGGCTGGGTATACTCAAGGGTAGCTTGCCAGGCCTCCCAGAGTGGACATGGAGCTTATTTGTTGGAGGCGACTCCCTAACCGCCTCCCATACACCTCTCTGTCACTTGATTGCAGGCTTTTGGCCGAATTGACTCGTAGAATACAACCCGCATAAGTGAAAACACCCACGGACGCATGCATGAATACGCCTAGCTAACACAGAAAGTATGTGCCAAATCGACGCAGCAGAAACAGGAAATCCATCCCCTGGATCCACCAGCGTCTTAGGGAAGCAAAGGTCGCTTTTGGTCCGCGATTAACCCCCTATCCGCCACCTGGGGACGCGCCACGTAGCCTCGCGACTAACCGGCTCGAGATCCCTCATACAGAGAGATCCGTGGACACATGTATACATATCACCTCTATCACCTGTCGCCATGAAATAAATAGACAGTCGCCTTGAAATATAGACGTGGAATCGATCCCCGTGCCCATGGCCCACCAAGCCCTCCATCCCTCCATCCCTCCGGGGGTGGACAAATTGGTACCAGACTTGTCTGAGAGGATAGCAGCACTGGCTCGATACATCGATGGGCTACCGCGAGTCATTGCAAAGGCCAGATATGCATTCAATCACCTCCAAACGATGCTTAATGAAGTCGAATGCATGGCGCATACCTCAGGGGACTGATCAGCGCCGAAAGCTTTATCTTTTATTTTCATTCTTTTATCACCCGTTGTCCCGTTGGTCATCGAGTAACTCGAGCTGGGGCCAGTAAATCATGCATTTGTCTCTGTCGTCTGCTAGAGTAGAGCAGTGGGTTCTGCTCGCTCTGTGAACTTGTTGAGCATCATACCTTTCTTCTAGGCTCTTCTTGAAGAACTCTCACCATCGGGTCGGTGCCGTTTCTGCAATACGTCTGACATCTCGAGGAATTCAGTCACTAACTGCTTTTCTTCATCGGTTGTCGTTCATACGACTTTTGAGCTCGTCCCAACTTATGTTCGACTGTTTGGTGCATAGAACGGCATCTTTGATTTTTGATCGTCAACGCAGATCGGAGCTTCGGATCCTTTCCCTTACTTGTGTGAAACGGGATACTCCTAGCACTGTCATTTGGACTGCACGTTCGATAACTCTGAGTGATCCTTCATCTTGCTTACGTAGCGACCACGTTCCCATGCATAGATGAATGCAAGAAGAATCGTGGAGTCGAAAAAGCGGGCCAGGAGTCAGGTGTTCTTTGTTCTTTTTACTGCTTCCTCGATGGTCTTTAGAGCTTCCCGAGCAGCTCGCTTCCTCCTGTTCAACTTTGGAGCTAAGTCGTTCATCATGTTGATTTGCCAACCTACCTGGACCTAACTGGAGAATCCGGAAGTCTTCACTTCGTGAAGCGTGAATGGGGCATACGAAACCAATCCATTCCTCACGAACATCGCTATTGTGAAGTTTAGCCGAAGACCAGTCTTTCCACAGGCTTTATCAAAGTCGGGAAGCATATGTCCCACTTAGCTAATATTTGGTATTATAAGAACGATGTTATCAGAAAGCGAAGATGGTGTAATTGCTGACCATCGATTTTCACTCCCATGTTGTCGCATTCCAATGTTCTCATGACGTTCTCGAGGGTTGTGGTAAATAATTTTGGCGAGATGGTATCGCCTTGCCTAACTCCTCTTTTGACGTCGATGTTAATATCGTCGTAGAATGGTGATATCTTGCTTGTGAAATTTCTGCACAGCTCACAAAGAATCTTTATATACTGTCTAGGGACTCCTGACCATCAAAGGCTTCCATGACTGCTTCTATTTGAACTAAGTGAAAGGCCTTCAAATCGATGAGAGTGAGACAGGGCGACCTTTTGTACTCTCGCGATACTTCAGTAAGTCTTATTATCGTGTGGATGTGGTCCCTCGTACTGAATCCTTTCCGAAACCCTGGTTGCTTACATGGCTGCCCTTCGTCCAGTGTTCTGTCAATGCTGTTTAGGATGACTCGAATGAAAAGTTTGTAGACGACAGACAACAAGCAGATTGGGCAATCACCTGTATCACCTGCAGTCCCGTTGATCATCGAGAGACTAGAGCAGGGCGCCAGTAAATCTTCCATTTTCCTCTGTCGCGCGCAAGAGTAGTCCAGTGGGTTCTGCTTGCTCTAGGGACTCGTCGAGTCGTATCTTTCTTCAAGGCTCTTCGTTAAGGACTCTGACCATCGGGTAGGTGATCTTCGTGCAGTACGTTTGACATCTCGAGGCAGCCAGTCACTAACGGTTGTTGTCCATCGGTTGTCATTCATATGCATAATGTGTCCGGCCCACCTTGTCTTCAACTGTCTGGCGTACAGAACGACCTCTTTAATTTTTGATCGTTGACGCAGATCGGAGCTTCGGATCCCATTACTTGTGTGAAACGGGATATTCCTAGTATCGTCCTTTCGACTGCGCGTTCGATAACGCTCAGTGATCTTTCATCCTGCTAACGCAGCGACCAGGCTTCTGACGCATACGTTAGGGCAGGAAGTACCGTTGAGTCGAAAAGGTGGGCACGAAGTTGGTGTTCTTTGTTCTCTTCACTACATCCTCGATGCTCTTGAAAGCTCCCCAAGCCGCTCGTTTCCTTCTGCTCAGCTCTGGAGCTAAGTCGTTCATCATAATGATTTCCCGACCTAGATAGAAATAACTATAGCATTCGAAGATATTCGTTCCATTGAGCGTGAATGGGGCATACGAAAACAATCCGTTCCTCATGAGCATCGTTTGTGCGAGATTTGCTCGAAGATCAATCTTTCCACAGGCTTTAAAAAAGTCGACAAGCATACGTTCCGCTTGCCTAATGTTCGATGTTATAAGGACGATGTCATCAGCAAAGCGAAGATGATGTAAGTGCCGACCATCGATTTTCACTCCCCATATTGTCCCATTGCAATGTTCGCATGACGTTCTGGAGGGTGGCGGTAAATAATTTTGGTGAGATGGCATCGCCTTGCCTAACTCCTCTTTTGACGTCGATGTTAATATCGTCGTAGAATGGTGATATCTTAGTTGTGAAATTTTTATACAGCTCACGAACAATCGTTATAAACTGAGTAGTGACTGCCTGACTGTCAAGGGCTTCCATGACTGCTACTATCTCAACTGAGTCAAACCCTTTAAATCGATGAATGTGAGGCAGAGCGGTCTTTTGTACTCTCGCGATACTCCAATGAGTCTTGTTATCGTGTGGATATGGTCCATCGTACTAAATCCTTTTCGAAACCCTGCTTGCCCACATGGCTGCCCTTCGTCCAGTGTTCTGTCAATCCTGTTTAGGATGACTCGAATGAAAACTTTGTAGACGACATCAAGAAGATTGGGATAGTTGCTGATATTATGGAGGTCACTATTCTTCAACGATAGCAGTCTTGATGGTCTTCTACTGAATAGAACCCTTGAATTCTGGCAGGGTAGCGTGTGAAGCACTGATTCCGTGTGTTTATAAGGATCAGCGGTAGGTGCTTCAGGTATTCAAATCCTATCAGGACCTGGTGTTTTTCGATTTTTCAGAAAGAAACAGCATGTCGGGTTTCCGAAAGATGTACGACATATCGATTCTTTTATTTTGTAGAGCAGGATAGCTACAGATCGTTACCTTAGTTCTTTGCAATTTAGGCAGCCTAGAATGGCCTTGAGATTTTAGCAGCCTCTCCGTACTCGTCGTACCCAACGCTCCCGAGTCGGGGGATTCTTTCGGGTGCAGGGGACTAGGCCCGTTATTTTTACTGTGTTTAGCGTTTCCATACCCACGTATGGCTTACTAAGCTCTAAACATGGGAGCTGGGTATACTTACGCGTAGCTTGCTAGTTTCTCCCCGAGTAGACGGAGGAGCTTATTTGTTGGAGATGACTCCCTAACCGCTCTCCGTATACTTCCCGGTCACCTGATTCCAGGCTTTTGGGCGAATTGACTCGTATTGCAATCCGCACAAATGGGAATAGTCCTACGCACGCATAGATGAATACGTGCTCTTAAATACAAAAGATATGTGCCAAATCGGTGCAGACAGGGAAGACATTGCCCTGGATCTACCTGCATCTCAGAGGAAAGGTCGCTTTTAGTCTGCCATTAGTCCTCTATGTGCTATCTGGAGACGCGCCACATTGTCGTGTGACTAACCGCTATTGGATCTCTTTATGAGAAAGATCCTTGGATATACTTATGTACATATATATATATATATATATATGTATATATATATATATGTATATATATATATATGTATATATATATATATATATATATATATATATATATATATATATATATATATATATATATATATATATATGGTGAGATTTACGTGTGAAGTGGTGTATTCATACCACATACGGTCGACTTAACACATTGTCGAAACCGTAACCGTTACTATTTTCATGTATTCTTATACCATCCATATTTGTGTTCCCATATTACACTTATTTGTACTTGTTTACCATCGCGTTGCTAGATTTACAGTTCAATAATAATGTACGAGTTGACCACTTTACAAGACCAAATTTAAGGTTTGTGGTGGCACAGATGCTGCTGATACCGAAACAAAACTATGCATGCACCATGAGGATTGTTTCAAAGCTTTGTGAAGTCTGTTTACGTTGCTCCTCAAGCTCTCTTACACGGTGCAAATTCCCTTGTCCGTGCTAAACAAGACCACCGAAATCGACATACTCCAGTTAAATGAAGGGACCATTACTAGCCTTGGTGAACAGACTACATCGTAAAGGACCTAAAAGCTGGGCCAACCATTTTCGTTTTCAAGAATTTCGAATCGCATCCCCACAGATCTCAAGGTGGTGCTCGAGACGAACATTGAACCGAATCTAAATGCCAGCAGAACACAATTAAAAGAGGCTGAGAGTAAATAGCAAATCGCCAGGATCCTTGCATGAAATTTATACGGACAAATAGTGGAAGCATTTAGGAGCTGATTAAAAGGAGTCGTTCAAAAACGCCACCAGGACTTAACGACACCAAATGTTTCGGTAATCGGACATAAATACCTCCGCTGACACGAAATACAACGTATTTTGCTAGTCCCGTTATGGCCAAAAACATGTTGAGAAGTACAGTTCCAGGAAAAAAAACAGCACCATGACAGGTCTCTGAACACTATCTTGCACCTCCAATCAGTGACTGGTGTTAAACGAGATGTGGAATGGAGCCATGTCCAATAAGCTTCATATATACTAAGAGGAAGTAAACAAGCCATCTGTGAGCATATGTAGATCTTATAACGTACACAGCTGCACCTGGGTACGCCGGACTGTAATCGTTTCCGCTTACTATAAACATCTTTCACCTTACAGTAGTCCGAAGTCTTGGGTTCCTGCAAAATATTTTTCGATCCCATGTTAATTCTCCAGTTTTTTTCATTAGCAGTTTTAGTGCTTGGAAATGAAAAGCAGCTGGTGCAATCTCTGTCGACCATAGGCCATGATTTTTCACCGAACTCTGTTTTTTGTACCACTTATACTAATTTTCGTAATAGAATGTTCAGCAGCCAATTTCATTTCCCTTGGCGTTCCCTTAGCCAAAGAAGAACTCTAGTTTTTCGTCGACGAGAAATCATTCTGTAAACGGGTCCAACTGCAAGGAGTGTGTTTTCCAGTAAATGTTTGGAAAAGAACGATAAGCTGACCTTTGGAGTGGATCGAAAACGGCAAATCTCAGAAGCAACTGTGCATCGATAAAACCATGCGGTGCTAAGATCAATGCTTCTTCTGTCTTATGTAACTGCTTAGGTTTGCAGGAATAAATTCTAAACCAACATTTCCGACTCCTACTTAATTGGATACTTCGATGGCCCGTCTTCACTTGTTGTGCGAGCCCCAGCATAATCTCCACTTTTTTAGAGTTCAGCTAGTTTAGTCATTGTAGTTTCTTGGAGCTCCGTGGTCAGTCTGGCTAAAGTCTGCCCAAGTCGTAACCACTACAGGCAGTCCCACCTTTGTAGATCAGAGGGAGATTTGCCACCATGCGACTAGTTTGTTACTAGTACGGTGGCAGACCCTGGTATTTCCGACTCTACTTCAACGGAATTCTGATGAGGATAATTTCCAAATTCGTACAGCATCGTGACCATCATAACTCATCCAGTCCACTCCCCGTTCTCCACCAATTTATCCCTAGCTCGACACTTCCGCACTACCCTTTGCACCATTTGTTCAGTTTCTGCACCACGCTCTGCTCATTTCCACAGCTACTTATGTGCACCTTTTTAGTGAACCAACATTAACCATAAATACATGCATGTTTGCATATATTTCGAATCAAAAGTTTATTAATGGGAAAGCAGAAATAAGTACGTAAGCCAAGGACTTCCGAACTGATCACTATGGCTTTGCTTATGTCTGTTCGCGTCATGACGAAGCGGAAATATTTGTCCATTTGATTTGCCAATTGTGATAGAACAGTTCCTTTCAATGAATCTTTTGAGGCTCAACTAACTATAAACAGTGAAAAAATCAACGACAAACATATGCAATGGATTATTTTGTCCCCGAATTTTGTCAGGAACACTTTTAGTTACTCAACAAAACAATTACCATAACAACAGATACTTCCCATGTTCGACAGGCAGAGCACCTGGAAGATGGACGTTCTTGGAATTGGGAAACTCTGCCCCGAAGAACCTTTTTTCTGCCGTTTTTTTTTTCTGTGACTTGGTTATGTCACTTCATCGTCTTCTTACCAACTACGCAACCGACTTCGAAGTTTGGACGATCTCTGGAGCATTTCCACCATTACTAGTAGCATGCTCGCTCAATGTGTCTGCAGTCATGTCATTAACTACATTAGAACTAACATGAACGACACCATCAGTAGTTTCCTCTGGGGCTTGCTTAGCCTGAAAAGTTTTTTTTTCTACAGAATCGTAACTCACTGGTCGTTGTTCTACTAAAACAAAACCTTCAACGATTGAACAAAACGCTGTTGTACCTCATCGACCTTGGCGCACGCCATTGTTAGAAATGAATTGCTTGGAGCGCTTTCGCTTTCAGGATCAGCACAGAAATTGTGCCTTGGTAGATCTGCAAGCCACTGTAGCATAGACATGTTTTGTAACTCTGATAGTAAAATCTCTTTAGTGATAAGATCGAATTTTAAGCCATCAATACAAGCCTCTACAGCACTTCCCCAGTCCGTGAGTGGTTCATGTGTTTTTGCATGCCTTCAAAAACAACAAATCAGAAGCTTATAGAATGTAACAGATATAAAAACAAAGAAACTGTATTTTGCAGTGATATCTACATGGGATCGATCCCGCGTCCTCTCACCAAGCCTACTATCCCTCCCGTGTCGGTGAACTGGTACCAGACGTGTCTGAGAGGAAAGATCAGCACTCACTCAATACATCGGTAGGCCACCACGAGTAATTGTGTAGGCTGGGTATGCATTCGGCGACCTTTAACGATCCGTAATGGAGTGCGTAGCACATGCCTCGGGGATTGGTCAACGCCGAGAGCTTTATCCTCTTCCTTTATTGATATCTACCTAGTTCTACTGATCTCACTAGGTAGCCAGCAAGTGTCGAAGAAACGGACGGGCAATTTTGGGTCTAAAGCTACCATGTACTCGTCATGACAGGTGGACAGACTAAGAGAGTGGGCTTCATGCCAGTCTGTGCAACGCCGAATAAACTTCTTCCGTCCGCAAACAGGGGTCTGCTTGTGTTCATCTGGTTGCGCATGTTAGACTGTGTTTTTAACGATCGTTTTACTCTAACTCTGAAATGAATTAACTGGGAAATTGATGCAGAAGTGGTGCGGTTCACAACCGTCGCCAGCGTATAGGCTACACATGTTTTGGCAGAACCCAGCATGTGATACTTCTTCGAAAACGGTGAAAAGGGGTATTGGTAGGAAAAGTATGATTCTCTTGATGTCCCTTGACCGCGCAGAGTCCATTGAACAGCTCTGTCGAACAATAGGAAGGAGCACTTTGCTGGCACCTTTGGCGTCAAAAGATGAGTATCTAAATATAAGTAATTACAGTGATACCGACCTCCTATCATATGCATCATAGTGAACTCGTTCCAGCAGTAGACCGAGTCCTGGAGCTTTCGGAACGTCCACCTGTAACTTACTTTGACAATATGATGCGTGTATAAGGAGGCTTAATTCAGAGATTTAATCAAAGCCTATAAATTTATCGGATATGGGCCAAGACATTTCTTTCATCTACAAAAAATTACTTAGGCTATGGGCATACATATGGCCTCATAGTAACCGAAAAGTGAACACCGTTTGCTGCTGTCAGCGAACTATACAGCTTCCAGGTAGGAACAAAGAATTGTGTATCTCGGTGGAAATATTCCAACTGGAATCGAAGAATAGTAACAGATAGAACGGTTGAAGGCTTACCCGTTCACTTTCGAAAGTCCTCTGAATGTAGCTCTTATACTGCAACTCTCGAACTACAGTAATGACCATACCTGCAACACCTCCGCTTATTTCGTGACTGATGTTGGACTCAGTTATAACTGCATAGCACCCGCGAAAACAAAAAAGGTAGATACTTCGAAGATATTTTTATCTCAGAGAAGTACATGGTTGGTAGGAAGAGAAAATTGGCGCTAGATAGTGAAAGCCACAAACCAAGAGAAGAAAAGGGTATTTCGTTAAAGCACTCACCCACCATTTTTCGGATCTGGTGCAACATGAAGCTTTGCCCTTTGACAGTAAGTTGAATGAATTCAACATCCTCGTTACGAATATCATCATGAAACAAGAAGGGCTCGCCACATTCAAATGACAATATGTAGCGATAACAACTGCGGTCATCAAACTCTCTCCTTGAAGTATAGTTGAAGAAGTTGTGGGTGCCTTTATATATGCCCAGAAGGGATTTTATCTCGTCAATAGTTTCTTTAGTAATTCGGAACGCTGAATTTGTAAGCTGAAAAACCCTAATTAAGACTACAAATGCCCCAGAGAATCAAATATATGGAAAGATATTTGATTTGGTGGAAAAGCGAAAAAAGGGGCGCGTGTAGCATAGTGATCGAAAGGTCTCTGCAACAGATATGGGATCGATCCCCTTGCCCCAGCCCCACCAAGCCTTCTATCCCTCCGGGGTCGGCAAATTTGTACCAGACCTGTCTGGCAGGATAACAGCACTGGTTGGACGCATCGGTAGGCTACTGTGGGTAATTGTAAAGGCCAGATAAGCATTCAATCACCTCCAACGGTGCTTATTGAAATCGAATGCACGGCGCATCGCCCAGGGATTGGTCGACGCAGAGAGCTTTACCCCTTTTATCTATTATGAAAAGATAACATTTGAAGTTGCATGGTCGCAAATCTCGCTCTGATCCACAACGGCTGCGACTGCTCGTGGCAGTGAACACCTATGACACACTTTGGCCAGGCTGACCACGGGATTCCAGGGAACCACAATGGCTTAACCAGCAAATCTCCGAAAAAATGGTGATTGTGGTGGGGCCCGCACAACTAGTGAGGGTGGGCCGTTCAAGTATCAGGTATCAATTAACATGTGAAGTAGTAAGATTCTGAGGCAAACCTCTGTCGGTTTTGCAAATGCGAAAGTAGGCAAAGTGTAGCTGTATGTTCGAGCACAGCACATTTTTTGTGGATGGAAAGAGTTTGTTGCCCGACGAATGGCTGAAAACATGAAGGATGTGCTCATTATTACAAGTCTATGAGGGCCTGACCAATAATGATATCGTGAAAAGCACCTATAACACGAATATCCTTTGGAAGTAAAGCATTTAGTTGAGACGCACCAGTAACTGAGTAATCGTTATTCCTAGGAAGCTCCATACTGCAAATCTAGAAAATGCACAATACAGACAAAATATTCGAATGGTAAACCAGAACAGAAACTGTACCTAACACCCGAGATATCTCATACCTGTCTAACAGCGGACACAGCTCTATCCGTACGAGCTGCTCGTTGCAAATGGAAAAGAGCTGGTTGATCTATCATCTGATCAGTAATCCATCCCAATTTATTCATGGCAGTGACCAGTTGGCTTTCAATAGTGGGATGTTCTTTTTGAATCTGCAAGAAGACTAGTAGGTGTTTTAAGTTTCAAGAACCGAAATCCAGCCCTACTTTACTTCGAAGGTTAAAAAATTACACGAATCAATCAAGATTAAACCAGAGACCTACTTCACTGAGCAATCCGCAAATCCTTAGTTAGAAGCCTACATGGCGGATCTTCACGGACGACAGAGGTATTACAACTGATTGAGATTCAATCACTGATATTCTTCACTGAGATCAGCATCCCATGGTAGCTCGATTACGAAACTACGTGGCAGATATCCAGACGGACAACAAAAAGTTGAAACGATTACTTAAAGTAACATTGAACTTGTCGAGACCCATGTGAATTCAGGAGAGCTTCTTGTTTCCGCTGTTCCGAATTAACATTTATCTCCAATGTTAACGTAGGCATATTCAGAGTGGCTGTGTTGGCTATATACGGATTTCATCCTATACGTCGATCCACCCAAAAGAACACAATCACCCTGAGTGGTAAGTGGATGAGTGGTGGTTCAGGGCTCAACAAAAGCTAAACGACTACTCTGAGAAAGAAAAACCTAGACAAGAAATCATTTCGTAGTTTGAGTGTGGAAAGCTGTTAAAATCTTAAAAGCATTTTAAGCCACCTTACTAGAGCAGAACTATGGTGACGACCTTACAACGCACTCACGGTGACAATGGAATCCACCAGTGAGGAGCTGATTGATTCAAACTAGGAGGACTGAGCGCGACTTTAGCAGGCTATACGAGACGGTGAAGCATTATCCTTTAAATACTGTTTACGATATCCGAAAACTTTCATTCAGAATATTCGACAGTAAATGGTCTGCTGAGCTCATCAGTCCTACGTGTTGGTTACTAACGTCGTTGGATTAAAACCAATCAGACGTTTATAGGTGAAAACATGTGGATCAGTGATGCTTCGACAAACTTTGTCAAGAACTAGGAATTCCATGAAAGGACGCCTGAATTTAGGAGTTCACGGCTAGAAAAACTCGACTGAGAGTGGCCATAATAGCTTCAGAGAGCTATGGCTCTTTTGCTTAATGCCAAAGATCGTTCGTAAAATTACACAACTACAACCTCAACATTCAACAAAAAGAGAGCTTTAAGAATGCGATATTACCTGCCAGAAATTATTTACCTGCACTTTCGAGAACATTATTAGAGTACTGAAAAAAGACGACATAGGAATAAAAGTGGGTCGACGGCAAGTACATCGTGCCCGCTTTAATAACATCACTCTTAAAACATTAGGTTACCCAGGCGTAGCCAATGCCTCTGAATGACTTCTCTATATGCATTGGAATCGAAAAACCATCAAATGAACAACTTAGCTTTTGAGCTGGGAAGGAAAAGAACTATCCAGAGGATGATACTAGGGGTGTAATCTAACAACTCAGTGAGAACGGTAAACCGAAGTTACGACCTACGCACAGAGTCAGAGATAGAAAACGCAGAGGTCAATGTGATGAAAATTAGGTGAGCCGAACATGGGTATATTTTAACACAACCGCTAAATAATAACCGTTAATTGCTCGCCACGTTCTACATGCCAAAGTGTCGAAGATAAGGTAGGTCGAACATGTAACGCATCTCGACGACAACCGATTAACAACAGTGGCATGCTACTCTGGATTCCTCAAGATATCAAACACACAATAGGAGGACCACCACCGCGATGGCCAGAGTTCTTCACGAGAACACTAGAAGAAAGATATGCTTAAGGAATCCCTAGAATGTGTAGAACCCACTGCGCTACTCTTCGTCGCTGCAGGGAGAAATGGGAAGATTTACTGGGTCGTCAGTCGACGATCAACGGGACGACAGGTGATATAGGTGATCGCAGAACGTCCAGAGCTAAACAGAAATACAAATAACCAGATGTCAAAGTTCTTTAATATGCCAGAAGAAAAATATGGTGATCTCCGATCTCCTCGAGCGAAAAGAACCCACTATGCAAGTGTGATATGCGACAGGAACAAATGCAGACGTTGATGGTGTCAGCTCAAGTGACTTGACAATCAATAAATGGAAGGGTTACATATGTATTTAAGACTGAACGGTCGTGCTCAATCCGTAGAACTTTTTGCATCCATACGCTATAGGAAGTAGAAATTGCAAGATTTACAAAATAAACCAAACAAGTGTAGTAAACATAGAGTGTGGGAAGATTATTTCTTGAAAAGGTGCTCTGGTCCGCTCCTACCTGCATTCCGAAGTAATCCTTTCCCTGATAAGCCAGTAACATAGCGTATCTCGCCCTTTTGATTCGGATCTTAGCATCTTCAGCTTTATGGCTATCAATTCGACCTGACTGCACTTTATGAAGAACTGCTTCAGACTTGTTTTCAGCAACTTCAGCAGCCTTCGTCATTGTTGCCACCACCTTCTGAAGTAATCGTTTCAACATCTCTGCAAAGAAATCCAGAAGGACAATGTACTGTAGGGGGACTTGAGCCTAACAAACGTCCCTATTTCACTACTAAGATAGAACCGAAACGAAAGAGCGAAATAAAATAGTCGGAATAGGAAGTAGGACCTGAGAATTACGACGGTATCAAAAGTTTATGAACAATGAACTCAAGCCTTCGCAAGAAAAAGGATTCGGCGAAATTTCTCAAACTAACCGTAAACTGTAAAGCGTACAAGCTTTGCACATCTTTCAAAGCAGGTTTATCGTACTGCTATAAGAGTGTCGTTACTGTGGAACAACACTATATCCTTCTATCGTTTACTTAATACATAAGAAATACTCTTTTTAATAACTACAGCCCAAAATTCCTCCCTAACAGCATACCGGATCACTGTGGCTAGGTGAAGCTGCTATGTACAACTAGTGGATTCATCTCCCCAGCAGCCCCTGCTAAGCTGAGAAGGAGCCCGGCGTTTCCATCAGGAAGCCTACCCAAGGGCAAATCAATACCAGAATCCGCCATCGTCGTGGTATCAAACTAGTCGCATGGTGGCAAATCTCCCGCTGATCCACAAGAGCTACGACTGCCTCTGGTGGTAACGACCTGGGGCAGACTTTGGCCAGAAACCGATGACGACGGGCCATCCAAGTACCCACGTCACCATAGTCCAGAATTTGGAAATGTTACATGAGTTTCCACATAACTCAAAATAACCAACTTATACAAGCTTTTGGGAGTTCCAGAACCAATTCCAGTGTCGATGAGCTTATTAATTAGTAGAAAATCGACCATAATTCTTAGAATTTCATTAATGTGGTGCTACCGTAAATCTGGTTACAGTTGAGATCTGACAAATACAATTCGAAATTCAAACCTCAGGTTGCAGAAATTAAGCGCGTTGATTAATACTCGTTCTTGAGTAGGTAGTTCAAGAACAAGCAATGGGAAATAACCCCAAGTCAAAAAGAAATATGGCTGCATACCGAAAATATTTGTTTCGCTTTGAAATGAATTCCTACGAAAGAGAATGTGAAGTTGAGATGCTTGAGAATACGAATAATACCTCAATATATTAATTAATATTAATACCGTACCCCAAATGGCTATATAAATCTGCATGAGGTAAGGAAAAGCATAAGACAGAAGCAAACAGCACTAAATAGCCTGGAATAGATCAGTTTAGTAGGTACATATCCACCAAAAAAAGCCGCTATCTCCAACCCTATTTCCGTAAGTTGACGAGAAATGTCCCGGAGATTACGTGTCGAATCCAATACATACTGCGTACGGTCAAGAAATAGGCCCTGTCCATGTCATATTCATCACAAATTAGGGTCGACATAATCGACCGCCTACCCATACTACCTCGAAATCTTGGTGTGCAGTTGGTTTCTGCCTGGGACTCACGTGAATACATACGGATCCTCAAACTTCGGGACAGCAGAAAAGGTGGTCGGATGATTTCCGCAGTTCCATCACACTTCCTAATGTTGTCCGTGAAATCTTGGAAAATATACTATCCCTCGTGAATAGAAAATAGAAAAACACTCTCCACTGCACTGACTAGGTTATTATATAGTCATCCCCCTCCCTCCCACAAAACTCTGAGATTGACAGTAAGACATGATTCCCAGCCACAAATTTTGTGGTCACTTTTATCCCACCGACTAGGTAATATAATATGCAACGGATAAAAACTAGGCGTCGTTCCATTTTAAAAGCTTAGCAAATCTCAAAGTTGTCAATCTCAAAGTCAGTTCAAAGTTAAGTTAAAGTTAAGCTATTTTCAGAATCACCGTCACTCCATGATTAAGCACACCTTTCTCCAATAACAGTACTTCCCAGCAAGTCGAGACAAAAATTTTACACAACTTTTGAAAGACTGTTCACATGGTACTCAGCCCCTACTACATGCTTAGAAAAAAACAAAAAAGAAGTATTCATTCGCAATATCTACTTTAGCCTCCAACTGTTCTCTACAGTCGAAACGTTTATACAGAAGAGGACAAGACAGGACAAAACAACTAGTCAGGAAAATATTATTGGAATTGTTAGGAATGGAGAGGAAGCTCAACTCAAATAGTATAAATAGGTGGCATCAGATGAAATGGTGCATACTGACAAAAGGAATAGTTCTAGCCCAGGTGAACTCACAATTTACAATCACAGTTAGGGTCACTTTTAAAACAGATATGTGGTCGTCTGCTTTCCTATTTCACTGCCACAGTTTCCGGAGTCTCAGCATCAAGTTGTTTCCCAAGGTATTCCCAGTTGTGAACCATGAGCTTTTGAACCGCAAGAAGGGCATGATAACGTACATTTGGATCCTCTGCCGTCAATAATCGCATCACCGCTTGTTTTCCTTGGTACTGCTCAATAACACTAAAAAGAGAGGATATTCCATGTTAGATAACAATAATGTAGGATCGTAATATTGGGAATGTTGAACATAACACGTACAACAACGGATACAAAAAGCTCTCGACGTTGATCAATCTTGAGGAGCGCGCCATGCATCCGACCTCATTAAACATCGTTGGAGGCGACTGAATGCACATCTGACCTTTTCACAATAACCCGTGGTGGCCTACCGATGTATCGAGTCAGTGCTGCTATTCTCTCAGACAAGTCTGGTATCCATTTGCCAACCCCGGCGGCACGGAAGGCTTGGTGAGCCATGGGCGCGGGGTTCGATCTCGTGTGTATTGCAGGGTGTCTTCGACCACTGCGCCACACGCGCCCTTAATAATAAGAACAAATAAAGATTGCAAGAACCAGAATGAAGAACTAACGTTTTTCCTCTAGGATAATGCCGAACATATTCACCAACGTCATGAGCTGCGACGCACAATATTAAGGGATCCTGGCTGGTTTCTAGTAATCGGATAAGGATCTTAATCAACTCGAAATTTTTCTCATTAAAACGAGGAGCATTTTCGCGCCAGAACTTGTCAGACTTGTGGACCGGCGACCATTGAAGACGACCAGAACGAACCTTAAGTTAGGATTGGTATAAAAATTCAGTACAGTAGTCACGCAAATATGAAACTGAACGGTTTAAACGATCGCTCAAGCCCTAACAAAAAAGGCATGAAATGATCGAAATAACGAAAAGTAAGAGGCCAGCTTACTTCTCTGACCTCACCTCACTGCAGTACTCGTCAAACGAACTTAAGTCTTGAACAGAGAGATGGAGCTGCTCGCTTAGAAATTCAATATCTTCCTCAAGCTCTGCATCATCGTATTTCTTCGCATCCATTAGCTCCAGTGTTTTGAGCGTCTTGCACTGCACCATTTGCAATGCAGCTTCTTTTTTAATTTCACGCTCATCAACCTTCTTTAAAATATTGCTGAAAGTCGCCATAATGATACGGATAACCTGAAAATAGCAACACTTACCAGCTGCAAAACAACAAGTACTCGAGGAATGCATGAGTGCTAAAGAACTCGCCTTCTCTTTCGACGACTCTGAAAGAATATCTCCTAGTGCCTGTATAACTCCAAGTGCTGGAGCACGACGAGCAATATTGGGGTTGAATGTAAGGCACCAAAGAGCGAAGACTAGTTGGTACTGAAGCTGGAAGTTTGTTTTACCGTTGAGAGCAGCCACAATTGACTGAATTCCTTCCGCTTCCATGAAAGCATGTCTGTAAAAGTGGAAGTTGATTTATTGCGGGTATTCGGTTCTTCAGACCATAAATAAATCAGGTGCACAACTCATATGCAACTAAAGGGATAGAATATAAATGTAATCCAGTTAAACGACCAGATGGGAAACCTGCCGGCACTGTAAATGTTCTATAACTAATCCCATGAATACTAGTGTATGATATGACCGCCTATGTGCAACGCAAAATTGCATAATTTGCCCCTAATGGTAGAGACGGTGATTGCATGAGCTCTGGTACAGTCTATCTGATCTCCTGTAGTGTATCTGATCTGTAAGGCGTGCGGAGACGAATACATTGGTGAAACGGGTAGACCACTATGTATTAAAAGAACACCTAGTCGGTAAACTTAAACCAAATACTCCATTAGGCACTGGACGCAGAGACATAAGGGGGAGGACTCTGAAGTACAGGTCACGATCCTCGCACGGGAATCGAGAACACAAGCGCGCAAAATTCTCGAGGCATTCTGGATTAGTTCCAAGGATCCGAAAATGAACCGCAGGGAAGAATGCCTCATTATCATGCGTGATATTGGGCAATATATAAGCCTATTATTCTGATGAGAGGGGCATATTACGCCTCCATGTGAATTCTGTGCGGTTGGTCTCCACGCGACATACTTAGTGGAAGACTTATAGAAAGCAGTGAGTGTGCAAAGAAGCCATTTTGTGTTCAATGTGATTGAAATTTAGGTTTAGCGTTTTCCCTGTTTGATTATGGACGTATTTCGCCGATTAGATTGCTGTCAACTTGACCTTTCCAGGCTCTGAGGAAGGCGAAATCCGCCGAAACGTCAGCTTGTTCGTGAATAAGGAATAAAAATAACACCTCGTGTTTGCTCAACAAAAATAGGATCATTCAATTTTTTTCTCTCGCAGCTACCATCCACAGATGAAAAATGTTCTGCACTATGGTCTTAAAAAGTCCAAAACAGAAAAGAAGACTTTAGAAAAACTGCACACAGTACAATGGGGGTGGAGTTTTCCGATGTCTATTAAGTTCTCAATTCTTGATGTAATTCAGTTGCCAAGAAATTACCGTCAGTCATTGAAAAACCAACGTTGTCACCAATCTGTTAAGAACAAAATAACCCTTTAGAAAAACTGCAAAGTTCTCTAGATCGATAGGACAAGGTTTCCGATGTGAGTCAGTTAAGCTGTCAACCATTCGTATAGCACAGAGAAAAAAGCACGTCATTTGTTAACAACAAACACGAAGACCACCTGTAAGGGTCGATCCGGAGCATCATTTGCAGACAACGGGCAGTAGTATTCATATACTCGTTTGCCTAAATAAGAAAACGATAAAAAGAAAATGTATTAAAGAACTAAGTTAAGCGAATGAGGAAAATTAAGACATTGGAAATTAACCGTTGCGCTCTTCAGCTGGTCTTTCAGAAAAGAAAAATAATAGTTTAGTTCAGATCCTTCCATAAGAGTTGTTCCAAAGCACGCAAGTTTAGCGATGATAGAACTCATCTGAAATTTAGCCCAACAAACATAGGAAGAACAGTGGAAAAATATCTAAAACATGGTACTACTCCTTGACTGACCTGATTGACAATAAAATTGTCCTGCCTTTGAAGAATTCCAAGAAACCACGACCACACTGTACGTTTCTGTCTTTTAGCGGCATTGTGAAAAATCTCGACACGACTCTTGTCCTCCTAAACACCCATGTAACCAATAAAAGCGTCAATAACAACGAAATCTTAATCCAATTAGAACTGCCTTCAGGAAATCAGACAGCTAATTACTAGATTGCTTCAAGAATTGTTTGATTCGCATATCCAGTTATTGACGTCTTAGTTAAAATGACCATTCCTTGCCTCACCACTCTCCCCCCTCTTTTTTTTAAAAAACCACTTTAAAGCATAAGTTCCGGTCCACATCCACACTTCTATACTAATACTACTGATTTCACACTAGCTTTATTCATCCTATGTAATCAGAATAGAAAAAAAGCATCCACAAACTGTTTTCTGAACGAATTAAAAAATTGAAGATGAGCATCAGAAACAAATCGTAATGTTAACGTTGCACTTGGCATAGAAGAGGTGCGTATAACGTTATGATGACTTCAAAAGTTTTTCAATGGAGATGCCTTGGAAATGAGCGTGGAGAAGAACCTAACGAAATCGACTGTGATCACTTGAAGACAGGAACAAATCTATACAGACTAAAGAATTAAAAAAAGAAAACACTTAACAGACGACTGCTCTATCAAATGAATACAGAAGTAAAGGTGATCATGAAATAAGTCTGCTACACAACAAAAATTTTTCGTATCACCAGTGTGTAGCGGGCATGTGCAGCACAATGATCGGAGACACTGTGCAATACACATGGGAGCAACCCGCACGCCCCAAATTCACCAAGCCTTCCTGTGTAGCGGGCATGTGCAGCACAATGATCGGAGACACTGTGCAATACACATGGGAGCAACCCGCACGCCCCAAATTCACCAAGCCTTCCATCCCTCCTGGTTCGGCAGATTGGTATGAGATTTGTCTGGGAGGGTAGCAGCACTGGCTCGATACATCGGTAGGCCACCGCGAGTCATTCTAAAGGCCAGATATGCATTCCACCACCTCCAAACGACGTTTAATGAAGTCGAATGTATGGTGCATCCCTCATGGACTGGTTAACGACGACAGCTTTATCTTTTGTCCTTTTTATCACTATTCTGACGTAATAAAGAGAAGGATTCTGATCAACAATGTAAAACGGTTGGATAATAAAGGTTAATCGGAAACCTTCCTGGAACCAAAAGTGCATGGAGAAAATATTATGTGATCAGCACAAGGAATCACCAAGGTAGACAGACGGAATTATCCGCTATACTATCGTGAATTCTGGCATAACGGACGTATGAGAAAGTTTCAGGACGTCTATCACCGTCAAAGAACAACCGAAATGCACCAATTCCTCTTGACTGGTAACGCGAAAGCACAAGTCGCATTGTCAAAGCAACGCTTTTAGGAATTAAAACACAAAAGGTTCATCCCGAATACCTAATACTTTTTTGGTAAAATCTACTATAGCCAAACGGCAGCCAAAGTTCTTCCAAAAGATTCGTGCCCTCTAAATCATAGAATTTTGTATTAACAAAAGAAACATATGTATCGTTGGCAAAGATGTGTGAATTGCAACTTATTACCTAGATTAAACAAACAACTGTGGACCAGCGACTCGGATCATCGGCTCTGATGACGTCGAAGACGTCCAAATGTTAGCCGAATAAAGATTATTTACCAACCTCGTGTAAGCCCAACAATTTAAACACATGTTAAAATACGTGCGTTTAAAGTCGGAAGTAAAACCGATAAGGCTTCTCAGACAACCTAATAGAAATTAATAAATGTAAATAATAACTAAGTAATAAATAATTAAGCTTGATAGACGTACCTGGAGCATGTCGTCAAGCAGAGTGAGCACATAACGCACGTTTTGGTCCTTAGCTACGTTCGTGATGAGATTCACAATTGTCCTCGCCGCCTGACTGTTGGCATCATTGGCGGCCAACACAGCATCCCGTTCCTCTTTACTCTAGAAAAAACAAATCAGATTTAAGCGGCTATTTTGATTTGGTGAACTAGATACTTAGGAATACTAGGAAGCCCTAAAATGAACTAATCACTGTGGTCAACGTCTGGTAATATAAGTTGAAGAGTAACAAAAACAGTAGAAAAAGGTAGCACAACTCTTGAATAGAAGGAATAAATGGTGATATGTATGCATCAATTAAAGTAAACACATAAATGACTACTTCAAAACCTTTACGAACATCTGAATGTGCGTTATAAAAAATGGATCTTCAGCAAAAAAAAACCTTGGCTGCTTCGTAGGCCGAAATGAAGTTATAGTCTTCTTGAGGGATCATCTGCGAACGAAGGTACGAACCCCAACTGGGTTTCGTAGCTCGCACCTTAGAATATTAAGAACATTTACTGTACTGAAGAAAAAAAGGTGAAGACAGGATACTGATCGAGAAGTACCTCGGCAGCTTCAAGTTGTAGCCTCGATGTGGCATTGATCATATCCACCGCTGGAATGACGTGTGCCAATTCCGCCATCTGAAAAGCGTGAATGGCTCACCTGAATAAACAACCGCCCCCAAAAGTACGATAAAAGCAAGGAACGGTGGGTAACACTTTCAAAAATCAATGCGACACTATAACCATACGGTACCAAATCAGGGGGCAAGACAGACGAATCCTAGTAATGAGCAGTCTCTGGTAGTAAAGAAACGTAGAACGTTGGAAACATGAGACTTACATTGAACCTAATTCCTGAACCAAGCCAAAACATCACAATTTCCAGAAAAAAAATGTTACATCCCAAAGCCAACAACTATAGACTTGGTTCTAGCCAAATGATGACCCGACCTCACTGCTTGAGCGAGTCCCAGCACAATCTCCACTTTTTTCGGAGTTTTGCTGGTTTAGCCATTGTGGTTCCCTGGAATCCCGAAGTCAGCCTGGCCAAACTATCGCCACCACCGCAGGCAGTCACCGCCCTTGTGTATCAGAGGGAGATTTCCCACCATCAGACTAATTTGATACCAGGACGGCGGTGGATCCTGGTACTGTTTTAGTTTTAGCTGGGCTTCCTGATGAAAACACCGGAATCCTCAGCTGGGGAGACCTACCAAGGGGAAGATTCCCAGCTGTACATCGCACCCCGACACCCGGGAACACCTGCCATTCACGATGAGGGAGGTAAACCGTTAGGAGGTGCTACAGAGATACTACGTATTACTACTTTATACATACTGGAAACTAAGTGAAATAAAACGGAAAGCGAGTTCCAGGATGGAAAAGTGTGACTCTCCGATAGTAGCGACATGAACCTGTGGAATTTCCGATAGCACTCCTAACTATTTAAATATTAGTAAATTGGAATAGCAAACAGCAAACACCACTATGATCAGTAATTGCTACAAAACACATTAAACAACTGGAGCTAACCAGTTACCTCCTGAGGTTAAATCAATAACGAAGTTGAAAATGGAAAACCAACAATCAGTGACCGACCACGATCACAATCGTTTCGGGACCACCAACGATTGAGGAAACTCGTCCGAATGCAGAACTTCGCGGTCGACCGCGACCCGCTGGTATGGGCTACGTTGTGCTACCAGGGTCTGGGTCATTTGTTTTTTAACACGGTGGCTCCAGTTCCTAATCACCTTACGCTAGTAAAAAGTGGCCAACAAGCTTAAGCCGATCTCAGCTTTGTGTGGAAGCCACTTTAGTACGCAATCACAATGATTAGGAATCAATATTTTATCGAATTGTACAACTCACAACAACTTCAAGATTCATAACAAATATAACCTCCATATTAAACAACGAAATCGTAAAAAAACGAACAACAACTTAACACTGAGACACAGAAGAAGTGTCTTGGAAGAAGTACGTTGTGTGATTTTCTAAAGCTTTTAAACCCAACAACTAACACGAAACTTTTGGTGAAACTTAGAAGGAGAAGTACTATTGTTATGCGAAACCTTAGCGGCCTCAGTCGTACTTATAGCATCATTAAAGTGCTCTAATGAGTAACGTTAAAGTTCACTATGTGATTTTTACTTCCCGAGTCGTATTTCCCGCTTACTGAATGTCTCTAGACACTGCTCGAATGCTGACCTAGTACATGGTAACGACTGAACAGGAACGATCTCCGTCACATGTAAACACCAAGGAGGATATCCGGATAATGTAGGAGCGTTCCCAACCTGTAAAAATCATTGGGAAGTTAGTAAAAGGCGATATAGGGGGAGAACAGACAGAGCTCCCGCTTTCAAAAGAGAAGTAAGCAAATGAATACAGAAAGATATAACCTGAATAAGGAGCTCAGGTTCACAAAGAGAGTATTTCGAGGCTAAATGAGAGGTAACATCTGCAATTGAGATTGGCGTTACAGATGATGAAAGCTGCAATAGTAACCTTTTCAGAATGGGTATATCAAACAAGGATAAAGCTCTTTCTGTAGGCGCAGAAAAGGATTCAAAACCTTAAAAAATCACTAACTAAACTAATTCACCACCTCACGACACGCTTCAACCAAGACAGGCCGTCCAGAATTGGTCGTGAGCAGCTGGACAAACAGCTGATACAATGAAAAGTCCGTGGCAGTTTCAGTACAACCAGCAATCATTCGTATTCGCTTCTTCTTACAAAACGCTGAAAGTTCATGAACCAAGTCCGAATAGTCGTTCAGGGCATCGTAGATGGTTAGCCGACGTATATTTGCCCCGAGGCAAGCATCCAGCAACGACATTAAGGGGGCCTACAGCTGTTTAAGAATGCAAAATACGACAAAACCCCATGAACACCTCGAAAATGGAATATATTGATTGGTTTTATTAGGTTTTTAACCACAGATGATAAGTCTTCCTCAGACTGAGTTGTTTTCTACGCAAACAGCTTATCCTGAATCTAAGATTCCTAACTGAAGGGAAAACACTTTAAGGACAAAAGTAAGGATAAAGCTGTTGGCGTTGATTAATCCCTAAGGGATACGCCATTCATTCGACTTCATTAAGCATCACTGGAGGTGAGTGAATGCATATCTGGCCTTTACAATGACTCGCAGTGGCCTACCTATGTATCGAGTCAGTGCTGTTATCCTCCCAGACAAGTGTGGTACCAATTTGCCTACCCCGCAGGTATGGAAGACTAGGTGCACCAGGGGCGCGGGGATCGATCCCATGTGTATTGCAGAGCGCGTCCGACCACTGCGCTACACGCGCCCTCGAGAAATACTCTACACAAGATAAATGGAGCATATACGTTTATACCAAAGCATAAAATACTCCCAATTGCACCAAAGAACTTTTACCATGATAGAAAACCAAAACTAACTTTCTTCAACGGCTGATTATTGATGACGATTGCAACATGTGCTGGAGTTTTGTTTAGCCGATTGGCACTCTGAAAAACTAGAAATTTTTATATAACAAGTTAGTTTATAAAGTTACCACCAAAATCTATCGCTTCATTTGCTTGCAAGGGAGGACGGTTTCCCAGTAAGCAGTTTATGGAATCTTTTGAATGCAGAACAAGAATACAACTGCACTTGTGTCTAGATGGATGATTACTGATCACTTTTCTTCGTAATTCTTCAACATATTCAGGATTCACGAACACGTATTGTGCATGAACGACAACCGATAGACAACAGCTGTTAGTGACTGGATTGCTCCGAATGTCAAACGTACTGCAGGAAGACCACCGACTCGATGATCAGAGTTCTTCACGAAAAGCCAAGAAGAAAGATATCATGCTCAACTAGTCCCTATAGCGAGCAGAACCCACTGGGCTACTCTTGCACATGACAAGGAAAAATAGAATATTTGCTGGAATTCGCTCGAGTTACTCGGCGATCAACAGGATTACACAGTGCTTCAATGGGCATGCTTAACAGAACTTTTGGTTTTGGTGAGACACGAGACTCCCATTCACCATTTAAGAAAACCTTGTTACTGAGACTAAAAACTACATGCGAAATCCACAAGTTTGGAAAAGGCTTCTCTGTTGCTGAATAAGAAAGACTATATGTAAAATCCACAAAAGTCTGGAAAAAGGCTTCCCATCGAGTCCCACTCGTAACAGTACGGCTATGAGGAAGACGAAAACGCCGAAACGTCAGCCATCGACCAACGACACCAACAACAACGACTACTACAACAACGACGACAACACCGACAACTTGCACCAACTCGTCAGCTCATCAACAAAGGCAGATCGTAAAAACAAACAAATAAGGCTACCGATTGTTTATACTGAGGTTTTTAGAAAGTCAGCCTTTTAAGCTATTGAGGCTTCCAAGTTTGAAAGAACGATTGGCACTTCACGTCTTGGGTCTCTTTCGACGAGTTTTTTTTCTTTTGTGAAATTACTACCGAAAACCGGTTCTGCGATTAAACGTAAACTTGAGACCTTCAACTAGAAATTTATAAAAGGTGTATCCTGAGAAGATTTAACACACGAACAATTGTACAACGCAAAAACGGACCTATTAAACATGTGACTCGGACCGAGAAAACGATGAACTTGAAACAGAACCCACATTTCGTTCCCTTTGTTTGATTTCTTTCTGAGCCCACAGAGTAGAGTATCCTAGGAAATTACAAGCCTGCAGCACAAGCCAATAGACACAGCGAATCGCCAACACACATAACCACGTAATATCTATCATACCCTGAAAAGTACCAAGTACTACTTACTGTACTGAAGAATGGAAAAAATCAGCGCGTAACAACGTGAGAGACCTCTATAGGGCATAAACACCTCATAGAAACTAGCCCATAACCGCCCAGAACTCTCCTCAATGTTCGATTTTTAAACCACTAGAGGAAAAAAACCCCGACAACCGTAATGACACGTAATGTTAGCGCGATGACGCGCAAAATTTAAACGCAGGTTAACCTGTAGAAAATTACTTACAGTGAAATTACTATGAATTTTTACGGTTAGTGTTCATATCTGCTCCTGATACTTAGTGCTCTAAACGAAGCAATAAACCTAAAAGTGGTTTTAGTTATTTTTACAGTGTTCTGCATCTATCAGTTAACCATTGTAGAAAAAAACTACAGTATTATTCAGTTCCAGCGAAGGTTACGGTACGGTAGAGAACATTTCTTGTCTAAAAGTCGATAGTGCATTAGGAAGATAGTATTTATTGTTAAGTTATTCCTGGTTTTTAGTATTTAGTAAACTACGTCCTCCCAACGGTTTGCCGCCTCATCGTCGTTGGGAGGTGTTCCTGGGTGTCGGACTGCGATGTATAGCGGGAGGATCCATCCCCCAGCATGGCCTCCATGGCTGAGAAGGAGTCCGGCTTTTCGACGAAGAAGCTTGGCTAGGAATAAGCTAATGCCAGGATCCATCAGCGTTCTAGTGTCAAACAAGTAGAATGGTGGCAAATCTCCATCTGAACCACAAAGGCGGCGACTGCCTGTGGCGGTGACGATCTGGGGCGACTTTGGCTAGGCTGACCTCGGGACTCCAGAAAACCACAATGGTTAAACCAGCAAGTGTCCGGTCAAATGGAGCTTACTAGGACCAGCACAACCATTGAAACCAGGCCATGCAAGTGTCCTAGTGAGTAGACTATATACAGTTCATTATCGTGCTTCCTCAACGGTATCACTAAAACGTGCGGAGTAGAATGGGAAGGAAGCGTATAAGTGTTGTGGCTGTCTTGTTTCTTTATCTTGAAATCAATCCTTATCTTGGAAACAATCAATATAGTATATGTTACTTCGACGTTCCATTTCCAACTTTTACTTCACTCCAATGGGCGACGACGATCGAGAGTAAGTCGTTCTCCTATTATATAAAGCTCCTATAGTACTTCTGAGGGGGCGTGTGGCGCAGTGGTTGGAGGCGCCATTGCGACACACACGTGGAATCGATCCCCGCGCCCATGGCCCACCAAGCCTTCCGTCCCTCCGGGGTCGGCAAATTGGTACCAGACTTGTCTGGGAGGATAACAGCACTGGCTCGATACATTGGTACGCCACCGCCAGTCTTTGTAAAGGCGAGATATGCATTCAACCACCTCCAGCGGTGCTTAATGAAGTCGAATGCATGGCGTATTCCTCAGGGATTGATCAACGTCGTGAACTTTATCACTTTTTTATATCACTTCTGAAAACAGCAGTGTATTTTTTGAATGAGGCACCTTAAAATCCATCAAATTCTGGATAACGAAGGTTTATACCAAATATTAATCGCCAACAAATCGCCTCAACATCAACAAATGTTCCTAGAGACTTCCTTACTCATACAGGTATTAAACGTAAGTTAAACTGGGACTACTTCGAGGAGCGTTGAAGAGTTTAAATGAGCAGTGAATTATGGGCATTCATGAAGAAGAATTTTTGTTATTCTTGTAGGGACAAACTGATGAAGATATGGCGACTCACACTACTGTAGTCTACTGTAATCCTAGATTTCTTTGAGAAAGAAATCCCAGAGTTCTACCATCTACAATATGACATATCGTAGTAGGCAAAGAAGTCAATAAGCGCCAGACTTCACGAGTTCGCCGACTTGATGGAATCGGAGTGTTCCGTTTAAGAACTTAGTGAAAAAGTTGTCTATCTTTATGAATATCTTAAATTAGGAGGCAATAGTCACAGCGTCATCCTAGAGCCGGATATCACTTGTCTTTTGCACTGCTTCTCGCTTCTTTCTGTGCAGTTCTACAAGTGTAGACGGCGACTGCTTCGTGATCCATTGAAATCGGCCATAATTTGTTCCCTTGAGTGTTGTAAGAACTATGACATTAGCAAAGCAAAAATGTAGTTTTTGACCATCGACTCTTATTTCCATCTAAGTCCTTTACAGTTTCCACATGTCGTTCCCGTCTGAGGCGCTGAATACTAGTTTTAGAGGGGAGGTGTCCTCTTGTCAGACTCCTCTTCTGCCGTTGACTTTGAAGTCATTGCAATGCAATAACGAATTTGTGGTCGTCATGTTTCTGTAGAACGTAGATTATTATTCATCTCGGTTCTAAAAAGCTTCCGCTTAAAGCAAATAAATCAATGGGAGCAAGCTCTATTGCGTTCTCCCACGCATGGACTTGTGATGTGTGTCCACAGCACCAATCTCAAGTTTGGGTCATCAAGTCTCTATATAAGAAATACAGCAATAGCAGGATAATGACACTAATAATAAAAACGTAAGTTATAACACAATAATGCTGAGATATTTGCAAAACTTAGAACCCATACCAGACTCGAACTCGGATTACGCGTTCCGGGGCTCACTCGTTACCAACTGCATCACTGAGGACTTTGTTTTCGCTTTCTCTCAGCCACTTTTTCACGCTAACGTTGCAATCAGCAATCACTTTGGCTGCAGTTTCAGCCTAACGGGGTTCAATGCTTACTTGTACTTCTCAGATCACTTTTGTTGAAGGTTGCTTGCTGATAGAACCGTTGGGGTGAAAAACCAAGAGGCAGACAGAAGCGAGGGCTTCAGTGTTGCAGTGGGCAACACGTGAGCCTCGAAAAGTGTAATCGCGAGTTCGAGTTTGGTCTGGGATCCGAGTTTTGCAAATGTCTCAACCTCATTGTGGTTGCATTTCACATAATACCCTGCCATGAAAAAGTAGTAATCAGCAAATAAACAGTGTAACGTATGGGTTGCTATATTCTACTACGGTGATTGAAGAAGCAGGGCTTAAATGAATAATGAAGGCATACCTCTACTAGTATTCCTATGGCAGTTTTCGTATATCACCTAAAGTGAGCAAAGTTATCGCAAAAGAGTGAAACTTTTGCTGGAGAAGAAGGTTCTAAAATTTCTCTCAATCGATAGAGCTGTTTCAACGCAAATGCATTGAGGAAGATGTGAGCAAACATATCAAATAAACCGGTATATAAGACGTTTCGTCTATACAATAGCACAGCAGACCGAGAGAACTCATCAGATAAGACCAGAACAGCTTAAGAAATGAATGACGCTTCGAACAAACTCAGTGCAAGGATAAGAATAAACCAAGACTGCTTCTGTCGCAATAGAATCGAATGTTTACTACCGTAATCTGCAAGTCTTTCTCTTTCTGTAATCTCATCCAATTCTACAGCTTCATATGGTGCTAAGTTTTCCACAACGTCTTCATACTCGCCCTTGATAACGGTACCATATCTGACCCAGAAAAATGAACTCTTCAACTACAGCTTCAGCGTTTTGGACGATTAGGTCCTCATATGATAGCTTTATTGGTTTGCCTTGATGACCATGCATCCTAACCACTAGAGCTTCGTGCTCACCAGTGTCTAAATTGGGTTTTTCTTTGTTGAAGACAACCCAGAAACTCATTCAGTGCACTACTCCACTTAATCGCAGACGTTTGATTGGACTGACATTCAAGATAGGCTACGTATAAACACGAGCACACCCACCAGCACACACTGATAGAATATGTCTGTATACATATAGATAGTACAAGTCAATCCAGTGTAGAAGGGAAAGCAAATTCATTGCCTGAATCCACAACGGCAAACAAATAGATGGTCGCTTTTGGTCTGAGTCAACCAGCTATCCACCCCGTTAACCTCCTTAGGGCTGCGTCACACTGCTTCTCGTGTAACGAGAAAGAAAGTGCGATCCGTACAGAAGAAATTCTACTCTTCCAGTAACTATAATATACAGTGAAACTAAACAAATTAACTATTGAAGCACCGCACCACGTGATGGGTATTAAACGAATGCATTGTGACATAATGAGATGATGAGGGCGATGTTTGAGAGGATGGACGTTAATAATAGTCCTAAATCGGATGAATGTACCCGAATAAAGCTATTATATGAAAGATGGATGAGTGAACAATGACATTATCGATCCGTCATGGCTGTTTTTTCACTAAACAATTCCCTGATAAACGACAGAGTCATCGGTTCATATGGGGATCACTCAGTGTGCACCACACCATGACGGGAATGGAAGCACGCAGATATGAAAATTCAGTTAGTAATAGAGAAATCAGCGATAAAATCGTTTTCTGTCTAAAAAAATAAATCTAAAGCTAAGCTCGAGTGAACAGCAGATTTTTGAACGCTTAAGAAGGATTTCATTGTCTACTCAATAACTGTGAATCTCCAATGATGCCGAGATATTTGCAAAACTCCGGACCGCAGGTGTGTGCGGTGGGGAACGAATTAGCTGAGAAACGGGCGAAACGAAGGACCCGCATGGTGTGGTGGTGAACTCGCTACTACCCGGAAAGGACAATAGCGCATTCGTTCCCAACAGACACGTGCGGTCCGGAGTTTTGCAAATATCTCAGCATCATTGAAGTTGTATTTCGCAATATACCCTGCCATTAAAAAAGAGTAGGGCAGTAAATAATAAGTTAAAACTGTGATTCTATTAAAGCGCTGAAGTGAAGGAAGTCGAAGCTGCTATTCGTGGAATGATCATCGACGGATGGCGAATAGAGGAATCCATTGGAACGGGCAAGTTGCTACTGATTTATTTTTGCACTAAAATAGAAGTTCATATGAATTTCAAAGAAAACGGTTACCCTTATGAATTTGGAGAATTCGTGACACGTGCAGATCCAGAACTGGATAGAGCTTTTACTTACAAGCGGCCAACGGAACCTATCTGTGCATTTTGAATCTTTCCAAATAAAAAGGATTTCATAGGAAAGACAGAATGACTAAAGAACGTACTCTAGACGACGATGGTGTTTTAGACTTCAGTGTCCTACTGTCAGGAATCTTCCACTCAAGAAATACAAAGGCCACTTGGAAGAATGACAATTCGTTGCAAACAACGCCTCTCAAGTATCCAGAAGAGCGTTAACTAGAGTTTCTCCGCTACTGACAACGCCGAATAATCTGTAGCAATCTATATCTGCCTTACACAGTGACTTGCGGTTGCCCACCAGTTCTACCAATAGAGTGCTTTATCTTCCCAGATAAGTGTACTACCAATTTTCGTCCCATAAGAATGAAAGCCTCCGTGAGCCAGAGCACGGGATCGAAACAAAGATCACATGTGTATTGCAGGACACCTCTGACCACTGCGCTACATGCATCCATGACGATGACAATAATTTTCCATTGAAAAAGAACAACCCACTCCCTGCTCCGACAAACGATCAGACGTGGAAACGTGAACTTCTCATGAACTGATAAGACACGATGAATAAGCACACAACGGAACTGACAACAACAATGTTTTCTGATGAAATTTGCTTCTCCAACGATCTTCTATTACAAGTCCCTTTATTGTCTCCCGGTTGGGGTGAATGTGTCTCTCTCCTTAACCTCCTGTAAGTTGATGTGACAAGCAAACTAGTGAAAAGCTGAAAAATTCAGCATCTGTGAGAATAAGCTCTGGAATTTTATGTGCACAGCACAAGACATTCGGCATGATACGTTATAGAAGTGTATTGCTTGCGTAGAATTCTGAGATAGAGTTTAGTGTGTGTGCGAGGATACCGAATTAGGTTTGTGGTCCTGCAGTAAGCAAGCCAGGTCCTACATAAAGGCTAGCACTGCCCTCAGAGTAGGATTGGGTTAGAGGCACATTTCCACTAAGACCTATTGGAAAGGAAAAACAAACCATTGCAGTAGTGATTTAGTCAGAGACTGTTGTTCGACTCGGTTAGAAAATCCCCGTGAAAATCGCCCTAGTGCAGATAATTATAATAGCGTTAGACAGCTACTGATCGCTAAACGTATGATTAATCAACATTCACTGGGAAAATGTTTTTTTAACTGAGATACATAATATAACGTCAATACGTCTTAAAATGCAACGCTGGGAATTTGTCGAGTTCAAGGCATCCGTGGCAGGCGAGTGGACGAGGCGTATTGATCTCAGTGCATTAGATGAGGACCGTAACAATACAATATGTCCATAATCGACATGGAAATGTTATCCTCCTAACCGGTAGTCACGCAAAGATATGTGCCGAATGTTATGTGCTGAAACTTCCAGTGCTTGGAGATCTGTGAATGAAATTAGTAAGAAGTCGGAATTCACACCGCACGGCACTTTGAGTTAGAATGGGTCGAAAATTTCTTAGGGAATAGGAGATCTTCTTCTTATAGGTGCAAGCAGGCTTGTTCTTCGGTGTAAGAAGGGATCGGTGAAAGCAGTAATGAAAGTGGCACTATCCGAATCTGCGGTAACAAGTCTGGAGTGGGAAAGCGTGGTATTGGATCGAATAGTTAGTGAAGTTTCATATATCGTTCAAACTACACAGAACAACTGGTCCTCTTTAAGAACAAAAAGCTGACTGGAAGTGTAACAAGTCAGTAGAACTCTTCCTTGCAAAACGGAAAATATTGGTTTTTAGCAACTATTTTACAGTTACTTAACTTTTTATCTACTGTGTATTATTTTTCAAGGCAAAGCACTACGTGAAATACAACCACAATAATGCTGAATCATATAGAAACATGGACCCACCCCAGTTTCGAACCTGCGATTACCCTTTTCGGAAGCTCACGTGTTGCCCAATACACCACTGAGGCCCTTGCTTTGCCCTCGGTTTTTTTAGCCTAACGGTGCCATCAGCAATCACCCGTCAACGTCATTACCGCTAACTGGCTGAGAGAAAGCGAAAGCGAGAGCCTCAGTGGTGCAGTGGGTAACACGTGAGCCCTTGGAAATCGCGGGTTTGAGTCTGCGCTATGGTACAAGTTTTTCCAATTAACACAGCGTCGTTGTGGTGATATTTTACAGTACTTTTCATGAGTATGATCTCATTTAGATTGCACGACAAAACCTCGAAGATCGAACAGTACACCTTGTACGAAAAATCGGTAACGGAAGCACAGAGTTAAAGGTTAAGGATAAGGTAAGGTGTCGTTTAGCTCTCGAATACTCTTCGCGAAATGAAAAAAGAAACAAAGAGCTTTAGGGAAGGCTTTGGACTAATTCATTTTATATTCCTAGTTAGCAATATGATCAACCTTTATTCAGACTATAACACTGGCATATATTATTATGGAATGCTTACCTGGAAATCCAATACCCATTGTTGGAAATCTCCAAGGAGAAAAACAAACCATGAAAATAATTGAATACGGACTCCAGTTGCTAAAAGTAAGTAGTTACATTGGGCATACTAAGATGTTTCATGGTTGCAGAACGACCGCTTCGTGCAGTATTATGCATTTCGCGAAAAGCGGAAGATTTCCCCCTTATGTTACTGTAAGAAAGGGACCTTGGTTATAAGCGGGACTTTTAGTCGAGTAGTCACTTTACCAAATGATGCCCTCATCACCACTAAAATCTAGGTGATTGGGTGCTCTTTCCCACGACGTGAGCCTGGCTTGTAACTCTTGCATAAGGGTCAGAGCGTCCGTGCATTCGACTTTGTTCAGCATCATTAGAAATGAATTGATTTATCTTTTAGAATGATTAGATTTATCTTTGTATTACACAACGACATCTGATAGGCTACTAATATACTAATTCGGAATATTTGTCTCCCCAGTTAAGTATGCCAACAATTGGGTGGCACTGAGGGATCGTGAGCTTGATCAGCTGAGCACACGAGGTCGAACCGAAGACCTGTACATTGCAGTGCATCTTTTAGTCGCTGTGCTACACACGTTCCTTACACCTATATGAGCACATATGCATCCAGTTGTTAATACATGTGCTTACATGCATGCAAACTCTATCCGTAACGTAGACGAAACCAAAAGTCTGTAACCAAGTGGATGGGAAATATGCAAGAGGCGGTTCGGGGGTCGCTTTCAATAAAAAAACCTATGTCTACTGTTGAATAGCCTAGCACGTCACGCCTAAGTGCTCAGTTTCCAAGATTTATGTTCAAAAAATGTGCCTTGTTTTTTTCCAATCACAACTCGGAGTATTGGGAAAAAAAAGTTGTTTTCCTGAACCACAGTGAGGGAATACTACGGGAGATTATGGTAAGATCTGAAGGAAATATCAAGCTTCAGTAATCTGTAACGAATAGTGAAAGATGTGTGTCTCCTTCGCTCAAATCGTTACATCAAACCACGGCCATAAGATGATACATATACAACAGGTCTGTTTATAATTTGGACAAAGCTGTAGAAAAGCTAATTAGGTTTACAAGGAAAGTTTGTTATCGTGAACGCTCAAGCGGAACCGTCAAGTAATTTGAGTTGCATGAGCAGCTGGAAACTGCTAACTTAACCACAAGCATGTACGACTTTATGGAGAAGCGATAAAGGGAAGGCATTAAGGAGACAAGAACAGCACTAGTGACAGAAATTACATAGGCCACTTTGAGCATGCGTAACTTTGCTTCACTGGAGCTTCGTTATTTGCTAGACATCGCTGTCCAACATTAGAAGGAGCACCTTTTGCACTTAGAGTACAGTGGAAGATGCCATCCGCAACTTGCTACCTTGATCTCTTCGGCAATCACGTTCACCTGCTTCCATATCACTTTAAGGAGCAACGACCTCCACTCCTGTCAGTTTTCCGTTTTGAAATCCACCATGCTATCTCGTCTATGGGAAATCGTACAATACACGGTAATGAAAGAGTGCAAAACATCTGAAGAGCTTACCGCCAATCTTCATCTATACACTGCTCCCTCTTCATGGACCATCTTTTTCAATGTACAGTAGGCAATGGAAAAATACCTACACTACGTCGGCAACAATCTCCCATTGTGTCTGCTGTCACCTCAGTGGGATTGACATAACACTGCGAAGAATAGCCATTAGACTAAATAGGGTTTCGAAAAAAAGCTAGATTATATTCATACGGCTATTAGGACTCACTGTGTTATCATTAGTGCAAAGAACGCCAGCATTTCTTAGTTTCTCGGGCTTAAAAGATTTCGGCTTGCTTGAAACGAAATCTCTCAAGGAATGCTTGGAAAATCAAGGTATTCCTACTCTTCTACAAGTCCATGAATTATGCTATAACCAGAGTTTTACAATTCTACTCGGGAGATCGGAAGTCAATGGACGGTGGTTAAACTTTCTCCACTTTCGTGGCAACTTCATATAACATTAGGAAGAAGATGGATTTGACCAACGCTGACTGACTCGGTCAATGAGTATGGAAAGGTCGGTATTCGGTTGAACTAGGAGAAAATAATGTTCATGATAGATAGGTTCATTTGCTAATCCTCATTCACGCTCTGCAATACCATAATCTCCAATATGCTCCAGCGTTAGCTCTAGAACTGAGAAAGAAGGAACGAACGCCTTGCTGTGTTTGCAAGACCACTAGGGAAGTAATCGTCAAGACCTCACTTAAGCTTCACGCAAGAACTGAGGAAGAAGGAAGAAGAACTGAGGCTCTAGAACTTCACGAACTGGGGAAGAAAGAACGAACGCCTTGCTGTGTTTGCAAGATCACTAGAGAAGTAATCGTGAAGACCTCGCTTAAGCTACACAGAACTTTTTTGACAGAGCAATATTCTCTGTTTCAGTAGACATCTAGAAAATCTAAACTTTACGCACTTAGAATTAAAGTGCGGTCAGAATTCTCAAACGTGTAATCAAAGGGTGATGGTTGGCTTATCCGGAATGGCAAGGAATGATGATGGTTTACGGCAAGACACCGAGAATAACGTAGACCACACACGTCATCCTCCGGAGTGATAGTTGTCCCGAAACTGCTAGGTGTTTTGGAATATTAAACACATCTCGGAAGATCACCAACCAGATGCTCAGAGTTCTTCATGAAGAGCACGAGCATGAGAAATTTGATACTTTTATGTCCGGCTTGCAATCAGAATCTGCTAGGAACCTCTGACATGTGCAAAGATGAGTTGAGAATTTGAAAGGAAGAAAGCTGGAACCACCTGTCAATTAATAATTGAGAACGGAACAGAGGATATCGGTGGTGTTGATGTTGGATATCCTATCAACTGATGTAAGGAAAGCAGTGATTGTCACAGTGTCTCCATCGACTCGTTCATTTCGATCGCATTTGTTCTACCTTCCAAAAATCGTTACATATGTAAAGCAACGTTCAATTTAGGCAATATACGATATGCATCAAGTTGGGCTTATCCACCGTGACATCAAGCCAGAAAATGTGGGAATGTATGATGTGAGTGGTTCAATTGTTATTGAAAAAATATATAAACTTCCATCATTCCTTCACTTTATGATTAGCACCTATTCGACTACGTGACCTCTATAGGAGTCATGCCATGCGAACGTGGTGGCTGCGTTCAACTTTAAATCGGACTACCTTAGCCCGCAGGAGATTTTATTCGGGGTGCAATAAAGATAGCAAGGCCTGAAAATCTTTTCGTGGAGAGAAGATATTCTCTTTTCTTACCACTATTAGAGTCTGATTCTCTAGAGCTCATGACATATATTCCTTCCAATTTTTGCTTCGTGTCTCATTTTCCGACTATGAAAGCAAACGAATTAACGGGGTTTCATATGGCAGGTTGACCCCCACCCCCCTGTGTATTGTTCAGGTTACAGTAACCGCTCTTGCGTTGGAAATTTCAAAAGTTGTAAATTTCATAAATGATTTTTAAGAAACCCTGTTTCTAAACATATTTAAACTTGAAAGCACCTTTATAAATAATACACATGCGAGTATTCCGATAAGTCAGAAGTTGTTTTATACCTTGTAAAGTTCTGAAGACCTGGGATACCCCAGTAATGAAGAAATTATCGTCAGCTGTCGAAAAAACCCGCTTCTTCACGAAAGGGTTAAACTAATGGACTCCTCTCATGATGAGCGTGAGGACAGACTTTCTCTTCAAATTTTGGGTATTCTAATCTAAAAAGTCATCAAAATTCTTTCAATCAATAAATTTAAAACTGCAAAAAATTTTTTTTTGAAATGCTGCCTTATGCAGATTTCCTATCTTTTACCTAGATAATATCATCATGGACAGTAGTTAAAAATTGTGGGCGATCCAGACGGACCATGATGAAAGTGTGGATTTGACCTTCTTCAGAATAAACTTGTCGTCATGTACGATATGGGCATGGCCAGAGTATTTTTGGATGACGAAGGACATCATCGACCACCGAGGTCTCACCCGGGCATGCGAGGCACCGAGGAGTGGAGCAGTCTCAATGCTGAAATCGGACGCGATCAGGTTCACTTATTTTCATTTAATTCACAAAATATTCGCGGAAATTCCATCATCAAGCCATCCAGAACCTGACAAGTCTAGCAAATCCAATGGTTTACGGCATCGTCTTGGATGGAGAAGCTTCCAAAAGCTATGATGTACAGCGGGGGTTTATCCTTAAGCAAGATCACCTAAGCTAAGAAAGAGTTCAACACTTCTGTACGAAAACCCAGTTAAGAGTGAACCTATCCTACGCCAGAGCCTGCGGAGCACTTAGTGACCACCTTCTCGCCGAAAAAAAAACAATGAAATTAAGGGTTTTATCCAAAAAGTATGGGATTTTTCACGTCCGCAAGGGAGCAAGGTCCTCTCGAAAGCTATGACGCTCGTAAGGAATGAATGGAAGCTGTGGTGATGCCCATGAGGATAAATCATTGATTATAGGGACCAGTGGTGACGGAAGTAATTACTAACAGCGAAGATATGATGCTATTTCGACTATTTCTTTTGATCTTAAACCACATTAACGAAATAGTGAGGTGGATATGAGGATTTATTTGCTTATGAAATGTTCTTACTACAGCAACGCGGTGCGTGTAGCGTAGTGGTCGGAGGCGCCCTACAATAGGCATAGGATTGATCCCCACGCCGCAGGCTCATCTAGCTTTCTATCCTTCCGGGGTCTGCATATTGGTGCCGGATTTGCTTGGGAGGATAGCATCACTGGCTCGATAGATCCCTCGGCCACCTTTAGGCCAGATATGCATTCAGTCGCCTCCAACTATGCTTAGTGAAGTTGAATGCATGGTGCATCCCTTAGGGATTGATCATCGACGAGAGCTTTATCCTTTATCCTTTTAAAGCAAAGCGCTATGACAAAAACATCTACGGTGATTCAGTTCGTTATTAATCGCTTACCGATTCTTGTGTACAACCACGTCGTAGGCTTAATAGGATTTCAAGGGAACAGCCATGATGAGGGAAACGTGGAGAAGTCCTGCTCTGCAGTACCATACTCATAAAAACCTACACCGACTGATCTTCAACTGGACAGTTCATCGTCTTCGTACTCAGACCGATCTGTTAGTAATAGATAATACGGCTCATCAGACTCATTGGCGTTATTGTTACATCTGTTAGTGCTATCTAAATGTTGAACAGTAGTGAGTCGTGCATCTGCATGCTTGTGAGGTTTTTGTTTTTTTGATCATCTACAGCAAATATAGAGGAAATGAGAATCCGTCGAATCTATGGTGCATCACAATGTGTGATATTCAGACATCCTACGTGATTGTATCGTAGAATTCCGCTTTATAAGGATATTGAACCTTCCCAGAGAAGAGAACTTCGTGTAGATTGGTGTGCGATAAAGGTAAAAGATAAAGCTTCCGGCGTTGATCAATCCCTGAGGAATGCGCTATGTATTCGACTTCATCAAGCATCGCTGGAGGTGATTGAATGCATATGTAGCTTTTACAATGACTCGCCGTGGCTCACCGATGTATCGAGTCAGTGTTGCTATCCTCCCAGACAGGTCTGGTACCAATTTGCCGACCCCAGAGGGATGGAGGGATTGGTGGGCCTAGGGCGCGGGGGTATGCATGCAGGGCGCCTCTAACCACTGCGCTACACACGCCCTTCACATGTGGTGTTGGATAGAGGGTGATAATTTCTTGACGATGTTTTCAAAAACAAAATTCTCAGATTTTTAAAAAAAACTTCTGGCCTTTCTTAGCATATCCTTTCTTCTGGTTGTAATTCATACCTAAGAAGAAAAAATACTTACTTGGCGTACTTCTACGAAGAACTGCGTAAACATCGGCACGATATCTACTTGGCTAAGACTTTAGTAGTTTGACAAGCTAGTTCTTCTTTCTTAATTCATAAAGTATTCATATCTCGACAGCTATGATGACCAGCAGAGGTATTATGTTCTTTCTTCTGTGTAGCAAAGAAACGATTTTCTCCTTGTGGCCAGGATGTCGACATTTTTGGACATGGCTTTATTCTTGAACGGACGGTCTTTCGAGGGAAAGTGCCTCTTACCCACAGTAAAGTGTCAAATCATACAGAGAAACAGTATCAACCAAGCTCAGGCAAAAAAAAGGAACATTTGTTTCAAAACCACCAACCATCGATGATGCTGGAACCTTCTGACTTTTCTTCATGAAATTACAGATAAGAAGTTTTTTTAGGGCCGTGTCGATGACCTCTGGGGATGGTTGTACTGTCTGAATGAATGGGTGAATTGTAGAAGTCAAAAACCACAACTTTGGTCAGCGTATGAGCGCGAGCCAAATGTAAGGTATGTCATTGAGAAATAAAGGACAAAGGATAAAGCTCTCGGCGTTGATTAATCCCTAAGGAATGCGCTATGCGTTCGACTTCATTAAGCATCGTTGGAAGTGATTGAATGCATATCTGGCCTTTACAATGACTCGCGATGGCCAACTGATGTATATCGTCAGTGCTGCTATCCTCCTAGACAAGTCTGGTACCAATTTGCCCACCCCGGATGGATGGAGGGCTTGGTGGGCCATGGGCGCCGGGATCGATGCCACGTGCAGGGCGCCGCCGACCACTACGTTACACGCGTTGAGAAATGTTAGTGATAATTAAGGAAAGTGTATTCCTTTGAAATGTGGTTACGTGATGAATCGATGAAAAAAATGCGTGTATATGGTATGCGGAGTTTTTCAATTAAATGATACACTACAACTTTCTATTTCAGACAGTTGATGAAATCGACGTTCTTCCCAACCAGAATGGTGCTTAACAACTGTCCATTCGTCTTCTATCGCATCAACGTACTCATTTTTTTTGTTATCCTCAATATCTGCTATGGGTCACAATTGCACAATGAATGGGTGAATTGTAGAAGTCAAAAACCACAACTTTGGTCAGCGTATGAGCGCGAGCCAAAGCGTATGAGCGCAAAATTATTGCACAATCGTTGTGGTACCAAGGAGCTGGCTCGTCTTCTTACTGGTCCAACTATGCCTCCCAATCTTCCGAGATTAGGAAACCGGGACCAAGCTTATCTGGGATCGGCCCACTCACTTCAATCCACGTGGAAAGCCATGGAACGGATATCATAGGATTCTAGGAAGAGTCGATTCGACCAGCGTTCAAGAACATTCATGAATTAGACGAAAATCGTCAAACACTAGCCGAACTCACACTCAGAAGTTCGAAGACCATCGTGGACGATGGATGCAAGGAAGTGAGTCGAATGCAAGAAGTGCTGAGATCCACAGAATAAATGATGTCAGGTTATGTCAAAAAAATTATCTGCAATGTGTATAATAATCCAATTTGTTTTTTGAATTCACAAGTAAAAAGGAAAAACAAATGGACAAAAAAGCATTCGTTGTTGATAAATCCCCTGAGAGATACGCCATGCAGTCGATTCAATTCATGTCACTATAGAGGTGATTGAACACTTATCTGGCCTATGTGATTTTTTGGATCTGATCGATGTATTAACTTAGTACATTTTATCTTCTCATAGAAGTGTGGTACGAATCCGCAGATTTCGAAGGAAGAAAGGGCTTGGTTTGCCTGGACTTCAGGATCGAACCAAGCTCCAAATGTGTATTACAGGGTACTACTAACCATTGGGCTACACGCATCTGTAAAGCAAAGTAAAAATAAATAGAAGATAAGGAGTTTGGCGTTGAATAATCCCTCATCTCCTAATCCGTTGAATAATAACCATGCACTGGACTTCATTAAGCATTGTTACAGGTGACTGATTATTGCAAATCTGGTCTTCACAATGGCTTGCGATGGACTACCGAAGTACCAAGTCAGTTCTCCAGTCCTCCCATACAAATCTGCTCCCAATTTTTTCGAACCCATGGGGATGGAAGGCTTGGTGAGCCCGGGGCACGAGATCGAACTAAAGACTACGTGTGTATTGCGGGACACCTCTAGCCACTGCACTTCGTGTGCGGAAGAAATGATTATTTACTCACTCATTCACAAGATACATCTTTTACATTTACAGTGCAGATTCTAGCACTTCCTGCATTTGATTCGTTTCCACGCAACTGTCATCGAAAGTCTTCGAAGTTCGTGCATGTGACTTTGGCTGTTGCTTGGGGATTCCTTTTTTCGTCTTTTTTTAACGAATGTCGTTGAATGCTGGTCGAAGGGATTCTCTTTGGAGTCCTGAAATAGCCAGTTTAGAACGTTTCCACTTGGATTGCAGATAGAGAGCCTTTCCCAGAAAGTCTGACACCAATTTCGTAATCGGGATAACCGGCTTTACTACCCATTGCCTTACGCGTCCCCTGTAGGGGAAAATACGATACCAGAAATAATAAGAAGAAAAAAAGAACAGCGTCCTTCAATACATCATCCATCATGTGCCATATTTCATGTTTTTCAGTGGTATCTGCGAACACTGGGTCGTGATGATACGCCAGACTATTTCTATCTGGCCACGATCCTTCAGGAATCAACTGGACGCGTCAAAAAGACTCAGAAACCGGAATCCGTCAGCTACAAGAAGGCAATGACCGAGATCAGTCTACTTGAAAGGGAATTCTTCTAGATGTGAATGTTATTGGAACTACACAACTAAACAACTAAACAACTAAACAACATTAAACTCAATTACTATAGAAGTAAATCGTGGTCTATCTCTTAATCATAACTATTTTCCTACGATCGCCATGAGAGGTGAGCCTCTAGACTTTCTTTATTCACCGACATACAGAGTCAGTTAATGAAGGTTGACGATTTCTTGTTACTATTTCTCTATGGAGAATATTCGTTTACATTCACTGATATCCCGCTTGCCATCGACTAACTCGAATAGGTACCGGAAAATCTCGCATAGCCTACCTGGACCCAGTTTAGCATCAAAGCTGCATACCGCTACCTCAAGAAAAGCATTCAGCTTGACACTATTAGTATAGAGGCCTCTACTTTCTTTCTGCTAGGAGGGAAAATGGCCACGTATAGCTCACTCGGTTCGGTTATGTGATAGTTTTATCCTAGCCGAGCTTCCGGATGAAAGATCAGATTGAGTCACTCTCATGGGGAATGAGCCATGGTTGCACATCGCTGCTCAGTAACCAGGGAACATTGTTCCCTCAAGATTAGGTGGTAAACTTGTGGAGAACATCATTCAACACTATTTAAAAAGTACAAGGAAGCGTCTACATGGAAAAATTATCTTCATTCTTAAAATTGTCACAAAATGAGAAATATTCTGAAGAATCACACGCAAATAAAATACACCAATAATTAAGCCAAATCACTTTTCGTCCGAATCCATGGAGTTTTCCTCTTCTTCCTATGACAAAACTGTGCGTAGTTTTCAGTAGAATTTTGAATAATTCGTTGGTTCACATGAAAATGTATGGATTCAGCCGAAGTGCCCAAGTTCAAAGATTGGAAAAGAATCAAGCTAAGCGCAAAATATGATCACACAACCGGAATGCATAGATCCGAGCCATTCTGAGCAATCCTGAATATCAATGGACAGCACGATAGCTCGTCGACAGTCAGCTTGCCGTGTCTCTCTGGCACACGATCGACTTCGATAGATGGCAGTAGGCCATAGTTCCCGCACTCGTTTCTCGAGCTCCTCAACAAGCTGCTCGGCGTGCTTAGGAGGAAGTACTGAGCGCAGAGTTTTGCATTCATTGGAATTGAGCAGTTTGGTGACAGCATCATAGTCAAAAGTGTCCTCGATCGAAACGTGGGTGTTGAACCTCATTCGATCCTCTTGACGCTCTGCCGGGAACTGGAATGTTATTCAGTCACACCTTGATAATGCAAGCTGTAGAAAACTAGATTTTGAGAGTAATAATATCAATAACTGTTATTACTTAGACGATAACAATCAAAATAAAACTGGTAATAACCACAATGATGCTGAAATATTTGCAAAACTCCAGACCGCAGGTGTATGCGGTGGTGAACGAACATGCTATTACCCTTTACCGTGGGCTAGCGCGTTCACCACCACACCATATGGGTCTTTCTGAAGACTGATAATGATAAGAATAATGAATAATAACAACAATGGTAAGGAAATCTGGTACAGTATGATACGAAGTGATGAAAATGACAGGGTTCTCTGTGCAGGGAAACTACGGCATTACTGAACCGAAAAAGTAGTACATAAGCGAACTATGAATAGTATACCAACTACATCAGTAATTTAACTGCTGACCAACTTCTTTAGGAACTCAATAACACTACCTAACCAAAAGATCGATAGGACTGCAAAAAACCGGTAAGGCTCTAAGTACGCCTCGCCTCCTCACGTTCTTCACGGTCAGTAGGCCTCAGAAGGCCCTAGGCGGACTAAGGCTTTGACCAATAAGTCTCGAAAAAGAGCTCATGAATTCGCCCACAAAACCATATTATCATGAGTTTCAGGTGGTCGTGAAGGGGAGTGAAGTTTAAACGACGGGCACTATTCTAATCATGATTGGAAACAACAATATAACAATTTGCTTGTTGAACGAAAGAGCTAGAAATACCTCGTTATTGACATATTGGAATTTTTCCTCAATAAACGTTAGGTAACGCTCTTCCAGTGTACGCTGCTTGTGAAGCCATATAATTCCCTTAAGAAAGTTGTACATTACTTTAAAGATGATGTTGTAGAGTACTATGTCTTTAACGAAGAAAAAACTTGATTTCTACACACGTCCTTCTAAACTTAATCGAGCACCTGATCAGGGACAAACAAGTCCTTATTTTTGTACTGCTTAGCATAAAAGTATTTATTCCTTCGCATCAACGGATTGTCATCAAACAATAGATAATTTGCCACTGATCGTGCTGCTTCCGAACCACGCATTACTGGAAATAGTAAATGAAGAGCTTCATGGAGCTTTTTACGCTACGAAAGTTTCAGATTTCTTGAAGAACTTCTCACCATTCACATGTGGGCAGAACCAAGACTCACTTCGCAGCAGAGTTTTCAAGGGTTTCTGGAGAAACTTTAGAATATTCTATGACTGATTTTTTTTCTTTACTTTAGAATATGCAAGGATACAATGGGGTATTACTTGGACTCCTGGACACCTGGATGGCACGTCTTCACTGGTTGTGCGGACACCAGCACAATCTCTATTCTTCGGGGTTTTGCTGGCTTAACCACTGCGGTTCCCTGGAGTCCCGGGGTCAGCCTAGCCAAACTCTGCCCCATGTTGTCACCGCCACAGTCAATTGTTGCCCTTGTGGATCAGAGGGAGATTTCCCACGACTAGTTTGATGCCAGGACGGTGGTGGATCCTGGCATTGGTTTACTCTTAGTTAGGCTTCCTGATGGAAACGCCGGACTTTTTCTCAGCTTCGAAGACCTTGCCAGGGAGATGAATCCCCTCCCCGCCCTGTACATCGAAGCCCGACACCCAGGAAGATCTCCCGGCCACGATGAGGCGATAAAGCGTCGGCAGGAATTCAGTAATTGCATCAATATATGATATATAAGTGGCAATACGTCAAGATTAGTGGACTGTCCTAATGTTTTTGCAAGGTAACTCTTAAAATGTACTAGATACTGAAAATTTGTGAGACTCACACTTGTACTGACAGTAATGAAGGTACTCATAATGTGCTGCTAGTAGCTGACCAACATTATGACCATTGATTAACGCTAGACGATAGAGACAATTATGTTGACAACGTATCACTGATGACTGCATACCTAAATTACCATCATTTTGTCTCAAAAAATAACCCATCTAAGAGCCTGACTTGTGAGACGGTTCTGTTCAACACCCACTAAATACCGTAACTCACTCGTGAGTAACACATCAATCTCCGGATTACCGTCGATAGCACCCCAATCTACCTTATCTTCACAAAGAAGTCGACATCTAAAATTGATCGATGCATTTCCGTCAATTAAGATACTTAAGAAGCACTTGAATCTATACTGGAATGGAAAACCTCGAGTCTTCATCGATGGTCTTCTCTATGGACGACTCAAAATCATCTACACATTTGTGCCAGTCTTCTGCTTCATAGGCTTGTACTCCTGAGATAAATCGAACCTTAAGAATGCAGCAGTTTTTTTCTTCGTCCTTTTTTCTTGGTCAACAAATCCATGAAAAGTGTTGAACCTCGTAGGGTCGACGAAGCAAATCCACTAGCATATTATCGTGATAACCCGGTTGTTCCATGTAGAACGCCAAACCGTCCAACGTGTCTTTGTCAGTGGGATTTTGAACCAGAAAAGTATATGCTGACTGTACAGCCTTTGTCAATTCGCCTATCTAAAACCTTGAGATGAAACAAAAACTCTTCAACAACACTATGATGTAGTGACTATACGTATTGATTACGTGGAGTTGACCGCTTCATCAGATCGATAACTATGCTTTGAATTGCAACAGCACGATCGTATTCCCTATTCTACACCCCGGTAAGAAATTAAAAAACAAACTTAACATACTATCACAATGCTGTCACTTTTTGTATACTGCCTATTCTTTTTTAATGGCAGGGTATTATGTGAAGTATAACCATAATTATGCTGAGATATTTGCAAAACCCTGGCGGACCACTAGTGTCTGAGGTGGGGACAGAGTACGGTATTACCCTTTCCGGCTAACGCGTTCACCACCACACCATGCCAGTTGTTCATTTCTCCTTTCTTTTAGCCGTCTTATTGACCTGATTCTATGTTGTGGAACTTGGAAAGTTTGATGGAAACCGTTAAAACTTGAATCCACTTACCCTCCAATGGCAAATATGGAGATACTGAAACGGTTTTCGCTCAACAAAATCGAAATAAACGCTCATTTTAGCCAAAGGCGGTCTTTCTTCTGGAAATTTTCACATCATTTCATTCAAGACGTAAAGAACACATTGAAACTAAAACTTCTAAATCGTTATTTACCAGTAAATCGTTCACGCTTACATCGCAATAAGCAGAGAGCTCGTTCGGACTGTGCGTGCTTCTGCGACATGAGGTCGTCGTCGGGCGATTCCACCTGCTCTCCACATTTTCTTCGACACCACACCAGTTCGTCTTCAAAATATCTGGAAACGAGAGCAATTCATTCATCTGACACTCGCTATCTGAAAGGTTTCGAAACCATCATGACTCCAAGAGCGCGAGAAACTGCTTCGAAAAGAGAAGCATTTGTAGCAAAGCTAGTAGTAGTTACTAGTTACTCTTCTTTATATTTATTCATTAGATCATTTTCATTTCCACTCCGACATGGACTTGCTAAATGAATAGCCCTCGGTGAGCAATTCTATAAGCCAAGTACGCAAACAATTACTTCTTTGACGCAATGAGTGGAATCCAATGCATAGCGCGTCAATAAGGGATTCATCATCGTCAAACACTTTACTTTACATCTTATGTGTACATTGAGGAAACAAATCAATAATAGGCAAGAGTTCCTTAAAACATTTCACCGACATAGTAAACTCACTGAAAATCATCAAGCGCACGTTTCATGAATGCTATACAATCAGGCCAATTACCATCCGTGTACTCGTATTTTCCATACTGATAGAGTTGTTCAAAAGTCATCTTCGGATCGTCCGGAGTACTGCTGGACCGATCGATAAATGAGTATGTGAACAGAGAATACAGGACTATTCGGGCCATGACAAATGTCGGGCTCGTGTAAGCTGTCGGCAGACGAGCACGTCTGGACCGAAGGAGAGGCATGAGAGGTTAGAACAGCTGCACGCCGCCTGCTGACCTCAACGGCCAGCACTCTCTCAGGATCTGGCTGACTGTTCAGTCTGGAACTTTCCACCTATTTGATAGATGTGGACGTCTTCCTTATCACCATTACGAGACTATCGGTGTTTAATTTTACTCTTTCATGTCCTTCGCATTTCATTTTTTTAAGCTTAATTGGTGGAAACGCTAAGGAAAATCCCGACTTTAGCTAGCTGCTCAATACGAATTCAGGCCATGCATTAAATCGTGTAGACGACAAGCTGTGTTGATCAAACCCCTGAGGTACGTGCCATGCATTCATTTCCATTCACTCCATCATCCAGACGATTTGATGCATATTCGGCCGTGACATTGACTTTCGGAAGACTATCGATATATAAGCTTACACCTTCCACCCTTCCAGACGTGTCTGGTGCCGACCAGGAGGGATGGAGGGATTGGCTTGAGCGTGGCTGATATACGCCATGAGTGTACCCCTTCACAGAGGGCATCTCTAGCCACTGCGCTACACCAACGCACTGCTTAAATGTAATCTTCATAAATGCTTAGCACGTTTGCCCCATTTTTCTGTCTTATTTTGAGTAACATCCACTCTACTGTTAACCAGCAACGTAACGTGGAGTTTCCAAGATCATTTACGAAGGTTTAACTTATCGTCTTAAACAAATAGGAAGCCGTTCACTAGTGAGTGACGATGAAACACACCCGCCGAGCAGTTCAAAGAGCTCTATTATATCACGAACTCTACTAACACAATATGCCTAGAAAATATTGGCTAAACTCGTCGCAAACATCTGTTTAAGAGTAGACACTACTCGTAAGTTACATATTACGTTTCTTGGAAAATGCTTAGCAGTAATTCTTTTCGAATCAGAAGCAAAATAAGGGGCGTGTGGCGCAGTGGTCGGATGCGCCCTTCAATACACAAGAGATCGATCCCCGCGCCCCAGTCCCAGCAAGCCTTCCATCCATCCGTGGCCGGCTAATTGCTATCAGACTTACCTGAGAGGATAGCAGCACTGGCTCGATACATCGATAGAGCACCGTGAGTCACTGTAAAAGCCAGATGTGCATTCAATCACCTCTAACGATGTTTAGGTCGAATGCATGGCGCATCCCTCATGTATAAATCAACACCGAGAGCTCCATCCTTTATAAATTGCATTCTTAGGAAATTTTAAGGGTTGTAATTTCGGATGTCGAGACGGAAATTTCGACAAATTTACTTCTACAATGTTAGGTAACGCACAGTGTGACGCTGATTTCGAAAATTTTTGTCGCGGAGGAATCGACGTTGGAGGTGAGAGATCGCGGACGTCCTTCTGCTAAGGACAACAATGAATCGAAGGCTTTGATGGAAGCAAATACAACACAAATGTCTGACAACTTGTAGAGAGCTTATCGTGAGTACTTCAACTGTTCCGCAGCATTTGAAGAAATCCAGGACGTCGAGCAAGCTCGCCAAATGAATATCATACGAATCGGCCATACATCTCAGTACCAAAGTTGCCGAGTTTAAACGAGCTGAACAGTGAAACTCTGTATCATCGACCGTACTCGCGGGAGCTATCGCCTGCTGACCACCATTTCTTCAACCATCTCGATAACTACCAGTGCAGGAAGTCCTTTAAGAGCCAAGTCGAAGCCAAAACTACTTTCAACGATTTCACCGTCTCTCGAATCCCAGAATATTAAACAACTGAGACGATCTCTTAATTGCAAAAATGTGCATATTCTAGTGGTTTGTATCTCGATTTGGAATGTTTACCCTCACATAAGATACCTGCTTTAAAGGTATAGGTTGAGATCCGGTATTAATTTCTGAAGAATCTTATATTTATTTAGAAAATGATATACATATATACTTTTTACAACATTAATGAGGATGCCTATCCTCCTATGGCCACGGCCAGTAGCCCGAGTCTCTCCATTAGTTCAGTGATTTTCAGTTTCAAACAATGGGGTACTCAACGATAGCATAGGAGGAAAGAACTCAAGACCAAAATTTTTTTCACTAGAAAAAAAAAACTTTTTTAACCTCCAATGAATGCTGTTACGAGTAAGCACAAAGAGCGCCCATTAAATTTTACTACATCGACGTACCAAGAATTTATTACAGTTGACAATATCTGGCATTCTGCCACAACGAATCATTTAAGGAGAACTGCACACTATTCAAAATCACAAAAAGCATCCGTTCACATGTATCAGACCTCTTATGCCCATTACATAAACTTTATCAAAGGTTCTAGTGCGCTTGTGGGACGTGCCCATCGACATAGAAGTTTCGAGTGATTGGAGGCAGTGTTACTTTTATCCCGTCAAGATCCTTCCGAAGTATAATTTGACATCCTAAACGAGAGTTGTGACGCAAAGCCGGGGCCTGAAAAGGTTGGCTTTACTGTTAGTGTAGAACCGAAACAAGCATTTATACGGGTAAAAAAATGAAAAAGGATAAATTTTTAACATACTTTGTTTATGAAATGAGAGACACTGTTGGAGGTACCAGAAAAGATGGAGATTTGCTTTTATAAATGATACCTGATCAAGCATATCATCTTCTTCTTCCTTTGGTTCATCCAATTTGTCATAGTGATCTTTATCAACATAAACATGACACGTGGAACAGGCCAGTGAAGCTTCACAAGCACCTTCCATTTCAATGCCATATCTAGAAAAACTAAAGAGTAAACTACAACATAACATAAGTACATGGGTCAATTTAAAGAAACTAAAGTCGGGATTCTCTATTTTATTCACCACATAGTACATAAGAGTAAAAGAGAAGGCGTTCCGAGTTCATCAATCGCCGAGTGATGAGTGATGCGTCATGCATCCGGCTTGATGAGGCTTCATTAGAAGTGTTTGAGCAAATACCAGGCCTACAAAGTGACTTGCACTGGCCTGCTGATGTATCAAATCAGGGCTGCTACCCTTCCAAATAAGTCCAGTGCCAATTTGACGATCCCGGAAGGATGAAAGGCTTGCTCAGCACCGGGTGTGGAATCAAACCAACGACCACGTGTGTATTGCACAGCGCCTCCAACTATATTAGCACAAGCGAACCTCAAATTGTTTAGCTGGTAAGTAATACATGTCAGCTAGAAAACTTGAAAAAAAAAGAGCCACAAGCAATTGAGAGGAGACTGTGAAGCAAATCTCGTTCTGATACATAAGGTCAGCGAGTGCATCTGGTGGTGACGACCTGGGCCAGATTTTAGCTAGGCTGACCTCGGGACTCCAGAGAACCATAATGAGTAAACCAGCAACACTCCGATAAAGTGGGAATTATGCTGGGACTCGCAAAACCGGTGAAGATGGGCCATCCAAGTATTCAAGTAAGTATGTTGAGCAGCAACATGTTATGCTGGACGAAATCTCGCTTTTCCATTTGCCTTCGTGTTCGAAAGACGAGCTTTGAAGCAATTAGGTCAATATGTGTTACGCATGGGCCTCAGATCGGAATCTTATCGTGATAAAACAACAGAACTTTCATCCTGTATTGAAAGATTGTAGAATCTCATGATTCTCATAACGATTAATAAAATTCACTTAAACTGAGATTTATCAACATAAAGTTGAAAGCGGCTATCATTTCCGCATCTTGTGACTCCTCTTGGTCATTTCGTCGCAAACTGTTAAAGTCACTGTTGTTTAAATATCGTCTGCTAATGAACAACCTCTTCCTTCGCTTATCGAGCCACGTATTTCTATTGAGAAGTTAAAACGCAATTTTTTTTAAACATGAGATTATCGTAGATGAAGGATTGGGTTCTACGACAGCTTTGTGGAAAAATAGGTGTAAGGGCTCACAAGTCTAAGCCAAAGGAAGATTCCATTCCAAGTTAATGAATCGTGTATGGAGATTACATGGGATTACGTTGCCCATTTTGAGAAGGTACCACCCAGTAATTGCATTAATCCCACGAAAGCTCTTTTAAATGGCGGATATGAATGGGCCTATTGAAAAAGCGACAAGTAATGATCAGTCGCTGTGATATTACTTGCTTTCATGATAATGTAAGGGCACAATTGTTTATGAAAGTTCGGGAACTGCTGGACTACGGATGGGATGATATGGTTAACTAGCAGTACTCCTCTGATTCTCTGCTTCCAGACCATCCAACTGTTTCCATCGCTACAAAATGGTTTGTATCAAAATGCGAATGGATGCCTTAGTGCCATCGCAAAATAAGAAGCCGTAAAAGAATCCTGCTAGCTCTTGCTCAATCTGTGAAGACAAGTTTCACGAGTGCCCATATCGCCGAGTAATTAATCACATGTATATTGAAACTACTAATTCTTCAGATGAAAAGAGTTGCAGGACTTGCGCGAAGAACAAGACGAAGGGAATCGAAGCCGGACTTGGGAAAAATCCAGGAACTAATCCGAGTAATTCCAAAGATATAGTGAAGCCACGTACTTTCTTCATGACAAAGTTCTAAAACTATGAGCAGAAGAAGATGAAAAAAAAATCTTGGGCATAGAAATGCGAAAGAAAAAATGATTCGGGAACTTACCTATGGGCAAGATACATCACATTATCGCCCACTTTCCCACGGACTTTCTTCTCAGTACCATCACGCAGAACATAAGTGATGTTCACCACTTCATCTTCGGATTTCGGATCCTAAACACTGGACTTCTCGCAGGTAGATGTTAACAGATGAAGAAGGACTACAACACCAAATGTAAGGCAATCTATGAAATGAATGATAAACGAATATCCAGTAGAGCACGAATAGAACAAAAACGCAGAAAACTTGAAAGATTCTATGCAAAATGTCTCTTGTTAAAAAGAAAAAACTCATCATATCGCCGTGAATAAGCTCTTGGTTTCAATTATGTTCAGAAATAACATTTACTAGATCCTATGGACACTCTTTTGAGTAAATTTTACATGCTAAAGGGCACTACTACGCCCACAATTCAGCTTCAGTACTACCAGCTGTTGTGTGCAGGACTACTTCCATTATCCTCTTTACCAGCGTCAGCCATCCCAAGTCCACTATGATGGACGCAATCGCTGATGGGATTCATCCTTGAAGGGTTTCCCGTTTCGTTTTCTGTTTCAGTTTTGTCCTTCCTTCTGTCTTTTTTGTGCTGTTTTAATTTCCTTGTCCATATTTTCTTAATTGAAAAAAGATTTACAATCAGAGAATGGTCCTAGAAGGAAACATTGCAAATACTCAATTGAGAAGAGAAACATTTAGACAAGGGCTTCAGACATGATCTAAAAATATCTATTAAAAAGTGAATTCCACATTTCGACTCTCTTCTTTGCGATCTTTGTAGGTACACGGAACTATGGCGAAGATATAGCTGCTGCTTCTAGAACTAACACGATTTCAAAGAAAGAGCTGTCGGAAGATTCTACTTCAGTTAATGTAATATTCCATAGGTTTCATAGGTTCAATCCCTGTATGGAAGACCGAGCCACTAACATCAAAATGATATATCACATACTACATGGGCTTGACTGAATGGTCTGCGAAACAACATTCAAAGAAACATTTATTAACCTCGTGTAAGATTATCAAAGAAAGAATACATATTGATTAGGCACACTGTGGTTAGAGGAAACCTGGCTTTGAAATATTTAAAGAAACATTTGAAATCGATTTTCGCACTAAGACTTAGTTCTACGTTCACCAGTAAGGCTAAACTAAATGTTCGCTCAAAATTTGAGCTACTAAACTTTGAAGAGACCCTCCCTAGTTTCGATTAAATAAACACGAAACGAAAAAACAGAATGTCCAAGTCGGAACCACACTAAAATTTCACCGCAAGAATCCTGATATGGGGTGTTTCTTTTCGTAAAGGCTTAAGAGGGCGGATAGGAGGGTGGTAATGATGCCGATCATCACGAGCACGGTACTGGGTCGATCCTGATCCAGGCTCAGTAGGCCTCTCACACGAGCGAGGTCGTGAAATTGGTACCGGACTTCTTCGGGAAGAGTTCACTACCTGCAATCTCTATCCTGGCTATCCCAGTACTCAAGGGAGGATCAAATCGACCAGCACTTAACGACATTCACGACCGGGGGAAATCTTCACGCTGCAATCTACACGTGAAGAATTAAAAGACCTTCGTGAATGATAAAAAAAAGCTTAAAAACTCTCGGTGTTGATCAATCCCTAAGGGATGCACCATGCACTAGAGTTCATTAGGCGTCGTTTGGAGGTGATTGAATGCATATCTGGCCTTCACAATGACTCGCGGTGGCCTGCAGATGTATCGAGCCAGTGCTGCTATCCTCCCAGACAAGTCTGGTACCAATTTGCTGACCCCGGAGGGATGGAAGGCTAGGTGGGCCATGGGCGCGGGGATCGATTCCACGTGTGTGTCGCAGCGGCGCCTCCAACCACTGCGGCACACGCGCCCCCGTGAATGATTGGTGCGAGAAAACGAATCTACTCCGAGGAAAGCTGGGATCGGCATATTAGACATGAACGATCTGTCGTGTAAAGAAACAAATGAAGCTTAAGAGTGGTAAGAGGCATTTAAAGAAGCACCGCTCACAGAACAAATGACAAGAACTATTCGCATGTTTCCCTTACCTGATATTCGAAGTCACCGTGATGTTTGGCTGTTGTCAGTGAAAGTAACCTCAGATTCAAGCTCTCTATTGTAAATAAATGCTTATAAAGACGAAAAATCCTAAAAGTTCGTGAAATCCTCGATGGAACGAACATTGCCAAGTTTTTTCCGACCGACATTACAACCTGCATGGCAGCCTGTCGTTTAGCTATGCAGCCCTTGCACAGCGCTCTCGCTCTCTGCATCTCTCTTTTGCGTTCATTCCATAGCCTGGTTGCCTTTTTCGTCGTCAAGGTCACCTCTATAATGACGTTTTGGTCCGTTGTGTTCGTGATTCTTCTTTTTCTTCTATCTGTTTCATTAAGGACTTCAGACGTTACTTAACAAGTAAAGGAAACTATTTGAGGGAGCCTCTGATGGCGAGCCAGAATCCACGACTTCGTGGAAGACAACCGGCAGCTCAGAGGATATACCGGAGCTCGGTCGGTGCTTTTAACTTAGCCCTTTGTTAAGGTTTCGATTTCTAGGGATATGTTCCTTCCCACGTTTTCCAGATAGCCCCAAAGAAACGGTCGTATTAATTTGTAGGTTTGAAGAAATGGTCCTCATCGTTTATTTTTCCAGCACGTCCGTTACGCACCTGGTGCAGGTGGGGACACGGAGATCAGCTGTTGTGTGAAGTATTCCGTGTTCGGTTTCAATGTTCTATTCTTTCTCATAGGATTCGCTTTGTTGCTTATTGGCGTTTGGGCACAAATAGAGAAGAATAATATCTATAGTCACTTAAATAAGGTACGACTTTTTCCATAACAATTTCAAAAACGGCTAATCATCTGATTTTCAATAAGCAGCAAGGGTGTCTGTAGAAAGTTCCTTTGAGTTCCTTACGAAAACTGGAGGAAAGAGTTGGTAACATTATTCTTTTCCCCCAACGGTTTACCGTCTCATCGTGGCTGAGAGATGTTCCTGGCCATTGGGCTGCGATGTACAGCGGGGATTCATCCTCTGGTAGGGTCTCCAAATCTGGAGGAAATCCGGCATTCCCATCAGGAAGTTCAGCTAAGCGTAAACTAATACCAATACCGGCATCCACCACCGTCCTGGCATCGAACTGGTCGCTTGGTGGCAAATCTCCCTCTAATCCTCAAGGGCGGCGACTGCTTGTGGTGGTGACAACCTGGGTCAGACTTTAGCTAGGCTGACCTCGGGACTCCAGGGAACCGTAATAGCTGAGCCAGCAAAACTCCGAAGCATAGAGATTATGCTGGGACTCGCACAACCACTGAGGACGAGCCTTCCAAGTACCCATCTCTAAGTAAGTCCTTTCAAGAAAATGTGTCACAAAGATGTTTCTCTACTTTTCCGTGCAGCTACCCGTTTCTTACATACAAAGGAATATCTTAAATTATATGACATATTGTGCTCAAAGCTCGAGGCTAAATGAGCTGAGTTTGAGATTTTAAGAGCTCATCCTAGCCTAACAACTCAAAAATGACCTAGTCTGAAGAAGTGATCTGTACGACTATGAAGTTCCGCCATCCGTCCTGATAAATGAAGATTTTTTCTTCTTTTCTTGATAAGCCGTCATCACATCTAGTGTGCACATTCCAGTACTTCTTGCATTCTACTCGTTTGTCTGGTACAAATCGTCCACAGTGGTCTTAGAACATCATGCATGTTGTTTCGGCCGCTCCTTGAGGATTTCGTTTCCCTTATGAATGTTGTAGAATGCTGGTCAAATCAGTTCTCTTTGCAATCTTGGGGATGGCCGGGCTAAGGCATTCCTACATGGATTGGAGGAGAGCGTTAGGGTGGGGATCGAACTAGCGCCTTGCTTCCTGGTCGACGGCATCACTAACCGCTATGCTATGCCGCGCACCCATCCCGCATTCTTCGGAATATTATCTATATTTCTTCCAGATTGCGAACTAGATAAGCACGCGTCTTTTGACTGTCTAGGTCTTGACGAAGTGGAACTATACTAGTTTCTACAATTTAAATATGGTTTTGGTTGTGATCACGCAGATGTTTCGTAGTGTGTAACCACGCCCTGCCTTAATCCTTCTTATCACAGCCTAACCAGTACCAGGTTCCATCACCGTCCTGGTATCAAACTAGTTGCGTAGTGGCAAATATCCCACAGATCTACAAGGGCGGCGGCTGTCTGTGGTGATAACGACCTCGGGCAGGCTTTGGCCAGGCTGACCTCGAGACTCCATGGAAGCACACTGGCTAAGCCAGCAAAACTAAGAAAAAGTGAAAACTATACTGGGGCTCGCTCATCCAGTGAAGACAGGCCATCCGAGTATCAAAGTAGGTAAGTATAACAGTCTAAACGAATTCACGACTGAAGAATGGACGTGGATGGTTTATCCGTATTATTGTTGAACCTCATCCTCTATAAAATTCTTGATTTTTAGGCGTCCAAATTATATCTCGATCCAACCTGGATTCTCCTTGTCGTTGGTCTAATTACATTCATCATTGGTTCGTTATTTTTTAAATTGCTACTTACGATTGATGCCAAATTAAGCGAACAGAATATTATATCCGTTAGAGGAGGCAGAAATAATTCTCGAATCCGCTCTAGTCACCTCTACCACATATGGTCCCATTAATCATAGAGTGATTCAAGAGGGTACTAGTAGAGTCTCTATCCATCCATTGCAAATCAGAGCTCCGTAGTAGTATGCGCTAGCCCGAATAACACGAAGACCATCGAACTTTTGTGCGAAGACTTTTATTTTTTATTTTTGGCTGTATAGTCGGGAGGTTTTGCTAATCGAAATATGTAGCATAGGTTTAGCTTTAGCTGAGTTTCCAGATAGAACCGTTGAACCCAAACTGGGCGGCCGAATTGGAGGGACAAATTTTCTCTCTACGTAGCACCTTGGAATATAAGATCACCTGTAACCATGATAACACCACTTGCCATGAAGAATAAAAATCTATTAGCCTCCAAAAAACTAGTAACATAGGAAATCGTGGGAAAATTCCAGGGGGGAACTTTTAATTTATTTATGCTATCTTAAATTTCAGGCTTCAGTGGCTGTGTCGGCTCGCTTCGTGAAAATACCTCTTTTTTAACTTTCTACTCGTCTTTACTTGGTTTGCTGCTCATAGCAGAATTTGCCGGTGCCGTGTTTGCCTACGCGTGCAGAGACCAATTGGACACATACATTCGTAACTTGCTGAATGATGTAGTTAGTGATGTTTTTCCTTCTGCAAGATCAAAGATATTTCTTCGGTGACTACGCTGTGAAGTATTCTTTGTGGATTTGATGGGAATCTCATAGTAGTATACGTCTACCTTTCTGTTTGTCATCGTCTTCTCTGTTCGTCATATCAAGAGGTCCATTGATTTAACCTTGTTCAGGTGATCGGCTATCGTGATGATCCGGATCTCCAAGTGTTAATCGACACTATGCAAGAGTCTTGGCACTGTTGCGGAATCAATGGTGCAGACGATTGGGACCGGAACACGTACTTTTCTATTGCTGCTCGGGAGGTATGCGTTTATCCAGTTCGAGTTCATTTCCTGACATTTTTTTTTGGGTTCATTCAAAGTTGAGTGAGAATTTGTTTTTTTGAAGTGTTATAATCTGCCTATGCATTTTGGAAAACTGAAGCAGTTTATAAAGAATACTTTAACTTCTTAGTGTACGCATACTACGTCTCTTTTCGGGTTCGGATAAACGCCTAAGGTGTGGTAGAAAGAGAATTTATGCAATTCAATGCTGTATCTTATGCAGAATTAGCCATTCGTTCTCTAGATGCCCTTATTGGTTTTTTTTTGTATGATCCATCTATCATGTCTACTATGCGGATCCCGGATTTCCCACATTTGATTCGTTTCCTGGTATCCATCATCCACTAGGATCTTCTGACATTTACATGTGGCTTTGGCTACTGCTTGAGGATTTTCACTTCATCTCGAATGTCGTGAAATGCTGGTTGATTCGATTCTCCTTAAAATTCTGAGATAGTTGGGCTGGAGCGTTCCCAATTGCGTTGCAGATAGTGATTTTTTTCCCTGACAACTCCATTACAAATTTCCCGACTCTGGAGGGCTGAGAAGCTTGGTGAGTCTGGCCGGGGTCGAATCAGCACTGTGTTGGTAAAGACCGGCATGACTACGACTGTGCTACCCTCCCCGCTATTCGGTTGTTAGATTGATTATGTAAGGTTTGTTCGTAACGTTTTTTATGTTAGTAGAATTTGTTTGGTTAACAAAGTATTTCCGATAAATAGAGTATTTTAAAATGATTGGTTTAAACAAAGGGCTTGATAATTGCAATAGCGGGCCTCTCCACACTGTTCATAATTCAGGTTTCTTCACCTGAGGCTGGCGGTGTGCCGTTCTCCTGTTGTTTGAATAGCAGTCAATTGGCCTTTAAAAATTTTTACTGTGGGCATGGAGTACGACTAAAGGAACATGCTCAAAATTCGCTGAATGCCATTTATACGGATGGATGTTTACCAAAACTGCAGTTGTGGCTGAATAACAACGTATTTCTAGTGGGTATCGTGTTAATAGTCGTCGCGGTTATTCAGGTGTGTTTTTCTTTGTTGAGGACTGAGTACGATCATTACTGCTAATAGAGAACCAGCTGAGAGAAAGGCGAAACGAAGGACCCGCATGGTGTGCTGGTGAACGCGTTAGCCAGAAAGGTTAATAGCGCGTTCGTTCCCTACCGCAGACACTTGCGGTCCGGAGTTTTGCAAATATCTGAGCATCATTGTGGTTGTATCACACAGAATACCCCGCTGTGAAAAATTGTAATAGGCAATGAATAAAAAATTAACATTACCGCCAATGTTTACTTTGTTTGTTGTTGTTTTACAGATCCTTGGCATTTGTTTTGCTCAAAATCTTAAGAGCGATATCTTTGCACAGCGAGCCAAATGGTACTATACGCATTAGCTTGTTTTTTCGAACAAAGATTTCGCAAGGTTTTGGAGGATGTTCTCTTTTGTCCTTATTCCTTTTGAAGAGTATAATTGATGACTTGCAATAGGGTAACAAGAAAGCATTTCATTTTGTAAACGATTTCATTTTGTATACTCTGATATTAGACGAAGGTGTTTTAATAGCTTCGCATAGTCATATTTACGAGGTATTCATTTCATATGTTACTAGGCTTCGAAGGTAAAAACTTCTTTCAAATCAGCTTTCACAGCACTGCCTTGGTAGAGTTCCTCTTCTTTTCCTTAAAAAAGTGGAAAATATCGCTATTTGCACCTATGTGACTTTCGAGCTCACCTCATGAAGGGTCTAGTAGAACATTCTCTTGATAGAGTCATTGTGTCTCCTTTCGTATTATCGTTATATTCACCCGATTGTGCCTCTTGGTTGCTTTCTCGGTTTCAGTTCCTTTCCTCAAACATTCAAGCCACTTCTTGTCTTGGCCTTATAATTGTTTTATAGGATAGCATGAGTTACGTATACTTGTCTTTTGTAGTCACGTAGTAGTTTTTCTATGTTTTATCATTTTTTTGTGATGTTTTGTTTTGATATTCAGTGTTGTACAGGATTTCGTCCAGTTCAATAAATGATTACGATGCTCCAGAACGTAGATGTGACTTGATTTGGGTATTCCTGCAGTGGATTGCATTGCCAAGGTTATGCTGACTTGTTCTTCACTTGTCTTTTCATTTTAGAGGACAAGAAAGCTTCAATTAAGCGCTGATCCAAGAGGTTCAAGTGTTTATCGTCTTGGGAGTTTATGGATTGGTTTAGCGTCTGTGTAGGAGGATCACTTCTTTTAGGAATTGTGGCCTTGGCATCTGGTTATCCTCGCGGTGTAAAGGTGTGTATGTAATCAAAGCCAACATGTTACCTGCCTTATTTATAGCCACGATGGTCGTGGAAGTAGCTCAGCCGTAGTTTGTAGTATAAAATAGTCCGGAAGTGGTGTAGGTTTTTATTTTCTTTTTTGCTCCGAGAGCTTCAGAATTGAAGAGCCAATTAGCCAATAGTGCATAATGTTTGTTGATAATGGAATGGTTAGTATGGGCCAGGGAAGAGCATCTCATCCACCATTTTGGGCTGCATATCCTATTGGGACGGTCAGCGATCTTTCGCGGGGTAGATATTAGTAATGCATTGGGAGACAACCTCTGGTTATCATTCATCCTCTTCTCAGTCACGTAATTAGAGGGTTAAATAGTGACCAGGACTAAAATAAAGATCGTTTTGTAGCACCGTTTACATGCGAACGTACCTAAATGCATGTGCTTGAGTATGATTTCGCATAGACTAGAGGCGTAGAGCTGCGCAGCAAAGATTCGATATCATCTATTGAATCCACCTGCGTTTTAGAGTGAGTACATGATCGCTGCTTTCGGTCCATATTTAAGCCGTTATTTTCGTCCTAGGGCAGTGTTTTGTAACATTTTGCAGTACTAAACAAAGGGGGCGCGTGTAGCAGTGGTCGGAGGCGTGCAATACACATGGGATCGGTCCCGGGGGTGCTAGTATCACCAAACCTTCCATCCCTCCGGGATCAGAGACGACGTGTATTGGGTAGTTCTGAATAACTGGACTAGGTGTTGATGTGAGGCGTTAACATAGAGTGGTTCTGTAGTTTCTTGCTTTTGTAACTAAAAAGGTTCTCCAAGTGTGAGTTTTCGCTGGCCCATGTGGATTTGTAGCATTTCAGGGTTATATGGATTTCCAAATTTTCAATTCTGAAATAGCTTCTTTTTGAAATCACTTTTAATTGTAGCAATAATAGTCGTTATTTAGGATCTCGCTTCGTTCGTCGAGTGGTTAAGAACAAACAGCGATGAATGGGATCATATGCAGAGTAAAGAGTTTCATGGGCATCAATCACGTGGAGACCAAAGAAGGCGAAGAGATTCCACCAAAAAACATGACTGAAGTTATTCAGAGGTTACCGGTATGTTTCTTCATAAAGTTTGCCTGTACTGTTTCTTTGAGTTATATTTGAGAAGGAAGACCTCTGCTCACTTTTTTCTTGGTCCCTTTAAGGAGTCCTATCATAAATATATGAGTGAGGAACTACCTTATCGACGAGCAGCTGCTCTAACGTTCATTGTTATTGTGCTTGGCATGGGTACGCCTCTGTGGTATCACACAACAAGAACCTACAGAGCTCCGTTCGCAGTTTTTCCCAAAAGCCAGACGGTCTCTTTTAATGTTCAAATCCATCTTACTGTAACAGATGCGATCCTCGAGCCAGAATTGAATTCTATATGCCAAAATCTTTCGTCGATGTTGCTGGAGGGCGAAGTGAAGCCGCCACTCGACATTCGGTGGGAAGTATTAAATCAAGGAGTGAGGTATAGTTTGTCCCACTACCGATTGTTTTGGAAGCCTTTTTTTCTTGTAACAATGAGATGTTTGACTACGATCTCATCTTTGAAGTATTGTTCGTTTCTTCCAAGAAATGTGATTTTTATTTGACTCTTAGCTCTTCGGTTGTATTTTTTGTTAGAATTTTTAAGCTTCGCTTGAACGTTAATCTATACTATAGATATCCACTTTTTTTTTAAAGGCCACATAATTTCCAGAGAGCTGCGTGCTTTGGAAAATGATCGCATGGAGCCATCTGATTTGCTCGCTGTACATGTGGCTGTTGTTCCACTTGAACAATGGTCCTATTTTTCTGCTGTCACAATATTCCTTGGTCGTGGTCGCTGGGCTTTCCTACAGTATACTGTGGATTCAAACAAGTTCATGGAAAGACTTCAAAGCCTTATTTGGGAGGTAGGATTTTTTTTCTGGTGCTTTCCTATTTCAACGCGTTTTAGTTAGGTAACTGATAGGAAATCGTTAACTTGATGCGATTGGGGCTGTGAATTCTTCCCTACTCCGAACTGTTATTTGCTATTTCTCATTGCCGACTTCCTGTTAACATCGATATCGATCAAATAATTCGCAGTGTTCTTGATGAGCAAACAAGAGGTGGTAACCTCATTCTTCATTGACGAAAGAGTTGACGTTTCTGTGGAATTCGCCTTCATCAGAGCCTGGAAAGGTCAAGTTGACTGCAATCTACCCAGCCAAACACTTCCATAACCAAACAGAGAAAGTACTAAACCAAGATTTCAATCACGTTGGACACAAAGTGGGTTCTTCGCACACTCGTTTTGAGTCTCCCACTGAGTATTTCACATGGATACCGAGCGCACGGAGTTCATATGAAAGTGTAATGTGCTTCTCCCATTTAAAAAATAATAGCCTTAATAAAAGCTATTCTGTTTTCATTGCAGTTGAATTCCTGGTTTAGCGTTTTCTCTGTTTGGTGGTGGTGTTTAGGTGGGTAGGTTGCAATCAACCTGACTTCCGGGCTCTGATGAAGGCGGAATCGGCCGAAACGTCAGATCTTTCGTCAATAGAAAATAAAGGAACAAACTCGTGTTTGCTCATCAAGAATACAATGTGTGTATTGTTTGGTAGTCCATATTTTTCTAGAAAAGAACTAGTCTTTGCTCTCTTCTTATTTTTCTTTTACGTTGGATGAGAAGACTCCATATATATATATATATATATATATATATATATATATATATATATATATATATATATATATATATATATATATATATATATATATATATATATATATATATATATATATATATAGAAATCTTGGTTTAGCGTTTTCTATGTTTGGTTATGGAGGTGTTTGGCCGAATAGATTGCTGTCAACTTGACCTTTCCAGGCTCTGAGGAAGGCGAAATCCGCCGAAACGTCAGCTTATTCGTGAACAAAGGATAAAAATAACACATCGCGTTTGCTCAAATCTTAACGTCGGCACAGAAAGGACCATTCGAGAGAAATTTGCTACTGGATGAATGATGAAAAGTGGATTGAAACAAGCACGCAGATCGTTTTCTGTCCTGCTCATCATCCATCTTTATCGTTTCATTAACTTTTATGTCACCTGTATCACCTGTAGTCCCGTTGATCGTCGAGTGACTCGAGCGGGCGCCAGTAAATCTTCCATTTTTCCCTGTCGCGTGCAAGAGTAGCCCAATGGGTTCTGGTCGCCATAGGGAATCGTCGAGCATAATATCTTTCTTCAAAGCTCTTTGTAAAGAACTCTGACCATTGGGTCGGTGGTCTCCCGCAGTACGTTTGACATCCCGAGAAATCCAGTCACTTGCGGCTCTTGTCCATCGGTTGTCATTCATACGCATTACGTGTCCGGCCCACCTTATCTTCGACTATTTAGCGTACGGAACGGCATCTTTGATTTGTGATCGATGACGCAGGTCGGATCTTCGGACCCCATTCCTTGCTTGTGTGAAATAGGATACTCCTAGCATCGCCCTTTCGACTGCGCGTTCAGAAACGCTAAGTGATCTTTCATCCTGCTTACGCAGCGACCAAGTTTCTGACGCATACGTTAGGGCAGGAAGTACCGTTGAGTCGAAATGGTGGGCACGGAGTCGGGTGTTCCTTGTTCTCTTCACTACATCCTCGATGCTTTTGAAAGCACCCCAAGCCGCTCGTTTCATTCTGCTCAGCTCTGGAGCTAGGTCGTTCATCATATTGATTTCTCGACCTAGATAGATATAACTGGAGCATTCGGAGATATTCGTTCCGTTGAGCGTGAATGGGGCATGCGAAACCAATCCGTTCTTCATGAACATCGTTTTTGTCAGATTTAGTTGAAGACCAATCTTTCCACAGGCTTTATCAAAGTCGGTAAGCATTCGTTCCGCTTGGCTAATGTTTGGTGTTATAAGGACGATGTCATCAGCAAAGCGAAGATGGTGTAACTGCCGACCATCGATTTTCACTCCCGTATCATCCCATTCCAATGTTCGCATGACGTTCTGGAGGGTGGCGGCAAATAATTTTGGCGAGATGGTATCGCCTTGCCTAACTCCTCTTTGACGTCAATGATAACATCGTCGTAGAATGGTGATACCTTGGTTGTGAAATTTTTGTACAGGTCACCAAGAATCTTTATGTACTGAGTAGGGATTTCTTGACTATCCTGGGGTTCCAAGACTGCTCCTATCTCAGTTGAATCAAGGGCCTTGTGTAAATCGATGAATGTGATACAGAGCTGCCTTTTGTACTCTCGCGATACTTCAGTGAGCCTTGTTACCGTGTGGATGTGGTCCATCGTACTAAATCCTTTTCGAAATCCTGCTTGCTCACATGGCTGTCCTTCGTCTAGTGTTCTGTCAATCCTGTTTAGGATGACTCGAGTGAAAAGTTTGTAGACGATAGACAGTAAGCAGATTGGACGATAGTTGCCGATATCGTGTAGGTCACCCTTCTTGAACAATAACACGGTCTTGCTGGGCTTCCAGTGGGTAGGGACCTTGCATTCGGACAGGTAACGTGTGAAGAGCCGAGCCAGTGTGTTTATGAGGACTGGTGGAAGGCTCTTCAGGTGTTCTGGTCTTATCCTGTCCGGACCTGGTTTTGTTCGATTTTTCACCGACGAAATGGCATGTCGGATTTAGGAAGGGAGAACCAGTGGTACAACATATCCATCCTCTATTTCATATGATGGAAGGTGGACGTGGCTATAGAAGAGATGCGAATAGTATTCGTAAATAATTTTCTCCATTGCCTTTCTGGACGCTGTAGCTGTTCCGTCTAGGCGCCGGAATGCAATCGACTTAGTCTTGTAATTGGCGAAGCTTAGGTGGGCTTTGCGAATGCTTTTCCCAGCCTCTGCAGCTTCGACCATTATTGCTGCCCTTCTCTATTTAAGATCTTTTATCGCCTGTCTGCAGTGTTTTGCAAGTTCGGACGTTAGTTCGCGGTTGCCTGCAGCTCGTGCGATTCCTCGCTGGCGTATTAGCTAGAGTGTTTCTAGAGACACACCTCTCTTGATGACTTTCGGACTCTCAGCTTTCATAGCGCTGTTGTGAAGATGTTGAATGATTCGATCATATTCCTCATCGATGTTATCGACAACGGCATCTTCCCACAGCCGACTAATGAATTGAATAAGTCCCAGTTTGCGGTGGTTCTGGGACTTCGGTTTTTGAATTTAGCGGCTTTTTCTTCTTTCCGCGAGAAATAGAATTTTGCACAAAGAAGGCGATGATCTGATCCCGTGTTGAATTTTGGGACAACAGCGATATCGGTTAGGCAAAACCTTCTGTTTACTATGATGTGGTCTATTTCGTTATGGCACTCTCCATTGAGAGACTCCCACGTCCAGCGCTTAGGGTGGGGCTTCTGAAATTGTGAGTTACCATGGGTTGTCTTGGTCGCCGTGATAAACTCAGACAGCCGCTCACCCTGTTCGTTCCATTCTAATCCGTGGGTCTCAATGTGACGTTCTTCTTGGTCCAATCTTGGCGTTGAGATCTCCAATGATGACCTTGAAGAATGTGTGGTCTTCTCTGTAGAACTTCTCCAAGTCCATATAGAATGCTTCGACTTCTTCTTCGTCATAGTTTGATGTCGGCGCGTAAACGACGAAGGTTGTCAAAGCCGGAATTGATCCACATCTTTTTAATCGTAAACGTCTGATTCGGGTTGTAAGTTGTTCGAATGAATCGGTGATCATGGACAAACTCGTGTTGACGAGAACGTCGACGGCGCCAACTCCTCTACTGTCGCATGTTTCGAGGAACATTTCTTCTCCGGTTTCATAGACGGAATTGAAAGGCTGGCGTCTTCTCGTCTCGGCCAGGCCGATGACGTCGTACTTTATCCTTCTTGCTTGCATGGGCAAGTCTTCTATCGAGGACTCGGATGCAAGTGTACGTGCACTGTAGGTACAGATCGTCACCATAGTTCTTCGAAATCCAGGCAGCTTCCATTGGCCCTGAGATTTTAGCAGCCTCTCCGTACTCGTCCTACCCAACGCTGCGAAACTGGGGGCTTTTTCGGGGTCAGGGGAATGAGGCCCGTACTGTGTTTAGCATTTTTGATACCCACGTATAGCTTGCTGGGCTTTGAACGTGGGGGCTGGATATACTCACGGGTAGCTTGCCAGGCTCTCCCAGAGTGGACATGGAGTTTATTTGTTGGAGGCGACTCCTAACCGCCTACAATATACCTCCCTGTCACTTGATTGCAGGCTTTTGGCCGAATTGACTGGTAGAATACAATCCGCATAAGCGAGAACGCACCCACACACGAATGCATGAATACGCCTAGTAAATACGAAAAGTATGTGCCAATTCGGCGCAGCAGAAACAGGGAGACCATCCCCAGGATCCACCTGCGTCTCAGGGAAGCAAAGGTCGCTTTTGGTCCGCGATATTAACCCCCTGTCCACCACCTGAGGACGCGCCACGTAGCCTCGCGACTAACCGGCTCGAGATCCCTCATATGAGGGAGATCCGTGGAACTTTTTATTTTAATTTTATTTAAACTTTTGTGCAAGAAAAATAAATGCGCTGGGCATCGGGATTTCTACTAGCTCGACTTTATGTGAACATCCACATTTTTGTAAAGGGAAGGTTGTGCCGTCCTGATGTCCTAGTGGTGTCACTATATTATCAGATTGAATTGCTCGAAAAAGAAAAGGAAAGTCGTATACAATAAGAACATAGACGGGAAGGTCTCTTTCGACATGGCAGACGTATCGAATATAATTCAGATGATCCTCTACCAATCACTTTTATATTGCACTGTGTTGTAATTCTCACGTAGTAGAATGTCCACCGAAATTTTCAAATAGCAGAATGTCCACCCAGTGGAGGGACCTTGCGCATGTTCATACCTACGTCTTCATCCTTGTTGGAGTTGCACGGTGGGGCACGTTATGAGTCCTGGTCGAAGAATATTCTTATTCGTAAGTCAAGAACTTTGAATGGAAGCTACCCACTTGAGGTGGATAGGTTACGATAAGAAGTCTGCTGTGTGAAATACTGCTACTGGTGTTTCTCGATTTCCCATGAATACCAGTAAATAGTGTTCTGAACCTTTATATATCAGCGTTTGACGTCACAGAACCAATGAGATCCTGTCATTGCTCTTTAATCAGGTACTGTATCCATCATGCGTTGGAATTGAATGATACCGAAATTGCTTTATGGTTACGTAGCTCTTCGGTCGTACTTTCACCGTTCCCATTTTGTAGGAAAGATTCTCTTAATCCGTCCATGAGGGCATAAAAGATTCTTATTAGACATCTGCCACAACAAAGATGTTCATATTTTCGAGAAACCTCATGTAATTTAACTGGATAAGAGAAAGTATAGGAAAATATGTGCTCCAGAAGAAGGTGTTATTCTTTAAAACAGTCTTTTTGAGTGTATAGAGGATGGATCGAAATTAAAGGAGCTATATTATTAGGCTTCAGTATAAGTAACAGTTTAGAAGATTTGAATAGCTGAGGAAAGACAATATAGGTCACTCGAGGAAGTCACTATCCAATCTGTGAAGGTAAAGCTTCGCCGTATTTGTTTGTGTGGACGAATCCTTGAGTTTATGCCATGTAATGACCACTGACCAACACTTCGGGCGATACCTTTTGAAGCACAGTCGCTATAACGACACTAAATGTACGTTGGACAAGCCTATCTCTAGCTCACATTAATCTACTGTGCTTGCGAATGGACAGGAATTTTATAGCGAAGCGAAACACATACGTTATTGTACATGAAACCGCTTTCCTTTTAAAGATCGTAGGAAATGAACAAACAAATAAAGGAAGAACTGAAAAAGGCTTATAATAATTCTTTTTTTACACGACGCGACACCACGTGTTGTGTGGACCTGAGCACTTCTGGCATTCTATTCGTTCGTTCGCATCCATCATGCACGGAAATGTTTGGATTTTGAACGCGAATTCGGTTGCTGCTTAAGCATTTTTCACATTTTTTATGAATGTCGTTGAACGGTGCTTTAGTTGACTTTCCAATGAATCGAATCGGATATCCAAGCTAGTGGGATGCCAGATCTTCATCACAAGCAGTCGATATCTTTTGTGGATTGGAGAGACACAGGTGATCTCATGCGAGTCTGACACAAATGCCCTGACCTTGAAGGGAGAAGGGCAGAATGGGTTTAGGTGGTGTCGAACCAGCGCTTTGTTTGAACTGAGCGGCATCATTACCATGGCGCTACCCGCCTCATGAAATAATCAGGTCAGAAGGGGTGAATAATTGGCCACTTTATTCCATACTTTTTTTAGAAACAATAATCTTACGATAAGTGATTTGTTATAACTTCTATTTAAGTTCTTTATTTTAGGTGATGGTAGATGTTCCGCATATGAATGAGATTGTAAAGCGAGACATTCGAGAGAGGTTGCAACCTTGGCAGATCACAGCACTTTCACCTTCACATCAGGTTTGCACACTAGTGCTTTAGTACTTTCTCATGACTTTGGTAGAAGCATGTGTGTATTTTCGAGTAACTTTTTTCGAAGCGGATTTTGTATGACTTATGAATATGGTAAGAGTTTGGAAAAGGACTACAACGCTATTGTGGAAGGAAGTGGAAGCTTCTACATGCGTTAGTGTGACGTAGAGCAGCATAGGAAAAAAGCAGTGATTTAGAATGATCATGCATCGGCTGACTTGAATGATAAAAAAAATAAAAGGGTAAAGCTTTCGGCGTTGATCAATCCCTGAGAGATGCGCTGTGCATTTGACTTGATTAGGCATCGTTGGAGGTGATTGAATGCATATCTGGTGTTTACAGTGATTAGCGGTGGCTTACCGATGTATCGATCCAGTGCTGCTGTCCTCCCAAACAAGTCTGGTACCAATTTGCCTATCCCGGAGGGATGAAATATTTGGTGAGCCTTGGTCTCGGGGATCGATCCCGTGTGTATTGCAAGGTGCCTTCGACACCACACGCACCCCTTGAATGAGGACTAGTAATCCTGCTGTGCGCGTGGTGATTGTGATGAAGAGGAGAATGATAATTTAAAGTAAAAAAAGAGGGAAATGTTCGTCGCAATACAAAACCAGAAAGAGCTGAGTGTGACGTTGCAAAGCAATTATTTCATTGGACATATTTGTTTGGTAATTTATTTAATCCATAGAGAGCTGTTTATGATTTATTTATTTAGTTGACGTAGTCTAGTTTAATTTACTTTTTTTTCTTTTAAACGCAATTAAAACAGTGGTATTTCTACTTTTTAACATAACAAAGCTTGGTAAAAATAAGGACTATTAGCTTTATGGATTTCTTATTTAGAAACGTCTTGTGTGGGATTCAGCACCTCTTTCCATGAACTACATTGTGCAAGTGATCCATGTGCACGACAATGCCTCTCCATCTGATGCATATTCGAAGGATATCGTTAACGTGCTTGAAGTTTTCATAAGGCGTCTTCAACATATCACTCGTATTCAGGTTGGAGAACACTTCTATCATGACTTTCTTTTTCGATAGATTAACGAAGCAAGCCCTCCTAATGGTTTACTGCCTCATCGTGGCTGGAAGGTATTCCTGGGTGTTGGGCTGCGAGTGTCCCGTACAGTGGGAGGATTCGTCCCCCCCCCCAGCAGGGTCTCCCAAGCTGAGAAGGAGTCCGGCGTTCCCACCAGGAAGACCAGAAGGGTAAGCCAATACCAGGATCTACTGCCGTCCTGGTATCAAACTTGTCGCACGGTGGCAAATCTGATCCCTCTGATCCACAAGGGCGGCGACTGCCGGTGGTCGTGACGACCTGGGATAGGGACTCCAGAGAAACACAATAGCTAAGCCAGCAAAACTCCGGAAAATGGAAATTGTTCTGAGGACTGCACTACCAGTGAAGATGGGCTATCCAGGTGTCTAAGTAATGAAACAAGTGGCCTTTGTTTTTACGTACTCAAGCATTTTGCATTTGTTATTCATCTGTTTAACCCTTCTACTTTCCACATTATCTGTGATTTAAAAAATGTTCAGTTGTTTTTGATTGGTTTCTCCTTGGGTTTCAGAGCAAACGTTTCTTATTTATCTCTTCAATTTCTTCACAGCATGGCTTTAGGTGTGATTATGACGATGGATTATAACCACTTTATAAATACATATATATATATATATATATATAAATGTATATACACATTTATATACATTTAGCTCAGCTCCGAACATTTGTGGGACTTTGAAATTTCGAATTTTTTTGATGCAGATGTCCAGGGCAGATCAACTCTTTCGCAGCAAGAAACGGAACGTTTGCTAAAGGAGGTGACATTTTTGAAATTTCTGGTTTATACAAAAGATCCAACCATTGTATGAGTGCTAAATGGGGGCAGGCCGGCAAAAAAACATTGTAGGATAATGGGGTTGAGTCCATTTCCAAATGAACAATTCCTCTGCCGAATGAAAAAATGCCTATGAAAGGAGCCGCAGGTAGTTTTCTAGAATTAGATTCGTGGCAAACGAACGGCCAATTTTAAACAGCAACTTTGAAAGTTTGTAGCTCACAATAAAAGCCGTTGGGAAATATCCGTTTTGTTTGAAAGATACAAGTTTGTCTGTTCCGATGGTAGAGAAGGCTGAAATTTTACGAGCTTTCCGGGAAGAGATATTCCGCGTTCGTTTTCATATCGTTGATTTTCCTAGCTAGAATGTGTCCAGATGCTTGAAAAAAAGTGACATTTGAATAGCGAGTTGTTTCATGGGTTTGTTGGACCAAAAAAGGAACCAGTTCAACTCGCCGAACTTTTTGCAGCGTAAGTTGTGCAACATGCAGTGAAGTGATGTCGGGCAAGAGTGGGCGGACGTTTTCCAATGTTTTTTTGTATATGTTTTGGTTTGTGAAGAATTTCACTGACTTCACGTGTGGCGCAGTGGTCGGAGGCGCTCTGCGATACACACGGGATCGACCCCCGTGCCCAAGGCTCACCAACTCCTCCATCCCTTCGGGGTCAGAGAATCAGTCACCTCCAACAGTGCCTAATCAAGTCGAATGCGAGGCGCACTGTTTAGGGAATGATCAACGCCGAGCGCTTTGTCCTTTTTCTGTTCATTGACGACTTCGTGACATCACTTTTGTGTTGTATCTCTCAGGATTGAGGACGTTTTCTTACATGGACATGATTCCTTCTTTCAATGATTAGAAGTTAATCACAACCATCTTGCGGTGCAAAGTTGGTTCTGAAAAATGCTTATCAGTTTAATATCAGCCCAGCTGCTTTACTAAGCATGGTTTTCTGTCGCATACGGTTCGTCTTACACCGTTGCTTAGAATCCCATCGAGAATTGGGTCTTTCTTGTTGTGTGAGAGAGACGTACAAGAAACTGTGATGAGGATATCGATGCCATTCGATGGATTCATGCGGAACCCTTTTGTTGAGCTTTCTCATCCTTACTTGTTTTCTGTTTCATATGACGAACTAGTCTGAATTGTCGTTTTGTTTAAGTGATGAATTTTTTCTGGAACTCTTCAAATAATTTTTAGAGGCAACTTCCTTTTTTGGCTTCAGGTGGTGGTCGTCGGCATTGTCGTCATCAATGCTTGCCATTCTTCTCTACATTGTCTGTTTAAAAGCCCTTTCCTAACCTCTGCCTTGATGATAATGTTTTACCTCCGAGTTTTAATTGCTGCGACAGATGATGCGATTTCCAGGATTGGCGTTGGAATCGTTATAACCAGAATGAAACCATCTCAAATTACGCGTTGTAAAGGTTTTGCATGGCACATTATTAGGTGAATAACGTTTAAAGTGATATACAATAGCGAGGTCGGCGTTGGATTTTGTTACAAAATCTATCAAAGATCCATTAGGAAAAAAATCAGCAATTATTTTTGCACCAACGCCAATCTCAACCCCAAACCAACCATGACACGCATCTATGTTTCTGCTCAAGTTTCTTTAAAATCGGAAGCTCGGAGCGATATGATTTGGATGCATTACGACTACCATGTTATCTGTAATTGATCTCTAAAATAACACAAGTCAATATTTTTCTAGGTCGATTCTCAATTGCAATCTGTTGAGTCATCATATCCTGTGCTAAAAATCGTGATTATGGAGGTGGATGCACCTGTTATCATGTTGGATCCATTTGTGAGATTTATATCTATTGGTTCATAGTGGGTTCTTTAAGTTTCCAAACTCTAGCTCACTTGTAAGTTCACTTTTATTTCAGGGCGAAGACAGCCGTGGAGTGGCTGTTGCGTCCTGGGGAGCCATAATTCCACGGATTTGCGTCGGTGAAACTTCAGAAGATCCGCAGACGGCTGCAAGGATCTTGTCAGCGTTAAGAGTGTTACTAGGTGTGGATAGCGACCTACCAGTGTCGTGGAAACGGGCTCCCGTGCCTCTGGCAGACTGGGAAATCGAGAGAATGCGTCTTCGAGCCATTCTCGATAATGCGATGCGGGCAATATCTGCTGTTAGCGCTTTAAAGGTACAGTAGTAGGTTTTTCATTCACTTATTTATTAGCCTACAGCTAGCGCACTGTGTGGAATTCGATCCAGAAAATTCATTCAAGGCTCAAATCGACTAAGAGTGAACAGTGCTCAGAGTAAAGAAGGAACCTAATTGGATCTTTGTGGTTGAGAAAAGATTATTATTATACAATTTGATGAGGGAACTGATTAACCAATAGCGAACAAAGTTAAGTCACTATGATTAGGAGGTTTCAGTTACTTAAGAAGAGGTGTATAGAGTCTTGCTTTCTACACACTATCCTTCCTGACAAAGAAAATTTGAAAATTACGTTTCTGAAAAGCTTTTTTTTGTTGCTGTAAGTGTTTTATAGCTGTTTATATAAGAGATTTAAAGCTTCTATTATTGTAGCCTCCGCTGTCATTACGTTACCATTGACAAAAAGCAATAGTATGCAAGATGAGATAGAAATATTCTGAAAGTGGAAAGCAGGAAATTGTTATCCTCTACTCTTTTTAATCATTGATATTCCATTTTCCTATTATTTTTACAATCGTTGGTTTATGCTAAGTACAACTGAGTCTAAGGGTCGCTTGTAGCCCAGTGGTCAGAGGCGCTATGCAAGATCCCCTCCGATCCCCACGCCTCGGGCCTACCAAGCTTTCCGTCGCCGACAGCTTTACCCTTTTATCCTTTATTTCAGCTGTCTTAGGTCCACTATAGTCGCCCTATATATTCATGTTGTTTCGTCACATTGTTACATTGTTATAGGCCTTAACAGAGAAAATCACAAACGTCGTTATCAACGACGATGTAGCCGCTCGAGCGAATGAAGCCGTTCATCTGGTGCAGGCAGGTTTGGAAAATCCTGGTGCGCCACAAATGGACAAAGTAAGTGGAACTATAGTCCATTACTTGACAATAAATGTTAGTGCTAGAATGGTCTGAATCAACTCCTGTTTATTTCTCCACATTTTGATTCGGTTCTTAGCTATGCAATAGTTCATAGCTATGGATTGTATGTTCTTAAGTATTTTTCTTCTATCACTTTAAAGTTATCATTTACAATGCCTCGCCAAAATGTTTCAAAACGTTCCCTTTGCTATTTGCGAGCACATCGTTACATTATGTCTTATACAAAAGTCAATACGTACTATGTTATTGGAAATGTAGATGAATATCAGAGATAATATTGCTATTTACTCAGAATCTTTTTTTAACCGAGTTGAATTTAAGGTGAGATATTCCCCCGGTGCTATGGGGCGGGATAGCACAGCGGTAATGATGTCCGGTCATCACGAGCAAGGTGCTAGTTCGATTTTCGCTGTAGGCCAACCAATCCTCTCACCTCTCCGGGGTCGGGAAATTGGTACCGGACTTGTCTGTGGAAAAAAAAAACCCACTCTGTGCAATACAGTTGGGAACGCTCCACCTCGGCTATCTCAGGACTCCAGCGAGAATTGCTCGACCAGCGAGAATCCTCAAGCAGCAACCGAAGCCACACGTGAAAGTTGGAAGATCTTGGTGGGTAATGGATGCTAGGAAACGAATCGAATGTGAGAAGTGCTTGGATCCGCACAGTACGCGTGAATAAGGGTCATATAAAAATAAAAAAAATTTTCGGTGCTAAGTACACTTCGGTTTCTAAATTCCTTTTTCACAGTTTGCCTAAAAGAACAATTTGTTGTATCGTATCTGGTCTTACAGCAATTTAATTCAGATTTCTGCTGGTCGATTCTTAGCCGACGAAGCGCTGTCACATCCATCATTGTTGTCATTGCTGTACTTTCCGAAGGATCAAACAATGGCTGTGTACCTTCCAATCATGTTGCCGACTCTGATTCCATTGTTCGGATCAGCTTTAGCGCTCTGTAAGTGGGCACTAGGATGGTCATAGGTTTCGAATGCTGGCGCTGGCCTTGGCGCGTCAACATGTCCTTCTTCCAGTTGTTGTTCATGTTGAGCTTTTCGTTCTGAATCAATTTGCTAACATTTGAAGAGTTAAACCTCATTTCATACTTTATAAATCATTGACTGAATATAATATGCATGGTTCTTTGTATGTGTTTTCTAACTTGTACGTGCGATATTTTTGAACTTTCTGAATGAAATTTCTTACGCAGCATTTTAAGGAATGTTTCATCTCAGAAATTGTACATCTTCAGAACTTCACAGCTGGTATGTGGTGAAATAAAAAATGTGAGGACACTGTCTTCTGAGACCGTTTGTAGTTTTTTGATTGTTGAGCCATCCTTTCCAATCTGATATGGTTATCAGATGACGAGAATGGAAAGGCGTATCGTATTTCTCTGCATCTTATGGAGCGTGATGAAAAAAGTGAATAGAAACAACTTGTATCACTTGTCGTCCCGCTGATCGGCGAGTGCGGGCGCGAATGAATTTTCCATTCTTCCCTGTCGCATGCAAGAGTAGCCCTGTGGGTTCTGCTCGCGCTAGGGACTCGTCGAGCATCATATCTTTCTTCTAGGCTTTTCATGAAGAACTCCAACCATCGGGTCGGTGGCCTTCCTGCAACACGTCTGACATCCCGGAGAATCCCGTCATTGATGGCTCTTATCCATCGGTTGTCGTTCATACGCGTTACGTGTTCTGCCCACTCTATCATCGACATTTTGGCGCATAAAATGGCATCTTTGATTTTCGCTCGTTGACGCAGCTAGGTGTTTCGGATCCCTTCCCTCACTAGTGTGATTCGGGATCGTTCTAGAATCGTCCTTTCGACTGCGCGTTCAATTGCGCTGTGTTCTATCATCTCTGCTTACGCAGCCACCAGGTTTTTTAAGCATACGCTAAGGTAGGGCGGGTGTGGCGCAGTGGTCGGAAGCGCCCTGCAACACACACGTGGAATCGATCTCCGTGCCCGTAGCCCACCAAGCCTTCCAACCCTTCGGGGTCGGCAAATTGGTACTAGACTTCTCTGGGAGGGCCACCGTGAGTTATTGTAAAGGCCAGATATGCATTCAATCACCTCCAACGATACTTAATGAAGTCGAATGCGTGGCGCATCTCTCAGGGATTGATAACGCCGAGAGCTTTTCTTTACGCTAAGGCAGAGAAATTCGTGGAGTCGAAAAGGTGGGCAAAGAGTCGGATATTCCTTGTTCTTTTTACTACATACTCGATGCTCGTGAAAGCTCCCCAAGCCGCTTGTTTCCTTCTGCTCAACTCCGGCGCTAAGTCGTTCATCGTGGCGTGAATGGGGTATACGTAACCAATCCGTTCTTCATGTGCATTGCTTTTGTGAGATTTAGTCGATGACCAATTTTTCCACAAGCTTTATTAAAGTCGCAAGCGTTCGTTCCGCTTTGCTAATTTTTTGGTGTTATAAGGAATTTGTCATCAGCAAAGCGAACATGGTGTAATTGCCGACCATCGATTTTCACTCCCATGTTATCCTGTGCCACTGTTCACATGGCGTTCTGGAGGATGGCTGTAAATAGTTTAGGTGAGATGCTACGTCCTGCCTAACTCCTCTTTTGGCGTTGATGTTAATATCATCGTAGAGCGGTGATGTCTTGGTTGTGAAGTTTTTATGTAGTTCACAAAGAATCTTTATGTAATGAATAGGAATGCTCTGGCCGTCCAACGCTTCCATGACTGCTTCTATCTTAATTGAGTGAAAAGCCTTCTTTAAACCGATGAAAGTGAGACAGAGCGGTCTTTCGCACTCTCGCGATGCTTTAATGAGTCTTGCTATCGCGTGGATGTGGTCTATCGTAATGAATCATTTTGGAAACCCTGCTTGCCCATATGGCTGTCCTTCATCCTGTGTTCTGTCAATGCTTTTAAGAAAGACTTAAGTGAAAAGCTTGTAGACGACACACAGGTAGCAGATTTGGCGATTGCAGCGGATGTTGCGGAACTCACCTTCCCTGAACAACGACACAGTCCTGTCGGTCTTCCTAGTGTTGTTCGAGCGACTCTTTGCCGGTGAAACAGCATGTCTGTTTTCAGTAAGCAGAAATAGAAGAAATATTCATCTTTATAACTCAAAAGACCGGCTTTCTATAAACCTCGGCATAGATAGTTGATATACTTATTTATATGATCTTATAAACTGATCTTCTTTAGCTGATGCGAGGTTGGTATAGGTCTTCGTTGTCGTTGTCGTTGATGTTGGTGTTGTTGTTCGATGGCTGACGTTCTGGCGAATTCGCCTTCCTGAGAGCCGTGATGTTACGAGTGGGACTGAGAGTAAGTCGTCAGGGAGTGGGGCTCGTTTATCTTACTGTGATGACTGGTTGACATCCATCTATAACTTGTTGGGCTGTGACTCGGTATACCCACAGGTAGCTTGCCAGTCTCTTTCAGAGCAGACGTGGAGCTTATTTGCTGGACGCGCCTTCTAATGGCCTCCCATGTACTTCTCTGTTACTCAGTTGCTGGCTTTGAACCGAATTGACTCGTAGAGTGACATCCGAATAAACGAGAACACATCCACGCACGCACGCATGAACACGTCTTCGTAAATATAAAATATGTTTGCCTGATTGGGGAGGTAGAAGCAGGGTGTTCATCCACTAGATCCACCAGCATCTTAGGGAAGCAAAGGTCGCTTTTGCTCCGCGATTAACCCCCTATCCGCCACCTGGGGACGGGCCACGTTGCTTCGCGAAAATCGGCGTGAAATCCCTCTATGAAGGAAATCCGTAGGAGAAGATGAAAACAGCGTAAAACGAAAAAACACGGACAAAGTTTAGCTAGCCAGCTCTATAAGGAAGCCGAATTGTGGAAGGACTTACAGCAATGCATAATTTTTGAACGAGTAATTTTTGATTATTTTTTATTATTTTATTATTTTGACACGTCTTCACATCTACTATGCGAATTCCATTACTTTTCACATTGAATTTGTTTCCTCCCATCCATTGCCCACGAAGATCTTCCAACTTTACGTGTGTCTTCGGTTGCTGCTTAAGGATTTTCACTTCATCTTGAAAATGCTGGTCGAGCAATTCTCCCTGAAGTGCTCAGATAGCCGGGGTGGTGCGTTCCCAGTTGGATTGCATAGAGTGATTTCTTCCCAGACAAGTTCGCTAGCAATTTTCCGACCCCGGAGGGATGAGATTCTTTGTTGGGCCGGAGCGGAATCGAAGTAGCACCATGCTCATTATGACGGGCCTCACTACCATTGTGCTATCCGACCCTTATATATGACTGTATGCTGTTTAATTATCCATTTTGTATGGACTATTTATCTTTATGTCAACCTTTTTATTCTCTGCCTACCATACATAATTTTTCACGGCAGGGTATGATGTGAAATTAGAAAGCTAAACTAGGAATTGCCAAGTTTTTGCGAGTACTCCCTGCCGTGAAAAATTACAGCAGGCAGCAAATAAAAGGTTAGCATTGCGATTTCGACTACAGCCTCGGCTTAACTAGGTTCAATGACGATTTGTGTCCCTCAGAATAATCTTGCTGACGGGTGATTGCTGATGGCAGCCTTAGGTAGAACTAGCTGAGAGAAACGCAGAGCAAGAGCCATTTGATCTGGCTCCAGGTCCAAGTTTTGCGATTATCTCAGCATCGTTGTGGTTGTATTTTTCTTTATTTTAATGTCACGTGACGGTTAGTAATGTGATCTGTATTTCGACTCATTTTCTATGGAATAGCTGTCCTAAATTCTAACAGTGATAACGAGTCGTCCGTCTCAGTCTTTAGTTCACTAAGCTCATATTTAGGAGCATTTTTATATCGAACTGCTAATCGACCACAATAGTTGGGATTAAGAGAAAGTTGACGGCTGACTGCTGATAGCACCTATAAAATACGGCTGAGAGAAAGGCGAAATGTAGGACACGCATGGTGTGGTAGTGAACACGTAAGCGTATAGATTAATAGCGAGGTTCGGTCCTCGCCGCAGACACCTACGGTCCGGAAATTTCCAAATATTTCAGCATCGTTGTAGTTATAATTTTAACCCTTTTATTTACTGCCTACTCTTTTTAATGGCAGGGTATATTGCGAAATATAACTTCAACGAAGGTGAGATATTTGCAAAACTCTGACCGCAGGTGCCTGTGGTGGAGAACGAACGCGCTATTGTTCTTTCCGGGGAGTAACGCGTTCACCACGAATCCCGTTGAGGGGTGATTGCTGATGGCAAAAGATCGATAGAACTAGCTGAGAGACAGGCGAAACGAAGGACCCGCATGGTGTGGTGGTGAACGCATTACTCCCCGGAAAGAACAATAGCGCGTTCGTTCCCCACCATAGGCACCTGCGGTCCAGAGTTTTGCAAATATCTCAGCTTCGTTGAAGTTGTAGTTATATTTCACATCATACCCTGCTACGAAAAAAAGCAGTAAATCAAAAAATAAGGGAAAGCATTTCAAATGATTACAGGTGATCGAGGGCGCGTGTGGCACAGTGGTTGAAGGCGCCACTGCGACTCGCACGTGGAATCGATCCCAGCGCCCATGGCCCACCAAGCCTTCCATCACTCCAGGATCAGCAAATTGGTACCAGACTTGTCTGGGAGGATAACAGCACTGGCTCGATACATTGGTACGCCACCGCCAGAGCCTGAAATTGATGAATTTCTTTCTTGGCATTTCAGAGTAAGTCCCCTTTGGATGGTCAAACCTGAACGAAGACGAGGTTCGCGTCAAATGGCGAGGCGGCTTTACGCACTGACGACAACCACACATCGCCGGAAGACGGAACTGCTTCAATCTAAACAAAAATGAAGAACGTTGTAATGACAAATTGAGTTTGCTGACAACGTTATTCTCTCAAAAAAAACTAGCAAAGCAAGAGACATAATGGCTGCCTGAGGTCTCTCAAAAGAATGAGCTCATTCTTTAAGCCAATCACTTGTGGAAAATGCTCCGCAGAATTTATGCAATAATTCATTCATTCCCTTTCGAATGTCTCTGCATGATGGAAGCTTAAAAATGTTTCTGGCCACTGTAGACCTGTGTGAACTAATGACATTTTACTTATATCTGATGATTGGCATCTTCAGATGGTCAACACTGACGGATGTGAGATCCAATAAAAAATTATATGTCAAGAGGTTTACGTTAATATGCTGTGGAATTTTTAAGAGGTACGCTATTTAGGGGCGTGTGTAGCGCAGTGGTCGGAGGTGCCCCTAAGGTACACATGGGATCGATCACCACGCCCCAGGCGCGCAAAGTCTTCCAGCCCTCCAGAATCAGCAAATTTGTACCAGACTTGTTTGGGAAGATAATAGCACTAGTCGATACATCGGTGGGACACCGCGAGTCATTGTAAAGGCCAGATATGCGTTTAATCAGCTCCAAACGATGCTTAGTGAAGTCGAATGCATGGCGCATCCCTCAGGGATTGATCAACGCCGAGAGCTTTATCCTTTCACAAATGATCAACGTTGACCTATCCCTTTAGGGGACTCGCCATGCTTAAGTCAGTCGATTCCATTACGCATCATAGCGGTGGAATTCATGCATACTTGGCCCAAATGATGACCTGTAGAGGCCGATCGACATTTTTATCTTGTTGATACAAGTTCGGTACCAGTTCACCAACCTCGGATTTATGGAACGCCTGGTTAGACCCAAGAGGAGGATCGAGCTAGTGATAACCAGTGCATTGCAACCTATCTTTAACCACTGCGCGCACTTCCTTTGTTCAGCACAAGACGTTGAAAACGCGGCGAATACATGAGCGGTTGCGTACAGTTGTTCCACAATCATGCACAACCTCTCTTGTGGCTCTAAATGTTACTCCATATTTTTCTGATACTAGTTTTGCTATTTGTATTTTCGAGTTTAGCTCGAAATCACAATAGATTCCCCCTAAAATTCGATACGCTCACTGATCATAAGACTGTGATGGTGCTGTATTTGGCCCCGATATAGGTGTTTTTTTCTATCATAGCTCTGTTTTACCACAACTCTTTCGGCAAGCGTCGCCTCTCGTCCTGTCTGGAATCCTTCGCTTTATGGCCGTCGTTGCGATTTCCACGCCATCGGCGTTAATTGCTTCTGGTTTTTATTGCGGTCATCAACTCTACATCATTTTCTGTCTCACTGAGATGTTTTGTTTTCTTTTGAATGATGAAAAACTAGTGGTAAAATGTAACTAGTAGCATTTTCTTCTCTTCGTCAGATTTAATCTTTTGTGATACCCAAATGGTGGCCCTCCAACGAAAAAAGAGGATTGTCCTAGCGTAATATGAACAAGAAAAAAAAAGAACGAGTTGAAAATTTGAGCGATATGAAACGATAAAGTGCCTAAGATCATGAATTGTGAACGATGGGTAGCGCTGAAAAATACGATAAACCTCTGGGATTAATGACAGCTTTAGGTGGTAACGAGCATTGATGATGATTCTAAGCTGGCCGATGATGGCTTAGTGATGTTGAGGTACACCATGGTTAGAATTGTGTAGAAAGCATTTAATCTCACGGAGCACAACGATTTTAAGTTGCGTTTGAGGACGTTCGAAGTGTTTAAGCTGGGATTGCAATAACGAAGTAAGGAGGTATTATGAAGCAGAAGTACGCAGGATTTAAGGAACTCGGTTTGTGTCAGCTTTTAGACGTCTCGTGAAGGCCTTTTTTACCTGAAATATCCTAATGGATAGTGGAAAAGCTGTTTGAGTTGTGGTGTCATTTTTTTCCTTAGCAAACTTATACTGCCGCCAGTCTTGACGAATAGTGAGCCCTCTGAAGTACCTGGAGGATCCGTTCTCATATTTCATCTTTCAACCATTCTCGATGGTGAAAACCCTTTTCTATGTGGACAGTGGTCACAGTCTTTGGTATTGCAGGTACAGACGAGCTGGAGAGATTGTGAAGACTTGTTACTCCGAGTGGATTTCTCCTCTAAATCTTCCTTGTCTAATGTTGTTCTTTTTAATTCTAATACCGATTGCTTACTTCTAATTTATTCAACCCCAGAGAAAAAAAGTTACAGAGTGTTAAGATAGGGGTTTTGGCTGGCCATTCATGCGGACCACGACGACACATCAATCTTCCACGGCATTCCTGTATTCACGAATAACAGTAGAAAAACGTTGTCAAGTGTTATCTTGCAATCATTCAAGTTAATTAAATCTTTCAAAGTCTCAAAAGTACAGATAACTGGCCACATTTCATCTTGCGGCATGATGAGGTGCCTTCTGGCATCCGATAGATGAAGGCACCCACAATCTTGTCCGAAGTCATCTCATACTTTACCGTTACCTTGCGCCCATTCTGGACTTTTCCAGAGATAATGCGAAGATCTTTTCCAGCTCGGTAATGGCAGTTGTGATGGTCCACAAATCCGCCAATGTTGATCCGTTCCGTTTCATCTCTCCATAGATTTTTAAAAAGATCAAGCCAAACCTTGCTACCTTCATTTTCAGAAGGCTTTCAATTTTTAAACAAAATAATCGACCTGGAAAAAAAAACAACAACCCACATTTGTCGTAATCTGGAACATTATTAATTATCCTTGTCAGGGTTTAGTGACAGTCGCTCTTTAAGATAGTTTTACGTATGCCTTCTACTGTAATCCTGGTTGCTGCATGATGCATTGTCCAGCCAAAGTATCATATTGGATGGAGGCAATTGATATTAACACCTGTCCTGAATAAAAGGGCACCATCGAGTGAGGTTACTTCATTCAGGTGGTGCTTCACTCAAGAAGATCTGACCCTACGCGGTAACGAAGAGACTGAACTCGAGGACGCACAACATTAGGCAATCGATTCGGATCATCCGGGCTCTGATGAGGGCGAGGCCGCTGGAACGTTAGCGGAATAAAAGATGTTTGTCACCCACGTGTTTGCTCACCAATGATAGGGAATATATGTCCCATAAATTGTGTTTGTTATTTACTTATTTATTTTGCGAGCAGAAATCACATGCATCACTCGTTTTATATCGTTTTGACGGTCTGTTGTTTCCCTTTTTAGCGATTATTTAGTGAAACTTTCTTTATTCGTCTCTAGCTGGACTTCATCATCGGCTTTGTAGATGTCCTTCATCCATTAATTTCCGCATAGGATGGCAATGGCAGTTGCGACGTGGTGAGGTTAACCAGCAGGCCGATCATTTCTCGTTATCTATTTCTTATAGTAATGTTCTTTTTCAAGGGCGCTCGTGGCGCAGTGGTTGGAGGCGCCATTGCGACTCACACGTGGAATCGATCCCCGCGCCCGTGGCCCACCAAGCCTTCCATCCTTTCGGGATCGCCAAATTGGTACTAGACTTCTCTGGGAGGATAGCAGCACTGGCTCGATACATCTGCAGGCCACCGCGAGTCATTGTGAAGGCCAGATATGCATTCAATCACCTCCAAACGACGCCTAATGAACTCTAGTGCATGGTGCATCCCTTAGGGATTGATCAACACCGAGAGCTTTATCATTTTTTTATTGTTCTTTGTGTGTTTATAAGCATTGATAAAGTGTGCACGGTACAATAAATGTAAGTTGAGGCCGTCATTTTTTTAATATCGTTTTTTGCCCACGCTATTATTTAGCCCGCAAATTCTCCGGCAGAGGAGAGAAAAAACTAAGCTATTAGTCGTCCAGGTCTGGAATAAAAAACTTGTCATTTCCAGTAATTTACAACCTCGTTACCTGATTGCCGCTGTGTAGTAGTAATGATAGTAATTCTAAGTCCTGTGAAGTATGAAATTTCATCTAGAAAATTGATCATCGAATCGTTGATGAACTACCGTTGCTTATTGTTGGTGGTTAGGAAGGGAACGATAAGCAAAACAACCACTCAGAATCTTCTCAAGAAAGCTCACCAGGTAATTTCATTTTAATTTCATCGTGTTCAGGAGCATTCGTCTTCATCCAATCCAATTCCGAAGATCACCTCCAACCTCATCACCTGGAACACTAACTATGCAGTGGACACCCAACAGCGCTCTGATGATGCTAATATGGCTGAAGAGCCAACCTCAGTAGAAATATCTAACATTATGCTGTCAGCTTACCTAAAACTAAGACACCGTCGAAGGACCAAATGACACTATTTCTACCAAGAAAGTGCTTTGCATTGTGATAGAAACATTGCATCATTGACATTACATGAGTAATGTAAGCATTAATCATAAGCAGAAAAAGGGCAAAGCATTCGGTATTTATCAGCCCCTTAAGCTTGCGCTGTTTTTTCGATTTGGCAAGCATCGCTAGAGATGGTCGTATGCAAATCTGACCTATAAAATGATTTTCAATGGCCTACCGATGTATTAATTTGGTGCTGTGATCTTCCCAAACACAAGTCTCGTACCGTTTTGTTCATCTCATAGAGAAGAAAGGCTAGGCTTGCCTAGACGGGGGTCGAACCACTGACAAATTACGTAATACAGAGCAGTCTGGTGACTGCGCTACATGGGCCAATGATCGTGGTTACAAAAAAGAATCGCAGTAAATGAAATATAAGGAGTTGGTCGAGTTCACTGCGACCCAGTTTGATTTGTTAACAGTTCTTCTTATGGTGTATATGTATACCGTCTTTGCTTTCGTCATACTACAGTGTTCTGTGCCTGTAAAGAATTACTTGGAGCGCTAATATTGACAAAAAATAACAATAACAATGGAATTAAGTATTGCCATCAACGATGTGGGTGTTATTGTTGTTGTGCGCGCAGGCAATTCATTCCAATCGTGAGATGGTGGTAATTTCATCTCAGGTGCACCTGGTTTAATTCCACGCTCCGTCCGGCCTCGCCATCACCTCGGCCGTCCTCCAGCCGGACGACGACGACGACGACGACGATTCGAATTGATTGCGAAGGCGGGCGCCTCGAGACACGACGTCCGGCACTGCCTGGAGGACTGGAGACCGGAAGGATTTTCTGCTTCATTTCGTAGTTATTTTTTTTCTGAAATCAGTCGTTTATCGTTCACACTTCTATGGCTTTTGATCTACACGAACTGCTCTCGGGATAAAAAAGTTTGCCTCTACCATCGTTTTTTAATCGTCAAGCTACTTGTTACTTTTTTTATATGACCAGCTTCTCATATTATGCAAAACTGAACACTTCTTTCACTCTGTTTAAACATTTTGTATTCCACAGATACGAAGATCTTCGGATGTGCGTGTTGGATAGACTACTAACTTAGGATTCTGTCGTCTTTATGAACGTCGTTAGATGGCCTGAAATCGCGGGCAATCGTTCTAGAACTTCTTAGGTTTTCACCACAGGCAGGCTTCTGATTACACACACAGAAGAGCTTTTTCCAGAGAAATATGTCACCAATTTGCCAAACGTGAAGGATGAGTTGGGAGATTTCATTGGCACAGAACGAGATCGAAAAGCAACTATGCGTACGTTGAAATGAACTTCTAGCCACTCGGAACCTACTGCTTATTTAAATGAAAAATGGTAAATGTTCAAAAATGGATTGATATTAAAAAACTTGACCAGATCCGTAGTCATCCTTTTGAAATCTTCTTCACGTAATTCTCAGTGCTGCACTCTCTGTGCTTCTCATAACCTTTTCTGCTGCCCAATCTCGCCAACATTCGATCGATATCTTTTATACGAACAACGAATCGATCCGAATCGATAGCTTTTGTTGTCGTTTTGCCTAAGCAACCGTCTTAACATGATTTGATCAACGTTTGAAAGCTTTGTGGCAGACGCACCCGATTGGTTCCCACGTACCGCTCAACTACGGTGAACCCGGCGGTGAAGGTGGTGGGCGTGGCTTTTGTCGTTAGGGAAACGGAAACCACAAATTGGCCATAAATAATGGAAAAAATTCGTTTTAGAAACGTCATATCTTTAAACAATACATGGAGTTACGTAGTGAGAGGTGTTATTATGTGTGAAAATGGTAGAATAACATAAAAAAATAACATGAGTTTGCAGATGAGAAATTTTGATCGAAAGAAAGCACCTGAAGAGAATAAGGACATGTTGTCCTCATTTTTTACCTCCAGATAGTCTTTTAAGGAGTTCTAAAACATCATACATCTGCTTTTGTGTTGATTTTTTTTGCTGTTGAAGGGCTGCGCTGAGAATTTGCGGAAGAATGAATCGGAGAAACCAAATGTATTATTCGTTGACGGGAACGAAAGCCCAGTTCTGATTTCGAATCTGTCAGCAATAAACTGAAACAGTAGTAACTCGAATGGCCGATTTTTTATGAAGCTTGGCATAAATAATCTCTATATTCATTTGTACGTTTTTATGAACTGATCTTGTTGAGCTGATATGAGGTTGGTAAAAGTTGTCGTTGTTTTTGTCACTTGTTGTCTTTGTCATTGTTCTTGCTGTTGTCGGTCGATGGCTGAGGTTTCGGCTATTTCGCCTTCATCAAAGCCGTGCTGTTACGAGCGACAGACCCAAGACCAGTTGATAAGGCGATACAAATAAAACAGTAATATCATTTCTTTTATGGTCACTGGCAATAATTAGAATTTTTGGTCCTTTTTTGGTTGGTTCCTTAGTATCGGACGCTCTAAAGCAGAATGCTGCGGGGTGACCCTATTAACAATTTGAGGTAGTTGAAGTTAAGCCTTTCCAAATTCTTGCTATCACTCGTATCGCCTTTAAAGTTTAGAGCGATATTCTCTACCACGTGACTAACTTACGAAGGTAGCAGCTGTATCCGTGGGTGGAGAGTCCACGACATTCAACAACCTCATAAAGAAGCGTTTTTGCTTAATCTGCATCCCAGATGAACAATTTCCCATTGTCGTAAATATGAATTTTGTCTCTCCAGTCATTTCAGGTTACCAGATTAAAAGACAGTGGATCATCTGTGGGTCCTCACCTAAGTCGAAATAAAGCGAAAAGAGTTGGAATGGTTCATTTGGTAGTTGGCTTAGCACAGAAGCAAAAAAATCGAAGCACGCAGACATGCCATTTGCCCATCAATTATTCCGTTCATCATCTCCATGGTTAGTTAACTATTACTCTTATTCTCTTCCTCCACCCTCGATAGCTCAACACGCCATCGTGATGAGCGTGCGGTTTTCCTGGGTGTTAAACAGCGATATTCATCACATAGTTTATCTTCTAGAAGGGAATCCCAACCGGCGAACGAGTTCGATATTCTTATCCAGCAATTCAGCTAAGAGTCAGTCAGTAATAGAAATCGCTGGAATCCTGGAACGAGCGGAGTAACATGGTGGCATCAATTTCTCAATGGGTGGGGTTGGTGATCGCCGTAACAACGATCCGGGAATGTCCTGGCAAGGTAGTGCAAGAATTCTGGGAAAATATGATAAATAGAAAATGTGGAATTACGCTAAAAAACGCAAGATCCGTAACTTAGAAAACTTTTTTGCACATGTCGAATATGCAACTTCTTTTGGCCAAATCGATTTTCCGATTACTCCTCGAAATTCCTTGTCCACACTCTTCATTTTCTTCTGTTTTTTAGTGCTTCATCTGTATATTAAACGAAAAGTAGGTAGTGTTTCAAATATTGACCGATGTTTACCGGTTATGGTCGAAGAAATTGATACGGACACAGTAAGCGAGCAGTTCGATTCCCTTAGGCTTCACGAAATAAACTTCTGGCATCGTAATTTTTCGTTTTGTATTCACCAAAACGGATTCGCTTGAATTATATTCCGAACTCTTCTCCGCCATTACACAATAAATACCAGCAAAAAAAATGTTAGGCCTTAGAGTGTTAAGCTTGAAAATTGTTCTGCTAAGTCTTAGACATTATTTAGGAATTCACTTAAGGGAAAAAAATCACCAAGTAGACATTCTCTACTTTATCACTCCATCTAAGATCCAATCGCTAACACTGAGTAGATATCTATTCTTTCGGTGATGTCTGCCTCGAGTTTTCACCGAGCTGCCCGTTTTGCGGATTTGTGGTCGACGTCGTTGTCGTCTGGATCCTGACGGTCGGCTGGGGCGGGGGCAACATGGTTGCCGTAGGGCTTGTTCCGGGCGATGCCTGGATTCTCTGCGCTATTGATTCGCACACAGTCGTCGGTGGAGAGGGTAGAGACCGTTTCCGGCGACATTCTACTGTAATCCGACGACCGTATCCAGAAGAACAACTCGTATTCTCAGTGCTCTTTTCTATCTAGCCTACAGCACTACTTCACATCGTTCTATTCGGAAAGTTTTTTACAAGATCGATGACTCTATCCGTTTATTCTAAAGATCAAAGAAGTTTCAATTTGTTGGCGTCTGTTCTATTTCGAAAATCCACTCACTTTTATGAATTTGGTAAAAATCTGGTTATTCTCGGACAGCTGAATTTGGTCACACTTCTCCTGTTCCAATATGTCGCTTACCTTTAGTTCACATCTACAATGAAATCATGAACGTCTTCAAAATTTACGAGGAAATGGTAGCATTTATTTCTCAAAATATTCACTTTTTGGACTAAGCATAGATTTTTTCCAGTGCTCATCGGACTACACTCAATATTAGCGCGGGAAAAATGTGAACGACGCTTGTGTGCTTAAATAACTTCTACATAAAAGTGTTATTTAAACTTGTTGTACATGGAACCTTCTCATTAAAGGAATGAAACACGTTTTTTCTAACTCTGGACATAATTATTGTTCTTTGTGAGTTTATTTTCCGTAGTTTCATGTCTCGAAGTCGTGTCTTGAAAGTTTGCTTTCACACTAAGAGGGAGAGAGAGAAAAAAAGAGATGTAGAGACGGATGATCTGAAAGAAAGTGGGAAAGAGAAGGAAATGAGTCAAAAACGTTCCCTAATGCTTCATGTTTCTATTCACATATCGGACTGTCGTTATACTAAAGTGCAATTTCACCTATATTACTTTTCAGTAGATTCTTCAATTGTTAAGGTAACAAGAGGTTGGTGTAAAATATTTATCCCGACTAAAGTCCCGACATCTTCGTCTTCTTCAGAACCGGATTGATTCGAATCGATGACCCATTCACAGTTGTTCTTCACGATGTGGCTCTTCGTTGCCGCATTGAGTCAAATCCAATGAAGTGGGGTAGCGATCGAATAGTCGGCAGTGCATTATGCAGAAGTCGGTATTATATTGGCTAGCATATACTTACTCGGATACTTGAACACTTGGATACTTGGATGACCTGCTTTCCCTGGTTGTGGAGGCCGCAGCGTAATTTCCACTTTCCGCAGATTTGCTAGCTATACCATTGTGGTTTCCGAAGTCCCGCGGTTTGCATAGCCGAAGCCTTCCTCATATAGTCACCACTCCAGGCAGTGGCCGAGCCTTGTGGATCAGAGGGAGATTTGTCTTCATGCGACTAGTTCGATACCACGACAGTAATGATTCCTGGTATTGGTAACGGTTAGCACATAAAATGGATAAAGCTCTCGGTGTTGATCAATCTCTGAGAGATGCGCCACGCATTCTACTTCATTGAGTATCGTCTGGAGGTGATTGAATGCATATCTGGCCTTTACAATAATTTGCAGTGGCGTACCGATGCATCATGTCAATGTTGCTATCCTCCCAGACAGGTCTGGTACCAATTTGCCAACGCCGGATGGATGGAAGGCTTGCTGGGCCATGGGCGCGGCGATCGATTCCACGTGTGTGTTGCAGGACGCCTCCGACCACTGCGCCAGGCGCGCCCTTAGGGTTAGCAGAGGGGAATCGAAATGTCACTTTTGTTATATAACGTGGCTGGTTTTTTTTCTTCGTAGCCTATGAACAGTGTCGATCACCTCAGGTTAATTTGTAGTTTTGGAATTGTAGTTTTTATTTATTCTCACATAGAAGAATTAGATTTGTAAAATTAGCTAGCATTTTTTACAATTTTGGAATTACAAACACCCCACTTCTTTACTCATCGTCATTCATTTCCTTAGGAAATCGTCAAAATCTCTATGAAACGCTACGAATACGGTATTGTCACAAAGATCATGAAATGCGATCAATAATGACACACTGACGACGGCGCGCTTTTCAAATTGCAAATTACCTTTATATCTTACTTTTTTCATACCAATAAATGATAAGTGAGTATAACTTTGCAATAGCATATGCCCAATAGTGCACTGGTAATACCTATAATACTATGTCTGCAATAAAGTTTGTACATAAAGGATAAAGTTTAAAGATCTCGGCGTTGATCAATCTCTGAGGGACGCGCCATGCATTCTACTTCATTGAGTATCGTCTGGAGGCGATTGAATGCATATCTGGGCTTTACAATAACTTGCAGTGGCGTAGCGATGTATCATGCCAGTGATACTATCCTCCCAGACAAGTCTGGTACCAATTTGCCAACCACGGAGGGATGGAAGGCTTGGTGGGCCATGGGCGCAGGAATCGATTCCACGTGTGTGCTGCAGGGCCCCTCCGACCACTGCGCCACACGCGCCCAAAATTGTACATATGTTTATTTTCTATTCCTGGAGAAAACATGGCAGTTACATATGCTCAATAGTATAATGGTATTCGCTATAGTAGTATATCTGCAATAAGGCTGATATACAACCATTACTTACTTACTAATTTGGATACTTGGATGGCCCCCTCTTCACTGGTTGTGCGAACCCTCGGATAATTTCCATTTTTTCGGAGTTTTGCTGGTTTGCCGACTGTGGTTCTTTGTGGCACCGAGGTCAGCCTAGTCAAAGTCTGCTCCAGGTCGCCACCACCACAGGCGGTAACATCACTAATGTAATAAAAATACAGAGGAGGTGGATTGCACAGTAGTGGTGAGGTCCATCATCACGAGCATGGAGCTAGTTCGATCCCGCTCCGGGCCAACCAAGCCTGTCATCCCTTCGGTGCCGGGAAAATGGTATCGGACTTATTGGGAACACTCCAGCCCGGCTATCTCAGCACTCCAGGGAGAATTGCTCGACCAGCATTCTACGACATTCAAGATGAAATGAAAATCCTCAAGCAGCAGCCGATGCCACACGTAAAACTTGGAAGATCTTCGTGGACAATGGATGCGATGAAACGAGTTGAATGTGGGAAGTGCTTGGATCCGCACAGTAAACGTTAACACGGGCCACACAAAAATAAAAATTAAAAAATAAGGACACAAAATACAATAAATATGGTAGGATATGCAAATACAAATGTGTATAAATGCAACATTGAAGGTTTTGAGCTTTGTATGACTTACAATGTCGTCCGTATGTTAATGCATAATGTTGTATTTACTTCAAAAAATGACACAGCTTTTGGCTCCAAATGACAATATTTCCATCCTTTTTAAAAAGTATTTGAAACCGAATCTCCTTTAACCTCGGCATCACTCATCAATATGTATCCTTTCTTTGATAAGCTTACACGAGGTTGATAAAAACCCCTTTATTTTCGGCTAACGTTTCGATGGTTTCGTCTTTATCAGAGCCGATGATCCAAGTCGATGGTCCACAGTTGTTCGTGTTCTCGAGGTGGCGTCTTCGTCGCGCATCGAGCTGGATCTTCCTCAGTGGAGCATCACTTTTTTTAAAAAATTGTGTAGCTTCTTGATGAATTTAAAGAAAATAATCGAATTTGGACTCTTACCGAAAACGATCCCGAATTTTTTGCTTTTTGGAAACGGAATTTTCGGAGAAAAGTCGGAGAAAGCGATCTGTGGTGCATTTACTATACGAAATTCTAATCGTATTGAGCAAATACAACCGCTTTCAAACGGTGTCTATAAACTAAAGAAGATAACAGTGACAGTGAAAAGAAAGAACGTTCTTTAGAAAAGATTTCAGTGCCGGTCAATTTCATGTGTCCGATTACACTGAGTTGTAGGTACGGTGATGGGCAGGACGCTGTTAGCGTTTTCATTCTTGTGCTAGTCGGACTCCTTGTTCGGATTCGTTAGGCGTGTTATATGGATGACTGACAGTGTTAGGAAAGTGATTAAGTAGACCTTATTAGAGAGATGATCCGCTGAGGAAGACACAACTCGTTACGAAGGCGAAGGCGTCACATCGAGACGAAGAAGAACCGTGGACTATCGACTCGGATTATCTGCACTGATGAAGAGGAATACGTCGAAACGTTAGCCGAATAAATTGTTTATCAAGCTCGTGTAAGCTTATCAAAAAAGAAGAGATGTTGTTCAGTAATACGGAGGTAAACCATTACCAGGATCCACCACCGTCCTAGTATCAAAGTGGCATGGTGGCAAATCTCCCTCTGATCCACAAGGGCTGCAACTGAATGTGGTGGTGAAGTCCTGAGGCAGACTTTGGCCACGCTGACCTCGAGATTCCAGGGAACCACAGTGGCTTAACCAGCAAATCTCCGAAAAGTGGAGATTATTCTGGGATCCGCACAACCAGTGATAACGGGCCGTTTAAGTGCCAAGTGTCAAATACCGAGGTTAAACTAAAACTAGCTTTGAAATAGTGTTAGAAAAGATACGGAAGAGATATCAGATATCAAGGTCGTATCGGCTGATCTATTTTGCGACTGCTCGATTCCTTAGAAGAAAACTCCGGTTATTGAAAATAAGAACAAAGCCTTGGCGTCAGTCAATCACTTAGGAATACATCACAGATTTTGCTCCACCTTTAGCACCGTAGAGGTGACTAAATGCGCACTTTGTCTATACAATAACCTGCGCGCGCGCAATAATATATACTTGTTTACTTGATACTTGAACGGCCCGTCCTCACTAGTTGTGCGAGCACCAGCATAATCACCATCTTTCAGAGATTTGCTGGTTAAGTTCCTTTGTGGTTTCCTGGAATCCCGAGGTCAGCCTGGGCAAAGTCTGCCGCAGGTCGTCACCACGACAGGCAGTAGCAGCCCTTGTGGATCAGAGGGAGATTTACCACCACGCGACTTTGATACCAAGACGGTGGTGGATCCCTCGTATTGGTTACTCTTAGCTAGGGCTTCCTGATGGAAACGCCAGACTCCTTCTCAGCTCGGGAGACCCTGCCAGAGGGATGAGTCTCCCCGCTGCACATCGCAGTCCGACACCCAGGAGCACCTCCCAGCCACGATGAGGCGCTAAACCGTTGGGAGGTGAGTTATTGAGCAATAATATATTAGCTCAATAATTTTAACCTCACAGACAAGTAATGAGACAAATACACTTTTGCTACCATTTCTGTACGTAAACCAAAGAGCACTTCTCTTCTTTTCTAGAATACGCACGTAGTCGCTGGTTCGACCTCGGGCTCCGAGCAAATCTAACCTTCCAGCACTCCGGAGTTGCTAGGCTTTTCTGAAACTGGAACAAAATCATTAGGCTCGAGCAAGGCATTGTATTGAATTAATATGCATTGCGTCGCGTTATAAGCAAAATTAGGAAGTGGTTGGTGTATCGATTCTGGGCCGTAGAGTGATGCAAAGAAAAGGCTTCCATTCTTCATCGACGTCACCGCATGTTGGCGGCAGCGGCGAAGCTAGAAACGATTGAGATCTCTGGCAGTTTTCATCAGCCCATTTAGATGCACCGACTAGCTGTAAACGAAAAACGTGAATAGTTGGGTATTTAGATGAATTTTACAAGACATCAACATTAATGGTACGCATCATCACTAAGAAAACGTGGTTTTTTCTCGTGTGCAACAAACTAGGATGGTTGGATTACTTTTAACTTACTAGCCTTAACACTTCTGATGGTTAAATTTCTTCCTTCCAGTCCAAGGAAAGAAGGCTTTCATTTCTTCTACACTTCTCAGTAACTCGACATTTTCTATCAGCTATCAGATGCCGCAATTCGTACGGTGGTTATACGGTATTTATACGGTGTAGGTGCGGTGTCACGTCTATACGGTATTTGTACGGTATGAGTATGGTATCAAGTCGTCGCATAGTATTTCATCTTGCATGTATTAATTTTGAATTCTATTCTAACCATGTGCTTCGTTTTTGAAGGAGAACATTCTTACAACGACATTCATTTCATCGAGCGAAACTTCATCGTTTCTTTAAAGAAAATCGTGTCATTTTTCAGAAGGACGGCATGTGGAGAAAGCTTAACGTCGTTATTTTTAGGAACAATTGCAGAATAATCGCCCCTCATTGCCACATATCCTACCAGAGTCCCTTTTTTTTGAATTCGTTCTTCTTCCGGTGTTAGGTTAGTTGGGTTTATAAGCAGTGGGTATTTCTATCAAAGTTTTTTTAAAATTCTTTGTGGGCGATGTGTTTCTATGGTGACATTGACAACTAAACGTTTATTGTTGGAAAGTCAATCCATTGTCACGGATTTCGTGGTGATTTTCGGAAAAATCGATAAATCAAAAAATGAAATCGATCGATCCGTTTTCAGTGCTAACCAGACCGAGACGAAAATACTTGTGAAGTCAAGTTGAATGGGGAGTGTTAGCCTCCCGGCATAAGACGGTGCCAAGAGGCGAAGGAGTAAAGGTGGCTGATTTTTTTCGCTTCGTCCTTTTCTTTTCAGCTTTCCTTTTTTAAGAGTTTGCTTTACCTATGAATTTTTACCTGTTAAATTTTCATGCCTGAAGTAATCTGTTTCATATGAGAGGTGTAAAGGCACTTGTAAGCTTTCCGAAAAAAATCAGTAGCATCTTGATTTATCTCGGCAATGCGATTCACAAATAAATGACCACTGTTAGAGCCCTTGAATATTCGTCGGTTATGTATGCTTTTGCTATTGATGCACGCTCGTGGTTTTCAGCTCGCCTTCGATCCGGACGAGAAGTGGAGTAATCTCTATCGAGAACGAGAAAAGAATCATCTGTATAAATGGGTTGGTGTACGAAAAGGTATCGCTGTCCAATCGCATTTATTAAATGCAACTTAAGAGATCTATGTGAATGTAATAGGAGAAAACTCTATACTTGAAGTAATTCGGGTTCAACAGCAATATTACCGTGTCACAACATACCATGGCAGCGTAAGTAGGAGAAATGATAAATAAATAAAGGATAAAGCTCTCGGCGTTGACCAATCCTTGAGGGATGCGCCATGCATTCGACTTCATTAAGTACCGTTGGAGGTGATTGAATGCATATCTTGCCTGTACAATGACTCACGGTGGCCTACCGATGTATCGAGCCAGTGCTTTCTATCCTACCAGACAAGTCTGGTACCAATTTGCCGACCACGGAGTGATGCAGGGCTTGGTGGGTCATGGGCACGGGGGATCGATTCCACGTGTGTCGCAGTGGCGCATCCAACCATTGCGCCACACGCGCCCAGGAGAAACGATGCAATGAAGTAATCCGTAGAGTACGGTACTGGAAGAGTGGCGCCAACGCCTGGTGTTTGTAACAACGTAGCAGTTCTTCTAGCCGAAGATATTCTTCTAAAAATGAGTTCTATCGCTCTGGACCTCAGAAATTTGGTTTCCCCATCCCTTCTATATCCGTACGATTTCTTTCTTTGATTCTGCTCAACGAAACAAAATCATGACAATCTCTTCTCTTTAAAACGTCAATTATAGTCGTATACTTTAGTTTTGATTCAAAAATTTTGTAGTGTTCAGCTACTTAAGCCATTTTAATAGGTTTATTTTTTAATTGAATCTGTTTAACGTAACTTTCGTCGATTGTCGTTTTTTACGTCGTGAGTGAAATTCGTTTCTAAAAGTTATCATTCCTGTCATAATTATTGATTGGAGCACATATCTTTAGGTGGAGATCTAATAAATATCTATGAGCGGGACGGCGAAGATGGTGTGCTGAAATTCGCCGATGAAAAAATGACTGGAATGCTCTATAATGAAGGCCGTCAACCACAACTGATCAAAGCTCAGGACTATATAAAATGGAAGAAGGGAGTGGTAAGATTCTAGTCACACATAGTTCTACTTTTTCCCAAAAAAGATTCTGTACCTAATTTACAAGGTCCTCCCAGCGGTTTACCGCCTTATCGTGGCTGGGAGGTGTTCCAGGGTGCCGAGCTGCGATGTACAGCGGAGGGATTCATCCCCCAGGCGCCGTCTACCAAGCTGAAAACGAGACCTGCGTTTTCATCACGAAGCCTAGCTAAGAGTAAACCAATACGAGAACTCAGCAGCTTCTTGGTATGAAACTAATCCCATGGTGGAAAATCGATCTCTGATCCACAAGGACTGCGACTGCCTGTGGTGGTGACGACCTGGAGCATACTTTGGTCAGACTGCCCTCGGGACTCCAGGGAACCACAGTAGCTTAGCCAGTAAATTTTCGGAAAATGGAAATTATACTGCGGCCCGCACAATCATTGAAGACAGACCGTCCAAGTATCTCAAGTAATAAGCAGTTTACAACTTGTGGACGACGTGATTTTTTACATTCGCATGCTACTGACTGTTAGGAGTAAAGAGGCGGAAACTCTAAGGTAGTAACCAGTCGTGAGCGAACAGCGAATGTCGTCACTACGTCGTCACAGTTCTTCTAGCTAAGTTCCAAAAACATCAAAAAATAAGGGAAAAAATCATTAACAGAACGTGCAACTCGGCTTGAACGATGTTAGCGGTCTTGAAATGCACGAGATGAAATTCAAAGAGCATCAGGCACTTTGGAAACTGAACAAACGTGGTGTCGATGGCGAAAATATCATACATTTACTTCTTAACAGGTAACTCCTAACTATTTAGCATGTTTACTTTTTTTTCTTGAAAATCGAGTCAGGACTAGAAATTCACAGCGCTGATTTCTAAGTTATTTACAATTGGAGATCTTTGCTTGATTATTCATCATTTTCTCGTTTTTTCCACAGTTTTGTTTCTACTCCCGAGTTTCTTGCTGAAGGATTGAGTGATGTACAAAACTTCAGAACATCCAAACGTAGTGGAAAGCAAGTTTTTGTCAGTTGTGCAGTTGTCACCAGTGTATTTATGAACGGAGGGGTGGATAGCACGGTGGTAGTGTTGTCCGTCATCACGAGCATTGGTGCTAGTTCGGTTCCGCTCCCGAGCCAACCAAGCCTCTCATCCCATCGGGGTCGGGAAATTGGTAGGGGAGTTGTCTCAGAAAAAAATTATTCTTAGCAATCCAATCGGTAACGCTCCATCCCCGCTATCTCAGGACTTCAGAGAGAATTGCTCGATCAGCATTCTACGACATTCAAGATGAAATGAAAATTCTCAATCAGCACACGTAAAAACTTGGAAGACCATCGTGGACGATGCATGCGAGGAAACGAATTGGATGTGAGAGTGCAGGGATCCGCGCACTAGACGTGAGGACGGATCAGATAAAATAAGAAAAGTAAAGAATAAAAAATTTATGAATAGATATTAAAAGATGACGCTGTCGGCGTTGATCAATCCTTGAGGGATGCGCCCCGCATTCGACTTCATTAAGTATCGTTGGAGATTTGAATGCATATGTGGCTTTCACAATGACTCGCGGTGGCCTACAAATGTATCGAGCTAGTGCTGTTATCCTCCCAGCGATGTCTGGTAGCAATTTGCCGACCCCGGAAGGATGGAAGGCTTGGTAGGCCATGGGCGCGGGGTCGATTCCACGCCTCCAACCACTGCGCCACACGCGCCCTTTCATCAGATATAACAAGAGAAGAACTTTTACTTCGATCTTCCCTTTCTAAACGAGTTACTTAAATAGGAGTCCTGAGTTTTCATAGGTAATCGATATTCTGATATTATTTTCACTTCAGAGAGGAACAGGTATGTTACGAAATCGCTCGGATTCTTCTTAAGCGTTATCCAGGCTTGGCCAATGATATTTATATGGGTGACGAAATGTTCGGTGAGTATAACGCGTTTCTTCAAGTGTTTTTTATTTTCTACGAAGTTCTCTTTTGGCTATAAAATTCGAAATTTTCCTTCTAAAAGCTTTTTTAAACCAGCAAAGTACTTCTGTAATACGGAGATCACTCAATAAGAATCGTTTCTATTAGTTAAAGGATACATTTAAAAGTTAATTCGTGCATGAAGTGGTCACTAAATGATAATTGATTTTCCTCTAAAGCACGAAAATTGTCACTCTAAACGTGAACAGATTTATTTTGTGTGGACCCTCGGTTTGTCCCTTGTTCCTTCCTTTCTTCGTTTCTTTTTTTTCTCTCCTTACCTTACAATACAAGTACCTTTCTTTTATACAATTCGTACAATCGTGGTAAAATAACATATTTTTCTCACTTCAAGTGACTGTAGTAAATATTTCGAAATCAACTTTCCTGTAACCTCAGTGTGGCTAATCAATATGTATTCTTTCTTTGATGAAGCTTACACGAGGTTGATAAATATATTTATTTTCGACTAACGTTTCGAAGTCTTCGTCTTCATCAGAGCCGACGATCCGAGTCGATGGTCCACGCTAAAAGGACATCACCGAGTGAGCATTCCTCATTCGAGGAGATGGCCCGCTGAGAAAGACCTAACTCGATACGAAGGCAAAGCCGCCGCATCGAGACGAAGAACAAGCGTGCACCATCGACTCGGTTCATCGGCTCTGATGAAGACGAAGAGGTCGAAACGTTAGCCGAAAATAAATATATTTATCAACCTCGTGTAAGCTCATCAAAGAAATAAGACATATGATAAATAGAAAAAATAGTGCTGTTTAGAAGAAAAAAAGTCTAAGTTCGTAGTATTGCAATGGTCCTTTAGTTTACAGTTTAAAAACTTTTGATCAAATTAGGCACTGAGTGTGTAGTTGATTACCTGTTGTTAGCTGCTGCTGTCGTTGACGAATGAAGGAGTACGTCATACTAACAACCACATCATAAAAGCAATTTGTAGCGCGGCTTATTCACCGATTCCTAAGAAATTCTGCACTCCTATAACATTCAAAAAAAATCGATTCTGAAAATGCAGAAAAGGACAAGGCGTTCGACGCTAATTCATTCCTTAGGAATACGTCATGCATCCGACGACTCCATCGGTAGCATGCTTGGGGTTATTCACTGCATCATAAGTCGGCTATACAATGACTTGCCAGGTCCTACCGATATATCAAATGGGTGTTTTTGTCTTCCCAGACTAGTGCTGTGGCGATTTACCAACCACTGAAAGATGTAAGGCATGTTTTTTGCGGGACGTGTACTCGAATCACAACCGATCCAATGGCACCTCTAAACACTGAGCTGCACGCACTCTGAAAAACGATATCATTTGGTTTTAGGTAAGGCACATGTGAACTGGCCTAGAAAAATTTCAACATTATTACTTTTCCTAAGCAAAATGCCCTGGATATTGATCGTGGTAATGTGTCGAGTGAAATTAATTTCTATGTGCACTTAGATACGTTGCAGGAATCCATCTTTTCTCGAGATTTCCTACTCCTTAGTGATTGCTTTTGTCTTTTCTCCTCACTTAATTGAGTTACGAAAGCACTGCACAACGCGGCATGAACTGAGCGTGTAGGTGCTAGTGGTGTTGAAAATTTTCTGAAAAAAAAGGAAAAAACCTCATCTTCATTTCGTGTTCTTATTTGCTTGAAAGCGGGTAGCAGGACGTCGATGATGATGAGACAAAAAAAATCAAAAGAAAGAGAAAGAAAGGAGAAAAGAAGACCGACAGAACAAAAAATATAGAATGAAATAGAACATCGTGCGGTTTGGTTTTAGTCGAGAAGCTTTTTCGTTTAACGTGGCGTTTAACGTGAATAGATGTGATGTGTTTGTCAGCGACTAGGTACTTACGACTAAGCTTGTGATGACGGAAATTCTCCCTTCCTCACAGATTGTTTTTGATTGAGCTGACACCTAAGAGCTCTATGTTATTTTCAGCAGAAAGTGCGCAGAAGGTCGAAATCTTCAGATTTTCTTATTTATCCTATTTATTTACATGAATTCATATGTCATATATCACACTGATCCCAGCAGTTCTTTTATTGGGTTCGTTTCCCCTCATCCATCACCCACGAAAGTCTTCGGGTTTGCGAGTCGGGGTTCTGCTTAGGCATTTTGGTCTTTTTAACGAGCATCGTTGAATGCCCATTAAATAGATTTTCTCTAAAATGCTGCGATAGCTGTGCTGGGTCGTTCTCTGATCTCCACTAGAGGCATTCCCCGGACTTTGTGGACCTGCTGGAGCTCATCGCCCATAATTGGTGGCAGTTTCACGATAATCGATGGATCGGTGGGTTGTACGAACCTAGACGGGGTCAAACAGGACCCTGTACGTGTTATTAAACTGAATCTCTACTACTCCGCTACTCACGTCTCTAATCTTCAGCTTTGGTGGGGAAATTTTTTCTTACCTATAACTGCCAAATTTCGGAACACTTAGAAGAATTGAGGCTCTTTTTTTTAAGCAGACAGCATTGAATGTGGACAGTGACGGACAGCCTTTTTCCAGGATCTCTCAGAACACTTATTTGTGAAAGAACGCTTCAAAATGGACCATGAATCCATACGTACTTCCCAGCTGCTGGAATTCTGGCCTTGTGCGGAATCGATGTGAAAGATACAGTTCGCACGCACTCGAATCCATCCATGCCAGCTTTCTTGAAGGCATTCAACTCAGACGCAGTGGAGACAGGGAGAAAAAGTGGCCCCCAAAAAATCTTGAAACCATATAAATGATCTGCAAAATGATATAAGGAAATATCACAAGAGCCTTATTTAAAGAATTTTAACTAGTTCCAAAGGCGTCATGTCAGTGTGAGGGTTCATTCATACAGTGGACGTTCTATATATGAAATTCTACTTTGTCACTAAAGGTTTTTATCAAATATTTCACTTTTAGTCCTTGTATCATCTTCCTCTTATACCACTTCTAAGATAACTTTGCTTCTACTACTTAGAGCTCCCATGGTTCTCAAGACTGACATTCTATTAACCTCGGCATTGATCAACAATTCTCTATTTCCTTGATAAGCACACACGAGGTTGTCATTATACTCTTTATTGATAAAAGCTGACGTTTCGACGGATTTCGCCCTCTTCATATCCTTGAAAGGTCAAGTAACCTAGTCAGCCAAACACCTCCAGTGTCTCAGAAGAAAAAACTGTAATACCTAGATTTCAATCGCATTGAAAGAAACCAGCTTCTCCACACGGTAACAACGACTGTCTCCAAGCTACTATTATGTGCGGAAACCCCACATGGATGGGCAGTTTGAACTCCATGCGCTCTCAATGTGGAAAACTCAGTACAAGACTCGTAAAAAAGAGGCTTCGAAAAGAGGATAACCGTCGAAACCTCAGCTTTTATGAATAAAGAGTATAATAAAGAGTGTGATAACAACCTCGTATGGGCTTACCGGGAAAACAGCGAGTTAGAGCCCATGGTTTTGACACTGACATAGTTTGAGTCGAATATCTGAACGCGTTGCATGACTTTATATTGATAAGGAGAAGATTTACAAAAAATTCGTGGATTCACGTAGTTTCGGTAGTTCTTCGAAGTAACTTTCATCTGGAGATCATTTGAAGAAAAAATGAGTTTCCTTGTTTCTAACAACATTCATTTTCAAGACACAATTTCTGACGTCTAACGTAAAACGCGAGGAGACCATTAACGATCAGTAGGCCCATTTCTTACGCCGGCGATACGTGGTTCGATTTCTGTTTTTTTCGAGGCCAAACAGCCCTCCATCTGGCAATCGTCCATGACGACTACGAGACCGTACAACTGCTTCTCGTCAGCAATGCTGACGTGAACGCACGAGCTTGTGGCAATTTCTTTCTACCTGAAGATTTCAAGGCGACCAATAAAGTCACCGACTATCAAGGTGAGTAGAGTAATCCATGCAGTGCTGACTAGGTTTTTTACCAACAACTGATTCTGTTTTGTAAATACTGCACTTTTTGCCTTTTCTGAGTTTGTAATTTATCTTATAAGTAAACGTAACGAGAGAAGCTGTTTTGTACTCGTAGTGCATTTCCACATAGAAGTGCTGTCGCTCCTCGCCTTCGTATTTCTCTAACTTCTACGCAAAGACTTGCCCAATGAAACAGAAATGGTCATCGAATCGGCGAAGTCATTCTTACTGCATTTACCTAAAAAACTACTATAATCCTTATTGGAAGTCCACTAACCGCCGAATTAATTGAAGTGATGGCACGTGTGAGGTTTTCAATTAATTTCTTACTCGATACTTGAATGGCCAGTCCACACTGGTTGTGTGGGGCCCCAGTATAATCTCCATTTTTCGGAGATTGGTTGGTTAAGCCATTGTGGTTCCCATGAATCCCAAGGTCAGCCTGGCCAAAATCTGCTCCAGGTCGTCACCAGCACAGGTACCCGCAGCCTTTGTGGATCAGAGGGAAATTTGCCACCAAAAAACGCCGGACTCCTTCTCAGCTTGGGAAACCCTGCCGGGGGGACGAATCCACCCGTTGCACATCGCAGCACGATACCAAGAAAAACCTCCCAGCCAAGATGAGGCAGTAAATCGTTGGAAGGAATGTTTTCAATTGTTCCCTAAAGTTGTCACCGAGCACGTACGCATTCGTGGGATCGAAGGGATGTACAAGTTTCTCCTTTCCTGCTTGTTTCACCACCTTCCAGCCCAGTGTTCACAAACCTTTGTCCATCTACTCATTCTTGTTAGGATGAAGTTCATACACACTTTCCATCCTCCATCCTAGTGGAACCATTAGTTGACATTCGTTTGGTTGAGTGAAGATGAGTCTCTTTGCACATGAATCCATTTTTCGTGAGCATCACCATCGTGAAATTCAGCTGTATTCCTACACTTCTATCAACGAGATTGAATTGACAAGACATCGAATGATGTTTTCGGTACATCTATTGAAATTCTTCGGCCATCGATGTCACCGGCAAGATCTTCTATAGAAGCTTAAGAAGACCTTAGCAAGTGAGACGCGAAAGAGTTCCAATGAGATGATGCATTTTCCCCCGAAATTTCGTGGATATCATTGGTGATCTTTTTGTAGAAAAGCGGTTTTTTTACATTAATTCCAGTAGAACTCATCGCGAAACCGAATAAACTTGGTAGGAATAGGGTCAGTATATGAGGTTACATAACATAAGCCACCTATGTCATAACGGTTCGGATGGTACCAGTCGTGTTGAACTGCATTCGAAGCCCAGTTCTCTAGCATTTTATGCAGCTTTACCGTTTTTCCTATTAAAGATGGTATACATTTGATGCTTTCTTTCTACGAGTAATGCCCTCCTTCAAGCTTTTAGTGACAAGTGAGTACGTGGAGAAACGGACGACTAGAGCTTTGATGTTCAGATTTTTGCCTGATATTATCGGGGCAAAGTATGTGGTAAGCCAGTAGAGGAGATTCGTACTGTTGGTGTTTATGCTCCTTCACATTCTTCCTATAAACATAATAGATAAACAGCATAGGTAGCGAGAATGCAAAGCAAGATGAATATCGACAGTGAAGGAAAGGCATGAATTATAAAGGAAAGGAGGAAAAAAGACATTTTTTTCAGGATATGCTTACTATGGCGAGTATCCGTTAGCATTTGCGGCGTGTTTTGCCAACAAGGACATTTACGACCTGCTCATTCAGTACGGTGCTAACCCGAATCTACAGGATTCGTTTGGGAATACCATCTTACATATGTGTGTCATCAACTACAGCAGCGTAAGAACTTCATATCATAGTTATTTTTTACTTGCCGTAAGATCTTCAAGTCAATTTATTCATTTTAAAGGGTTTTCTCACTCTCAGTGAGACATGCTTATTAAAATAACCGTTTACTTCTGCTTATGAATATGTTCCTCACGGACATTCTTTTTCTTTTCCACTTGAGAGCGTTTTTTCTTTCTTAGCCGGTCGCGAATTGAGTTATGTCTCTTGTAAACATCGTAGACACTCATTCCTAGGTGACTGGTTTCTTTTACATTTAGGAAAAACTGCTATCAACCAACTAAGAAATACTTGAACCCAGGGGCACCAGCGAAAAGGAACAGTTCTAACGGGTAACGAAGAAAAAGTAGAGAGTGAACTGATATTCTCTAGCGTTGAAAATGACATGAATGTTTGAAGCTGATTCCGTGTTATCATATCTCACTGCAGGAATCGCATCATGTCATCTGTGATAAACAAATGATAAACACTTAAACATTTTTTAGTGCCATATTCAAATCCCAAATATACACATTTTTTTCTAGAAATAACCTTTACAAAATGGGGAAAAACCGCATGAAACTGTTTTGCTAAGAGCACTACTTATAGAAACGATATGTATTCCACCTAGAAAAGACTCGCTTAGTCCATGTTAGCTCATTGCAACTTTCCCCTTAGCTAATCCTCCATAGTAGCTCTCAGTGACTCTGTGACCACTTACTTTTTGTTACTGGTGAGGTACACTCTTGCAGTCAATGTATTCGTACGCTGTTCGACATTGGGCGAAGCCAGCTGACCCACATGTGGTAAACCACGCTGGTTTGACACCGTTGACGTTGGCAACAAAACTGGGACGAAAGCACATTTTTGAGGAAATGCTCGAGTTAATGAAAGTGGTAAGAATTCTAATTAGTTGCATTGATTCAAAAACTTATTATGTGCTCAACAGTCGAGCAATTCCAGTAATGGAGACGTCTCATTTTGCATATTGTTAACATCAGACTATTGAAAATCGCTTGTAGGTCGAATGAATTCGAATATTCGAATTGTCGGGATAAAGGCTAGAGTTATATGAATATTTGAGTCTTACTTTTAATTCAGTCACATGTCCAAATGGTCTTGAAACACAGTGCTAACTTATTATTTAATGCCTACTCTTTTTTAATGGCAAGGTATATTGCGCAATATAGCTTCTATGATGCTGAGATCAGTCCCGCTGACGGGTGATTGCTGATGGCAGAGATCGATAGAACTAGCTGAGAGACAGGCTAAACGAAGGACCCGCATGTTGTGGTGGCGAATGCGTTACTCCCCGGAAAGGACAATAGCGCATTCATTCACCACCGCAAACATCTGCTGTCCGGAGTTTTGCAAATATCTTAGCATCATTGAAGGTCTTGAAAAAATCCCGTGTTATGGTGAATTTCAGGAATTTTGGCGTTTCTCGGACATGACATGTTCGGCGTATCCGCTGAACGCTCTGGATACCATACAACCAGACGGTTCCACCAGTACGTTGATCATCGTAAATTTTTTTTAGGAATAAAGGGAAGTTTTTAAAAAATAGGGATGAAACAAGAGTGAGATGACAGTCCTGACACTTTCTGGACTAAACTTAAGAGATGTGTATTGCCAAATCAGATATGATGTCATTCCTCTCAGAAAACGTTGCAAATTCTTGTGTAATAATAATTTCGATGATTTATTATTCCATACTTCATAACAAATAAAAGGCAGGTATAGTGGTGTTCAACTTCAGCAACAACCTTAATGTTCGTAGATAGATTTGTGTGCTTCTGCTTCTGAATTCTTTGAACACCTTCTCTGATGTTTTCACGGCATACACCGACTGAAGTTGTCCTATTGGAATATTCGAACATGCCAATATTCGACTACACTTAATTTTCGTTTCGTGTGTTCCACACACCTCCCAAGGATTTACCGCTTCATCGGGTCTGGAAAGTTTTCTCGAGTGTCCGCCAGCGATGTACAGCCAGGAGTTTATCGTCCCATCAAGGTCTCTCAAGCTGAGAAGCAGTGCGGCGTTTCAATCCGGAAGCTCAGCTAACAGCAAACCAATGCCAGGAGCTACCACTGTCCTGGTATCGAAATAATCGCATGGTGGCAAATTTCTTCTGATCCACAAGGGCGGTGACTGCCTATGGTGGTGACGATCTGGGACAGACTTTGGCTAAACTGACCTCGAGACTCCAGGAACTCAGAATGGCTAAGCCGGGAAAACTCCAAAAAATGGAGATTACCATGGGGGTCCGCACGACCATTGAGAACGGGCCTTGCAAGTATCCAACTAAATACGTGTTCCACACCACAACTGCACGATAACAGTATATGATTGTATTTTTCAAAAGAGTCGAAATTTAGACAGCGTAACAGTAGTAACTAACAATGACAACGCTTAAACTAATAAATTGGCATTTATTTTTACAACCATTTAATAGATTATGACTCGGCATTGATGACGGTGATCAACGGCAGTACCGCTGAGCACTTGGATATGATTGGAAGCGAAGTGATCCAACGCCTACTCGCCGACAAATGGAAAGCGTTCGCTATGGTAAGCCGACGATGACGTCATTTCGTGATGCCTTGTCCGCGATCGCGGATGTGTATTAAATTACGGTTATTAGCAAGTTCCTTGACGTACGAACGATATATGTTATGTCGAAAGTTGATTAAGAAACGATTATATCCACGTAGAAAATACTAACTTACATGGTACTCTGAAAAAAAACACTAATAACTGAATTTTAGCCTTTTTGCCTACTGCCTACTCTTTTTGATGGCAGGGTATATTGCGAAATATAACTTCAACGAAGCTGAGATATTTGCAAAACTCTGGACCGCAGGTGCCTATGGTGGGGAACGAACGCGCTATTGTCCTTTCCGGGGGAGTAACGCGTTCACCACCACCATGCGGGTCCTTCGTTTCGCCTGTCTCTCAGCTAGTTCTATCGATCTTTTGCCATCAGCAATCACCCGTCAACGGGATTGATCTGGGGAGCCCAAATCGGTATTGAACCCAGTTAATGTGGGTGATTGCTGATGGCAAAAGATCGATAGAACTAGCTGAGAGACAGGCGAAACGAAGGACCCGCATGGTGTGGGGAGTGAACGCGTTACTCCCCGGAAAGAACAATAGCGCGTTCGTTCCCCACCATAGGCACCTGCGGTCCAGAGTTTTGCAAATATCTCAGCTTCGTTGAAACTATTAACTGAAACGAAGCTAGTAAAATATTCTGAGATCCTCTGTATAGCTTAGGTAATCGATTTCTAGTACTGTGTTAAACTTAATGAACTAGCGTATTACTGTATTTTTAAAATATTTTCAGCGAAAGCTAATCGAACGTCTTGCACTGCTCATTGTTCAGCTGGTCACTTTATCGATAGTAGTTTACGTGCGACCTACTGAGGTGTCACGACTGTACATGCAGGAACCCCAATGGGATGATTATGTAAGTGTCGTGATCCCAATAATATAATTCGACTAAGAGGAGGCGTACAGGTAGTGTTTGGGGCATCCATATGTGGAGGAAGTCACAAACAAATCACTGGTCACAAATCACTCATTGGTCGATAGCTTTTGAAAGGAAAGTTTGGCGTGCGCGACGGCCTCAAGTTCTAGTACAACCCATCGAATTGCAATGTGTTTCTTAAAAAAAAGAAAACTCGTCCTAAACACCTCAGGCAGCTGAAAACACGGAGTCGATGGATGAGATCCACCGTGACAAAACCAAACAGCTCGAATACGCTTTCTACCTGCGTTGATGAACCTCATAGGTGTTTTGTCTCGTGAATATGTTGTGGAGAAGAATGATCCAGTAGAATTCTGCCAACAAACACCCGTGAATATAACTGAATGAAAAAAATTGCTGTAAATTCTATAACGCGTTCGGCTTTTTTCTTTGTTCAGTTACTTTGGAAAAGGATAAGTCATATGAAAGTGCATAAAAGCGAAAAAGAATATCGAGAAAGAACGAATGAACTTGTTTTATATATAGAAAAGTATTTGTAGTGTATGAAAAGACAAAAGTTTTATGGCCGTTGGGTCCAATAAGAAAGTACAAATCCATGGTTCGGGGTTCATCAGGGATATTTCATGCATTCGACTCTATTCGTAGAACTGTACAGGCGCTTGTATGCGTGTTATGACCTGTAAAATGACATTCGGTAGCCTAGCAGTGTATCATCTAGGTTCTTCTATCCACCAAGACAACTTTAGTACTAATTTGTCGACACCAGACGAACAATTGACTTAGTTAACCTAGAGCGCAAGATCGTACCAAAGACGACGTTTGTACTGCAGGTCGCTTCTAACCATTGCGCTGCCATACACTCCGTGAATACGTTATTCGCAAAAGTTCCTGATCATATACGACATTATCATGAACGATTTCAGATTCGTACAGTCTGTGAAGTGCTGACCATTATAAATTGTGTATTTTTCGTGTTCTTTCAACAATTTGGAGAGATTCGTACTCAAGGATTGACCGGGTATTTTAGGAACTTGGTACGTACACAGTTTTGTTTTGGGTAACGTTAATCGTTTCATTACAATTTATCCTTGTTTTTCCTGATCTTCTTTTTTCCAGAAGACGGTTCCAGCAAAAGCGGTATTTTGCGTGGCTAATATCTGTATTTTATTGTGTATACCTTTTCGTTTCCTACATTTACATGAAATCGAAGAGGCTCTATTTGTCTTTGCACTACCCGGTTCATGGATGTTTTTGTTATTTTTTGCCAGGTGAGATCTTCTTAAAATGAAACATTGAATCCAAATACTTTAACTTTTGCATGCTGTAAAGAAATGTGTACGATAGCATTACGACTGGAGGCACTGCCGTATGCAGCATTGGTTGTAGGTATAAAAAAGGATAAAAAGATAAAGCACTTAGCGTTGATCAATCGCTAGGGGGAAGCGCCATGCATTCCACTTCATTAAGCATCGTTTGTAGGTGACTGAATCCACATCTGGCCTTTACAATAACTCGCGGTGACCTACCGATATATCGAGCCAGTGGTGCTATCCTCCCAGACAATTTTGGCACCAATTCACCGTCCCTCGGAGGGATGGAAGGCTTGGTGAGCCACAGGCTCGTGGACTGATCCCATGTGTGTGAAACAAAGCGTCTCCGACAACTAGGCCACATGCGCCTCGGTTGTAGGTATAGTGGATAAAAACTCAGTCGATGACATCCTTCTGCAGGCTATCGCACAGACCCTTTTCAAGTTAAGCATCAGCCCTTTCAAGTCATGTATTATAAAAATCTCTGCTGAATAAAATACTTATGTGATTTCGAATTTTTCTATTCTCAATAACTTTATTTACAATAAAGCTCAATTTTCGTTATCCTTCTTCATAGCGTCTTCTCCTTTCAACTTCTCCACAGACCCCTTTATGCACATACATGTTATAAAGATAAGAAAAGATACAATATATGGGCTTTATCAACATCCAATGCGGACTAATCCGCCATAGTTCCGATTTCACTCTTTGACGACGCATTTATGCACAGAATCTTTGCTGTTTTTTTGAACTTCTTCATATAGTAAATAAATAAAGGATTTTCAGTTTATGTGGCCCATTTCAGAAGTGCCAAGCTGACTGGTCCATTCGTGCAAATGATTTACAGTATGATTGCTGGTGACATGATGCGATTCGCTATCATTTCAGCAATCTTTCTGGTCTCCTTCTCCCAAGGTTTGTATTGATGAAATTAGCTACTAATACTTCATTTACCAGAATAAAAATGACGCAGATAGCAAAGAGGAACTGTGCAAAATTCTACATGCTCAAATATTACCGTTATAAGAAGCGTCCTTACTTACTTATTTGATAATTGAATAGCCCTGTCCTCACTGGTTGTGCGAGCCCTAGCATAATCACCATTTTTTGGCGATTTGCTGGTTAAGCCATTGTGGTTCCCTGGAATCTTGAGGTCAGCCTTGCCAAAGTCTGCCCCACGTTTTCACCACCACAGGCAGTCGCAGCCTTTGCGGATCAGAGGGAGATCTACCACCATGTGACTTCGATACCACAACGGTGGTGGATCCTGGTATTGGTTTATTCTTAACTAGGTTTCCCGATGGAAATGCCTGACTCCTTCTCAGCTTGGGAGACCTTGCCTGGGAAAACAATCTCCCCGCTGTATATCGCAGTCCGACACCCAGGAACTCCTCCCAGCCACGATGAGGTGGTAAACCGTTGGGAGGATAAGAAGCCTTCACCTACCGTAAATTATTTGTAGCCTCTGAAGCGTTCAATTAATATAGAGCTAACGCCGAAAAACTATATCCACAGTAAATCGAATGCCATAAAAAAGATCTGGCGTTTGTAAGCCACTGAACCTGAGATTACTGGAAGATTGTTTTTCAAAAACAGGTAAAAAGTGCATTCACAATTGTGAAATAAAGCAGAATGAGTCGGGTTTAAGCAGTGAAGAAGATTGTTTAGGAATTTTAAGAAGGACACTTTTCTTTTCAAGAAACTGAGATCTTTCTTTACTTTTTCAGTATTTTATTTCGTCGGCAAAGACATGGACGCTAAACAACATCTGAATCATACGAATCCACATCATTGTCCTGTCGACGGATACGATATCTACACGTACGACAACTTTCCAGAGACGTTCATCACGTTGTTTCGTGCCAGCATGGGCGGATATGACGTTCGTTAGACGATTTCCTCATGAGTTTATTCTTGATAGTTGTGCGCACTAAACGCTTAAAATTTTGAAAAGATTGACTTTCTATAAACCTCATCATAAATAGTTGGTATATCTATTCATATGAGCTTATAAACTGATCTTCTTGAGCTGATGCAAGGTTGGTATAAGTTTTCGTTGTGGTCGTTGTCGTTGTTGTTAGCTGTTGGTCGATGGCTGACGTTTCGGCCAATTCGCCTTCCCCACAGCCGTACCTGTTGCGAGTGCGATTCAAAATTTTCAAACTAAATTGCTTAAAAATCAAATTGAATTAAAAAATTAAAATAAATTCAAAAGCTTAAATTTTTCTTAAAAAATTATTTTATTTCATGATTTTTTGAAATTTTTTGAACGAGACGTTTCTGTTACGCGAAAGATCGAACGCATTTATTCAAGCGTAGGGTACACAGGAAGTCAGTGGAAGTACTACTTATCTTTAACTTCACACTGAAGTACTTACTTGTTTTGCTGTGAGTTCAATCAACATGAAATTCATGCTGCCGATCAATAGTTACTATTGAAGTGACCAGTAGTATTGTCAGTCCTGATCCTACATGGCTTTACTATCATTCTTATGTCAGTTGATGTCTTCTTCATAAGTAAATTTCTTATTAACCGAAAATTTTCGAAAGAACAAAGAAGGCGAAAATGATTTTAGTATGAAGAATTCGCATGTGCAAACTATGAAGTACTAACGAAAACGTTGTTTGTCCTGTACATGTTCGTGATGCCGATCATGATGATCAACATCCTCATCGCCATGATGGGCAACACCTACACCACCGTGATCGCACAAGCAGAGAAGGCCTGGCGACAGCAGGTATGCCAACCATGTCGTTAAGCTTTTCTCCTTTTTTTATAGTGCTGAGGAATAATCATAGCAAGAAGAGAGTTGAAAAATGCAAAAAAAAGAGTTCTCAGTTCCTTGTCTACTATAAGGCTTGAGAAAAACGACGTCAACTTCGCTACTTATTCATTTATACCTGACCGCCTACACTTCTACTAACCACATTAATTTGCTGCTGGACATTTCTACCAAATTTAAGAATCCTCCTTTCCCTACATTTATAATTTTTTCGAAAGTTGATCCTATCGATTGAAACGCTTGCTTCTCAAATGTGAAAATTTGGCCACATCACCAAAAAAGATCGTGGGATCTAAGAAGCATTCATTAGTTGATTGAAGTGCTAATATAAGACCAAAATATCCTTGATATTATATATGTTACTGTATTTAGATATATATTGGGTTGCATACTTGGAGATTTGGATGGCCCATCTTTGCTGCTTGTGCGGTCCATAATTTACATTTTCTTGAGATTTGCTGGATTAAGCATTGTGCTTCCTTATAGTTCTCAGGTCAGCCTAGCCGAAGACTTCCTTAGGTCGTCACCACCACAGGCAGTCATCGCCGTTGTGGATCAAAAGGATATTCGCGACTATGCGACTAATTTCAAAGCAGGACAATGGTGACTCCTGGTCTTGGCTTGCTGTTAGCTGAGCTTCCGGGTGCAAATGTTGCACTCTTTCTCAGCCCAGCAACGATGAGGCGATAAACCGTTAGGAGAGCATTATGTTTAGGATATCAAGTGTACAAGTAAAGTCAGAGGCAGCATGAAACGTGATCAACATCAAAGATATGGAAATAAATGTTTGCAAAACTTGCAAGAATATGCGTACTTATTCTTTATTGTGATTACAGTATGCCCAAATTGTGATGGTGTTGGAAAGGTCGGTAGGACGTGAGAAATTGGCAGCCAGCCAACTTGAATACAGTATCAAGCTGAACGATACGAACGATGCTGCGCTGGAAGTTCGTGGACTGATGGTGATCAAACAGACGAAGAAAACTCGGGCAAAACAACGCAAACAAGCCATCCATCACTGGAAAACCATCAGTCGGAAGGTGTAGTCATTATTTTCCTTCACATTTATTTTATTCTGAAATTAATGAAAAAGTATTTTTTAACGCTTAGTATATTAAGAACACTTGGGGAATCATTGTAGTGATAGGCCCGTCACCATTTATTGTATAGCTGCAAAGACCTTTAAATTTGTCTTCTAAAGTGTTTTATTTTCTAAATGTTAGGTTTCTCTTCGTTTAATTGGGCCGTTAAAAGCAATTACAGCATTTTCTTAGTAACGAAACTATCCAGAACTTGCTAAACTAACCACCACGAGTGTTAGCGCGAATAGTGGTTGCTTAGCCCTGAGTTTACGGAACGGGAAGAAATACTCCTTCCATCACTACATCGACTTCTGAACAAAAATAATAAAAAAAAACTTTGTGGTTTGTAGTTTGCAATTCTCTTCAGTGATTACAACTCTTGATAGTAGATCTGTTTAAAAAAATGACGGACAACTAACACAAGACGGTTCCGTTGTTAATACATTGGAAAGTTCTTGCTATCATAAAAATCACATAGGTTTTATAAAATCTTATTTACTAATATTTTTTTATTTAAAATCTTGTAAAATAATGTTCTGAAGGCGCCTCTGACCAAGAAGAATATGGTGCAATAGCTAAAAGCTTCATGAAAATTCTTCCCAGATCGTCATGGAAAATACGCATGAGTCTTCTTAAAACTCACTTTGTTCTTTTCTTTTCTACAAGTTTTGTTTGTTTACGTAAAAAGGGCACTAAGATTCTCATGTCAAAATCTGGAATAGTGCTTAATAGTCAAGGCAATAACTACTTCATTCACCATATGATGACGAGATTAGCTAGTTTAGGTAATTCATACCATAGCTAAAGTCGGAAAAGAGACTGCCATAGTTCTTCTTCATGGTCATGATCGAGTTGAACCAATTATTAGCGAAGAGGAAAAGGTTCGATAAATGTTTGCATATCATGGCTGGAAAGCTTTTCAAAACTTATTCAACTCATCAATTTATGTTTTTTGATGTTAAGTCACAATCGTGGAATCGAACGCCGACACGTCTGCTGACCAGAGGTCGACTAAAAAGTGTCGCATCGAACTACGAGGTGAATTCTTATTAATTGATCTCAAAATATTACCACAGGTCGCAGTTGATTGCATGTAACAGAGGAACAATCGATATCTATGGTATGCACTTGTTTGTCCTAAAGTAGTTCACTGGTTTTTTGATGCAGTTTTAAGTGCTCTTTACTTAAAAATGTGCTCTATGGCCTTCAGTAGTTCCCAAATAACCGGCAGCAATAGGTAATGAAAAACTGAAGCGTTGGTAAAAGGACAAAGGATAAACCTTTCGGCATTGGTCAATCCCTGAAGGATGTACTATGCACTCGACTTCATTAAGCATCGTTAGAGGTGATTGAATGCATAATCCGCTTATACAATGATTCGCAGTAGCCAACCGATGTGCCCAGTCAGTACTGTTGTCCCTCTAGACTATTGAGAATATTTTTCGTGAAATATTCACTATCTTCCACGTTAACACCTTTTGTACCAGTCATGTATTTGTATTTGTTGTTCCTGCCATGTAACATGCTGCAATATAAATTACTTAACACAACGCCAGCGTGCCTGCCCTAGATTCACACCTCTTAACCATCGGGCACGCCACCAGCCATGCTACTGGGCACGGCCCATTGCTTGGGAACTAAACCCTGGGACCCTCACTTTGAACCTTCGACCCACGTCATTCGCTTGGATATACCCACGTCTCGTAGAAATTCCGTTTGCCTTCTGACGCCGCGTGCAAATCGCCGCCATTCTTCCTTATCCCCAGCTTGACATTAGCCTTTCACAAGTTATTTGCTTGGGTAGTAATAATGTTAAGATCTCAAATTCTTGTATCATCAAAATATTAAAGTTGCCTTCAATTATCGTGTATTTTACGTGTTGCTAATATAACAATTGTCTCAAATACCTACATTGCTCATAAGCACTCCATTCCACGCAATTTTCCTTATTGCTAAAACAACCCCGTTATCTCTATTAGATTTTCGCACTATGATAACGTAAATCTTTACGCTGTTCTAGTTATGGTAATACTGTCACATAAACAGCCACATAAACCTGCTGTACAGTGCTCTACATCATTGTTAGTGCAACTTTTTTAGGTACACTACTACCCACTGAACCACCTTAGTTATAATTTGTTGTATATACATTTTGAATCTCATTGCATTGTTGTATAAATATTATGTGTATGAACGGCTTAAGTACCCAAGTTTGAGGGACCCGCCCGCCGAATTTGCTATACGGACAGGTTCACTATCCTTTTGCCGATGCCCGAGGAATGGAGGGGCTGGCGGGACAGCGACGCGGGGGTCGATCCCATGTGAATTGCACGGCGCCTCTAACAACTGCGCTTCACACGTCTCTTAACCGTTGATACCTTGCGTAATTAATAAAGTTTGTTTCCAGATGGTCGTTGAGGATCCACCCAGTCAAATGCATCTATCAGCTCCGCCCAGTATTCCAGACGTCTGTTTCTTTTCACTTTTACTACAGAAGAGGAAAAAAATGTTGATAAAAGATAACCAGTTAGAACTTTTTGCCTCTTTCCTACTAGTATGATGTTAGCGGGAAAACGATCCACTTCGTGCACAAATAAATGAAGAGAAAACCATCTAGTGATCGCGTTTTTGTAACACAAATGAGCAGTCAAAAATGAACCTAAGTTTTTTTAAAAAATCATTGTCGTTAATTTCGTAGGGCATCAAAAAAAAGTAAGAACTCTGACAAAAAAAGTGCTCAGAGGATCGATGAGAGAATCGAACCAGAAGCTGACTCGTCAGGATTACTTTAGAATTCAAAATTTGGATCTAAACGTCCAGTGAGGCGGGAAATCACTTGCTAATTGACAAGAAAAGAATCCTTAAAAAAAGAAACAAATTCACGCATGAATTCTACTAGGACGTACTGTGCTGTGATCAATTCTAACACGAGTCAATACTGATTGAAAACAATGGATGTCCGCCAATCCATCACTTTTAGACAATCGAATGGCATTGTGTGGAGGCGAATGCCGATCCGGATGTCGGTGTTCACGATCAGACGATTATCGTACCTTCACATCGATTTGCACTCAACGTGCCATCACATTCAGACATTCAGGTATCCGATATTGTTACTCTACATGTTTCTTATTATATTTATGTATTTACAATCTTATTCATCGATTTACCCAGTCTGAGATTCACGTCTTTAAATACAACGATTTAAAACCAATCAGAGTTCACTAAAATCCGTGGACTTCTTTCTGGAAAGAACAGGAAAAAAGACTTCTGTTAGCTCTCCGCTTCATAATTATTCCTAAGCTGTAGCAAGTTAAGGGCTGAATGCTTTCGGTCACGAATATATTGTTAAGCCTTTGTCGCTGTTGGCGCCAGTCCTTTAAGGATGTGCCGTGAATTCGACTCCAGTCGTAGCAGCGAGAGTGGTGATAGAAAGCGTATCAAACCAGCGTTCTTATTCTCCCAGACAAGTCTTATACCATTTCCCTACCCCCGAACAGATGGAAAACCTGGTTTGCTCAGGTGTTGCTTCGAACTAGAGACCCTGCGTATGTTGTATATCAGTTCTACTCACTGCATTGCACCGCCTTTAGGATTCGACAAGCCTTGATGCTCATCTTAATAACGGTAGATCCAGTGACCATGACTTATTGCTAATGATTAGGTAAGGTGGTAAACTTTAGATAAACTTTAGACCTCTTCCATTATTTCACTTTTTAGTCGTTTTAGTTGAAATGAACTGAAGCAGCAGTACCGAATACTTTGACGTCATAATCTCATGACATTCATCCCACCCTAACCATGCATTTAAACTTATATGATAAGACATCGATGTACTTTTTACAATAATTTCGTGTGTTCAGCACCGAACGTTACGAGTTCGTGGAGTTGAGATGGTACCGTCTGCGGATGTACCGAATATGCCTACGAGTTCACCACCGCACCGAGCTATCAGTCCAAAAGTTCGCCACGATATGTTTCGTAGAAAAGACAGTTTTAATAGCGGTGCTAGCAAATGATCGTATAGTAGTACAGTTATTTTCTTCATATCGGCTTTGAAGACAGAAAATAATCGAGACATCTGGTCGCATTTCTCATCTGACCGAAATCAAAGTGCAACTGATTTCTCTGAGGGTTAGTACTTCATAGGGAAAAATTCCCACTGAATTTCTTTCTAGATTAATCAGATAGGATTTTCCGCCATCTCAGATGAATCCACGAGCGATTTATCGATTTTGAGAAGGTCAAGGGGTTGATGAACTCCATGAGCTACGTCTTTCCAACCAACAATCGTCATTACGGTTTCATTCGTTATGTGAGGTCGTTTCTTCGGCTTCTTAGAGCTTAGATATTAGCAGCGGACAGACCTTTATTAGTAGGAAGCCAAAAATGAACAACTATGGCTTGCTGCTTACAGTAGCTTTTTTCCGTGATGAGGCTCTTTACCTCTTAATTTACCATGAGTTCGGAAGAGCTAAACAACGTTTTCTATGGAACACATTAACAAAACTGATTTGAACTCAAATCACGCTACAAACGAAGAAATAGATTACGGTAATTGCGCCCTTCAATTCACAAAATGCTTCGATTATTTTCAGTTCTTCTGCTTAGGGTCCAATTTGTTTGAGCTACTCATGCGATCATTAAAATAAGATTACTCGTTCAATAATTTTGTACAGAGTTTTGTTAACAAAGTGGAATAGATGAGTAAAATCTGTTTTTTTATGTGCTGAGTTCGAATCCATGACTCCTTGTGTTCTCTACAGAAAACGAGACGGGGAAAGAAAGTGATAAATCCTGAAGTTGCAGCAAATCCAAGCGCAACTCCCGATAAGATGATTTAGGAAAAGAAGTGTCAAAGGGATAAAAAGCTATGCCAAATTTGTTTCCCACTACTCAAAAAAGCGGAAGGTAAGGAAGGCAACGGTGAAGGTGACGAAGTCAGAATTGAAAGAAAAAGTGAAGTTGAAATAATTCCGAGAAAAGTACTTTAAAGAACGAGCGAAAAACTTCTGAATCGCCTTTCTTAGATCGACGTTGTCATTGAAAAACTTTACTGGAAACCCTCACAATCGTTCGAAACTCACGAATAAATCGCGTCTACTCCCATAGTACGCATATCGATCGATTGAGGACGTGTCCGAAGTGCCCGCCCTAAGCAGGGTTCTTCAGCCTCTCAATCAGTAACGGTCGTAGTGCTATACAGTTAGCAAAAAATCGTTGCGGGACTCATATATTTCTACTTGCACAGTGGGACCATCTTGGCAAGCTTTTTCATGCTCATTACCAAGTACTCAATGAAAGGAAGCCGGCGATTGAATATAAAAGATATCGTGGATGAAAAACTTTGCGCAGATAAGGAAATTATCCAAAAGAAAATGAGGTATATAGAATTCATATCATTGCAAACACGTTAAACATACAACAACTTGCTTATGCTTGCCTTTGCCAGTTTTTATCACAGCGGGTGGTAGGCAGCCATTTAAGACGCTAGGAGATTTGCAACTTTATGACTGAGAATCCTCCATGGAGACAATTCCAAACATGAGTTAAGTCCTTACTGCATTTTCCGATGGGAATGTCAAACTTGATCTCAGCTCGGATGACAATGCCAAAGAATCAAGCTTTTGATTTAAACCATTCTTCAACACAGAGGGACAGCCTATAGACATGGTGAAGCGGTAAAACCTTGAAGAGGAACAGTAACTAACTGATGAATTGGAATCAACTCCAAACTAGCCGGTCTAGTCAGCACCGATCCTATCACGATTGTTATCAGAATAGACTCGATCAGAAATATTTTCAACGAGCATGGTGTGTCTCTGTTCAGTTTACATGCAATGACGGACGTTAAGCGGTCAGGCGGTCCTAAAGAAAAAACGGGTACGAACTTTCACTATACTTTCCGAGTTTCACAAATCTCTAACTTCCACTCCAAGGAACTCTAAGTTATTCATGTACCGAGAACAAAGAAAACACGAGACTTCACAGTTTGTGACCATACTGTTACCATGGACTTATGATGCTTGATTTTGTACTTGTAATTGGCACAAACCTCGCTTTTTCTAAAGCAAAAATACAAAAATTGGTATACAACCGTTGGTCATAGCGATAGCGAACGCGGGATCACCAGATGAGATGGCCCCAGCTTTGAAATCTAATAAACCAGCGAACGTGGGCGCGCGTGCGGAGCAATGGTTAGAGGCGCCCTCGAACGCACATAGGTTCGATCTGGCGCTCCAGACTCACCAAACCTCCATCCTTCATTGTAAAGGTCAGATATGCATTCAATCACCTCCAACGATACATAATGAAATCGGATGATGGCAGTTCCCTGGAGGATTGATCAACGCCGGGAGCTTTATCCTTCATCCTTTAAATAAACTGACCGGAAACTTGAAATCACTAATGACCAAATGATGTGAACGTAAAGTGAATTGACGTAATAGAGTGCTTCAAATAAAAAATATTGAATGACGAATTTTCCATGATTACGATTTTTTTCGATGTTGACCCATCCAAGCATTTAATGGTTGTTGGTAAGCCACCAACAGCTGTACTCTTTCATTGATAAGCTAACACTAGGTTGATAAGAAAGCTCTATTCGGCTAAAAAGTCACTGCCCTGGCCTTCTGTCTTTCTTTGTCCCAATCCCATGGAAAACGAAACAAATTTTTAGTTGAGACCCAGCTTTTTTCCATTCAGTGAATTTCACACAACTAAATAAAAAGAGTCTGTACTGCAGAAAAGAGAGAAAGCTGAAGACAGTTCTTGTCAGAATACCATAAGGGAGAGCACGAGATGGGAATTCGTGAGTGTTCGAAATAATTTAATATGCAAAAATCCTGTACAGACATCTGAAGAAAATAACAAAAATAGACTCGACAAATGTAATATGTGGTTTACAAAGTGAAACTGCACGAATAGCAGCCGATTTACGTACTGCTTTAATACTTTGAATGGTTCGTTTTCACAAGGAATTATGGGTGCCAGCGACCTTTCACTGAATGGGCACTGGTTCTAAGTGGTCCTGGTCTTTCTGCTTTAAACGCCGAGAAAACCCCGACAGGACGTTTTCAGGTCGTTGCTGCAAGTGAACTCCCTGGTCTTGTGGATCGAATTCTATCACCTTCCCACTTGTTCTCTTGCAACATTGCAATCGTTCCTTCCATTAAGTTGGTCTCATCCTGGCTTCTTCCGGATAGAAATATGTCGAACTCTTTCTCGGTTTGCGTGGTCCTCTTCGGAAAATGATCTCGTCAATACCTTTCATCAAGCAGAGTTGAGAGGGAAAATTTACAAATCTACGACAAAGATTTCTCTCTCCGCAATACGTGAATGATGTCTTATGAAGCTGTTAAGTAAATTACAATTAAATCAATAAAAGCATAAGAAAACACTTTTACAGGACGAAAAAGATCCTGTTGAAATCGCCAAAACCGTCGAACAATTACTAAACAAACTAAAGAGTTCTGGTGCATTACGAAAAATAAAGGAGGAATACATGTATGGTCATTTTTTTATTATAATTCCAGTTATCGATTTAATGATGACATCACCTGGATACATACATTTCTCTCCTGCCAAATGTGTTTATTTCTGCTATGAACGACCCTATGCTCGAGAAACTCTATGAGAAACAAAGGAAGAGAGGAAACTAAGAGAAAAAAAGAAAGAGAGAGATGGAGAAAGAAAGAAACAGAGATACCTCTTCTATAAAAAAAAACGAAGCAAACATAGTAAGGCAAAGGACCGAATTCATTTCCGCTGTAGAATTTTCGTTTGGGTTAGGTAATTTCCATGAACAACTAGAACTTGAACTAATAAGTAAACTAACGCAAAAGCTACCAAACTTTTATGTAATAGAAAATTATAAGATTTATGGCATTCATAAATCATCAAAATTTAAAATGTTTATAGGAAAGTAAAGACCTATGTACCAGACGGTCCCAAGCACGCGTTCGTTGCAAATGCGAACAAGAACCGTTACAACGACATTCTTCTGTTAGACAGTACTCGAGTAATTTTGAAGCACAGAGGTAAGCTCTTGATGATTGATGGAAAATCTGTTCTTTGACGATATGTATTGGCTTGAAGGCATACGTGGGCGAGAGTAAGTAATTTGGTTCTCTAACTTTAAGCACTCATTTCACAACTCATAACAAACATTATTTTTTAGTGAGAATGGAAGTCATATGAAGATCGTACCACTTTGGTAATTAAGTCCTCATGTTCTGGGCTCCATAAGGCATCTTTTTTCGTCAACGCCTGTATTTTTGAGCAGCGAAGCGCTATACTCTGGACTTGAATATGCTGGACTTAGTCGAGCTGCATAGTACCCTATCATGAATGGGCAGATGATGTGTGCGATCACTGACTTTGCGTCAAAAGTTTTTATTTCACAAATACTGTTTTCAGGCAGACTTCAAAGAAACTCCTTGAAGCAGTAGGGCAAAGTCTCTTCTATAAGCTTTTCAAATTTTCAAGTCTAAAAGTGTTCCCGTCATATAAAAACCAACATCGTTGCAAACGTTTGAATCGAACACATCCCACCACGTTGTTCTGAATAACTCCGCCCCTTAAGCTTTCAACTCTTACAAAGCGGGCAGGGCAATCACGATATCAATCAATATCGTGGCTTCATTGCCGTTTTTTGTCATTTCAGAAAATGATTATATCCATGCAAGCAGAGTTATGGTTGGTAGAAATATGTTTATTTGTACTCAAGGACCTTTATGGAATACCGCTGAGAGTTTTTGGGCAATGATTATACAGGGAAAAAGTAAAGGTAAAACAGAAATCGTCTTCGGAAAAGGCAGAATAAAGGACTAGGTTTTCGAGTAAGAAATGTTGCTATATCGGAAATCTTTTTAAACTTGACTAAACTTTAATGGTGGGATAATAAAAAAGGGATAAGAGATAAAGCTTTCGGCGTTGATCAATCCCTGAGGGATGCGCCATGCATTCGACTTCACTAAGTATCTTTGGAGGTGACTGAATGCATATCTGGCCTTTACAATGACTCGCGGTGTTCTACCGATGTATCGAGCCAGTGCTGCTATCCTCACAGACAAGTCTAGTACCAATTTTCCGACTCCGGAGAGATGAAAAGGTTGGTGGACCATGGGCACGGAGATCGATTCCACGTGTGTGTCGCAGTGGCGCCTCCAACCACTGTCCCACACGCGCCCTTCGAACACTTGTACAGAACTCAAATATGTCTTAGAAGTCAATTAATCTCAAAGAACTCTTGAACGATGCTTACGTAAATATGCTGTGTGCTTATGCCAATATTTTTTCTTCCTAACTGATCCGTTTCAGCTTATTGTGATGCTATGTAGATTTATTGAAGAAGGTAAAGAAAAAGTGTTATGAGTATTTCCCTAAGAGTGAAGGTTCGTTAATAAAATGAATTATTCTTTAAGTTCCTTCCAAGTAATATAGAGTTTAAATTTGCTAGGAGTTCTACTGTGCCTTCTGCTGCCAACACTGATTCACACCAAGTTCACCACTGTTTCTTTCCTCTGTTGGCGTGACGTTCTGTGCTGTCTTCAAGTCCTTCTGAATCGACCAATATATTTATTCGTAGCTTACCGGATTCTTCAGCAAATGTGGAATATTTTTTTGTTGAGGACACTCCCAATGTACCTCCTCCCTATGTAGATACCTATACCATGTTTGGGGTCATATTGATGTATCTTCTAGAGTGAAGCGTTTGGCGTTGACCAACCTCTCAGCGATGCGCCATGCATTCGACGCCGTTCATGACATCTAGGGGGGTTTGGTTTACATTTGGTCTACAAATTTTTTGCTAAGGCCTATCGATTTGTTAAATCAAGCCTTTTATCCTCCCAGAGTACTCTGGTACAAAATTGCTAACAGCAAAAGCATTGTTTGGATTCTCTTGCTAGAGATCAGGATCGACACTAACGACCATAGTCTATTCCAAATGGGCTCTAACCACTTTTCTACATACTCCTCAAACGAATGACTTCAATCACAATATCGATGTGCAGTTTGCAATCCGCACATATGCATGTACACCCATAGCTCGTATATTTAAAGTGAATTTAAGTGTTTACTTGTGGTGGATGTCACTCTGATGTAACCTACTTGCTTAGATACTTGGACGGCCCGTCTTCACTGGTTATGCCAGCCCAGCATATTCTCTATTTTTTGGGAGTTTGCTGGTTAAGCCATTGTTTTCCTGGGGTCCCGAGGTCAGCCTGGCCAAAGTCTGCCCCCCACTCTGACGTAAAACAAACAAGAACTCCCTCTAGAGAACCGATCTACGTCTTGGAGAATCTGCATATAACCTTTACGCTGACTTATTCTGTCTTACGCGTAACCTCTATACTCTAACCTAAGAGTCGTTCTACGTATACTCAAAACTTGATAGCTCCCACAGAGCTCAAATTTGAGAAAGATCCACTGGAATTTCATCCTTGTGGATCGACAGGAGAATTTATATGTAATGCCACTTAAAAAAAACTTGTCGTTGATTCGTTTTCACAAAACCGCTTATTTTAATTGATTGTTTATCTAATGATTATTCAACTTTACAGGAAGACTAGAAATCGGAAAGTTCACAATAGATTGTAAGTCGAGAGAAGTTTTGCCAGATACAGACGGCGCAACATGTGGGAAGTTAGAAATCACATATATGGGGAAGAAAATACGGGTTAGTCTCAAGGAAACTTTTCTCGTCGAACAGTGAACGAGTCAGTTGACTCGTGACCCATGCCGACCAAATGTTTCGCAACCACAAGGCGAAGATTTCGCATAATCTGCTGACTGGCAGCACAAACAACTTGAGCCGCTGCTCATCCATAGTACTTTCTTCAGAAGCGATGTCTTAGCAGGCCAGATAAATTCTTCCTAAAACTAGTTCAAGCTTTAGGCATAGAAAGTGGCTTTTCTCCGACGACATTTGCTAGAGCATCTGTGTTCGGGAAGTAACCAATTGAATAGAGAAAACATGTTCAAAAATGCCATGTGGTAAAAGCAACTCTTCCCACTGAATACGAATCAATACAAATCTGAATCATAGGAATCATATGCGACTCATACAGCACGAATATGTTAATTACTTGTAATCTTTGCCCACAAATTGTGTGTAAAACTGCAATGCTTTTGCTAGTTTTCAAATACGAACAACATTATCGTGGGTGTTGGTCTGTGAATTTAACTATGGCTGGAGCGCCAACATTTAACTGTTGGTTCCTCATAGAATCGCGAGGTGCTGTGGCGTTTCTATGTTTTCAACGCAGTCAATTGGGGACTATTGTGGATCGGAGTAAGTTGTGCTACATGGCGACTAGCAGAATTTACAAGGTAGCAAAGAGCCTTGCTACGAGTTCTCCGAGTGATCGAGTCAGATGTTACAGGACCAGTCGGCTGTGGAACTTACTTAACACATTATGAAAAACCCATTGTTTCTCTATGAGAAGTATTTGACATATACATTTTATTACTAACAATAATGCCAAGATAACAAAAGCATGATTTCGAAACTTCGTACTGAAACGCAACCAACTGTTCTTTTGCCGTCGAGCCAAGCATCGAAGACGTTGGTAGATAATAGAGCTGTAGATGAGTTTCTCGATCTGTTAGCGGTCATCACCAACATGGGTGGTGACCATGTCCAGCTCTTTGCTTCAATATTCTTCATGTTTTGAGCTCCTGATAGTGGTTTTTTGTTGTGACTATTATTTCCCATGTCGATGGTTTAGATCGAGCACTTGTGGTACGAGAATTGGTTTGATCATGCAGCGCCGGAAAACTTTCGAGCTACTTTCGAATTGATTCGAATAACAAGGGAAAAACGAATGAATGCACCAGTGGTAGTGCATTGTTCAGCAGGTCGACATCAGTCCATTTTTTTGAAGCGAACCACATCTAAAAGTGATTTCCATCAACTGGAATCCATGTTAATGTTTAAGCCGATGTTCCATGTTAAGAGAGAAGGTCAAGCGATCAATGATCCTTTATCTTCAGGAGTAGGACGTTCTGGTTGTTTTGTGGCCGTGGAACTTGCTCTTCATGAGGCAGCAACAAAGTCTGTTTTCAAAATGGACACTATGCTGAAAGATTTGCGAGATCAACGAATGCACTGTGTTCAAAGCGACATGGCAAGTCAAAAAAGGAGATGTTGTTAGAAATATAATAAGATATTAACCTTTTATTCATTACCTACTGTAAGTATTCACGGCAGGATATTAGGTGAAATTTGCCGTCAGGTAGAAAAATAGCTGAGAGAAAGGTGAAACGAAAGGACCAGCATGGTGTGGTGGTGAATGCGTTAGCCCTGGAAAGGATACTACCGTGTTTTGTCCCCACTGCAGACACCTATGGTCCGGAGGCTTGCAAATATTTTAGTATCACTGTGTTTATAATAAGGTGACTAAATGACAAAAAAATTATGCTGCCGCCAAGATCGCCTACTCGCGTACTGTTGGCCCGTGCTGGTGGTGATAGTGGGCTCGGGTCTTTGTTGCGCCTGCCAGTCACGTTCCGTTGAGCAATGTTGTGGTCTCAGCTGTACTACTACTTTTCCTGGGTTTTCAGTTCTGACTAAAAATTAGTTTTAGTGTTTCACAACTGGTCTTATTTCAGCAGTACCTTTATATTCATCGTGGTCTCGTGGAATTTCTTATAGAACGTGGGGTAACCAAACGCGGAGATGTTATGAAATTCATTACAGATTATGATAACCTGATAAGAAGGAAGAAATCTAAGGGTGAGCGAATAGAAATTATCATAATGGTCTTAAAACATCAGCATTTGTTTAGGTATTATCATGCTTACAACATTTAATAGATTTCTACCATGTTTAGAAAAACCTAGAGTCTAAAGAAAGCCGGCAATCTGCAGAAGTCAAAAAGAAAGATTTCACACCGTCTTTCTATTGTAACGAAACATATTTTTAATGATATATTACTTACAAAACATTAAGTAGAGTACAGTATGCTAAGTTCTATCCTATTACGTAATTGGAAATTAACTGCCAATGTGTATTCCACCGAACGCTAATAAAGTTGTTCCACTTTGTTGTTGTCACAGAAGTATTTTTTGTCACATTTTTTATACATGACCGGATATCATATGTTGTGCGAACACCAGCACCTCCACCATTTGATACGCTTTCTCGCGTCTATTATCATCCACGAAGGTTTTCGGACTCCCATGTCGGCTTAACTGCCACTAAGGAGTTTTCTGCCTTATCCATGAATGGCGTTCAATATCGGTTTAGCAGATTCTCCCTAGAATCCTGAGATAACTGTTCAAGGCTATTTCAGGCTCACAAGTGGTGCTGTCGAACCTTTATGTGGATCTGAAGAAGCCTTATCAGGAAAATTTTGTGGAAATTTCCCGACCTGTAGGGATGCGAAATTTGAGTGTGCTGAAATGGGGTAGAACTAGTTACCGTGCGCATATCACTGCAGCACACTTGTAACCATTGCGCTTCCCGCGCTTCGATCGAAATACTATAAGACAAATCTTCTACTTGATACTTGAACGGAATGGCCCGTCCTCATTGGTTGTGCGGGTCCCAGCATAATCGCCACTTTCCGGAGATTTTCTGGTTACGCCATCGTGGTTCCTTGGAATCCCGACGTCAGCTTGGCCAAAGTCTGCCCCAGGTCTTCACCACCACAGGCAGTGGCAGCCCTTGTGGATCAGGGGGGAAACTTGCCACCATGCGACTCTGATACCATGACGGTGGTGGATCCTGGTATTGGCTTACTCTTAGCTAGGCTTCCTGATGGAAACGCCGGAATCGTTCCCAGCTTGGGAGACCCTGCGTAGAGAACGAGTCCCACTGCTGCACATCGCAGTCCGACACCCAGGAACCTCCCAGCCTTGATGACGAGGTAAACCGTTGGCGGGAAGGCGAATGTCTACATTATGATAAGAAAAAACTTCAGTTGTGTTAAAGCTCGTTTAGCAAATGGCATAGAATAGTTAGGTGGAGTGCTGCTGGCGACCGATATTGGCACATGGTAAGAAAAACCTGTGACGCTTTTTTGTGGTGGCAGCCGTTGTTATTATAAATCTCTTAATAGAAAGCTGATAAAAATAATGCAAACGCAAAGAATGGAAAGTTCTGGTAATTAAATAAGGAAGGTTCCAATTTAATATTGATCGAAAATCGATCGAATTGATCAGCGTCGAAATTTCATCCTCATTTCAATGAAACCCCGTTCAGCATTACATTATAAAGTAGTGGTTCATGCTGAAAACACTTAACACAATATGGAATAAAGGACGCTCGTCAAAAAAGAAATGCATATTTGGCTTGTGCAGTGGTTACTTTGAGTGGATAAACAGATGGATCAAATCACTCTTTTATCCTCCCTAAAGAAGTCTGGTACGACTTTGTTCATGCTGGAAGGAAGAATGATTTGACGAGTCAAGGGTGATAGATCGGACCAATGACAACGTGTGTGTCGCAGGGTAACATCTCTAACCACTACACTACAAGTGCATATCTAGGAGTCAAAGGGGGGTAAAAGGTAATCACGAACTATAAAAGCAAAGCAGTCATCATAGTGAACAAAGAAAAACGTTGAAAAGTTCTTCAAAGCCGTTAGGTTTCTGGAATCCAATAACAAGTCAAGATGTACTTCATTATTTCATACGAGCTCGCTATCTTCTTTACAAAACTGACCGTGACGAACGGTGGATTTCTTCTCAAACGCGGCCATAAGCAAAACAGACGCTCCTCGTTGCTCCGTGTTATAGTCGACGCAGTTACGCTAATATTTATTTATACAATATCTGTATTGATTGATATTGACAATAAGGATAGGGAAGCTTGTCGCAGCGGTTGGAGGCGCCACTGCGACACACATGTGGAATCGATCCCCGTGCCCATGGCCCACCAAGCCTTCCATCCCTCCGGGGTCGGCAAATTGGTACCAGACTCGTCTGGGAGGCTAGTTAATGAAGTCGTATGCATGGCGGATCCCTCAGGGATTGATCAACGCGACAGCTTTATCCTTTATTTTATCTATATTGATACATCAGTGCCATAGTGAAGTGTCAGTGGCTTTTGAACTCTTTAGTACTTTACAAGAAAAAGTATCCTTTAAGCTTTACGATTAGTCGGAGGTGATCTTTTTCTGGCGACGAAGGAGGCAACGTCGTGTTTCGATAGATGCCATCATTATAAGGCAAGTCGTATGAGTAATACATCTGGCAAAGTAATCCGTTAACACATTAACTACTATTCGCTCGTTGTAACCATAAAGGATCTTAATGAGGTTAATTAAACTAAAAATCTGACTCACCAGTTAGCAAACAGGTTAGTGTGGAATGAAATTCTTAGCTGACTAACTATTATAGAAAGTTGTAAACTTATTCTATAAGCGTGTGTATATGAAGTGATAGCGATAGCTGACAAGATAGGAAGGATTTTTTTTAATCACCATTCTTCCTTCCATGGAGTGCAGCTTAGTGCTTAGAGTTGGGCCCCATTGCATATTCCATCAATATTTCCTTAGGTTATTAAGCTAATACGGTGCTATTATAGAGGTTCTACTGCGCTTCTGGCATTGGCCCACTTCAGCGAATTCGATTCGATGAGGCTATGAAGACCGTCGTTGAAAGGACGAAAGACTGCAGACAATCGTCTGGAATTGCTGCCGCTCTGAAGAAGATGAATGCACCGAAAAGTCGGCGAAATAAAACCTTTGTAACCAACACATGTTAGCATAATAATTTAAGAGAAGGTCGATGACTCATGTCCAGATTATATGACGATCGGTTTTGAAAACACGCTGGATCGTTCTATGGCACGATTCAACACCTCGGTCTCACCCACCCTTGTATTCCGCCACAATCAAAAAGTTGGAACTCGACTTGTATGGGAGGATAGAAACACTGACGTTATACCTCATTCGGCTTTATGAAGCTCTTTAATAGGTGAAATACGCATTCATTCACCTCCACGATGTTATGAATAGAGTCAAAAGCATGGTTCATCCCTAACTGATCAACGCCGAACAGTTTACCTCTTTGCTATGCCTCCATATCCATTCCATTTTTTCCCTTTAAAAAGCCAATAAAGTGTCCTAGAACGACTGGTTACAGCAAATTAGTTGATCCCTGCACAGCTAAACAGATTTATTTTTAAAAAATTCTGCCGCACAAAATTCGAATTAAGGAATTATCACCAGTGGTTCAAATTGTTTTAGCGTCCCAAGACTTCACCCACTTGTTTCAGCCTCTTGAAACCCTTCTCTATAAAAAATGGATCAGTACATGTGGTGCTTCAACTTTTTCTTGGGAGCATAACAATATTTTAGTCTGATCATCGACACGTATTATCGGCTCTGATGAAGACGAAGACGTCTAAACGCTAGCCAAATAAAGATTATGCATCAAGACCGTGTAAGCTTATCAAAGGAAGCATACATTTTGACTTAAGAATTCGTAAACCTCCTTCTTCACTAACATGACGAATTCTGGATGGGTCAATAACACGGCTGAGAGACAGGCGAAACAAAGGACTCCCATGGGGCGATGGCGAACGCGTTAACCCCGGGAAAGGGTAATAGCGTGTTCGGCCCTACTGCAAACACCGGCGGTCTGTAGTTTTGCAAATATCTCAGCAACATTGTGGTTATATTTCGCATAATGCTCCACCCGCCATTAAAAATTAGTAGGCAGTAAATAAAAAATTGACGACAATCTGGAGAGTATAATTTTCCCTGGAATCCCGAGATGACCCAGTTAGAGCTTTCTCAGTTCTTCACCAAAGTGTTTGCCCTCCCTTGTGGATCTGAGGAAAGTTTGCTGCTTTGACGTTGGAATTCTACAAAAAGTGAAGAATGCCTTGATAATAACGAATCCTGCAACCACAAGCCCGAATTGTCTAGGAAAAATTAACAAGTCGAATTTCCGAATCTAAAGAGACTTTGTTCTTGACCCGAGAAGTGAGTGGATTCAGGTGATGGACACCATGTTTCTGTTGTGCAGGCTTGAAACATCAACTTAACCAGAACTATGAAAACAAGTGATTTTGAAGTACACTGGAGGTGGATAGCAGTTGCTTCCAACAAATAAGTTTTTGTCATCTTTGACTTGGATCGGCAACCCGACACTTCCAGTCCTCAAAAACAGAAATAATAAGGCTGATTCCCTAACATCGAAAGAACTTCCGATACCGCACCGTTGGGTAAGAATATTACAAAGAAGATACCAGGCATCCTAGATCCAGAAGGCGACGATCTGTTTGTTCCAAGAGGATTAAATCGATGTGATGGCATCAGCCACGGATTTCCCTCACATGGGGATCCCGAGCCGGTTAGTCGCGAGGCTACGTGGCGCGTCCCCCGTGTGGCGGATAGGGGGTTAATCGCGGACCAAAAGCGACCGTTGCTTTCCTGAGACGCAGGTGGATCCAGGAGATGGACTCCCTGTTTCTGCTGCGTCGATTTGGCACATACTTTCTGCATTTGCTAGGCGTATTCATGCATGCGTATGTGAGTGCGTTCCAGTTTATGCGGATTGTATTCTACGAGTCAATTCGGTCAAAAGCCTGCAATCAAGCAATCAAGTGATGGGGAAGTAGGGGTGGGGGTGGGGTGGTGGGGAGTGAGGAGCGGTTAGGAGTCGCAATAAACTCCATGTCCACTTGGGGATGGGGAGAGCCTGGCAAGCTACCCGTGAGTATACCCAGCCCCCACGGTCAGAGCCCAGCAAGCTATACGTGGGTATCAAGATGATAAACACAGTAAAAAAAAAGCCTCATTCCCCTGACTCCGAAAGAGCCCGCTATTCGGCAGCGTTGGGTAGCACGAGTACGGAGAGGCTGCTAAAATCTCAAGGCTAATGAAAGTTGCCTGGATTACAAAAGAACTAAGGTGACGATCTGTAGCTACCATGCACGTACACTTGCATCCGAGTCCTCGATAGAAGACTTGCCCATGCAAGCAAGAAGGATAAAAGACGTCATCGGCCTGGCCGAGACGAGAAGACGCCAGCCTTTCAATTCCGTCTATGACACCGGAGAAGAACTGTTCCTCGGAACATGCGGCAGTTGAGAAGTCGGCGGCGTCGGCGTTCTCGTCAACATGAGTTTGTCCATGAACGTCGATTATAGGAACTATTCATCAAATAGTTCCTATTTTCTATATTAGTGTATGTTTCTTGTTCACCTGTAACTATCTTAAATCTATCTTCGCATCTTCTCTAAATTGCCTTTTAGCCACTATCTCATGCAATTGCCTCGCATGTGGCTGGAAATGGATTCTATAACTTCTTTCAATAAACTGCTCTTCTTTGTCCGACAGTTCGTGCACTGAATCAGTAGCAGTCAGCTGAATGTGCTTTCCAGCATCTGCTATCCCAAAGAAGTTTGCGAACGAGCAGCTGCGCCCTTTCACATGTAGCTCTATCAGATTGTGCTAGTAGAAAAAACCTTTAGAACCTCTCTCTAGGCGCCGTCTTTAGTTCCATGTGGCAAAGCTCCACCCACTACAAAAGTAATACAGACAGCCTGTGGGATTCGCCTTCAAGCGTTGGCAGTGTTCGTCCAGTGTCCACCCAGTTCGTTCATATCGCCTAACTCGTCCACATACTTCGCTCTACTGTTATTGTTGTTATTGCTACTATTATCATAAAAGTCGTAACCCAGCGTTCGACTCAGCGACTAACACACAAAAAGACCCGCGTGGCAGCTACAAGGACTAATATTCACAATGACTTGGTATTCGTATGAAGTTGGGAGCTCAACGCCGCAATATCGTTTCACTCCAACAACTTCCAACCCGAATCGGACGTTTACGATTAAAAAGATATGGATCAATACCGGCCTTTGACAATTCTCGTCGTTTACGCGCCGACATCAAACTATGACGAAGAAGAAGTCGAAGCATTCTATATGGACTTGGAGAAGTTCTGCAGAGAAGACCATATATTCTTCAAGATCATCATCATTGGAGATTTTAACGCTAAGATTGAACCAAGAAGAACGTCTGAAGAACGTCACATTGGAACCCATGGATTAGAATGGAACGGACAGGCTGAACGGCTATCGGAGTTTATCATGGCGACCAGGACCATCCATGGCAACTCGCAATTCCAGAAGCCCCACCCTCAACGCTGGACGTGGAAGTCTCCCAATTGAGAGTACCATAACGAAACAGACCACATCATAGTAAATCGAAGGTTTTGCCTAACCGATGTCGCTGTTGCCCCAAAATTCTACACGGGATGAGACCATCGCCTTCTTCGTGCGAGATTCTATTTCTCGCCGAAAGGAGAAAAAAGCCGCATAATTTGAAAACTGGGGCCCCAGAATCATCATAAACTGGGACTTATTCAATTCATTAGTCGCCTGTTGGGAAGATGCCATTGTCGATGTCGGAACAGTTGCAGCGTCCAGAAAGGCAGTGGAGAAAATCATTCACGAATACTACTCAGATCTCTTCGATAGCCGCGTTCACCTCCCATCATATGAAATAAAGGAGGATGGATATGTTGTACCACTGGTTCTCCGTTCTGAAATCCGATACGCCATTTCGTCAGTGAAAATCGAACAGCACCAGGTCCGGAGAGGATAAGACCAGAATACCTCAGGAACCTTACGCCAGTCCTCGTAAACACACTGGTTCGGCTCTTCACACGCTACCTGTCTGAATGCTAGGTCCCTACTCACCAGCAAGACCATGCTAGTGTTCACGAAGATGGCATACACGATATCGGCAGCTATCGCGCAATATACTTGATGTCTGCCGTCTACAAGCTTTCCACTCGAGTCATCCTAAACAGGACTGACAGAACACTGGACGAAGAGCAGCCATGTGAGCAAGCAAGGGTTTCGAAAACTATTTAGTACGATGGACCACATCCACACGATAACAAGACTATCGCGAGAGTGCAAAAGACCGCTCTGCCTCACTTTTATCGATTTACAGAAGGGCTTTGATTCAATTGAGATAGAAGCAGTCATGGAAGCGTTGGACAGCCAGAGCATTCCTATTCATTACATAAAGATTCTTCGTGAGCTGTATAAAAATTTCACAACCAAGATATCACTATTCTACAACGATATTGACATTGACGTCAAAAGAGTGGTTAGCCAAGGCGATTCCATCTCGCTAAAATTGTTTACCGCCACCCTCCAGAACGTCGTGCGAACATTGGAATGGGATAATATGGGAGTGAAAATCGATGGCCGGCAGTAACACTATCTTCGCTTTGCTGATGACATCGTCCTTATAACACCAAACATTAGCCAAGCGGAACGTACGCTTGCCGACTTTGATAGAGCCTGTGGAAAGATTGGTCTTCGACTAAATCTCTCAAAAACGATGTTCATGAGGAACGGATTGGTTTAGTATGTTCCATTCACGCTCAAAGGAACTAATATCTCCTAATGCTCCAGTTATACCTATCTGGGTCGGGAAATCAGCGTAGTCAACGACTTAGTTTCAGAGTTGAGCAGAAGAAAACGAGCGGCTTGGGGAGCTTTCAAGAGCATCGGGATGTAGTGAAGAGGACAAAGAAGATCCGACTCAGTGCCCACCTTTTCGACTCAACGGTACTTCCTGGGTTAACGTATGCGTCAGAAACCAGCTCGCTGAGCAAACAGGATGAAAAATCACTCAGCGCGGTCGCGTAGTCGAAAGGACGATGCTAGGAGCATCCCATTTCACACAAGTAAGGGAATGAGATCCGAAGCTCCGACCTGCGTCAACGATTAAAAATCAAAGATGTCGTTCTGTACGCCAAACAGTCGAAGACCAGGTGGGCCGGACACATAATGCGTATGAATGACAACCGATGGACAAGAGCCGTTAGTGACTGGATACCTTGGGATGTTAAACGCACTGCAGGAAGACCACCGACTCAATGGTCACAGTTCTTCACGAGAAGCGCAGAAGAAAGATATGATGCTCGACGAGTCCCTATAGCGAGCAGAACCCAATGGGCTACTCTTACACGCGACAGGGAAGAGTGGAAGATTTACTGGCGCCCACTCGAGTCACTCGACGATCAACGGGACTACAGATGATAAAGGTGATGCAGGCGATGTCATCAGACCGGCCGAGATAGGGCGGCATCGTAGGTTAGTCGCATGGGCATGTTCTAGCCAACGACACTCATCTCCTGCTCTCCTACGTCAAGCAAACACGAGTATAGGATCGAAACATCCTATATTGAGCTGGAACTATCCTGCAGAGAGAGAGAAAGAGAATATTATTTTTTTCTAAGTTCATAATTTCTGATCTCAATGCCAGGGTTGGCTCCAGGAAGACGTGTGAAGGAGTTCACCACGGAACTCACAAGTAGATTTAGGACAAACGGTGTGAGGGGCTGTGTGAGTTTATAATACTGTCAACCCCATCGGCGGTGAATCACAATTCCAGCCCTCACCTCGGGTCTAGAAGCCTTCCAATAGAAAGCGAAGACATATCGATGTAGCTTTGAAGTACAACAAGGAATGAAGAGATGAAGCACAACAAAGTAAATCGAAGGATTTCTATATCAAAACGCTCACTTCGCTTTCCAAACGCTAACATGGAACGCTCACACTCAGTAGGAGCATCTTGTTGATAGAATTGCACAAAAACAGAAGCCCACACGACATCAGAAAATAAGGCCCAGTCTTCCTGCTTCTGTTGTCTACAAGCCATCTATGCTAATTATCCTCAACAACGTCGACAGAATACTGGAAGAAAGACAGCTATTTGATCAACCATTTAAACAAGTATCAAGGTTTCATTGATGACTCAGACGTATGGTGTCGCGGTACGATCACCGGTCCGTGGTCCGGTCAGGTCCGTGGTTTGAAACAGTTCGAGTCGGTAGCTTTCAGTAGCGAACAATTACCAGTTCGAATAGAATGCTCAGCTTCGTACGAATTTGCCATGCGGGACTTTTTGCTTCTGCCGCGGATAAAAAACTCAAACTTGTGCAAATTAAACCATTTATAACAACAATAACACAACAACAACAACAACGATATGACAATACCAAAGTAATACAAGCGACAAGATGATAACAAGGATGAATATGCGAGGGTAAAATGAGGAGTAAAAGAGAATCCCTGGGAAAAAGAGAATAGTTTTACCATAATCAGGCGAGGTAACATGATGTCCCAAGTATCACACGGAATGTGGTACTAACGATGCAAGGGGTTAGCATATTAGAATACGCATGTGTTCTAGGGAGGAGCGATAAAGTATTAAGCAGACTAAACACAAAAATACACCAACGAATATCGATGGATTCAGGCGTAGTGGAATAATAGGTACATGGATTAATGTGGCAGTAGTGACCTTTATAGAGTGCTTATAGAAAAGGGCGCAATTACTTGGGAGTTGCTAGATTAACAACGCATGGTGGTTATATTAGCACGTCAATGACGTAGGAATGCGAGGCTTAGTCAAGATTATTATAGTTTATGTGCAAATCGACGGAGTGGTGAGCGCGTAAGATCAACGGGGGTAACAAAGCCATGTAGAAAGGTGGTGTCGATCTCTACGCGTCGTGTGACGGCAAATGGCGCTGCTATACGACGTGAAAAATTTCTAACTAGCGTTCGTACGAAGGCAGGTGTTCGTATACAAAGAAATTACAGAGCCTCTTAACCACTTAGCTTTTTCAAATGTGTAGATGTAAATATACAAAGATGTGCAGCTTTACAGAAAGCCAATTTAATCGTGTCATGATAGATGTGGGAAGCACGTGCATCTGAGAGCTGCTCATCGAGTACACGAAGTGTCAGACAAAGACGAAGCTTTCCCACAGAGACATTATGTTACACCCTCTTCCAGCCAGTTGAAAATCAAGCACATGAGATAAGAACTTATACAGAAAGTTTATGTCAATTTGTTTAAAAAACTTGTAGACAGCATCCGTTATTTTGCAGGGATTTATAGCTACAATGAATCATATGCGTGAAGTAAAAGATGACATTTTCTCTGTTTGGTTATGAAAGTGCTTGGATGAGTAGATTGCATGTCAATTCGACCCTTTCAGGCTTTGAGGAGGCGAAATCACCGAAATATCAGCTATTGTATGCTAATAAATTCTATGATATCAGCCTCGTATTTGCTTGAAGGTTAAATGAAAGGACAAAGTTCTCGGCGTTCATTAATGCCTGAGGGATGCGCCATGCATTCGACTTCATTAAGTATCGTTGGAGGTGATTGAATGCATATCTGACCTTTACAATGACACAATGACTCGTGGTGGCCTACCGATGTATCGACCCATTGATGCTATCCTCCCAGACAAGTCTGGCACCAATTTGTAGATCCCGTAAGGATGGAAGGCTTGGTGGGCCATGGGGGCAGGGATCGACTCCACGTGTGTTGCAGGCCGCTTCCGACCACTGCGCCACACGCGCCCTTCGTATTTGCTTATCTGAGAAAAATATCCATCGATGCAGCGCTGAAGTACAACACGGTGCTATTCCATCGAGTGTTATCAAACTACTTTCCAAATACTTTATGCGAAAACTAAAAACATGAAAGTGTTTCAATTCAAGTAGTATTGATACTATTAACTGAAAAGTATTGTTCTGCAAAAGTCACTTGCTTCCATTACGGTGCCATACATGTTGTATTCTAGAAATTGCAGAAATTCGTTACGTTCAAAAAGGACTTCGTAGCAACTGAAACAGAAGAGGATATGGAAGAAGTGGACAGCTCAAAGCACAAACAATCTGTAGAACATGTAACAACTTCACAAACGGAATCTCACTATTCTACAGTGACATTATTAATGACGCAAAGAAAAAAGAGGTCCAACGAGGGCAATACTATTTTGGCAGAATTATTTACAGTCACTGTCGAGAGCGCAACTGGGATGTGATCAGAAAAAAGTGAAAGTCGATTGGCTGTAGTTACATCTCTTTGCTCAAGAAAGAGCTAGTTGGCCTTCGTTCACGATAAATGGATGAATTTCTGATGCTTCATTCATTCTCAATGAAGCGAATATTTCCGAATGCTGCAGTATACACATCGAAAATCAACATGATAAAAAACTTGAGCCCAGCCTAAAAGGTGAAAGCGAGCATTGTAAAGACTTTTGATGAGCATCGGGAAATGTAGTGATGAAGTTTAAGAGCTTCCGACTCCTTGACCAAATTTTCGACTACACTATTCCTCTTACCATAACTCATACGTCGAGAATTCGGTTGTTAGGCTTACTTGGACACTTGGATAGCCCACCTTCACTGGTGGTGCAGTCCTCATAGTAGTTTCCATTTCCCGGAGTTTTGCTGATTTAGCTATTGTTTCCCTGGAGTCCCGAGGTCAGGCTAGCTGCCCCAGGTCGTCACCAGCACAGGTACCCGCAACCCTTCTGAATCAGACGGAGATTTATCACCATGAGACTAGTTTGATACCAGGAAAGTGGTGGATCCTGGTGTTGGTTTACTCTTAGCTGGGCTTCCTAATAGAAACGCCAGACTCCTTCTCAGCTCAGTGGACTCTGCTGGAATGCTCAGTTCCACTACTATAAATCGCATCTCGACACCCAGGAACACCTCCAAGCCATGATGAAGCGGTAGACCACTAGAATGAATAATGACAAGTGGGCTTGTTAATTGTCTATAGTACTCACACACGTGAGGGTGCGAGAGGCGCAGTGGTCGGAGGCGTCCTGAAACACGTACGCGAGATCGATCTCCGGGCCCATGGCCCGGCAAGCCTTCCATCCCGCCGGGGCTGGCAAATTGGTGCCAGACTTTTCTGGGAGTCGGTAGGCCACCGTGAGTCATTGTAAAGGCCAGATATGCATTCAGTCACCTCCAACGGTGCCTAGTGAAGTCGAATGCACGGCGCGTCCTTCAGGGACTGATCAACGCTGACAGCTTTATCCTTTTACTACACATGTACTTCAGGTCTAATTATTTTCGTCTTCTTTATTTGACAGAAAGCGAATTTTTTTCTAATTGGATTTTCTTTTCTGCTACATCCGTTTGTCCTCAAAATCAAACCCATCGGTATGTCTAAGGTCGTCGATAAAAACAGTGATAAGTTAATTTTTCGTTCAGAAACAATAACAATAAATGAATTATTATCAACTATTAACAACCACAACTGTCAACAACAGAGAGATTATTCAACACAGAAGAGACTTCAAACAAGGTAAGATCACCAAACAACAAGATCAACAGAAATACATGTTATTCTACGTGGAATGATTGACCATGAATTTGAGAACTGTCATAGTTACGTATCGCATCAAGTCGAGCGTTTACTTCAGTATGTAGTTTACGTCCAATCCTGACTGCCAAATCGAGCATGGCCGGAATGGAACGTGGATCCATTCCTCCTGAATCCATCTGTTTAATGACACGTAAGCGAACCTGATCATCTGATATCCTCTAAAATATGGTCACTTTCGTTTGTTTGAACTAACAAAACAGTGAAAAAAACAAAACTACCTTAACTACACAGAAGCAAAAATGTGTTTACCAATTGCATATTTTCTTTAGAAACAGAAGGCGGTTCATCATTTCTCCATTCATATTCACAACAATTTTGTGTGGCTGTAATTTTTGATTACCGTTTTGTCTTATGCTTCATGACATCGTAATAATCCTTTTCATATTCTCAATTGAACATTTTTATACCTCTCCGATTCTGTTCAAATGCCATAGGCCATCTCATAGCTAATACTGTTCGGGAAGCAGTTTTCTACTTTTCCTTCATGTGCCAATGAGACACAACATTCTCTAGGGTAAACTTTGTCAAAAAGGCTGTTAGCACAGAGGCAGTGGTGCAGTAAATCACGAGCATGGTGCTGCTCTGTCCCCGTCCTGGGCTCACCAGGCCTCTCATTACTCCTGGCGCGGGAAATTGGTACCAGACTTGTTTCAGATCAGCTAACTCTCTTCAATCCTATGTAAGAATCCAACCGAGGACTTCAGCGAAGATCTATTCCAGCAGCATTCAACAACATTCATAGGAAGACAAAAAATTTCAAGCAGCAGCCAAATCCAAACGCAAAATACTGAAAGATCATCGTGGATGATGGATTCCAGGAAACGAGTCGAATGCAAGAAGTGTTAGGATCCGCACAGCATATGCGAAAACTAGACATGCAAAAAAGGCTCCTAACCAGCGAAAAACTTGCACATCAACTGTCCATGTAAAGATGCCTTCCTTCGTCCTGAAAACTGTCCATTACCGCCATAACCACTAATATTTCCACCACCATAGAATTCGTCGAAGTTTCCTGGTTGCGCATACTGTGATCGTGTGTTTCATGTTACGAACACAACTTGTTTCATAATTTGTCGTTATATCTGTGTCTCTCATTTCTTCGAGCAGTTATCAGTAAAGACGTCCGTTATTCTGTCCACTATAGCTGTAACAGTTTGCTACACAATAATATACACTTGGCTATTTCGACGACCGTCTTGATGAGTTTTCCAGACCACAGCACATTTTACAGAAATCGTTGTTCATGGTGGTGGTTTTATTCGAGCATAGTGACGGAAGCGAGTGTCATAAAGCGATTTGTAAAACAACTGCAGCTGCGAGTACAGCTTACCCACTTTAACGACGAACACGTTCGCCCAACGTCCAGTTTGTCGTCCTGGAGGGCGCTATCATCCCCGTGGAGTTCACTACAGTTGTTTTCGTCCATCCATCGTCTGTTCTTCTCGTTATATGACCGGAGCATCTATGTTTCACTACTAATGTGTTATCCTGGGTCTCGAAGATGTGATAGAATTCGAGGATCAGAGCATTGTATTCCGGGCAGATGCTGTGCGTGCTGGTCCCGTTATACTTCAAAAGACACCCTCCAAGTGCTCTGAACATCATACCGTATTTTCGACAAGGATGAAGTATCGGCACTTGTCTCTGCAGCATAACAGAGCGCTACGAGGACTGTTGAATCGAAAAGATGTGAGCGACGCTTTCGTTTGTTGGGCGATGGCTTTTCAAGAGGCCCGAATGCGGCCCAAGCTGCTCTTCTTGTTCTGTCTAATTCCTCCGTCATGTTTGTTCTCCATGTTCACTGAACGCCCAAGGTATAAGTAAGGGATTTCTGTAATCACAGAACCACCTAGTTTTATCTGTTCGCTTTGGCACCATGAGTTTTCACTAACTAGGTCTTCTTCGTGTTTACGCGTAGCCCGACATTTCTTCTCGCTTCGTTGAGCTCAATTAGCATCGTCTTTGCTTTGACGGTACCTATTCAAAAGATGACAATATCACCATTAAAACGAAGATTTACTTGGAATTTTCCATCAATGCGTATGCCTTCCTCACCCCAATGAACTGACTTCACTACCCACTACAGTGAGGTAGTAAACAGCTTCGACGATATTGTGTCGCCTTCTCACACCTCATTTCACCACGGCTATGGTAAGCGATCGATGAAAAAGTTGTGTTTTCGTGGGGCAGTTCCAATAACGGTCAGGTAGAATTCTCATGTAGGAAGCGTTCACTCTTTGGTCGACGAACGCTGATAGCAGTGCATTCGTTTCGACGTTGTCAAACGCTTTTTCATAGTCGACAGAAGTCAGCGCTAGGGCTGGTGGTATTCGCGAAGGAATCCTACGACCCTAGACACGGTTTGAAATGGTCCATGCAGAAAAATGCCTGTCGAAATCATTTTTGTTCAATTGCTTGCGCCCCATCTAATGTGTTTGATATGCGCGATAGGATTGTCGTCATGAACAGCTTGTAGAGTACACTCAGCAAATATATCGGACGACAATAAATAATTTTCTATACAATGAGCTGACACGAGGGAGGTTGGTATAAAGAACTTTTATCCAGGTAACAGTTTGGGCACCTTCGCCTTTTTCAGAGACAGCGGATTATTGTACTCGCAGGAGTTCTGATGAATGAAGAGGAATGATGATCCGTTCAAATACGACACTTGGGAAGTTCGGATTCTAAAGGACTTCCTCCAAAGGCCAGATTGGATCTTCAATCACCGTTTCAGTAAAGCAATTCCAAAACAAAAGCAGAGTTCGAATTTCTTGAATACTCACAGCATTTGCTAGGTCCTACAGCTGGCCTTTGTTGTTTATCACACTCATTCACACCCAAGTATCAAATACCATAAGCAATCCATGAAAAAATACTGGTTCTATCCAACCAAAAATAAATTGGTCCACTTGACTGCAACCGAAGGTTGAGAAACCAAAACTGAAACTGGCTGCTTCCTTGCAATTTTAGAAACAATGTATTCATCACCTATAATCCAGTCAAACCTTGAGTAACCTCAAAAAACAGCAGCAAACTCTATTCCAACGATAAAAAACTAATTAAGAACCAAAAATGGATAAAGAGAGGACATGGTGAAAAAACATTCGTGCCCCACAGCGGGTTAAATAATCTAAACTTTGAAACTTGACACAATTGAAAAGTTCCCACAAAAAGTCTGACTTGGTTCCCACTCAATGAACTCGTGCAAATAAACATCAAACAGTTTTTGGATGAAATATACCTCATTTTCTGGTTGGTCCATTACTACCCATAATGAGGTACGTAACAATGCCTCCTCTGTCTCTGTACAGTCAACAGCGATCGATTTACCGACCTGATTAACGGTAACCGATAACGGAGCACTGAAATCGCAGAAACGAAGACATACGAAAAAAAGCAATCCGGAAACCCCTTTTAGCACACCCCACCCCACCTTTACGTACAAATTCCACACTGTTCCATACTGAATAATCACTAGACAAATATGGATGATTTAGAGACGCTTACATCATCAACTAATGTGCTTTACCAAGTAAAACCCCTAAAATAGGAACATAACTCGTAATGCAACTTCACGGTAAGTTTAAAGTGCATAAATACGTTACGGTTGATGGATGAGGCAGCGACAGATAAAAGCTCGATTTATGAGGGTGTTGATAAAAACAGAAGTAACCCATTAAAGAATCGGACAGACAAAGAATCTACTGAGCCAAGCAGTTGACTCAAAGCTTTAAGCTAATGTCTGGGAACTCTTCCATCCCCTTTTCACTTTGCTCAAATGAAACAAACAAAAGATACCTACCTGTCAACTTCAAGTTGGAAAAAATTCGTTTCGGTAGATTCATCACATTCAATGCTGTATTTGTCCTCATCCTGGGCTACCAATGTAACCTGTGTAATTCGTGTATCACGAAGAGCCGATTTCACCTAAGACATGTGGTATTGGACGATTTCAACAGAACATCGGAAATTGATCAAGCACAAAAAAGCTGTCACCAATTGAAACAGTTTTTCATTGTGAAAAAGAAAGCTTGCAGCCGTAATGATCCTGGGATATTTGCAAAACTCCGGACCGCAGGTGTCTGCAGTGAGGGAACGAACGCGCTATTACCCTTTCCGACCCTTCCCGAGGACTAACGCGTTCACTACCACACCATGTGGGTCCCTCGTTTCCTTTGTCTCTCAGCTAGCTTTCTATCTACCAGTGCCATCAGCAAAACCCAATCAAAGAAAAAAAAGAAAAAATAAAAAAAAGGAGAAAAAAAGCAATCAAAAAAAACTTACAGCGATGAAAATAGCGTCAACAATATTTCCTCCGTATTGTTGAACGACTACGTCAACGTATACTTTCCACATAAACTGTTTCGATAAAATCAATCTGTTCATGTTAGAGATCACGTCGCCATTTCCATGATAGGCTTCTTCTAGTAACGCTTCAATGGCCTTTGTGAAAAACTCACCACCTTTCACTGAAAACCTTGTTTGTATTTTGTCTCAATTAAAAAAGTGTCAAACAATGAATAGGTCAATGGTAAAAGAAAGTGCAAAAATCATTTTTACCTTCCGTTCGAACTGCAGCTAAGCATGAAGGGCTCAACAGTGAATTGCAAATGGTTCGGCACCAGTGATGTATCTTCACATTCGAAAACTTCACATTTTACACCTACCTATGATAAACTTCCACTGAGGAGATTTAATATGGAAAGGTTTTTCAAAACCGACTTTCCTTTAGCCTCGGTACGACTAATCAATATGTATTCTTATTTTGACAACCTTATACGAGGTTGATAAATAATGTATATTTTCGGTCAACTTTTCGATAAGGCGCGTGTGGCGCAGTGATCGGAGGCGCCTGCAATACACATGGGATCGATCTTGGCGCCCCTGGACCACCAAGCTTTCCATCCCTCCGGGGTCGGCAAACTGGTACCAGACTTGTCTGGGAAAGATAGCATTGGCGCGATACATCGGTGAGCAACCACGAGTCATTGTAAATTCCAGACATGCATTCAATCACCCTCAAACGATGCTTAGTGAAGTCGAATGCATGGCGCATCTCTCACGGATTGATCAACGCCGAGACCTTTATCCTTGTAACGTATCGACGTCATCGTCATCAGAGCCGATGATGCGAATCGATGCTCTGATAAAGACGAAGATGCCGCAACGTTAGCCGAAAATAAACATTATTTATCAACTTCGTGCAAGCTTATAGAAGAAAGAATACATATTGAAAGGTTTTTATTTTATTAGTAAGTATTAAGGCCAAGAGGAAAACAACTTAGTGAAAGCGATACGAAAATAGCAAAAAACACAAAATCCTACCGACTTTATAAAGTTTATAACGTACCAGAATATCAGTTGTACCAATCTTCACTCTTGCTGATCCATTTGTTGTGTCCAAAGCAGGGCTCTCAATCCATATCGGACGAAAGTCGTCAACACTTGAAATCAGACATCAAGACAGCAAACCAAAAACAAAATGAACAGAGGGAATAAATAGACCTGCATAAAACAAAACAAGACATAATAGGTAGCACAGGATATTACCAATGCATTATTAAGTCAAAAAATAATGATTAACATACCCACGACCGTCGCATCGGCATCCAGCCGCGAATCCATCAACGATGAAGCGCTTCTCAGGAACGCTCAGTAGGACCGGTTCCATCGAAAGTCAAGAATTGACTTAGTCAATTTCCCCGTAAGAGCAGAGAAATCCGGAAAAACACAACTTTATTCACGATGTATCACAGAAACAAAGAAGCACTGTCGACTTTTGAAGATGTGTCGGTGTAGTTGCGTACGCCACTACATGAAATACGTTAAGGATAGTTCTTGCACGAAAGACGATTTGGGCATGACGTTCGTCCTTGGGGGGAATGGTTGGTGGTATTTTTCTACAAAACCATAGAAATGTTGTTTTTATGCCAAACTTAGTGGCCGTGAAGTACTAGAAAAGTACTGCCCACTAGTCAGAAGAGTTCTGCCACGAAGACAGAAGATTGCCTTTGCTAGACAAACGGTACACGTTCTCTACCACTGCCGAAAAACACTGAGTCCTGCCGGATTTCATCGAACGGGAACAACTACACGGTGTATGCGATCCACTAGAAGACATCCACCAAGTACTTGGATACTTGGATGAACCGTCTTCACTGTGCGAGCCCTAGCTCAATTTCCATTTTTCCGGAGTCTTGTTGGTCTAGCCATCATGGTTCCCTGGAGTCTCGAGATCAGCCTGGCCAAAGTCTGCCCCAGGTCGTCACCACCATAAGCAGTCGCCGCCATTGTGGATCAGAGGGAGATCTGCCATCATGCGACCATTAAGCTTAGTACCAGGACGGTGAGATTGAGATAGAAGCAGTCATGGAAGACCTTGATAGTCAAGGGAGTCCCTACTCAGTACGTAAAGATTCTTCGTGAGCCGTACAAAAATTTCACAACCAAGATATCACCATCTTAACCTTTTTATCTACTGCCTATTCTTTTTTAATGGCAGAGTACGTTGCGAAATATAACTTCTATAATGCTGAGATATTTGCAAAACTCCGGACCGCAGGTGTCTGCGGTGGGGAACGAACGCGCTATTGTCCTTTCCGGGGGTGTGTATCAGATCAGTCTCGTTGACGAATGATTGCTGATGGCAGTGATCGACAGAACTAGCTGAGAGACAGGCGAAACGAAGGATCCGCATGGTGTGGTAGTAAAAGCGTTACTCCCCCGGAAGGGAAAATAGCGCGTTCGTTCCCCCACCGCAGACACCTGCGGTCCGGAGTTTTGCAAATATCTCAGCGTTATACAAGATATCACTATTCTACAACGATATAAACATTGACGTCAAAAGAGGAGCTAGGCAAAGCCGATACCATTTCGCCGAAATTATTTACCGCCATCTCTAGAACGTCATGCGAACATTGGAATGGGATAATATGGGAGTGAAAATCAATTGTCGGCAGTCACACCATCTTCGTTTTGCTGACGCTGATGACATCGTCCTTAAAATACCAAACATTAGCCAAGCGGAAGGTATGCTTGCCGACTTTGATAAAGCCTGTGGAAAGATTGGTCTTCGACTAAATCTCTCACAAAACGATGTTCATGAGGAACAGTCTCCGAATGCTCCAGTTATGTCTATCTAGGTCGCTAAATCAGTGTTATAAACGACTTAGCTCCAGAACTGAACGGAAGGAAACGAGCGGCTTGGGGAGCTTTAAAGAGCATCGAGGATGTAGTGAAGAAGACAGTGACTCCGTACCCACCTGTTCGACTCAAGGGTACTTCCTGCCCTAGCGTATGCGTCAGAAACCTGGTCGCTGCGTAAGCAGGATGAAAGACCACTCGGCGTTATCGAACGCGCAGTCGAAAGGACGATGATAGGAGTATCCCGTTTCACACAAGTAAGGGGAAGGGATCCGAAGCTCCGACCTGCGCCAACGATCAAAAATCAAAGATGCTGCTCTGTACGCCAAACAGTCGAAGATAGGGTGTGCCGTACACGTAATGCGTATGATTGACAATTGTTGGACAAGAGCCGTTAGTAACTGGATTCCTTGGGATGTCAAACGCACTGCAGGAAGACTTCACGAAGAGCCTAAAAGAAATATATGGTGCTTGACAAATTCCTAGAGCGAGCAGAACCCACCGGGTACTCTTGCACGCGACAGGGAACAATGGAAAAATTACTGGCGCCCGCTCGAATCACTCGAAAACGGGACCACAGGTGATACAGGTAATACAGGACGGTGGTGGATCCCGGTATAGGTTTATTCTTAGCTGGGCTTGCTAATGGAAACGCCGAACTCAGCCTGCGAGACACTGTGGGGGAGATGAATCCCTCCAACCGTTGGGTGGCCACCAAGTACTATACATCGAAATGCGACTGCTACGCGTCTCCCTTCAATGCAAGTAGGGACAACATGTACGCCCAAATGAAGAAGTGCGAGTCGAAGGAATCCTATTTGCGCAGTATTTGAGGGTCGGTTTTAGAGGAGAACGGGTGGATTAATATTGACTTGCAATTCGACTAGGTCGAATCCTAAGGCACCCTTAAGCAGGAAATCCGGAAATCTGGTAGACGAATCGCGTACACCACCTTCAATAAAAACAAAGAAACACCGCTTATGAATGTAGTAAGAGTCAAATTGGGGTCGATAACGAGCTAGAAAAATAAGGGGCCACCGTGTTAGCGGGAAAGTCTTTTCCCGATGACGCGTGCCCCCTATTATAATTAGGACCAAGTTTCCAGCCACCGCAACGCATTTTTTAAAGAACCATTGCATAGGATTGCGTGCTTCTAAATCAACTACGTCACAAAGCTAGGTTTTATAGGAATGAACAACAAGGAGTGGGGGAATTATCAACAGCTTCTTTTCCTCGATTATTCATTAAACAGCAAGGTCACAACGGGCGACGCAGGCATTCTACTTTGATAGAGAAATTCTCTATAATGGCCTAGCCCATTTTGGTTATGCATTGGAGGCCACCAGGGAAGGAGCGGAGACGACCTGGGCAAACTCTGGTTATGCGGTTAGTCCGCACACTCCATAATTATGCCATGTAAGGCCAACAAACTATATAGCTGTGGTGCCGCCAAATCGCGTCCTCTGTCGTGTCGCCAAAAAGACTTCCTTTGTTAAATACGCAGAATTATAAGGAATCTTCGCTAGGGTCCTCTCAACGGTTTACCGCCTCATCAGGGATGGGAAGGGTTCCTGGGTGTCGGGCTGCGATGTAAAACGAGGATTTAATCCCAAGTTCTCCCAAGCTGAAAAGGAGTCCGGCGTTTCCATTAGGAAGCCCAGCTAAGAGTAAACCAATACCAGAATCCACCACTGTCCTGGTATCAAACTAGTCGCATGGTGCAAAATCTCCCTCTGATCCACAAGGGCGGCGACTGCCCGTGGTGGTGACGATCTGGGCAGACTCTGGTTAGGCTGACCTTCGGACTCTAGGGAACTACGATGGCTTAGCCACCAAAACTCCGAAAAAATGGAAATTTTGCTGGGGTTCGTAAAAGCAGTGAAGATGGGCCATGTAAGTACCCAAGTACTAAAGACTTCCTAGGGAAGTAGAAAATTCTCTGTTTGACAGAGAAATTCTCTATAGGCATCAATTTCGGGAAGAAACTCTCAGAATCCATAATTGTTATCGCGAGAGGAAGTTCCAGCTTCACAGGAGCGCAAAAATGTGGTATGCTACAGGTTCAAGAACTAATAAAACCAAAAATAATTAGATTATCACTTCGTGATAAACGTGGATACTTCGTAGATTCCTCGTCAGTTAGATGCTGAGATAACGGAAAAACGTCTTGAAGACGCTCTGCTTTTATCGCGCATCTTCTGGAAAGGAATTGAGAAGTCAATACTGAAAGTTGAATATAATAGGTCAAATTGGCAAAGCATGGCAAGTTTAGAGTCAGCAGTTACTTCGCAGCTTGAAATTGAATCACCAATATCCCATCTTATACGTAGAAGCACAGATAACTTGATATCCGCTGATGGTTTGGCGTATTCTGACCCTTCAACCTTCAAAGGTTGGGTCGGACTCATGAGCTGAGTAGGCTCATAAACCTAATATTTGTGCAGCTGCTAAAACATATCCTAGCCAACCTCAGGATTACCCAAATGTTCCTGGATCATTTTTCGTAACGCCGTCCTACCCGTGCATGCGTGATGGAGTCTTTTGACATCATTGTCCTTCATACTACCGTATCGAATGATTCCACAATGCAAGCCATCCGCGAGCTCCTTGTGGAACACGAAAGAGCAATTAATATGTATGCCTTCACGATTCAGCAGTTGATGGCCTTCTGAAAATAGTGCCTGCATTGCTCAACCACTATTTGCTGCGGGAAGTATTTCGCACAAATGAGACGACTGCCAATGGGACCACGCCTTGCGACAGCCTTCATGTATAAGGTGGAAGCACAAGTACTCGTTCTCCGGCCACTACTCTATAATCAGTATATCCACGGCTGTTTTGTCGTCTACTCAGCAGAGGCGGAGATGGACAGATATTTAGATTGCGAAACCAACAATCAGATACATAAATTTCACTTCAGAGAAACCGAAGAAAGATCGACATCCGTTCTTCAACGTTCATATCAACCGGTCCAAAAACGGCTACACAACCAAATAGTACCGAAGGCTTAGTAGGGAAAAACAATCGGGTTCATTACCTCCCCTCTCATCCTTTACCCCACTAAAAGGACACTTGCAAGAAAAATGTTTCTTGTAGTGGCCAGTGGGTGCATAGTAAGAGAACAGAAGAAGGGATCCTTGGATTTAGTGCGAAAAATAGTCATTTCTAACGGCTACGAAACGATAGCTAAACGTGTTAGACTTGGAGGGAAAAAACTATGTTCCAAAGCAATAACTTTAGTGAAAACAAGGACTCATCCATCCTACCCTTCAATTCCAACGAGATGCGTACAGCTATAAAGGGTTGCTTTAAAGGCGCAGGACTAGTGAAACAAGTAGCAGTGATTGAAACACCAGCCAACACTCTAAGGTACTAGTTAGTTCATAACCGATTGTATGACCCTTGATGCGAAACGCTCAATGCCTTAACGGTAGAGACGGTGAATGCATGAGTTCAGGCACGGTTTATCCAATCTCTTGTAAAGCGTATGGAGAACAATACGTTGTGTAGAAGATCACCTAATTGGGAAACCTAAAGTTGAACCAAATACTCTACTAGGAGCCATAGGACACAGAGACATAACAGGAAAGATTTAGAAGTGGAAGTAAACATTATCGCATAGAAATCGAAAACATCAGCGCATAAATCGACCGCATAAGTCTTCAATCGAATCCCAGGACCGACCTCTATTTATCCCGGCATCGATCAAGAACTCGCTGTTTTCTTGATGAGCAAACGCGAGTTTGTTATCATAGCATTTCCTTGGACACAGTAGCCGACCTTTCGGCAGTTTCGCCTTCTCCCTTCAGGGTCTGGGCATGCAATCTACTCAGCCAAACACTTTCATAGCCTTAGCAGATAACACTTAACACATAATTTTACATTCGCATTATAAACAGCTTCTTTCAACACCACCCGTTTTATTCCTTATAAGTATTTCAGTTAATTGGTGGTGAGTAGCCGCAGAGAGTCCTAGATGGACGTGGGATGTGCCTACGGTACGTGGTAGAATCAGCCTGAGGTATTGCAGGAGGCCAGGCGTGACCATAACGCATTCCGTGTAGCGGTTCATTTTCGGACTTTCACAATTTATCCAAAATGCTTCAAGAGTTTTACACATGATGTTTTGGATTCCTGTGCAACGATAACGACTGTCACTTTAAAATCTTCTCTATTACGTGTTTGCGTCCTCTGCTTGCCTAATGGAGTATTTGGTTTGACTTTAAATTTACTGACAAGGTGTTCTTTCAAACGGAGGCAGTCTTGAACCATTCTGGAGAAGCTCCAAAAATCAAAAATGGACTGCAAGGTCTTTGTGATTACGCATGACCTGACCTCGTTGTGAAAGTTTCTGATTGACTTTTTTCTATGCTCATTGAAGTGAAACGTGTCAAATAACAGTCGGAGAGAAGACGCTTGAAATCTACAACAAATCGAATTGGCGACACGACGGCGCCAACCAGCATGATTGTGACGACCTTTTTGAACCAGTCCATTAGACACAAGGTCGTCATAGGACTTATAGTGGAGGAAAAAGTAGCTTAGAAAAACATTCGGATGTTTGAGGAGAGGGGGATAATTCGATAGATAAACAGTTAAAGATGGGTGAGGAGCAAGGAAACTCTGGATGATGTTCGAAAATCGAAGATGTGATCGGATAGAGCTGAGACGAGTTACTTACATGGATAATTGGACGGCTCGTCCTCATTGGTTGTACGAGCCCCAACGAAATTTCCATTGTTTCGGAGTTTTGTTTACTTAGCCATTGTGGCTCCCTGGAGTACCGAGGTCAACCAGGCCAAATTTTTGCCCCACGTTGTCACCACCACAAGCAGTCTCCGCTCTTGTGGATCAGAGGGAGATTTGCCACCGTGCAACTAGTTTGATATCAGGACAATGGAGGATCCTGGTATTGGTTTAGTCTTAGCTGGGCTTCCTGGTGGAAACGCTGGACTCCTCAGCTTGGGAGACCTTGGAGATGCTCCCCACGCTGTACATCGCAGCGCGGCATCCAGAAAACACCACAAAGATGAGTTATCGAGTTCATTTAGTACCATTAGTGGGGCTTCAGGATAGAGATGTAGAAATCCCTGTTCAGCTTCGGTGACCCTCGTAGGACAATGACCAGCCCATTGCAGTTCAACACTAAAGAACAACCTTCAGCTTTGACGAGGTGATAGGTAACATAAATAATAATTATGAATGTAAAAGGAAAAAGAAAGTTGAATAACAAAAGGATAGGCATTGATCAGTGTTTTTGGGTAGGCGCCACACACCCGATTCCACAGGTAGCATCATCGAGGTGTATAAATGGATATTTGACCTAAACAACTGACTCGGTGAGGCATTTCTGGCAATTTTAGACAGGTGAAGAGCACAAATAGTCAGGAACGTGGGATTGAATCAAGAACCATGTGTGTTGTAGGGGGCAGCTTTAACCATTACGCTAATTAAAGTGGAAACATAAAACGATGTATGCCTATTCCCATTTCAATGATTTCACATGCTTATTAGTAATTATTATTATTACTGTGGCCGGTTATCCTCTGCCCACTTCGTCATGATGGTAATCTCGAGCAACTCCAAGGCGGCGGCGGTGGTCGCCTCAAGTTGCTTTCGCGATCCTGTTTGATTTTGATCGCAGAAATTCGCTGGATAGTTTCTCATAAGCAATGCACCGACGCAGGCTGGCGACCAAACGATCTGGGAAATTCCTCATCTCTGTTTTTTTCTTTCTCAATTCTGTTTTTTCCTCCGTGCCATCACTACTGTGTTTCCACTTGCGTCGACTGACATCTTTTCTTCTCCTGTGTTGGAATTTTTCATTACTGTTCAGGTGTTTTTCGTTCCAGTTTAGGACTTGATTCTCGCTCGGATGTTCAAGTATTCAAAAAAGAATAGCTGGTTTAATAAGAATTTAAAGATTCCTTCTTGCTGAATGCTTAACTCTCCCTTTGTTTTTTGGTCGTAAATTGACCAGCATAGAAGTACTCCTGCAATATACGCTTGGTCGTTAGTTCGACCACGCATCGGCTTGGGCTATCAAGCTTCCGATCTTTCGTGTGTTGGCGAATTGATACCAAACTTTTTTAGGAAGAGCTACCATCGGCCCACAAAGGTCTGCGAACTTCCATGGTGAATACCTAAAAATGCTGACCTACCTCAGGACTCCACGGACAGTCGACATGGCAAGCATCCAACGACATTCATGAGGACAGTCAAAAATTCTCAAGTAACAGCCAAGCCCATACATAGCTCCGAAAACATTCATGGGCGAGGGACGTGGGACATTAAGACGAATAGAAAAATGCTGGGATCCGCAGAACACGTGACTTTGGGACATGCAAATCTTTGCCACTTCTGTTTCTACGTAGCCTGATATCGCATGTTGTACTGATCCCCATATTTCCTTGCAGTCGATTTATTTTCTCGTGCATAAAGGCCTTCCGTGTGGATGCAGTTGCATTTGAGGAATTTGTCTCCATCTTGAATGTCGTAGGGCGAGCGTGGCGCAGTGGTCGGAGGCGCCCTTGCAACACACACATAGAATCGATCCCCATGCCCATGGCCCACCAAGCCTTCCACCCTCTGGGAGTCGGCAAATTGATACCAAACTTGTCTCGGAGGATAGCAGCACTGGCTCGATACATCGGTAGGCCACCATGAATCGTTGTAAAGGCCTGATATGCATTCAGTCGCCTGCAAACGATGCTTAATGAAGTCGAATGGCGCATCCCTCAGGGATTGATCAACGCAGAGAGCTTTATCCTTTTTCTTTATCCATGAATATCGTTGAATACTGGTCGAATCGATTTGCGCTGGAATCCTTGGAAAAGCCGTGCAAGGGCGCTCCCCAGATAGTCACTAAAGGCAACTGCTACCTTTGTGGATTATAGGAAGTGAGCTAATCACCAAAAAAATCTGTCATCAATTTCACAACCGCGGTGAGATGAAGGATCTTGGTTGACCGACTGGTGTCGAACCCGGTTCTTGCAAGTATTGAACAGAATTACTACCACTGCTCTATTCACAACGGTCAAATCCAAAAATTGATGTCCTTCTTGTCGTTTCTATCAATCGAACAATACTAACAATACTGATCGATTTATATTTCCATGTTACGTTTTCATCATTGTTTTCCTTCAAAGTCATCTTCCTATGCCTTTCATTTTAGTTTCCTGAACAATAAATTTTTAAATTAGCGGTTTCTAATGTGATGAGCACAATCTGTGAACCCATAATAAGAGACAATCTCATCCATTCCGCAGGTTGTTTTGTAAGTTTATTACGTTTAAAAGTTTTATAAGAAATTTCTGAAAGACAATGATTTTCGGGAAACACACGAACTTCAGCATCAATTTTAGTGGAAACATTGCTGTAGTGATTGAGAACGACATGTAGAGTAACGACAACCCGACGAAGGTCATCCTTGATGAGCCGTTGTATAAAGCGTCCTTAAAGATTGGTGTGCATCGTCCTCGACATGTTTTGAACATGAAACTCTTAAGAGAGGAAAAAAGCAGGAAAAAAGGCTCCGGAAGAAATGAGTCCCGCATAATCTTACCGGTGTACCAATGCGAATTCTGCGAACTTAAGGCTTTTCTTTTGGAGGTCACCACTAATACATCTTCCATTTCCCTCGTTTACTCTTCGTTTGTTTCTTTCGAGATTTAATTTCTACCCACGTCGAATTCAGATTAGTTCGTGCTAGGAAAACTCACATCAATAAAATCGCGAATAATGGCAATGTTGTGAGGGAAAAAGAGGAAAGGCGAGGTGACGCGACTGTGTGACGAGGCTAAGACGATGTAGTGGCTGCGACAAAGCGTCGTTAACTTTCCGTTGTCATCGTCGTCGTCGTTGCCGCCCGTCGTCGCAGTGCTTTGCTCACGTAGCTTAGCAGCGTCGGACAGTTGCGTCAACGACTCACTACTACTTCACTAGCTGATATCTGCATTATACGACGACCATTCTCTCGATTTCTGAAGTGATTTGCTTGAGGTTTCGTTGGAAAGACAATTACGTTGGCCTCGGATACGACGATGGAAATCATCACATATCGTATTCTTTTGGTTGTTCTTCATGTTTACGTACTTTCTCTATAAAGTCCAGTACAAAACCGGTATCGAAATTCTTCCATTCATCCCGATTGATGTCAGCGGATTTGAGTGAGTGAAAACTTAAGTAATTCGTTTTGTCTTATCTTTTGTGTTGATAAGTTTCTTCCTTAGCATATCTTCCCATGAATAGTGCCTTCAGTGTAGAAACGCTAAGCTTAGAAGCATTCCTGAATCAGATGCTATTCTTGTAAATGAACAAGTAGTAAAATCAATCAATAACCACCGAATGAATGTACAAGTTATTAGTATTCTTGAGAAAACTCTGTAAGGAGTGAAGTATTTAGTCTTTCATGTGATTTCAATTATTTTAAAATCTCATCATTTCCCCAATACGCAGCATTACTTTTGCTTTCGAAGAAGAAATTTATAATCATTACGAAAGTTAACGTTAATTTTAGTTTTTATGGAACAATTTATTGATTAGCATTTATTACGAGGACATACAATGAAAGCCTTCTACGAAACGCTAAAGTCTCTGAAGGAGCGTTGGCTCAGAGAAGATGTGGTTCAATTCTTTGTTGGGTGATGACGACATCGATTTATCACAAAACTCGAGTTGGTTTCTTTCTCTTCTTTTTCTCCAGGAAAATTCCTTGGATTCACATCAATTTCTCAACCATTACTACTTCAATTTTGAATGCTCCGTTGTTTTTTTTATTTTCATATTTCGTATTTTAATTTTATTTCAGTCTACACTCCTTTGGCAGAAAAACCTTTCAGTTAGTTTAAGGTTTATTGATTCACAACGTGTTGTTTCCTCATTTTTGGAGACTATTATACTTTAACAAAGGGCGCGTGTGGCGCAGTGGTCGGAAGCGGCCTGCAACACACACGTGAAGTCGATCCCCGCCCCCCATGGCCCACCAAGCCTTCCATCCCTCCGGAGTCGGAAAATTGGTACCAAGTTTGTCTGGAAGGATAGCAGCACTGCCTCGATACATCGACAGGCCACCGCGAGTCATTGCAAAGCCCAGACATGCATTCAATCACCTCCAAACGATGCTTGATGAAGTCGAATGCATGGAGCATCCCTCAGGGATTGATCAACGCCGAGAGATTTATCCTTTTATCCTTTCATACAACAGTATCAAAATATCTCTTCAGTCATAATAAATAGAAACACTGGGATCGTTTTTACGACAACAAATCTCTTTTTTTCTTGTTTTCTACGTATTCGACTTCGAAGAAATTGGAAGAAAAAGTGGAGTGGAGTTGTCCATATAGGGAATGGCTAAGCTTTTTTTGTATAAAAGTTTTTTTTCAATAGAAGCATAAAAGCGAGGAAAACAGTGGATTTTCAGCGCTCATTTTCCCTAGGGCCACGGTTTGGGTGTAAAAAGTGCAGTGAGCGTGTTTGTCTACTGGCGTAACGTTCAGTAAAACTCGTAACAAAGAAAAAAATTGTCACTTCTTCTCACTGTTTCTTGTTGAACTTTAGTTTTATGAATTATCAATAACTATGAGTAGGTCGACGCCTAAAATCCTCACTTACATAAGTTTTTCATTGAGATGATCCACATTTTTTTCCAATGGACACACCAGCCAGTTATGCAAAGTAAGTGAAAACCCAGTAGTAGAGAAACATACAGTAATTTCGCTATAAATAAGCGCCAGAAAAGTTGTGAGTCTAAAAATTTGTAAAATAGCGCTAGAATCGATCGAATCTGATGTGGATGACCTTCGATTTGGTGAAGAATTTAGTTGTAAATTACCACCCTAGTGGCCATTTATGCTTGAGAACATTCTTTTTTGCAAGAAGAAGACAAGCTTTGTGGTGTTTACGTTAGTAATCCCCAAGACATCTTCCTATTAGGCCTTATTAGACTTTATGTTTACATAAGGTCTACAGAAAAATTGATTAGCCTATTAAAATCTATGGAATTATCTCTAAGAATATATCAATAGGTCCGAGCTATCAATTCCACATGGTTCTATCGATGTGATGCATCACATTTTTTTACGAACAATGGTCGTTTTCTGGATGAATCCACGCCGTATCATACGATTTTTCTCGGAACTTCCCATGAGCTATTTTAAGTTGTTTTGGAAGACTCGACTAGCACTATACTATCTGTATAAGAACGTCTCATCTGAGTTTGATTGGTAAGTTTTTAACTAAAAGTTTTGGTTATGGACAAATAAAGTAATGGCTAATGTAAATACAATACAGCACCTTCTAAATACAGTACATAATTATATAGGACGTGGCTTTTTCAAAAGATTTTATCCATTTTGGAGCCAGTTGCTGACATGATTTACGAACTTGTTGCATATCATTTTAAGGATACAAGAGAAAAGTTCTGTTTTCCCAAGGAATATCAGCGGTATTTATAGCCCAATAATATTTAACTGCGTACAGCGCAATGCTCAGAGGTCTAGTCAAAAACAAACAGTGGCTTCACAATATACTTCTTATTTACTGCCCCCATTATTTTTTTCACGGCAGGGTATTATGTGAAATACCACCATAATGATGCTGAGATATTTGCAACATCTGGAACCTAGACCAGATCAGAACCCACGTTTACCTTTCCTGGGAGTACGTTAGGCCAGGTATGCATAAAATCACCCCTATGATGCTACGAATGGAACTGAATGCATACCACATCTTTAAGAGGTTTATCAACGCCGAACGCTTTTATCCATCATATTTTAACTAGAATACTTTCAGGTATTATAAAGCCGATGATGATACGTATGTTATAATGGAGAATTTGAGATCATACTTATCTACACTGAATCCGAATGAACCACACTATCTTGGTTTTAGACTGAAGAGAAGAATGGTGGGTGACTTCATCTGGAATTCACAGGATAAGTACGAACATTCTAAATATATTCTAAATATGAACATTCTAAACCCCGTATCTGTTGTAACATTTTCAAATGTAAAAGTAAGCAGAACAGGAATTAGTTTTTTTTCTTATCTTTCTTTAGGAACAGTTAGGGGAAGCATGAGAAGAAAAAAGAACAGCTAAAGCTCTCCATATCAGCTTTTTTGAACACTGTATACTTCATCTGTATCACTGGTATCAGCTGTCGTCATGGTGATGGTCGAATGAATAGAGTGGGTGCCAGTAAATCTTCCATTTCTTTCTGTAGCGTGCAAGAGTAACCCTCGTGGGTTCTGCTCACTCTACGAGCTCGTTGAGCATGTTATCTCTCTTCTTGGCTTTCATGAAGAACACTGTCCATAGGACGCTTGAAATCCCGAGGAGTCCTGACGGCTTTTGTCCATCGATTGTCGTTCATACGTATAACGTGTGCGACCCACCTTATCCCCGACAGTTAAGGGTATAGAACAGCATCTTTGATTTCTGACCGTTGGCACAGGTCGGAGTTTCAGATCCCTTCCCTCACTTGTGTTAAATGGGATACAAGTATGCTGCTAGCATTGTGCTTTCGTCTACGCGTTCTATAACGCTGACCGATCATTCATTCTGCCTACGTAGCGACCAGGTTTTTGACGCCTACGTTAAAGCAAGGAGAATCATGAATTCGGAACCATACAATGATTGCGCGTTAGGTGTATCTCAACGATATACTACTTTTTCGTAACACTCAGTAATTCAATAGTATTACAGCCCCTCTTAATCCCACAGCTTCATAATAAATGAAGAATGCAAAGAACCGATGGCGCTGAGATATGCGACATTATTACGAACGGTTGAAACGGGAATTTTTTAGCCAGTATCGTTTAGGAATGAAAATTCTTGCTATTCTATTTTTTGATGAAATAACTTCGTTTCACCTTTTTATCTTAAGCGTTCTGGTTCGTATTTTATTCATCATCTCCATCGATTTCATCTTTTTACTGCAGAGAAGTTCGTTCTCTTCATGATTAATCTATCCAACCATTATTCGTCCTCAATTTCCATATCAAACCAAAACGAGAATAGAACCATATTAACGAAATTTGAGACGAAAATCTGAAAAACTAAGTGTAGGTTGTTTCCATTCGTAAAAGGATGGAGTATAAAGCTCTCCGCGTTGATCAATCCCCTGACGAATGCACCATGCATTCGACTTCACTAACATCGTTTGGAGGTTACTGAATGCATATGCGGGCTTTACAATGAGTCGCGGTGGCCTACTGCTGTATCGAGCCAGTGCTGCTATCTTTCCAGACAAGTCTGCTACCAATTTACCGACCCCGGAAGCATGGAAGGATCGGTGGGCCACGGGCTTGGGGATCGGTTCAACGTGTGTTGCAGGGCGCCTTCGACCACTGCGCCACATGCACCCTTTCCATTCGTAAACCGTCTAATGTGTGAATGTCGACAACTTCAATAGCTTTAAAAGTTCTAGGTTACTGGTGAATTTTTTTCGAAAAAAAATGCAATATTTAAAAACAAAACTGCTGTAGGGTTCGGATGCGTAAAGTGCAATGGTTAGAAATGTGTAATAAAACCCATGATAAATGGATGAACTCCGCACAGAGACGCCCAAGGCTCCCATTTCTCTGGCGTTCAGAAAATGATACCAGACTTATTTACGAAAAAGCTCTACACGGTCCACAAAGGAAGCTTGTGGTGAAGACTTAGGAATCACTAGCCGGGCAATCGCTCTATTCCAGAGGGAATCGCGTTCGAACAGCATTTCAAAGACATCCATAACTAATAAAGAATCATCAAATGGTGGTCAGATTCACGTGCAGATTGGATGACATTAATGCGTGACACGAGAATAGCAATGAACCGAATAAAAGTAGAACGGGGATCGGCATTATATGTGAAGCTGAACCCTATAAGTACGAACACGACAAGCTAAGAGTTTCAGTCATCCAAGAAAATATGAATGTCAATTTATTTGAAGGTATCCAGACGATGGTGTTAAGGTAGGCTAGAACTTCGTTCTTGCTGTGTTCCACTTGCTTTTATTTTCCAGGCGAATCATGGTTACAATGCCGGTGGAAGTGGTTATGTAATTAGTAAAGCGGCACTGAAGATCTTCGCCGAAAAACTGTTCCATTCTAGAAATCTCTGTCCATATCATGAATGGGAAGATCTAGCGGTGGCCAGGTATATCTTGCGCATTCTTTCGCTCATTAGTCATCAAGTCCCACGAGGGCATTCTGGTAAATTCCGATCATTAGCATAGCTTATCAGAACTACTCAGTTGGCTGCACTGTTTTAGAGCCTACGAGTAGCAAAACAGTTTTGGTATGATTCGTTTCCTTAATATTTTTGAGGAAAGAAACTTATGACTAGGTTTGTTGATGATGTTATGACATAGAATTATTCTCAATTAGGTAGAAGCTCTGGGCTTCTTCTCAGTTTGGATGACACCGAAATAGGGATGATCTTCCCCTCTCTACCGTAGTTTAGCGCACAAAAATACCTCTAGCAATGGTGTAGAGGTTAACCGCTGAGGATTAGCTCAACAAAACAACAAGATGATTCTTAAGAAACTACAAAAAAAAAGACTTCAAATGGTTTTTTTCTTTTCGAACAGTCTAATTACGTAGAGTTCTACCTCTAAGGAAAAGCTTCGAAGAAACCAAATGCATCGAAAATCGTTTCGACATGATAAGACATATTTGTAGAAGAGGCCAGTATGAACGCTTCTGAAAGAAAATGAAAACTTTCTAAGGGAAAGTCCTTAAGATTCTTGCTTTAGAAATCGGTTATTTGAAAAAAAATGAAGACAATTCTTGATTCAACAGTTTTTGCTATTTAGATGTTGGAATTTTACTACCAGCTCATTCGTGTAGAAAGATTATATTGAAGTTGTTTTGAAAGGACCCTTGAGTGGTAACGGCCATTTCGAAATCGTTTAAGTACTCTTTTAAACAGCAAGGTTGTCAAGAAAACTAGGCCCTTAGACTTTCATAGACTGAGATGTTATAAGACGTGTTGTAAATGGTATAATGGAAAGTATGGAAATATAAATATGGATACAAAATAAATAAGATAGATAGACTATTACATAGAACATAGAAACGAGATAGGAAAGTTCAAAACATAAAATATTGGTTTCAAGAGAAAATCGAAGGCTTCAAAGGAAAGAGAGACTTTGTGATGCAATAAAAAAGAACGAAAACGAATTGACCGCCGTAGAAGTTTTTTGATGGCCAGAGATGATTGCAGATGTTTGTCAAGCGTCGGAATCTATGCAAGTGACACTCGTGATTTGTTGCGCCGGCAACGATTCCTACCTTGGAATCCTGAGGATCACTACAATGGCGATCTAATTAGGCCATTCCTAATGGATCCTATTGAGCACTTGGTAAGAGCTCATCATTATGTTTATTTTCATGTAACACTTCAAATTTCTATCTGAAATCTTCTGTCGCAACCCAACCTTGTTGTACAGAACACTGATAGACGCTGGTGGCTTCAAGCCAGCGGAAATAGAAGTACAAGAAAAGAAACATTTGGCGTTGATCAATCCTTCAGTGATGCATCATGTAATCAGCTGTACTCGTAGTATCCTTAATGTGATTGGATGCATATCTTCTCTATAGAACGGCTTACCGGGCTTTCAAATGCATTAAGTCAGTAATTTTTTTTATCATCCCAGACTAGCTTGGCAAGATTTTTTTTAAACTCCGGTAGATTTCAAGGTTTGCTTAGCCCAAAGGATGAAATAAACGACCCCTTGTGCAGTGCAGGGTGCCTCAAACCACTCTGCTATATGCACAATAACAATGCTACTACGAATTCATCGGAATATCCCGCAAATGAAAAAATGGGCGAAAATTGGACCATGTCTGTGTTTACACCTTCCAAATGTTCTTTAACGCCTCATCGTGGCTGGGAAGTGTTCAACGATGTCGGGCTCCGATGTACAGCGGGCGTTCATCACCTCCTAAGCTCAGAAGAAGTCCGACATTTCCATCTGCAAACCCAGCTAAGAATGAATCAATAGCAATACAGGGAGTCATCACCGTCCTGGTATTAAACTAGTCGCATGGTGGCGGATTTCTCTCTCTGATCCACAAAGGCGGCGAGTGCCTGGGGTGATGACGACTTGAGGAAGGTTTCGACTAAGCTGACCTTCGGACTCCAGGAAATCACAATAGCTAAGCCAGCAAATCTCCGGCAAGTGGAAATTACGCTGAGGCGCGCACCAACCAGTGAAGACGGGCCGTCTCAAGTATCTATGTTTCCAAGTATACTTATATGTGCTCTTTACTTCTTACTTTTTATATATCAATAAAGTATTACATCCACTGTGATGCTGAGATATATGGAAAAGTTGGAGCAAAAACGCAACCACTGAGGCCCTTGTTTTGCCTTTTTCTCAGCCAGTTTTCAACCTAACGGTGCCATAAGCAATCACCTGTCAGCGGGATTGATCTGGAGAGCACAAATCGGCATAAAACCCAATTAAGCTGTCTATCTAACGCTGCCAGCAGGAGCACAAATTGGCATGAAACCCACTAGGCTGCTGCTGGCAGCGTTAGGTAGACAGCTTCATTGGGTTTTATGCCAATTTGTGCTCGCCAGATGAATCCCGCTGACAGGTGATTGATTGCTGATGGCAGCGTTAGGGTGGAAAGGCTGACTACCTACTAGCTGAGAGGAAAGGCAAGCCAAGAGCCTCACTGGTGCCGTGAGTAACATGTCAGCACCCGGAATGAGTAATTGTGGTTTGATCTGGCGTGCAGTTCAAGTTTTGCAAATATCTCACTTTCATAGTGGATGTATTTCACATGATACCGTGCCGTTAAAAGTAATAATAGGCAGTAGATAAAAAGTTAAACAATAAAATACAGTTGTTACGTCTTCATAATAAAGCAATTCACAAGAAAACATGGAGACATAAGAAGCTCTGATAGGCTAGAGGGCGCTTGTAGAGCAGTGGTTAGACGGGTACAGCAATGCTACAACTGAATCGGTCGCCGGCTTGAACCGTCGCCCGAGCTCATCAAGCCCTTCGCCCCGTTTGTAGTTGAAAAATCGGTGCGAGACATGAGGATAGCAGAGCCGATTTGATAGTTCGCCAGGCCAGCGTAAGTCATTGTATAGGCTAGGTATCCATTCATTCGCCTCTACGATGTTACGAATGGAGATAAATGTATGGGGTGTCCCTCAGAGAATGATCAACGCCGAACGTCTTATCTTTTTTTTTATAAGAAGCCAAGCGGTAGAAAGTAGTGCCCGTAGAAATTGAGAATTATCGGAAATATCTTGATGAGAAAGATAACAAGGAAGACTAACTCACACTGGTTAATAATTAGTGATGTCGTCGACCAGGAAGCAAAGGTGCGAGTTCGACCTCCTCCAACGCTCTCCTCCAGTCTACGTGGGAATGCCTTAGCCCTGCAATCTCCAAGACTGTAAGGAGAACTGTCTCGACCATCATTCTCCGACATTCATGAAGAAGACATATTCCTCAAGCAGCACGTGAAATAACACGTGAAATGTTTGAAGACCACTGTAGGAGATGAGTGTGAGGGAAAACTAATCAAATGCAAGAAGTGCTGTGGTTTCTACTGTAGATATGATAATGGGTCATGTAGAATAAAAATAAAATAGAGTCATAGAAAGTTGGATACTAGGGTTATTCGTGTTCAAGGTTGGCCCCGGTAGTAAGCCATTCCTTAAGAGACTGCCATCATAAATAGCGAACAACACTTGGTGATTGTCTGATGTACTGGCTCCTTCCCATTATAATTCTTTAATGAAGATGACCATTTCAAGCATACGTTCTTGGGTTTCTTTGAAGAGATCTATAATTTCTAACCAGAATGAATCCTATCATAGAATGAACCCCCTGCTGAACAGTGCAGGAAGAACGATTGGGAGATTATGAACCCGCTGCTGAGAACACTGCAGGATGAACGATTGGGAGATTGACTGTGGAGAATAGGCTCGAATCGTGGTGTCTGAAGAACACAGAAACGTCGAAACTTTAGTCGAACAAGGTTTTTTCTTTATCAACGTCGTGTTAAAAGTGTTAGAAAAAAAACCCAAGCAAATATTATCGATTGGTTTTGCCCAAGATAAAGAAGGATCGATTTTTGGAATATTGATTCCTTTTTATCAATTTCAAAGTGAACGCGTCTAGAAGATATCTTTCTTCGTTCAGCAATAGTTTTTCAATCCTTGCGTTTTTGTTCCAGTTATTTCTAATGGAAGATCCATGTTCTGTATGTTTTTTAAACTGCTTTTATTTTGGAGAGATCTAATATCTTCCACGAGAACCTCATCAGTATGCATCATTTGGAACCGAGTGTGATTCACCTCATCGATGGTCTACTGTATGGAGTTGCTGCCGGTATGTGGAATAAAAGCAAAGATGTCGAACAGACTCTTCAACTTCCACCAACCAGTTAGTGAGAAAAACTTTCTCGAATCTAGGTTTTCCGAATTTTTTAGTAAGTAAAATCGAAAGTTAGTTAGTTTTTTGATAGGAACTATGGTAGCACGATTTCTTCTTGTAATTTATAAAAACCGAAGGCCTCTAACTTTCACTAAGGTAATGGTGATTTCTATCATCCGTCTTTTCATGCATTTACATAAGTCTTTTGCACAAATCTAATAAAACCTTCAGTGGCGATAGTTTGTCTTTTTTATTCCTTAAAACGGCTGGATTTGTTGGATTTCAAATGTTGCTGAGACAAGAAGAAGAAAAGGAAAACCATTGACGGTTGATGTCAACAAAATGCTTGGTTATTTTATGGCTCACCTTCACACCACGCGTTACTACAGAACTTTTTAAAATCGTTTTCTCATTTTGCAACTGTCATCTACGCAGATAATAGGGTTTGCACATAGATTCGCTTCTAATAAAGGATCTCCTAACTTCTCATTCCTGACAAAGTAGATCATACTGGAAGCGGGAATCGATCAACACCCGTTCCGTGTAATAGGATACCGCTGAAGTTCACCTTTCGAGTTGTGCCCTGTCCACTGGATTCAACTCCATGCGACAACGAGCAACCGCGTAGTAGTGACAACGACCAGCTGTGGACCATCGACTCGAATTCAATAATCGAAGAATGTTTATCAATAGCAGCTTCTCTTTTTAATCCTCACATAGTGTAGATTGAAGAAGTATTGGAATGCTGGTGATTATCAACCCAACCTGGCATCATTGTCGACAACCAATTTTGTCAGTCTTTTTCGCCACTTTTTTCGCGATAACACAGCCAAGAATAGTTCGCCTACTCTTAGGTTTCTGTTGAATGACGCGTGTGGCGCAGTGGTCGAAGGCGCCCTGCAACACACACGTGGAATCGACCCCCGCATCCATGGGCCACCGAGCCTTCCATCCATCCGGAATCGGGAAATTGGTACCAGACTTGTCTGAGAGGATAGCAGCACTGGCTCGGTTCATCGGTAGGTCAGCTCGAGTCATTGTAAGGGTAAGATATGCATTCAATCACCTCAACGACACTTCATGAAGTTGGATGCATGGAGCATTCCTCCTTTGGTGGGGCTTACAGATTAAAATGTCAAGCACTCAATTCTTCGGTCTGGGGAGGTCTGCAACGGGCAATGAAACCGCTGTACATCGAAGTTCATTACTAGTAAAACCCATTGCCAAAATGAGGCGACAGACTACTGACAGGTCTGATAAAAGCACTAACACAATTGTGCATCACGACTTCTTTGACTAAATTTTGTTAACTTACGCAGTCGTATTTCATCCAGAAATCTTCATTTTCTCTTCCTATACATATCATTACATAACATTTGAATCAGTTGATCAGCGAATCACACACAATTATCACAGGGAACACTTTTCACTAGAATATCGAAACCACGAACTAAGAACTTTCGTACAAAGGAAAAGAAGAATGACAACGAAAGAAAGGGTCATCACAAAATACAACTCGATAATGAAATAACGAACCACGGATGAGGATGGATATAGATCCCGCACGACAACAATTTATTGCCTACATGGCAGGCGAATATAACTTGACGACGCTCGTCAAGACGCTCACTGAGAATCAAATGCTCATTCGGAGGCAAAATAGATACATACAGGAAAGAAATGCTTCAGAGTCAGTCAATATTGAAAATATTATTTTTCAGACTTATTCGAAAATCATTATTAAAAAAGCAAAAAGACAACGGTAGCCACAAGGAGTACGTGCAGTTACATCCGACCAAACATTCCGAACAGGTTATATTAATTCACCTCACACTGATCTCTTGTGGCTTTCTTTCGACAGAAAAGAACAAATTCATTCAATCTGCTTAAAAAAGCAGATAGATTTCCTTCGCCCTTTTCAACAATACATCAGTTCCTGTATGCCAAAAAGGGCCACTGCTGACCTCAGCATTCTTCCAACATGCGCTCTACGATCGAAGTGATGTGTTTACTCCGAAGTGTGCTGGCTACAATATATACCTATTGGATGAGTCCTGGAAACAATCGATATGCATGATTTGCACGACACGTCGTCGTTGTTTGCTAGCCGAGCGCACATCGTACGCCTCACCTCATCGGGGTGAAGACGCACAAATGGCTGGACTGGTTTTGTGGCAGGCTTGTATAAGCTCATCAAACTCGATAATGTTAAAAAGGCTCGTCATCTGTACTTCTTCGTTCATCAGGTGGCAAAGAGCCTGAAAAACAGCGTTTATTCTGCTATTAAAAGACCTCATTTATGTAATGTTTAATATAATGTTTATCCTCAACGATATTTCAAAAAGGAAATGACTACGATGCGCAGAAGAAGATGTGACGTACGGAAAAAAGTGAAAATAAGGTCGGCTACGAAGTATTCGAAGTGATGCGTTCACTGAAGCGAAGAAAAAACTGGAACTTGAGAATTTAACAGCGAATCAAGACGTTTGACGTGCATTATAGCTATCATCTAATTTCTGCAGAAAAAGGCATAAGAAGAGGAATAAGCGTTCAAAAGAAGAGAGAAAATAAAACATTCTGTGGCAAAGCATCTCAACTTTGAAGGGATTACATACATGCTATTCAGCTTTTTTCATAACGTTCATGACCGCCGTATGTTTCTAAAGGGATAAATTAAAATCAGATCTTCCAAATCAAATTCAAAGTAATTTTCGAATATATAAATCAATAAACGCTTTCAAATTGTATCCTATAATAATAAGAACAAACTACTAAAGATACGTTAATATGACGATGTACGATATTACATGAATCCCAACGACTACTATGCTAACTTACGGTAAAGAATGGGAAGAAGACGAACAAAGATCGGACTTTTACACATCCTGTCATGATATGGAATTGATAACAAGAAGTTCTGCACCAATCTTTTTCGTTCCACAACCTCCGTCTCGGAAATCACTGCTGAAGAAGAACTGCCCGGGAATCTCCCCTCTGAAGTTCGAGTTGCAACGGAAAGCTTGGACAGATGAACAACTCCAGGACCCGATAATATTACATACGATTTCCATTGAGCTAGAAGACATTAATTACATATACTTGGCACAACCCAGGTGACATGTTACTTTCAGCAGGACAAAATCTCCATTGGAGGACGTCACGTTCGGTCATTTTGATAAAAAGGGTGACCGTAGAGGCCGTAACTATCGTCCAGTTTTCTTGTTGAGTGCACTCCACAAGCTGTTCGCAAAGATTATTCTCTTATGCATACCAAAGATCTTGGAACAACAAGTTGAACAAGCAGGATTTCGACAAAAAATCTCCCGCATGGAACACATTCAAACAGTGTCAGGATCAATGGAGCTTGTTGAGAATACTATCTGCTCTTGTCCTAACCTAAAGTGACAACGAAAAGTGTTTGACAGCGTCGAAGCGAATACAATCCTTTGAGCGCTCGTCGACCAAGGAGCGAACCCGTCTCGTGCACAAACATTAACTGACTATTATCGGTACTACACCACGAAAATACATGTTTTCCATCGACCTCTTACCATACCCATAGAAAACAGGGTTCCATAAGATAACATCATATCGCCAAAGCTGTTGACTGCCGCACTGCAGTGGATAATAAAGTTATTCGATTAGTAGGAAAAGGGCATACGTATTAATGAAAAATTCCTGTCAAATCTTCGTTTCGCCGATAGCATTGTCAATTTTTCAAGAAGTACCAATGAAGCAGAGAAGATGCGAAATCAGCACAACAAAGTGGGGAAAAAGCACTTGACTGGGCGCAGATAGAACGAAAACCTAGTCCACGAAGAACCCATGATGCGATGCAAACAAACAGAAATGGATGGTTCTCTTGGACGTTCAATACAGAAATGAATGGTTCTCTTGGATGTTCAATAAACACCGAAAATTCCAACACAAAATATCACGCTCACATTTTCAACTGGACCTACTAGCGCTCTGTTAAGCCGCAGAAACGTGGAGTGATACTTCGAGCATGTTAAGAACTTCGTGCACCACTACCACTAACAGAGAGCCTGAACGATATATACTGAGATTTAAACGGCATTCACACGTTTACCCGGAATGCTCTGCTCAGATCTTCGGAACCTATCCCATTTTTCGGGATTCAAGAGAATATTTATCAATAGGGAAGCACAGATGTGCCGATCACATAATAAGAAGAGGACGGATGGGACGAAGAGCATAGTGATGAGGACTCCAACAGAATGCAAACGTCCTGCTGGATGACCACCTAAATGGAAGGACGTGTTGGTGCCTAACGTCCATCTGCACAATGGAAGGACATGTTGGTGGCTAACGTCCATCTGCATTCAGAGTCGAGGCAGACCACCACCAAAGACGATGTTAGCGCGAGAGAGAAAGCAATAGAAATTGTGCAAAGCGCCAAATACCACTGAAAATGGGCTATCTAAATCAAATCAGTCAATTAACTTACAGTCAGCGTAGAGAGCATGATCATGTACTTGGCTAGTCGGCATGTGGCATGTGGTGCGTTGTCGACCTTCTGATTTCTCACATAGACGTAAAGCGCGTTTAGAAAACGCTCCTTAGCCTTTGTCACCACTGATCTTCCTTCAGAACTGAGACCGAAATCTGCAAATAATGTCTATTTCAAACGAAAAAAAAACCATAAATAATCATCACTGTAATAAATGACAGCAATAACAAATCTTGCTGAAGAACTAGATGAATTGAACAACTTTCTGATCCGTTATTTAGAAAGGCATATACTCAAATGAGTACTCGCCTCAACTGAGTACTCAGTCACTGTCAGGGACTTTGGGAAGTGATGGCTGACTATTTATTTGGACTATGGGCAGGGATGGCAGTACTACTCAATCTCCTGATCTTCTAACAGGCGTTCATGATGAGCTTTGTGCTCTCATAAATGGCAGCATTTTCGGGTATATGCAAACTTTTTTCACATCATAAAGTTCCCTATCTTCACGTGAAGTGTTTCTCGAGAATACGATAAGCAAGTACTCAACTGAAACTCGAAATTGAATATTCCGATGACACACACACCTTTGTCGCTTCATTCTAGAGCGATTCCACTACGCTGCATACAGGAAACTACTAGGGAGATAGTGTGCTATTAATCTGGATCCACTTCTTGACTATAACTGCTGGAGCTAGTAGAAAGATATATGTGGGGTTTCACTATGCCGGCTTATCCCGAAAGTAATCTTAAGTAACGTCTCAATCTGGTTTACATGGCTCCACTGGCGATGACAGAATAACGTTCGTTTCCGTCTATTTCCCACTCATCAGTTGAAAATGAAGAAAAGTTGGCACTCTTCATACAACCGGTAAGCACTGATCAATTCGGCGATGCTTTAGCTCTTAAAGAACCGTGTGAATCACCGTGGGCTCACACTTATCTGCAAGCGAAGTTCCATTTATAACTAATAAAATTACTGAATGACTACGATTACTGTAGATGGATCGCACACTTGGAAGTCTACTGTTCCAAATCTGGTACAAAGTTAGTAGTGAAAATAAGAACGATACTCAATTGATACGATGTTAAGCGTTCTCTGTTCCAGCCACGAAATAAGTAACTTTCACGCTTTAATTCTTCTTCATCGTTCACAGTTATACACTTATTCCTAGTAAAACCAATAATATTCATACAAGAAAATTAGAACTGACCTTCTCCAAAGAACATGATAGCCTTCAGAAGAACGAACTCCACATCATCCATAGCCATCGATCGCATCGGACCAATAACGTAACTCATCAAACGCGGCATGCACTGTTTGTAGAAGTCTACAATGCTGCAAAAGAAATTACATAAATTACTGAGAGACTCGTTGGCAGATGTTTCTTGACGTGATCAGAAAAAAAAAATCAACACATCTTACATTAGAATGAACCCATCAATAATTAAGATATCACAAACACAAAGAATAATCTCGTTGGTAACAGTAGCACCTGGTTCTACAGTATGGTAGGCACTGAAATCTGGACGAATGTAGGAAATGACGAATAAACCTTTCGAACAGAATTTGTAAAGCAAGAAAAGTTATAGATTGCTCAGATAACAAGGCAACCGTATTAGTTCGGTTGCTAACACACTACCGATAGTGAAATCCGCATCCGAGGTCACAAATATTCACCCTCATTGGTAAATATGACTCATTGTGTAGTATGGCTCACAAATCCTCCCTACTAGTGTATACGAATTTCCAACGGCATGAATAAACACATCAGTAGACTCCCTTACATCGATGAAGTAGAAGAAGCCGTAGCCAAGAACGATTACTTTATTTACATTTCACAATTCACATTTTTACGTTCTCCTGACGCTGTGTACTTCTTATAATTGCACGTTTCGCAGAAGTTCCAGTTGTAATACTTTGAATCCGGAGAAAAAAAGCCTAAGGAAACTGACCTCGGATGTCCGCCCTCAACTGGATGGAATGCGCCGTTAGCAAAGCAGAGACCGGAAGCGCCACATTTCATTGAGTAGTACGAGTGACTCAACCTGAAAGCGAAAAAAAGCATCCAGTAAGTGAAAATAATTCATATTTCTTCAAAAATATGAACCATTTGCTGATTAATTCGAAGGTTTGATATGACGAAATGAATCTAAACAGAAAGATATTGGCAACGAAAAGCTTGTAGGCAATCAGGTAATAAAAATAACTCATAATAACAATACAAGAAGTTAAATCTAAAAAAATATGACAAGAATGCCATACATAAGTGAACGGCTTAAACCTATTTGGTACTCCATTATCAGAAAACGACAAAGAAAACTGCTACCAAGGTAAAGAAAAAGAAACAGGGAAAGAAATGAAAGAAAGCAATCGTAGAAAAAGGAAATGGCCACCGACCACCCATGTAAGTTCAGTCGCCTCCTAGCCAAAATATCCTGGTCTTTCTCGTTCAACATTTGGAACTCTTCTAATCCACGACACCAATCCGAATAGTAGGTGAAATGACGACGCCATCCTGAATTTAGAAAAAAAAATACTTAGCAAGAGTGGTATAACAGCGCATTACGGGATAGTAAACCGAGAAGTTCAGCAAAATATGATCAAAATAAACAGGAGATCGAACTGCAAGATGGTTTCTGATGTAGATAAGCCTCTTGGGCGCGTAGCGTTATGGAAGTAGACACCATTCCAGCGCAAACCGTCGTGAGTTCGACTTCTGCCCTTCATTTCCCTTCATGCGGTCAAGACAGTGGAGAGGTATCGCCCACAACCCATATAACACATTTACTGATGATGGAAGAGCACAAATACTAATGCATCGCGTGAAATTGAACAATGGTTATGACTCCCATCGTTTATTGACTTGTCGACTCTCTACCAAACAAATACCATAGAAAAAATCTTCAAAAAGAAATTTCTTCATATAAACTTTCTTCAAGCGAATAGAACTGCGACTTTAAAGAAGACAGACATCCGAGTGTTCGAAGATATTGCGAGATGCAGTCGAATGCTCAGTGTTACTGCCCACTGCTCCCACTCATGTGACATTAGCAGTAAACAGTTCCCAGGATCGACTTTCTATTAACCTCGGCATTGGAATATGAATGCGTCGTTTTCTTGTTCAGCAATCGCGAGGTTGTTAAACAGCATACATTTACTTCCATACAAAAACACAATACAATACAACAGTAGCTGACGTTTCGGCAGTATCGCCTTCTTCAGAGCCTGGAAGGGTATACTGACATACAATTTACTAGGCCAAACGCTTCAATGACACTTACAAAAAGACGAAAAAACTCGATGGTAATTACATGGTCAACAGCTTCGCGAAAAAACTCACCGCTTTTTTTACGTGCCTTCCCATGAGGAAGATTAGAACAGCTGATTATGGTCGCATAAGGTTGATGACTGCACCATCCCACATCAGAAATTGATGCGAACATACGGGGTCAGGTCGCGTATGACCTCTGGGACATTCATCCCTGCTATTCATTGTAGGGTTCTTTGGCATTTATCCAAAAAGCCTCAAGAAGTTTTGCGCGCTGGTGTTTTAGTCTCCAGTGCAAGGATATTGACTTTTACTTCAAAATCGTCCCCGCTGTGCTTTTGTATCCTATGCGTGCCTAGTGGGGTACTTTGTCTTAGTTTTCGTTTGCCATCTAGGTGTTCTTTTATACGGATACACAAAGGCCTGCCCGTTTCGCCAATATATTCATCTCCGCAATTATTACACGAGATCAGGTATATCGTACCTGAACTCATGCAATCACCGTCCCTGCCGTAAGGGCAGATTACGCAATTTGTTGTTTCGCATAGACGGTCATACAGGCGGTTACGAACTAACTGACGACGTAGAGTAGCCGGTGGTATTTCAACTATCGCTACCGATTCCTCTAGACCTGCCCTTCTTAAGCATCGTTTAATCGCTACGCTTACTTCATCGCTAATAAAGGGCAGCATAAACGGGACTTTCTATTGGCCAACTGTTTCGCTTGGGCGCTTCGCTCTCCTTCTAAACTCATCTCGTGGGGTTACTATTTCGTTGCCATTGGAGATGGCTATTTGCGGAGCCAAGTCGCGCGATTCTTCCTTTAGTTCCCTGTTGTGCACACAGAGGTGGCTGTTCGAAACATGCTTTCTCACAAGCGCTCTCTTTCGTGTGTGAAGGGTGGGAAGAAAGGAAGTGAACGAGGATGTTCTTGTTACTTGGCTTTCGGTACCACTTTGTCAGGTAACCGCTACTTGATAGGCTTATCTGGACGTTTAAAAACGGAAGCCAGTCTTTTCTCGGTTTCTCCCGGGTGAACTTAATGTACTCAGACTGCTCGTTCAATAATTCAAAGCATTTGTCCATCTCCTCCTGCGTAGAGAAGATGACAAAACAGTCATCTACATATCTGCAGTAGAGTAGTGGCCGGAGATCGAGAGCAGGGGCTTCTATCTTAGACATGAATACAATGGCAAGGCTTGGTGCCAGTCGCTGTCCCATAGCCAACCCCCCTATTTGCGCGAAATATTTCCCAGACCATCTGAAAATCGAGCAGTTTAGGCACTCCCTTTTTTTTCCCACCCTTCACACACAAAGAGGGCGCTTGTGAGAAACATGTTTCGAACAGCCACCTCTGTGTGCACAACCGGGGAACTAAAGGAAGAATCGCGCGACTTGGCTCGGCAAATAGCCATCTCCAATGGCTACGAAATCGTAACCCCCACGAGATAAGTTTAGAAGGAGAGCGATGCGCCCAAGCGAAACACTTGGCCAAAAAAAAGAAAGTCCCGTTTATGCTGCCCTTTATTAGCGATGAAGTAAGCGTAACGATTAAACGATGCTTAAGAAGGGCAGGTCTAGAGGAATCGGTAGCGATAGTTGAAATACCACCGGCTACTCTACGTCGTCAGTTAGTTTCGTAACCGCCTGTATGACCGTCTATGCGAAACAACAAATTGCGTAATCTGCCCTTACGGCAGGGACGGTGATTGCATGAGTTCAGGTACGATATACCTGATCTCGTGTAATAATTGCGGAGATGAATATATTGGCGAAACGGGCAGGCCTTTGTGTATCCGTATAAAAGAACACCTAGATGGCAAACGAAAACTAAGACAAAGTACCCCACTAGGCACGCATAGGGATACAAAAGCACAGCGGAGACGATTTTGAAGTAAAAGTCAATATCCTCGCACAGGAGACTAAAACACTAGCGCGAGAAACTTCTGGAGGCTTTTTGGATAAATGCCAAAAACCCTACAATGAATAGCAGGGATGAATGCCCAGAGGTCATACGCGACCTGACCCCGTATGTTCGCATCAATTTCTGATGTGGGATGGTGCAGTCATCAACCTTATGCGACCATAATCAGCTGTTCTAATCTTCCTCATGGGAAGGCACGTAAAAAAGCGGTGAGTTTTTTTCGAGAAGCTGTTGACCATGTAATTACCATAGAGTTTTTCGTCTTTTGTAATTGTCATTGAAGCGTTTGGCCTAGTAAATTGTATGTCAGTATACCCTTCCAGGCTCTGAAGAAGGCGATACTGCCGAAACGTCAGCTACTGTTGTATTGTATTGTGTTTTTGTATGGAAGTAAATGTATGCTGTTTAACAACCTCGCGATTGCTGAACAAGAAAACGACGCATTAGCAGTAAACCTTACTGGAGCGGTTGTTTGAAATCTAGGGACTAGATTGGCAATTAAACGAAATCCTTCTAAACTCCAGCATCATCAGAAAAAAATCGTTCATCTAAGAAAGTAGGAAAGCTAGTCTCCTGTTTCGTAACAACACCTGTGGAACAAGTCACCGACAAACCACGATCCCAGAAATTTCGAAAGTCAATATTCGGTGTCGAATTCATCGAATATTCGAGTACTTAACGAGAACATCCTCACCATCAATCAAGTCTTCCGGCGTCAATATTCGCTCACCGGTGAACCTCATAGGATAGCGAGGGCTGACCAACATCGGTCGTCGGAACACTACCTCGAATGGCAAGTTTATCTGGAATCAGAAAAATAAGTTTACCAGAGAAATATCTAACAACAACAGTAAGTCACAGAGGATGGTAAATATTCCCTAACCTGAGTTTTTGTGGCATTTATTGAATAATCAGCTTCAATAGGAGTATGAGAAAACACCTAAAATTAATCGAATCGCCAAAAATTATCCAAACTAAACTATAAAACCTAAAACTAGGACTACCCAAAGACGAAGGGAATGTTTAAAAAAGGCTAAGAAAGTAGCAGCAATACTTTCTTTCAACACTAGTTTACGGAAATCGGAAAAAACTCAATGAACGCTGCTTAGAAGACCAGTCAACAGATAAAAAAGTGATGAAGCTACTATTTATATTTAAAATCCGAGTCGACCAAGTGGTTAAACAATTTTTGGGCTTGAAACTAGTTCATTTATATCCAGAAAGCCCTAGAATACGTGATATTCTACAGAGTACCGATCATTACCGTGTTCATATCGATTTTCACATCGAAACTAACCAAAAATCAATAGGTATTGGCAATGGCTTGCAAATTACATCAGATGTAATTGATAAAGTGGTCTGAGACAAACGCTTTTATCTTAAGGCGAGTAAAATATACCCGATTAGTATTCCAAAAAATCGAACGGACTGCACCTGATTTTCAAGCGTCATCAGGGTTTCAGGAATGTTGAACGTGTCATAGGAACTCGGTGTGGGCAGTTCATGGCATTCAGGTGTCGGCACCCTTTCCACTTTCACTTGAGGTTCGGTCGATTGTGATGGACTCATCGGCTGAAGCTCAGTCTGAAATACTTCCCTGCACTAAAGAAGAGCTTTCTAGAACGACAAAAACTAATAGCAACAACGAAAAAACGGCTTCTTACGTTGGAAAAACAACACACTAAAAAAAACAGTCTAAGCTTACTTCACATTCAGATTTCTTTGGAAATAAGAAAAAAAATACAATACGAATGTCAGCTTCTTTCGTTAAAACTACCTTTTTCAAAGTATTCGGTTAAAATCCTGAACAGATGATACAACAGGGAGGAGAGCAAAGCGGTAATGATGTCGTTCACCAAGAGCACGGTCCTGGTTTAATCCTGCTCCGGGGACACGAAGCCACTCATCCCCGTGGGGTAGGGGGAATTGGTGCCGGACTTGGCCAGAAGAAATCATTCTCTGCAATCCAACTGGCAACGCACGCTCCAGCTCGGTTATTTCAGGACTCCAAGGAGACCAATTCGACCCGCATTCTCCGGCATTCAAGATGCATTGAAAATCCCCAAGCAGCAGTCCAAGCGATACATAGAAGTTAAAAGATCTTCGTAGATGATGCATTCGAGGAATCGAATCGAAAGTGAGAAACGCCGGGATCAGCGAAGTAGATGAAGACGGGTAGTATAAAAAATTAGAAAAAAAACGATACAGCGCATCTTGAAAAAAATTATTACTTTACTTAGTTAAATTCTTTGCTTCATGTTTAACCAGTCAATGATTAGTTTTTCAAATCATATTACCTAATCGTTCCTCCCAACGGTTTACCGCATCATCGTGGCTGGGAAGTATTCCTGGATGTCGCGATGCGATGTACAGCGGGGGGATTCATCCCACTGGCAGGGTCTCCCAAGCCGAGAAGGAGACCGGCGTTTTCGTCAGGAAGCCTAGCTAAGGATGAACCAATACCAGGATCGACGACCGTCCTGGTATCAAATTAGTCGCATTGTGGCAAATCTCCCTCTTATCCGCAAAGACAGGGTATGCCTGTGGTGGTGACGACCTGGGGTAGACTTTGGCCAGGCTGACCTCGGGACTCCAAGGAGACACAATTGCTAGACCAGCAAAACTCCGAAAAACGGAAAATATTCTGGGGTCCACATAACCAGTCATGACAGGCCGACCAAGTATCCAAGTATTACTCAATCGCTACTAATTAGACTGGTTTTGTAAAAAAATAAAAAAAATGTTGTGAAGCAGAGAAGTATTAGAATACTTGGAAACAAAAAACTAGACAAAAATGTGCTTACTTGACTGGCTTGTTCGCTTAGCTGTGGTCGGATTCGTTTACGTTTAAACACACCGTTAGTTAACGGAGTCACCGGTAACGTCGTGCCCGACTTCACATTTCGATCTCGTTCGTTTTTGCACAGCTTAAAAATCAATATTTACGGAGGACGATCGAAATCTGTATAAATTAGCCAAAAACGAAGAGAATCAGAAGGATGATTGATCTTAAGACAAATAATCCGTGATCCCTTTTTTCAAAGCTGCTCACAAGTTGGTGAGAACCTAATGAACAAAATCAAACCCACTGCTTAAGTATATTTCTAACCTAACAGTTACAACAAAAAAACATCTTTAAAAAATCCACCATTCAGTATTCAACGAGGAATAAATAGATGTCATGCTCTTTGTGTCTCTCAAATGAGCACAATCCCTTGAGGAGTTTTAAAATGTGTGCCACAAGTAAGAGTAGAAATCTTCTTGGTGTCGGGTTGAGTTACCAAGTCGCTAAAGGAATTACCGGTGAACCTGGCAATAAAGATGATACAATAACGTATAAACGGCCAGTGAGCCGTATATGGCTCACATAATTGCCAAGGTGTTTAGAAATCCAACGCAGCTGTACTTACTTTACTGAAGTCACAACGTCTTAACTTCTATTCACTGCTTAATCTTTTTTTTCATGACAAGATACTACGTGAAATACTACCAGAAGCACGCTGAGAAATGAGCAAAACTCGGGACCTCTTCTGGACTTCAACCCACGATTATCCTTATCGGAAGCTCACACGCTATCCACCACACCAATCAAGACCCTTTCTTCCTCTTTCTCTGGACTAAGTTTTCACTCTATCGGAGATATCAGCAGCCACCAACTTCAGCGATTTCATAGGATTTCAACTAATTTCAGGAATTCAAATCCTTAGAAAATAGTCATCATAATAAAGTAAACCTATCCTGAATTAGCAAATATGGGCAATCAGCCTTAAAACGATTGAAAAAAAAATGAATACAGTTCACATTTTGGGAACAGAACATGCGAATCTCTCGCGCAGAGGTTGGTTCGGAAAGTCCTTTCTTTTTCAATGGAGAAATCCCATCCGGTTTGTAATACGAGTAATAAATTTGAATTATTTGAGCACTGAAGCGAATCGGTTCCATCACTGCACGAAAGAGTAAACGACGTCATCACCCCCATCACCTCATCATAATGATTCCAATTAATCAATACTGACTTGACACAATCAAAAAAACAGTTCGCTGCACTTCTACTGACTAGTAACGTTATAAATCAATCGATAAACTCACAATCCGGATTCATTCCAACTTCGAAGCACTTTTTCAGCCGGCAAGAACGGCACACATTACGATGTTCTTTCACCACCGGACAGTCACCACCGAAACGGCATGAGTACTGCCGACGACTCCATACACTATAAACATTCCCTGGCTTAACACAAAGAAGTCCGTTAATCAGAAATATACCGTACCCCTCAGTGCCATGAAAATCTACGAAATTTAACGAAATCTGGTATAAAAAAATAAAATAAATCATAGCAACTTGTCTGGAACTGACTTTAATCATTTACACTATAGAGTTTAGCAGAAATAAATGAAGAACGAGTGACCACTTCAAAAACCAAATGAGTACACAGGTCAGAAAAAGGAATGGAATCTTAGAAAACTAACTTGAACTTGATACTTGAACAGCCCGTCCTCACTAGTTGTGCGGGTCCCAGCATAATCTCCACTTTTCGGAGACTTGCTGATTAAGCCACTGTGGTTCTCTGGAATCACGATGACAGCCTAGTCAAAGTCTGACTAAGGTCGTCACCACGACAGGCAGTCGCAGCCCTTGTGGATCAGAGGGAGATTTGCCGCCATGCGACTTTGATACCAGGGACGTGGTGGATCCTGGTATTGGTTTACTCTTAGCTAGGCTTCCCGATAGAAACGCCGACCTCCTTCTCAGCTTGGGAAACCCTGCCGGGGGCACGAATCCCTCCACTTCACATCGCAGTCCGACACCCAGGAACACCTCCCAGCCACGATGAGGCGGTAAACCGTTAGGAGGATCCCAGAAAAACCTCCATGGAAAACCAAATTCACATAAACTTCGTGGTCTTAAAGCAAGAATTCAGTTGCGAAAAGTGTAATAACTCTCTAAGATGTCAGCTTACGGTATAAACCTAGATTCAGTTTATTTTCAAAATTAACGGCTGGTTTAGATCTCAGTTTATGGTAAAAAGCCTAGTTCCACCTCATGATTTTCAAGCTTAATGGCTGGTTTAGACCTCAGCTTACGGTAAGACCCTAATTCCAACTCATTCTTCAAGTTAATAACTCGTTTAGATGTCAGTTTACGGTATAAACTTAATGTCGGTTTATTTTTGAACTTAATAGCTTCTTTTACATTTCAGTTTACGGTACAAACCCCTACTCCGATTTATTTTCTTACTTAAAAGCCCCTTATGATGTCATTTCACGGTAAAAACCAACTCCAGTTCATTATGAATATTACTGGTGTTGCACTAATGAATACACTAATGGATGTGATATTAATTAAATAACTAATAGAATCAGGAGTTCAATCTGGAATTCAGGACTTTCTTAAAAGTCCGTAAGTACAGACCTTCGTCGGAAAAAGCCTTTGCATCCATTGCACGCATTGATACCGTAATGCTTGCCAAAGGCCACATCACCGCACACGTCGCAGATCAGTTTGTTGCTGGACGCGTTCAAGTCCATCGAAGTGGACGGCGAACAGTTCGCTGAAAAATTGACTTATCGAATCTCTGATTAGTTCGCCGATGACCAGTTTGCGAGCAGTCCAGGGTCGCCAGAAGAGATTGATGTACTAGAGAAGAAGAGAAAGCGAAATATGAAAACCCATATTTAATAAATAAAAACAGAAGTCGGTTTTTTTCTCCGATAACCACGAGATCAAAGTGAATGCATTCAAACAGACGTGTGGAAAAAATTTGCAAAAAATGGCGATTTAAAGGTACCAAGGGCGCTTCAGGCCGTGGATAGAGGTTTAACGCAGAGATAAAGCGATCATGTGCTTGTCTGACGAGGTATATGGCTGCAGGTAGTGTTGCTAACTTTGTTGTGTCAGACTGACTTATGACTCGCCACATAAAAGTAATTAGCACCAGTCACTAGGGTATTTAGCTATTATAGGGAAAGCTTGCAAACAAGTTTGTGGGAAGGTTCTCATGAGTGGGACTCTCATGAGACGGTTAGCATTCACTACAATAAAGAATCTTAACGTCTTCTTCGGAGGAGAACTACAAATCATACACTATCAAACCTCGTACTTAAGGGAGAGCCAAGCAAGTCGTCAGTTGGTATCCCTGTTAATAACACGACATAAACAAACAGCCTTGTTCTTCTAATCGTGAAAGAGTCCATGTGGGCACCAGCGTTGGTTACTTAAGATGGGTACAGAATATAGCTGAAGATTTAAAAGACTATGAACCTGCTAATCATAAATGAAAGATGACCGATATGCTACGCTACTATGGAACAACTACTGTATGTAGAAAGGTGATTTACATTAATCACGACTTTTACTAAAATCCCTTCGTTAACGTTGTACACCTTTCTTCATGCCATTATAAGAAGTTAGAATATTTTGTCAGGATAATTCTTCTTTCCACGTTCGACATGGCATCACCTCAGTGAATAATCATATACTTCTTGTACCCAAGAGATGTATGTACAGCAAGATATATTATAGGCAAACCTCCAGAACTCAAAAACAAAGTGGTCCAGCTTTCCACATGTCAGTTGTCACAATGTTCTAACAGAAAATCAGCAAGACTACGTTGTTGTACAAGTCGGGACACCCCACACGACATCGGCTGCAGCTTTCCAGTCTGCCTGTTGCTAATTGTCTATTACCTCTTTATAAGAGTCGTTGCAAGCAGCATTCACAGAATATTCGGCGAAGAATGGCTATTGGAGAAAGAACAGTCTCAAAAAATCATCAGTACTGGAACATATAGAAACGGTGGTGAAACTAACTGAAGTATTGTGCAAGTACAAGATAGCGCTTGGTCGCACTTTCATCAACTTAAAGAAGGACTTCCACTCAACTGAAAGAGAAGGTGGATGAAAAAGGTGCCATTGCTGTGCATAAAAAAGCTTCGTGGCCTATATAATTCCATAACCAGAGTTTCACCATTGCCTAACGACATTATAGTTGATATGGGTTAGACAATGTGTTATTGTCATGTCAGAAATTTGAGTGCGTCTTGAGAACGTCAAGAGAAAAAAGAACTGCAAGTTGGTGACTGACAGTTACATTATCTTCGTTCGTTCATGGTATTGTTATTAAAAAAATCAAGTATTAGTCACAGCTGCACCTGAAGAAAACGATGTTTATGCAAAACGGATCCGTTCATGCTCACGTCAGACGGAATGAATACCTCTGAATGCTCCCGCTATGCGTAACCGAAACAAAAGTCCAACATAATGAACTACCGAGCTTAACAGCCAAGCGAGCAGTAAGAAGCAAGCGGTCTTAGCTAAACAGCATCAAGGACGCGGCGATGGTAAGCAACCGATGAACCTCAAGCCTACTTCTTCCAAGGTTCTTCTCACGTTAACCTACATTTTGAAAGGTTGGATGTTACGTATGGTAGAGAATGTAGATGCACAAATAATGGATCTGGAAGCCCTACTCTATTAGGCAAATAAGAGATGAAGTTTTAGTGTTTCGGCAGGCGTCAACCATCAAATGAATTATAGGGGCCACCATTAATACTTTTATTTGACCTGTGCGTACTAGAGCTGCCTTTTAAACACCGTTCACATAAGGTACTTGAAAGTCGTCGAACTTTTTCTATGAAGCCCCTTTTCTTTGTTATCGCTACGAACCCCCTTAGTGTTATCGTTTCTTGAGAAAGCGTAGGCATCGGCAGGCTGCGCAATTATGACGTGAGAACTGGGTGTACTTATCAGGTACTTGCAAAGTAAACACAGTCCTTAATTTTGGAGGCAACCACGAACCGCATCATAATACTTTTGTTTTCACATGCACAGACTTGGCTTGGGTTTGATTTCCAGTATATGGAACGTACAATTCAATCTGGCATAACACAGGCAGCGAGATTATCCCTTCAATCCTTAAGCGCCTTAGCAAAGATGGCTAGATCATCTTTTGAATACACATGAATCTAAAGGTTAATATTACATAAAATCGCTTTTGGTTGGCATCGAAGAAAGTATCCGCTATAAAGGAACGAATTACTTATTCCGATAACGACAAGCACTATAGGATTCCTCTTAGAGTGATCCTATTATGACTCTAGTCACAAAACAAATAGGGTTTGTAACGATTTTTGCCATAGAAAATAATCATGTTTGCCATATCACTTACAAAAAAAAACGAAGAACTATAAGCAATAATGTTCAAGACATCAATCAAACTCGAACGAGATGCGCCGACATGTGCTCCATTCCCAAATATGGATGGTTGACTCTGTTTGAACAACTAATGAAAAGAGCCGGTGCTTTATTTTCGTTTAGATGACCTTGTAACTAAATAGGAATGAAAACGGAATGTAAAACGAAGCCGAATTTCCAAATGCTGAAAAACTCTCAAATCAATCGCAACCCCCAAGAATTCAGCAGATTCGAGGGACCGAATATTTGAATAACCGGATATGCTGACTGATGTCTTGTCATATAAGATTGCCGATGGGGATGAAATGTCTCATCCGAGACTACTAGTCATATAATAGGTCGGTGCCGTATTGAAGTTGGCAAGAAACGCCTCCGAGTCAATACCGTAGTACCGTAGACAGCAGCTGTCAAAGTCGTACAAATCCTCCACCAGGGCTTTTAAGGGAATCTATGCTCCATACGAACGCCAGCAATAATACGTCATGTTCGAGAACTACATATGAATCCCGGATCAACTACGAGATTACATATTTCTGAGGTACCTTAGCATTTCCGAAGTGCCAGAGTAGAGCGTCCGCTCAATATTGACATTTTGCGTTCTTTCTAGTTAGTTCATTTATTACTTTTAAATGATAGTAATGTATCCGAAATAAATTCTGCACGACTTAAACTGGTAACTAAGATTCAGAAGGGTCCGTAAATGACCAAAATGAGTAGAAATTACTATAGTAGAACCTAAGTGCTTAGAAAACACAAAGTCTCAACTTCTTTTTGAATATTCTAGTGCTTGATAGAATATCGGAATAAAAGGCTATGAACGAGTGTTAGCGTACCCGATTGTTTGAATGGATTAAAAACATACAGTAATAAGCCCAAAGACCGAAGATGGGAAGGAAACCCGGTCGTTTCCACAGTGTTCGCTTTACCAACACAGACCAACAAACGAATGCAGCGAACAGGAATCAATTCGTGAACTTTTGTGCTGCTGTTGCTGTTGGTGTCGCCGTTATGCCACTGACTGCGACCCAACCAGCGCCGGCCCGTCCGTCCGTCCGTCCGTCCGCCTGTCTGTCCGCCCGCCCGTCCGTCCGCCTGTCTGTCCGCCCGCCCGTCCGTCCGTCCGTCCGTCTGTCTGTCCGTCCGTCCGTTTGTCCGTCCATCCGTTCCTATTGCTACATTACTTCTACCTATAGCCCCTGTTGAAACAGTTTTTCGGACATGAAAAAAAATAACACCCTGCACCTCTTCCATTGTCATAGGGTGTAATAGCAACCATAAACTTTGTAGCATAAAAGGGTAAAGTGTTCGGCGATGATTGGTCTCACAGTGACGTGCCATGGATTCGACTTCAACAAACATCATGGAGTAGCTAAAATGCAAACATATACGGCCTAAACAGTAGCGATTTGCCAAATCAGTGTTTTTATTCTCCTAGACATGTCCGGAGCCAATTTTCCAACCACGGAAGGATGGAGGGTTTGGTTTTCCCCAGCCTGAGATCGAACCGACGAAACCTGTGGGTATTTCATAGCAACTATAATCACTGTACTACAGTGCTACTCATGAACTTCAGACAACGTGAATCGGAAAAAATTGGAATGATATATGGTGGTCGTGGTGGAAAGACACTCCAGTAGTGCAATTTGTAAAAAGAACTCTACATCAGAAGCTATATGGTAGGCAAACAAGGTTTGAAAACATAAGTTTTCGGATGAGAAGACATCAGAAGAATACCAAATTGGAATCGATACAGATAGAAATGACTAGAATATGTGTACTGCCTAAAACACTCTAATTTAATGATTTCAACATTAACATTTGGTGTTATTATGGAAAGTGACGCAGGTTGCGTGTGGCACAGTGGTTGGAGGCGCCACTGCGACACACACGTGGAATCGATCCCAGCGCCATGGATCACCAAGCCTTCCATCCCTCCGGGGCCGGCAAATTGGTACCAGACTTGCCTGCGAGGATAGCAGCACTGGTTCGACACATTGGTAGCCACAGCGAGCCATTCTAAAGGCCAAATATGCATTCAATCGCCTCCAAACGATGCTTAGTGAAGTCAAATACATGGCGCATAGCTAAGGGATTGATCAACGCCGAGAGCTTTTTTTTATCGGTCTGCAAGAAACAAAAATCTAGAAGACCGACATACGCCAACAAAACAACGGGACCCACGTCATCAGCGGAGAAAAGGTCTCGTCACGAAATGTTGGTGGCGTAGGCTTTGTCTTCCATCTGTTTATTGTCCATCTCGTCGACTCCTACGAGATGCTTCCCTCTCGCATGGTCGCCCTGATGAGAACACTCTGAACGAAATTCTATCGAAACGTGACAGGCTGATTAAGGAAGACTCGACCGAAGACTACCAGCTGCTTGTCGAAAGACTAAAAGTTGTGCCTAACTCGTCCCAGCCCCTCTAGCAAGAAGATCAAGTGGTTTCTCCATTACCATTAAAGAGTTGTTGCTCGAGAAGAAAAGGGAACTGAAGCTTTGCTTTATTCCAACGTACTTAACATGGTTAGTAATTAATGCCAGCTGCAGAAAGCTTCGCAGGAAGATCTACATCGGTACAGGCAGGCAAAACCGTTAGAAGCACAAGAATGAACCAGTCTTATCAGAAGAAATGGTGGTGGGACTTGTGCGACTGTAATGCTTCGCTATCAGCCCTAACGAACAAGAACGGGATCACTGAAAATTCCCGTCACCACATGCAACTAATAATGGGAAAGTTCTACACTAACCTCTTCCGATCCACAATATCCGTCTCGGACCCTGACTTTCCCAATGGAATAAAACCACCTGGAATTCTTCCCGCTGAGGCTCGAGTTTTGCAATACAAAGTTTGAAAAAAAAGGCACAGCTCCTATACCTGACAGTATTACACACGACTTCTTTTAAACTGGAAGACATTAATTACATACACTTAGCGCAACCCATATGACATTCTACTTTCAGTAGGAGGAAATTCCAGACCAGTGATGGATATCGAGTATGGCCACCTTGTCAAAAAAAGGGTGACCGAAGGTATCTTTGTTACCTATCGTTCAATAGGCTTGATGAGTGCACTCTACAAGCTGTCCACAAAGATTATCCTCTTGTGCATACCAAAGATCTCGGATCAAGCACAATCAGCTGAGTAAACAGGATTCCGACAGCGATGTTGCTGCATGAACTGTATCCAAACCCAGGTTCATAGAAGTTTGTCTGGAATACCACCTGCAGCTAGTCCTGACTTTTGCAGACTACAAAAAAGGGTTTGACAGTGTCGAAACGAAAGCAATCTTATCAGCGTTCGTCGCCCAAGGATAGGAGGCATCCTACATAAGACTCTATATAACTGTTATCGGAACTGCACCACATAAATATAGCTTTGCTATCGACCTCTTACCATGCCCACAGGAAGAGGAGTTCGACAATGCGACACTATATCGCCAAAGCTGTTTCCCACCGCACCGCAGTGGATAAAGAAGTCACACGATTGGAACGCATACGTGTTGAAGGGAAATTCCTATCAAACTTTCGTTGCGCCGACGACACTGTCGTTTTCACAACAACTACCACTGAAGCAGAGACAATCGAACTATTCATAAATCGGAAGAAGACCCAGTTCACGAAGAACTGATGGTGCGGAGTCGAACAGATCAAACTCGATGGCCTTCTGATTATAGAGACTACCAATTACGTGTACTTTCGGCGTTCAATGAACACGGAGAACAACATGAAGGAAGAATTAGACAGAAGGAGTACAGCACGGGCCGAAAGCGGGCAAGAGGCTATCGACAACTAAAGGACTCGAAAATCCGCGCTCACCCTTTCGATTCAACAGTTTTCCAACGCTCTGTTATGCAGCAGAGGCGTGGGCTGATACTTCAGCTGCGCTGAGAATACCGTGCACTCCTTACAGAGCTCTTGAACGATGTGTTCTGAAATATAACCGGCACACTCAATATCTAGCCGAAATGCAAAGCTTTGATCTCCGAAACTTATCCCACCTTCGGCATCCAGGCGAATACACATCAATTACTAAACATAAATGGGCCGGTCATACAACGAGAAGAACGAACGACAGACGAAAAGAACTATATAGTGGACGCCATGATGATGCAAGCGCCCTCTAGGATTACCACCTACACGTTGACCAGACGTGTTTGTAACTAGAATCTGTCACCTGCACTCACTTGCAGCTGTTCAACAGACTACAGTAAGAGACTCGTAGTCGGCACCACTCTCCAATAAAATCACCACCACGAAGGACAAGAATTAAATCCACATAAGTGGTGAAGGCGGACTCCCCAAATATCCAAGTAAACGCCACTTTAAGCCAAATACTATTACAGAAAACACTTCTTTCTTCACCGCAGCTGAGCGAATGGCATTAAAGTGAAGAAGTAGGAAATTCATGCTTGTTCAGCAGTTATACAAAGTAAAACATTTGAGAAATGATAGCGTTCTGAATACGGACATAATAAATGAGAAGTTGCTGGAACTCGAACAGAATAGGAATTCATAACTGAACTCCGACCCCGATTGATACCGTAGTGAACGATGAAACAGAAATCTAACAAAATGTCGAAGTCTCTTTATGTTTAAAAATCCAACTTTCCTTTAACCTCAGCATAACTATCTAACATGGAACTCAAATAGACTTTTTATAAAGATCGGCTTAATAATCGATATATCTGTATACATGTTTCCACGAACTGCCCTTTTTTAGTCGACCCGAGGTGTTTTGGACTTGATCGATCTTCAAACTTCTCCTTCAACTTGTTTTTAATATTACACCGAATCATGTTAGAATTAGATATGGACCCAGCTACTATCCTCTTCCCCTTCAAAGCATTTATTGTGCTCGGTACTTGTAGGAGAACCATTGAAATAGGTTGGTAGCTAGGTCCATATCTATTTGTAACAAGATTCGGTGGGATATTAAAAACAAGTTAAAGGAAAAGTTTGAAGATCTATCACGCCCAAAGCACCTTGCGCCGGCTTAAAAAAAAGGGAGTTCTTAACAACATATATACAGATCTAACCAACATGAATTTTCCATCATTGGCAAGCTAACACGAGGCTGATGGAACCTTATCAATCTCTCTCTCGTTTAGAATCGACTCTCAGAAATGACATAATCAAACCGTCAGAGTTCAGATAATCGTCTAGGTTTTCTTGTTTTCCTAGAAAAGATTGGAGTACCGGATCTACAAGCATCTTTCGCTTCATCATCCGAAAACATCTCTGTGGAGTGTTAGATGAGGATGTTTATTAAGGTCAACAACACTGGTACAGTAATCAGTATATATTATAAAGCTTGGAGTGAATAACAACTGAGTTGCCTGTACGCATCAGAAGGATGGCATAACTGCGCTGCAACTTGCAGATGAGTGGTTGCACAGGAAGTGTAAATATGTATCGAATAAGAGAAGAAGTCCAATGAAGATGCCCATAAGGGCGCTATTTTCCTCGAAATTAATAGAATCTTCCAGTGCCATCTCCAAGCAACGTGCAACACGGCCCAACGTTCCGTGGGCTTACTTTAAGTTACCAGACTGGATGTGCAGGAATATTTCCAAAGAAGGTAACACTCATTCTCCAAATGTTCTACGACACTATAGTGGCGAAGGTGGTGAGGTGTTACTGAAGTGCTGTTATCACGTCGCTTTAACTTGACGCTCACCTTTCTCGCAAGGTTACAAGAATGGAATTAAAAAAAAGATAAAACTACAAAAATAAACAGCATTTGTGTTGGTCAAAACATACGTTCACTAAATGGAAATGTGGGAGACGCAGAAATGAAGACCTTCATTAAACCGCCTCTAAACAGTTAGCAAGGCTCAGTAAAAAACATCTGCGATGCAAGAAAAACATCTAATGCTCTCAAATTCAGTCAAACTTTCCTGTTCATAAAGGTCACCTTCAGTCTCTAAGAAAAAAAAACCGTGCCCGCGAGGAAAACACCAGTCAAAAAGAAGGTGCACCATTGTTCCCTAAGATTCTTAGCGAAGACAAGTCAATCAAGTTCCAAGTGTGTAAGTGGTAAACCGCAGAAAAATCTCTTCCTTTAAATTCTAGACCTATTAAATATTTTAGTAGAAAACGTTGGTTGCCACTGCACTATTTGTCAAATGGATGATTTTGCAGTGTGAGAAAAGCGTACTTGGAAAACCATCCCCATGTATTGCATGTAATCAAACAGTTACAATATGAAGACCACAAATCAAATCTGTAGATGATAAAGTCAGTTCCCAGGATCGACTTTCTATTAACCTCGGCATTGGAACATGAACACGTCGTTTTCTTGTTCAGCAATACTGTGAGTCGTCAGTTAGTTCGTAACCACTTGTATGACCGTCACTGTGAAGCATCAAATTGCATAATTTGCCTCTACGGCTGGGGGCGGTGATTGCATGAGTTCGGGTACGATGTACCTGATCTCTTGTGGTAGTTGTGGAGATGAATGTATTGGCGAGGCGGGCAGACGTTTGTGTATCCGTGTGAAGGAACACCTAGATGGCGAACGAAAACTAAAAGTACCCCCACTAGGCACGCAAAGGATATAAAGGCACAGTGGAGACGATTTTGAAGTAAAAGTCAATATCCTTGCGCAGGAGACTAGAACACCTGCGCAAAAACTTCTTGAGGCTTTTTGGATAAATGCCAGAAATCCTACAATGAATAGCAAGGGGGAATGCCCACAGCTCACACGCGACCTGGTCCCGTACCTTCGCATCAATTTCTGATGTGGGGTGGTGCAGTCATCAAGCATATGCGACTATAATCAGCTCTTTTAATCTTCCCCATTGGAAGTCACGTAAAAAGCGGTGTTTTTCACGAATCTGTTGATCATGTAATTGCCATCGAGTTTTTCGTCTTTTTGTAAGTGTTATTGAAGCGTTTGGCCTAATAAATTGTATATTAGTATACCCTTCCAGGCTCTGAAGAAGGCGATACTACCGAAACGTCAGCTGCTGTTGCATTGTATCCTGTATTTTTCTATGGAAGAAATATATGCTCTATAACAAACTCGCAACTGCTGAACAAGAAAGCGACAAGGTCAGTGATACGCCATACTCTCATTTATACTAGTCACTCGGCGCCGTCCTCATCATTACGATTACCTCTTCAGTGTGGCTGCAGATGTAAAGTCAAAGAAAACGTTTACTAGAAAACTACTGCATTTGTGTTGGTCAAAGTGTACGTACAGTAGCTGTGAATCGAGAACACCTAGAAATGAGGACATCGACGGAAGCGAAAGTCAGCCAAGTTTAAAAAACGTTAACTATTGAAAGGAAAACGTCTAGCACTCTTCAAATAAGCCACACATAAAGTTCACTAGAACATTTCTAAAGGACTCTAAGACCCTAAACAGTGGCGACGGCAGCAACGACGATGATGACGACGAAGATGATGACGCATACAAGGTGACGGTTTAAGATTCCGGCTTCACCGATTTGTTATGTAGTTACATATGACCAAACGAAATTCACTTGAATAATACTAGCAACGAATCCTCAAGGCGCGTGCGGCGCATTGGCTGGAGGCGCCACTGCGACACACACGTGGAATCGATCTCCACGCCCTTGGCCCACCAAATCTTCCATCCCTCCGGGGTCGGCAAATTGGTACCAGACTTGTCTGGGAGGATAGCAGCACCGGCTTATCGATAGGCCACGGTGAGTCCTTGTAAAGGCCAGATATGCATTCAGTCACCTCCAACGATAATTAGTGAAGGCGAATGCACAGCGCATCCCTCAGTGATTGATCAACGCCCAGAGCTTTGTCCTTTACCCTTTATCCGTTAACGAATTCTCAACAAGTACACAGAAAGATCACTGAGCATAAAAGTGAATGGACTAACGATGGCGGCAACGACGGCGGCGAGGAACGCTATTGCTGACCAGATCTGCCTGGGTTGCTGTTTCCACTCTGAGAACAACACCATCAACTGCTTTCCAACCCGAATTCATGAATTCCTGAACGACTTACGTCAACCTCATTCCAAACAGTACAAACTTTCGACGTGGGATCGAATGTCCGAATAACAAATCGGTGGCTTATATTTCAAAGAGGAAGCGTTCGAATGTAATCTAGGAGAACCTGCCCACGAAGAGGAAGAACTGACTACTAACCGTAGAAGAAAATGAACCATAAAAAATATTAATACTTTCATCAAAATTCACACAATTTCTATTCATACAAGGATACACCTATTCGCTGAGTTAATGTCGACTCATGAACTGATAAACTGAGAAGCTTACCTTACCGAAAGCCATGAAAGTGTGGCAGTAGGAAGGAGATTCGATAAGAGGATAGGGCAGTGTACGGCTTGCGAGTAAGGGAAAGGGCGAGGGAAAACGGCACCAGTGCGAACGGACTTTGTGCATATCCACATTTTTTTCAGTGGGAGTCACCAGTACACCACGTATATCCTCAAACGAACGTCCAAAACGAATCTCCATCGAAGGTCGAATTCTCGATTCATATGACGCTGGCAAATTTAGCAAAGTTTGGGTAACCACACTGTGTGATAGATAACTTTAGAACATGAGAAAGAGATTACTTAGCTGGAACTGCTCTGAATTTCACTGAGCACAATTTCTATTCTTGTAAAGTGAAAGCTGGCCTTCGGAAAGACCAACAAATCGCAGGAGTCAATTGGTGCATACAGCCCTTATCTATGTCGTATAGAATAATATCACTTTCACACTATAACACGCACATGGATTGGGATAGGTGGATATCCATACCAAAGGAATTCCAAACTGGCTATGGTTGGTTTTGATTATTGCTGAAGAATAAATTCACGAATCAAGATAGTAGCTGGACTAGACCAAAGAAGCTAGACTATTCAAAAGAAGAATTCCTGGTTGGCACTCATGTCTTGGAGATTGCTCCACTTAAAAACTTTGTTTTCGGATGGAAAAAACAGTTCTCGATCTATATGAATGTTTTAGAAGAACGTAAGACTGATTCGAAAAGCGAAAATAGAATTCTTCTCACTAGGGGTGTCTAAAGGGCGCGTGTGGCACAGTGGTTGGAGGCGCCACTGCGACACACACGTGGAATCGATCCCAGCGCCCATGGATCACCAAGCCTTCCATCCCTCCGGGGTCGGCAAATTGGTACCAGACTTGTCTGCGAGGATAGCAGCACTGGTTCGACACATTGGTAGCCACAGCGAGTCATTCTAGAGGCCAAATATGCATTCAATCACCTCCAAACGATGCTTAGTGAAGTCAAATACATGGCGCATACCTAAGGGCTTGATCAACGCCGAGAGCTTTATCCTTTCACGGGTGTCTGACACTGTAGTACGGCTACGACAATCCATTTCTCTAGTCTTTTTCTAGTCTAGGCAAACAGCTTTGTATTTTTGAAAAAAAGTAACGATTGCTTAGGATTGATAGTTAGCCAACTGGTCATCTCCAATGATTTGTTAGAATAGACTGAAGACTTGTCAAAACGGCCACAATCATCCTACGTTCTCCAGCAATCCAATTTTTAATGGCATCCCCAACAAACATAATTTTTTTTTATCCAACTCTAATCGTTGAGAAAGCTCCAGTCAGGCTTGATAAATCAAAAACCAAATACTATTTAGACGTACGTGGTGGAAACGAAAAGGACACTGTAGGGCAAGGAACAAAAAAAAAGCATAAAAGATAAAAAGAAGCTACATAGATAATCGAACTTATGTCCAGGAAGTGAAGGCAGATTTCTCCCCCCCCCCATTATTTCATCCTTAGCGGAAATAACTGATTAAATTTCACAACATATCTCATTTTATCCTACGAATTCTCGCCATTTCCCGATGTTGCAGCGGATACGGTAACTATACAGTGATCTGAACTCGTCTTATTTCTCGTAGGAAAGAGAAATCCATTACGAATATCGACAACAAAGTTGGATTCCTATAGAATTCCTTGGATCAGAACTACTCTTAAAATCTGCTGTTTTACTGAACGCTAGTTGCCTATCATCTTCGAATAAGTATTAGTTGAAATAAAGAAGTCAGCAGAAGCATTACTAATCGTCGGGAATTTAAAAGTGCTGAACTGCTTCAAAATACTTTGAACAAATTGATAAGGTCAAGCAAACGTCGAATGAGAACCAGCAGGGCTTCACTGTCGATGGATGATTACCGAAGCGAACAGAAATTTGTTTGAAAAGGTGGCAGACGAAAGAAAAAAACACACATGTCAGGAGGAATTTTAACCCGTTTCTCGATTGTTCTTCTAGCGTAAAGAAATATTTTTTCGACAATTAAGACGGACAATTAAATTATTGAACTCACCGATCGATAGAATTTTCTACAGAAATCTAATGAGGTGTTAATCCCAATCCTCGAAAAAAAGATTCTAAGAAACGAAAAGAAAAAACGTGTAGAATCATGAGAAACTCTAACATTAGACACTTTCGATTGGGATCGAACTGACAGTTTCTCCTTCTTGGAGTTGTATTTTTCTTCGTTTCTAGCTTTCATATATTTCATTCGTAATGAGTTAGCCAATGTGTAGGTATTGGAGTTTTTGCTTGTGAATGAGGCAAGACACATCCAATAAGAGAAAAAATTCGCGAGCAAAATTGTCTCTAAGAAATCTCACAAGAAGAACAAATATTCGGAATTCCTAGATAACTGTTCAGTTTCCTTGTAGCTGTCAGATAATGCACAGCTCTCCACTATGGCTAAGGCACCTACCCACCTACCCAGTCAGCTTCCAGCACCCCCGCTGAAGAAAAAAAAAGAGAAAGTAAAACTAAGAGTTCTGAAGTTTGAATCCGTTTTCTACGAATTTCTACCAATTTTAACAAACTCCAACGATTTCCTAAACATCAAGTGGTCCTACAGAAGAAGAAACAGGACTTATACAACACACCACAGTTTTCTTCCATAACGATCTTCACCCTTAAGATTAACGTCCTCCAATTATTAATTCTGGTTGTGATTCACATAGTCCTGGAATGAACTGAAAACATTCAACTGACTGTTTCTCTATCCACGGCCATTCATCCTAGCAATATATATCTTCGTGGCCACATCAAGTCTAATTCTAGTGGAATACAGCACCGTTCTTAATCGGCAGTGCCTTTCATCTTACATACGTCCGTTCTGAGTGATGGCCCACTGATGACAACTTGTTCCCGGGAAAACAAATGAGACGAAGGCGCCGAAACGATAGTTGAACAAATGTTTCCTAACAACCTCGTGCTTACCAATGAAACTAGCATTTGAAGAAGAAAAAAAATCCTCAAATAGTAGCTGAAGTCACATGTGAAACTTGAAGTCTTCCTGGCCGAGGGATGCAAGACAACGAATCGAACGAAGGAAAATTACCAAGGTTTGCAAAAGATTTCAAGACATGTAAAAGAGAAGATTTTACACTGATGACATCCAGAATGTCTTCGTATAAGTTAGTTCGTATAAGTAACTTTCTGTAATGAAATGTTCATCGTTGATCAACGGCTCAGGGAAGGGAAGACCAGGGATGAAGTCAGTGTTCTTGTCCTTTCAGACAAATCTAGTACCAATTTGTCGACCCTGGGAGATGAAGGCCTTCACGCCCCAGATGGTGGAATCGAAGCAGCGACGAAGCATGTACTGCGGAGCACCTTTCACTGTTGTGCTACACAAACGAGCCCATGTCGTAAGAACTCGGAAAAAAAACCGTCTCCATGGAAAGGTCATGTAACTGTCAACATGTTTTCTGCGTCAAAGTACAATTGTTAACTTGACTGACTTCCTTTATAAATATACTCTATTCGATTTCACTTCCTTGTTTTGAGCTTCAAAGATCGTCCCTAATTAGTTGCTTTTGAAGATTTGAGAAAAATAATTGTTCCTCAAAAAACACATAATTTTTGTGAGAGACAGGCGAAACGAGTGACCCGCATGATGTGGTGGTGAACGCGTTAGCCACCGGAAAGGACAATAGCGCGTTCGTTCCCCCACCATAGGCACCTGCGGTCCAGAGTTTTACAAATATCTCAGCATCATTGTGGTTGTATCACACATAACACTATCATTGTATCACTGCAGTGGAAAATTATAATAGATGGCAAATAAAAAAAGTTAACATTATAATTCTTGTGTCTTCAAAGGATTTCACCACAATCCATGCAGTCTCTTTGAGAAAAAAAAGTATGAAGAAAATGAATTAGTATGTCGGCATAGTTTGAATGCCATAATATTCCATTGGATTCCTTATATAAAACTGGCCTCGTTCTTACACAACAAAACAGCAGCAGAATGGCATTCTTTTTTAAACCTTTAATGACCTTTTTTGTACTAAGTACGGACACATTTCGTGAATTAAAGAAATTACTAGGCGCGTTTAGCAAAGTTGTTGAGGGTGTCCATCAATATACAGTGTTGTTAGCCCGACTCCATGCCCTAGTGAAACCAAGATCCTTGCAAAACTGGCACCACATTAGCACGGAAGCATAAAAAAGCAGTGATTTAATACACTGGTACATCACTGCAAGTCGATGTACGGGCCTAATATGCATTGAGTAAATTCTACAATGCTACGAATTAAACTGAATGCATGAACAATTCTTCGGGGACCGATCAACACCAAACGGTTTATATCGTGCTCTTTAAAGAAAATATTGTTCCACAAGATTTCCACGAATTACGGAGAAGATAGTCGAATCCTTACAAATGTTGACTGTAGTCGTTTGAAGTTGCCCAACACTGAATTCAAAAACTTCCTCGTTTAGCTGAGCATTTTCACTCATCATTAAAGCTGTAAAAGAATTCTTTAGAGGGAAAGAAAACGTGTACAGAGCAAATGCCTATAAATAATGAAAGTCTATAACGTCTTCGATCAATGACTTATCGGTGTACCCAAGACCCGACCAGAATCTGCTCCAAACTAATAAGGTAATAAATAAATTTTTTTATTAGCAATAATATGAATAATACCTAAACAAGCAAAAAAAAGTGGGGGGGAAGGGGGTTGGGGGTGGTAGCGCAGTGGTGGTGATATTGTTCATTCCAAACAACGTATTGGTCCGAGCCTACCACGGTCCCCCTTCCCACTCCTATTTGGTCAGGAAATTGTCATCAGACTCGTCTTAGTAAAACCGGCTCCCTCCAATCCAAGACGAAGCTGGCAACTAACTGCTTCTTTTGATGATGTGGGAACATTCTAGCACGACTATAGCAGGATTCCAGAGAGAATCGACTCGATTAGCATTCAAGAATAATCATATAGTGGACGAAAATCCTCACGCAGCAGCCGAACCCACACGAAAGTCCGAAAACCTCGGTGCAGAGTAATGAATCAAGTGCAAATGCTCGGCTAGGATCCACACAATAAGTGATATCAAGCCATGCAGAAAAAAAACAAGCAGACATTTCGCTGAACTAACAAATCGTACCTGACTTCCCGCCCTCCAATTTGCACTTTTATTCTATTTCCAAAAATAAAATAAAAAGTAAAAACTGTCATTTTGTTTTGGCGCGTCGAACGACCAGAACCCACCGAGTAAATCCAGCGCGAGACACGGACATATGGAAATTTCGTTTCTTTTGCTCAAATCACGTGGTTATCAGCAGCGTTACAGGTTATGGAGACGGATTTTTTCAAAACGTTCGATAAAGGAAACCTCTGAGGAAAAGAACTGTAGAAAAGGAAAAGAATAGGAATCGGTGGAAAGTCGTTAGTAGCTAAGAAATGAAAACTTTTGCCTTTCACGCAGAACTGAGTTTACCAGTAGAATGGACAACTGCGGAGATCTCATTCAGATCTACTACGATAATATCTTTTTTATTTTTTTATTTGATCCGTCCTCACGTCCACTGTGTGGATCCCAGCACTTTTCACATCCAATTCGTTTCCTCGCACACACTGCCCCATGAAGGTCTTCCAAGTTTTTATGTGTGGCTTCGGCTGCTGCTTGAGGATTTTCATTTCATCTTGAATGTCGTAGAATGCTGATCGAACAATTCTCTCTGGAGTCCTGAAATAGCCGAGCTGGAGCGTTCCCAGTTGGACTGCAGAGAGTGAATTTTTTTTCCCAGACAATTCCGCTACCAATTTCCCGACCATGGAGGGATGAGAGGCTTGGAAGGCCCGAGGCCGGATCGAACTAGCAGCATGCTCGTGATGACGGGCATCACTACCACTGTGCTATCCGCCTCGTTCTACGGTAATATTAAGCAAATTTTAAACGAGCAGAAAAAAAAGTCCTCAGTGTTGAAAAGACAGTGTTGCTACTAGCCGAACTGCAAAAACAAAAGACGTAAACGCTCTAACTAAGAAAACAAACCATAAAATAAACACTATTTATCGATCCAGTGATGTTAGGATAACACTAAGTTCACCAGCGTAGGATCCATGAAAGAACATCCACTGAAATCAATACATAGGGGGGTTGCCTACGTATTAAAGTTCCACAAGATTATAAGGAATGTAAGGAGTAATTAGTTTTTTACCCAGAGAACAAAACGTTCGTAAATTCACTTCGAAGAAGATAAGAAGAAAGATTTCTGAATGAGTAATGAAGGAGCTGCGAACGAACCGATAGGCATCAAGTGAGGAATTTCAGCAAAAACGCACAGCTGCGAAGCGGGAAAAAACATCATCTGTACTGATTTTCACTTTTTCTGGAGACTTTCCTGAAAGCGGCAACGGCAATCCGATGTGCGCATGTAGTTCACGTGGGCAAACATTAGTGCTCAAACATCATCACGAATGACCAAGATCATCAACAAGTCCGCGTGATTCCGTGGTGCAATGTGACGGCATTCAACGAACGGAACTACGGTAAACACGACTTTTAGTGAATCTAACTCATTTATTCGACGCCACGTTGAGAATCCGGTTATTTGCGGAAACGTTCCAGGGAAGACTGAACAAAATGAAATGTTATGTGGCAACATTGGATGTAAACGTAGTTAATGTCACTATAGATATGAAACAAATATCTGCTTTCGCCAACCTGCAAATATTCTTAACGATAACATAAATAAAGAAATATTGATCTTGCAAAACCACTGATAACGGTGTTCATGAGACGCATGCAATTCACTGATTAGAAGTGCCCTGCAATATAGGCAAGGTCCCAGGCCAACGAAAACCCCCTCCATTCCTCCAGTATCAGGAAGTTCGTACTAGTCCAGTCTGGGGGTATGAAAACAATGACTTGATACATCGGTGGGACCTCGCAAACCATTTTATGAGACAAATACGCATTCAACGACCTCTACGATGCTATGAATGGAGTCGAGTGCATACAACATTTCTAAGGGATTGATTAACGCCGAACGCTTTCACAAGTGTTTAGATCAGAAAAAAGGGAAAATGTCACATTTACTTACGTTCTTTTTTGTTACAAACGATGAACGAAACTATTCGAATGCTATGAACTGCCTTCTTTTCCGTATCAGCAACAGCAGCGGTGGTGTGCGTGATGAACAACATAACAAAATAGAAAGAGCACGGCGTGCAGTATGACAGCCGTTGGTGAACAGCAATCGTGAAAACAACAGCGACATTACGATGAAGCGGACTTGTAGTTTGTGTGGGTCCGACTTCCCACTTGTAGCCGTTCATTCTCATAGCAGTTTCAAGCACCAGTAGTTCCACTACCTTACTCTAAAGTTTAGTAAAGAAAAAGTGACCTAACAGAGACGAGAAATGGCAAACAGTAAACAGCGGACTGATCCGTTAATGTCGATTCGTAGTTAATTTATGCATCCATTAATGTTAGCTGCCTTAAACTTCCACTAACAACATTCAGTTTTTTCTATAAAGTCAAAACTTTACGTAACGACTATGAACTAACTGCTCAGTGTTAAATCCATCATTTGAGAAACGTTCTCATTCGACTTTTCCCAAGCGCAAAAGGTCTCGTAGGTCTCAGATGAAAGGCTGTAACCAGGAAGTACTTTTAAGAACATGATTCTCAGAAATGTTAAGAGGATCAATGTGAGGTCTGTTCTTCGCATTCTACGTTCTACGCTTAAACAGAAGAAATATATCACTTCATCACTGCTCATCACTTTCTATCATATTGCCTAATAATATCATTCCTTCAAAAATCGATGGAAGCCTTACGCTTCGTAAAAAAGGAAATTAAATAAGAAAATGTGGAAAGGATAAAGGAAACTTGGAAATCAAGAATAAAGGTGGTAAAAACAACAACAGAACAAATCCACACTTGATAAATAAAAAGATTAAGGACAAAGCTCTCAGCGATGATCAACCCCTGAGATATGCACCATGGATTGGACTTTAACAAACATCGTTATAGGTGATCGAATGCATATCTGGCCTCTACAATGGATCGCGGTGGCTTACCGATGTGTCGAGTCATGTATCGAGTCAATGCTGTTATCCTCTCGGACTGGTCTGGTACCAAGTCGTCGACCATCGGAGGGATGGAAGGCATAGTGAGCCTGGGGCGCAGGGGGATCGATCCCTATGCGTATTGCACAGTCCCCTCCAACCACTGTGCTCGCGCGATCCCACACTTGGTAGCTTATAGTCTTTTCTCAAAATTTTACGGATAAATTGAAAGCAAATATGTTCCAAATATAATAACTCTGAACATAAATTAACAAATTGCAAAGATAAAAAATCGATTTGTGGTCAAGTTATTAGACTGGAAGCAAGCGTATGTGGTGTTTGTTGAGGCAAAGTCCATATGGGTTCGGACTTCCTGTTCGTGGGCCATCGGCGTAATGATCGCAAGAAGATGGCAATCAACTGGAAATGTGTGTTAAGATGTGTGGGAGGGTGTTCTTAACGAACAGGGCACACGTTCAAGGGCATATGGGTGCAGGTAAGAGGGTGGTGCTTATTGCTGAAAAGTATATAGTTTCCGTAGCAACGTACGCACACATCAAAAGGACGGCAAGGAATTATTACGAAGATATTGTGAATGTTGCGATCAGTATCACCACGACTGCACATAAAACATCAAGAACAACGAATGAGCACTAGAAATGAGCAAACTGGAACGATCGGAAATCGCTCGTAGAACCACGACGAACAGCTGTAGCCACCTAAGACAGTCGACAAAACAGAACAGCGATAACGATCGGCTATCGATAGGTTTTTATTACACCTATTAATCCATGGGCCGAATCATATGGAGAATCTATCTGTGTAAAACGGACGAAAGTGGGTGTAAAGTGGTGATTAGAGGTGCCTTACAGTACACAAACAGTTGCCACTCCGGGCAAACCAAACGCTCCATCTTTTTGGCTTCGGCAAACTGGTACAGGACTGCTATGGGAGTATTAAAGGCAGTGAGTTGAATACGGAAGTGCGCCCTCATAAGTCACTGTATAGGGGAAATATGCATCCATTCATCGCTACGATGTGGAAATGACTCGTAGGAGTGGAAATGGATGCGTCACACATCCCTAGGGGATTGATCAACGATGAAATTCTACTCTTCTATGGTTTACCCTTAAAACCGACAAAAAAGCAAGTTGAGCCAGTTAAAGCCTAGTTAAGCAGGAATCCCAAAGAGCCTTCACTTATCACACACCGCTGAGGAGGAAAAGCTACAATTGCCATTTTGTCTGAGCTTTGCTATATTCAAATCATGGAATTGGAATTGAACAACTTGCAAATTTTTGAGAGTATTTGGCTTAATCCTCTGCTTCTTCTGACCAATTCAAACACCATGAAAAAAGTTTCGAAACGGCAATTTCTACACAGTCAAATCCAGTGGAGATATAGGATAAAATTAAAAGGTCAGACAGGAGAACTTTGAAGGCAGTTTAAACATTAGAACCCAAACAACAAGCTCGAAGTTACCTGCCATCACTACCTTACAACAGAGTGAACCACTTTCTCACACCACTTACTTACTTGATACTTGAACGGCCCGTCATCAGTAGTTGTGCGGGCCCAAGCATAATCACCATTTTTCGGAGATTTGCTGGTTAAACCATTGTGGTTCCCTGGAATCCCGAGCACAGCCTGGCCAAAGTCTGCCCCAGGTCGTCACCACAACAGGCAGTCGCAGCCCTTGTGGATTAGAGGGAGATTTACCACCACGCGACTTTAATATCAAGACGGTGGTGGATCCTGGTATTGGTTTTCTCACACCACACGTTTTATAAACACACCTCATTTGTGCACAATACTTTGGAGATAGCCATTACAGCAAAAACCTGGTCTAATGACTGATTCAGGGCGATAGTCTCGTCATATTTCATAATTCTACCATATACTTTTGTTACTGAGATCTTCAACCACAAAAAAAAGGAGTGACCTTTTTCACTCGGCAAGAAGTAATTACTAATTTGATATGGAAATACTGACACGTTAACCCTTCGGGGGGTTGTGTTAATCACTGCACCAATTGGGGTCCTTATCCTGTCTTTCTCTCCGCCAGTTTTTTACCTTAACAGTGCTCTCAGCAATCAGCCGTCAACAGGAATGGTCTAGGGTGCACAAATAGGGCAATGAACCCAGTTGAGCTGATCCTGCAGTCGGAAATCACACTATCTTTTACTTACTGCCTATTATTTTCTCATGGAATTGTATTATGTGCAATACAACCACAGTGATGCTCAGATATGAACGAAAATCAGAACAGCTAGGGTAAAAAACTGGCTGAGAGAAAGATATAGCAAGGGTCTCAGTTGGTGAACTGAATAACATGTGAACCCATGGAAAGGATGATCGTGGGTTCAGCTGAGGTTTCTAGTTTTGCTCGTATCTCAGCATTATTGTAGTTGTATTTCACATAATACTCTGCCATGAAAAAATAATAAGCAGTAAATAAAAGTTAAACTTACACATTATTTCAATCTAGGAATGCTTATACACATGTGAGAACTTTGAACAGTAATCAACATGGATGTTTATCGTAACCAACTATTTTAGATAATAGAAATCACTACCGATAGATAAAGCTGTTAGTTTAATGATGCTGAGATATTTGCAAAACTCTGGACCGCAGGTGCCTATGGTGGGGAACGAACGCGCTATTGTCCTTTCCGGGGAGTAGCGCGCTCACCACCACACCATGCGGGTCCTTCGTTTCGCCTGTCTCTCCAGCTAGTTCTATTGATCTTTTGCCATCAGCAATCACCCGTGAGCGGGATTGATCTGGGGACAGGCGAAACGAAGGACCCGCATGGTGTGGTGGTGAGCGCGCTACTCCCCGGAAAGGACAATAGCGCGTTCGTTCCCCACCATAGGCACCTGCGGTCCAGAGTTTTGCAAATATCTCAGCATCATTAAAGTTATATTTCGCAACGCATAACCTGCCGCTAAAAAAGAGTAGGCAGTAAATAATAAGTCAAAAAAAGCTGTTAGTGTTGATCGAACCCTGAGGATCAATGAACCATGCACTTGACTTTGTCAAGAGTCGCAGAGGTACAACTATAGAACGTTGCTGAAAAACGGCTGGTCTTGAGAAATCGGTAGCAGTGATTAAATTACCAATGAACACTCTGAGACGCCAGCTAGTTCGTAACCGTTGGTATGACCGTCTATGCGAGACGGACAATTGCATAATATGCCACAACGATAGGGACAGTGATTGTATGAGTTCGGGTACGATTTATCTGATATCTTTTAAGGTGTGCGGGGAGGAATATGTTGGCGGAACGGGTTGACTACTCCGCGTCCATGTAAAACAGCATCTATCGTGGAAACTTAGAATCGAACAAACCTCCCAGCGGTCTACGGCTTCATCGTGGCTGATAGGTGGTCCTGGCCGTCCATAGGGGCCTTCCAAGCCGAGAAAGTGTCCAGCGTTTCCATAAAGAAACCCAGCTAAGAGTAAAACAATACCAGAATCCACTACAGTCCTTGTATAAAACTGGTCTCACTAAGGCAAATCTCCCTCAACTCAGAAAAAAATGTAAACTATGCTGAGGATCGTACAACCAGTGAATACGGGCTATCAAAGTATTCAAGTAAGAATCAAAGAAAACACTACACTAGGTGAGCATAGGACACCCAGACACAAAGGAGAAAATTCTGCAGTAAAAGTCGCTATCCTCGCTCCGCATGTAAAACTTTGGAGCATTTCTGGATAAATTCCAATGCCTTGGGACCATGCGTGACTTCGCGCCATACCTCATGCTGACTTAGTGACCTAGGCCAGGCACATTCCTCACCCAAGTGAGACTCTGTGCGGCTGGTTTCCAAAAAATCACTTGAGAAGTTACAAAGAAAACGGTGTTTGAGAAAAGATGTTCACAATGCAAATAAAAAATTACGCATTAAGTTTTATCTGATGAGGCTAAGCAAATGTTTAACTGTGTAGATTGCATACCAATTTGACCTTTCCAGGGCCTGAAAAAGGTGGGACTGTCGAAACGTCAGCTACTGCCAATCAAAAAGTGCTGTTTCAACAACCTCGTGTTTGCTCATTAAGGAAAATAGTGAGTAGCAGAGGTGACTGAATGCATATTTGGCTTATACAATGACTTAGGTGACCTACCGATGTGTTACGTAAGGGCTGCTATCCTGCCAATCTGGTACCATTCTTTGGACCCTGGAGTCACAGAAGGTTTGGTGGGCCTGGATGGTGGGATTAAATCAGCGACCGTTCCAACGTATATTGCCGAGTCTCTCTAACAACTGCGCTATTCTGTTGACGATGTATATGTTTGTTTTTTGTTGAACAATGTTCATCTTTCGCTAGAGTTTCGTTCGAAGGTCTCTGATGATGACCTTGGTTCCAGAAGCATTAAACATTCGTACCAACGCTCATCACCAAAACGAATGTGCGAACTTGTTCTCAATGTTGCAGTCGTTTTTTTCTTCTTCATATGAAGTACACTGAATAGAAGGAGTGCACTGACGAGCGGAGAACACTTTGAAAAATCGACAGGCCAGTCAGTGACAAGCCAGCCGGCCAGCCAGTCGACGACGACGAGGGTGCGACAAGTGTGTTTGGAGAATATTCACTCTTCTCACGCGATATCACCAAACACCAAGAAAATTAGTACGTGACTGTAAGGTGATAAAAAGACATTAAAAAAAACTCATGGAAGGCTACAGAAAGTCAACTTCGAGTGTGTTAAAGATCGTTGTCTATCAACAGTAAGCAACTCTGCTTTCGTCATGTTTAGCAGTTTATATTTACGCCATGCCATAATATACACAAGGCCGTTAGCTCGACTTGGCACTGAGTCCATCAAGCTTCCCATACTCCCATATATGGAAACTGTTATCACAGTTGTCTTGGAAAAGCTCTCTTCGATCCACAAAGGGCAGTTATTGCCTCTAGTGAAAACTTCGGAACCTCATGACACGGCTCTCCCAGTATTCTAGAGAGAATGTACTGATCAACAGCCGAATCCAATCGCAAATCCGGAGATCTTCGTAGATTATGGATGCAAGATGTGAAAGCGGATTGAAAGAACTGCTGCGATCCGCACATGTGATTCTAGACCGCATAATTAAAAATAGTAACAAAAAAAAGGAGAAAAACACGTTCCTTCCAGAAGATCTTCTATCATCTATGATTTCCAGGCAGTGTTCTTTGATCATCATTTCGCGGAACACAATAACAAGCACGTGCCTGCGCTCTCAACGAACAATAGTGCCAGAGAAGCCCTATGATGAATGAAATTGATCGTACCTTGCGATTACTGTTAAAGTAAATAAACACAAAAGAAACGCAAGGATACGGTAACGTAATTCAAAATAGTTTAGTTGTTTCAATAAACACAATAGACCACGACGAAGTGCACTCCAACCCAACACCAAGAGAGAGAGAGACAGAGAGAGAGAGAGAGAATACCAAGAATACCAATCGCTTTCGAATAGCAACACTCAGGTTCACTAGCAACAGCAGCTATTCAAGAAGTTCAACCGATTAATCTTAGACATATTTCAAGCTGTAATTCGACTAGTATGTGGAGCGGTAGTGATTTGATGAGCTACGTCTCTACTCTTTACACCTCCTATCCTTCGGGTGCTTCACTACCTCATCGTAGATGGGAATCGTTAAGCGAGGCATCGAAGTGCCACGTACAGCTGGAACCCATTCTGCCACTAAGACCATTCAAGCAGAGAAAAGAGTTCGACATTTCCATCCGGAAGCAGTGTAAAGCTCAGTGAGCTACTTTTCGCTACTTCTCTAAACCAGTAAGGAAACGGGCAACATACCAAAAAAGTGTGACGTGGATTTGAAGTAAATTGGGTGAACATTCGAATAACTCGAAGAGTAACAAGGTTACAAATGATGTAAGTGAAGTGGGATCTTCAACAACTGTATAACTTATGTCTTCAAAAAACAGCTGATTTCTAAACATAGACGGCTTTCATTACGATTGACCATACAAACGAACCACATCGATCAATATGCATTGAATGCATAGGGCTCTCGTTAAGAACAATGTTATACTTTCGTAATGGAGCACATAAGGCTTATTTTTGTAAGGCCCTTAAAAAACTGAACGATGAAGATTCTTAAAGACCGAAAATTAACTGCTTGCATGAAATAACGCAAGCAATGAAGCTTCATTTCAAATGTTCTGCATGCACGAAACCAAAAAAAAATAGCCTTGTATCAAATTTAGCTCCTTAACCTTAACGTCCACACAGAAATGACTTGATTCAATAACCAAGACCTTGGCGAATTCAAGCGCTGTACACGAAAAAACAAAACTGTATCAACCACGGAGAATAAACTGCGGTACAATGAGAGAACGAGAATCTACTAGAACCAACGGTGTAAAACAGACGATGTAAAAGGCTACAAAAGACCATAAAGGTCGCACTGAGCGGTCCAGCCACGAATTTCTATGGACGGTAGACATGGCTGGGAAAATATCAACTGTAACAAAACATACTCATAATTTTCATATTCGGATAATCGGAAAACACATTAATAACAGAGAACATTCTTCAATCAATGACACAAAAAGCAACAAAGCCCAGCAACAAACATTCGACGGGCCCGGCGTGCGAATTTCGCTTCCCAGCGGCTAATACGCTGAAAATATTCACCCAACAGAGAAGACGACCTTTTAAGTCGCATGGGCATCATGGATATCGATTAACGACAAAAGAGTAATAAATTCTAGATAAGCGGAAAGCGAATCCCGTAGGTGCGATAGACGGACGGACGGCCGGATGGACAGACGAGAGCTCGACGACGACGTTAGTGCGGCCAGAGTGTCGATGACTAGCGTTGTTGGCTAGAGGGCGTGCACTTGCGTACGATTGCCCGAAGAGAGAAGAGTGTACCTGCGCGCGGCACTCGGTAGAGACGCAGAGCAGCGCGTCAAGTACGCAGTGAACACAACTGGCGGCAGCCGCCAGCAGTACTGCCGAGTACTGCGCAGAAGCTCAACCCGTACGGGGTTCGGTTTTTCGATGAGGACGATTGAACACGATGGAATACGATGACGTCACCAAGAAGTTGGTGAATCCACGTGATTCGAAACGTGAACTAAGTGAATGCAGCCGAAAACGAATAAAATGTGGATGAACGGCTTTTTTTTCCAGGAATAGAAGGGAATGAAAGGAGATAAACATAAAAGTGGACCATGGAATATATTACGAATCTTTTTTCTATTTTCACATCGTCTGTCGTCGTTCTCATAAGCTCTCTAATGTCGGCTTTTTCCATTCCACATTCAAATTGATACTTGATACTTGAATGGCCCGTCCTCACTGGTTGTGTGGCCTCCAGCATAATCTCCATTTTTCGGAGATTTTCAAGCCATTATGGTTCCCTGGAGTCCCGGGGTCAGCCTAGCAAAAGTCTGCCTATCTTCGCTTTGTAGGATTTAGAAATGTTCCTAATTTAAGTATTTGGGAGTCTCTTTTTTGTCAACCAAGTAGCGTCTTCTGCGTTTTCTTCTAGTGAGATCTAGCAAAATCTCTTAATCCAAACCTGTTCTATACTGAGCAAGTGTTGAATTTGTTTTATGACTACAGAGGATTCTTTCTTTTGATTTTTGAACTACTCTGTGTTTCTTTTTTTATAGAAAATCATCTACCACTTCCGGTGGTTGAAAATTTCCAGAAATTCACTTTCTGTAATACATTTTCGTCCAAAAGTGGTACACATACCAATACCGGTACGAATTTTTGTAAAACTAGTCTTTCTTGAGTTGAATCATTTCGACAATAAGAGAAAGTTATGCGCTCGAGCAATGCTCATGGCTGACTGTCTAGTGCAATAGCGCACATTTTGGAAAGTTGTATTTATTACATAAACCCGTGCGTGATACGCCGCGTCGTGAAATACTGTGACACACTGCACCGCGTTCGTTGTCTTCAGTAAGGGTCAATTCAGACCTGAATCTGAGAATGATGAGAACGGGCGATGACTTGACGTGAGTTACAACGCACGGTTGGCGTAGGACCGCAACTCCTCCGCTCAGCCCGGGTCTGAATCGGATTGGATTCGCACGGATTGTAAAGGGGAGTGCACCGCGTGTTTGTGGTTCAGTCGCTCCCGTTATGCATCAATAAACAGGGACGTGTGTTCCAAAGCATAGTACACGCGATGTTTGGTCGTTTGTGCAAGGGAAAAGTGAAAATCCATCAGCTCTGGGTTGACGGATCGATATATTATGAACAAAGTGGTTTTTTTATTCAATAAAATTTGTAAAGAGATGATAGAAATCTTCATCTTAGCTGGAAAGATGAAAGAAGTGCACTGGTGGGATCAAATGTGCAGAGTTAGCGCGGGAAGATCTCGATACGACTAAGTTGGACATTTTTTAAAAACTACCAGATGTGCAGCGATTATGGCAGTACATCATTTAGAGAACACCCTTCCATCACATAATTTTACAGATCATCAACTATTACGTCGCTCATTAAGACTAGTGATAATTATCGAATAACGAGGAAATGAGAATCTATACGCACTAAAAGTTAATCGTTGGTGTTCGAAGTGTTTTTTCCCTTTACCCTGTGCACTTCCAGCTGCTGATGAAGAACTCAAAAAAACATCTTGAGGGTTCGATGAAGAACAAACAAACGTCTTTATTTCGTGCGCACGGTAGCATGTTCAGCAATATCTCTTCCGACCCCATTCCACGCCTCTATTCATGGCTTCGGATTCCAAATCAGTTTCGTTGTTTTGATGAAAGCATTTCTAAATACTCAATCTTGTGGGAGAAAACCACCCATCTTCCGTCAGAGCGATGCCATCCGCAGACAAAAACTTTCTGAGCTATTTCAGCTCTTCTCATCTTAGGGTTAGTTCAGTCGTCACATCATCGTTCTTAACAGTGTAGGCGTTCATTTCATAGACTTCTACTGTTTAAAATCTTCGAAAAAGGAAAAAAAATCAGAGAATTTTCCTGTATGTGTCCGTATTTGTCTGAATTAATGCGAGAAAATACAAAAAAAAACTGCTTCCAATCTTAAGATTTATTAACTGTTTTCAGTCCATCACACAACGCTTTTCAACTCCACTCTTCATTAATCAGTTCAAGCTTTTCGTTGACAGCTGTAATGACATGACATTATTTACAGAACGATTGTAAACCAGAGACATTCATCACCTTGACCTCATCTAAAAGCATTTAACAGCACATTTGAGGAAATTGAAGCAATTAAGAGCTATTATGATGCTATTTAGGAATTTCAAGGCAGCATCATTTAATTATACACCTTGCGTTGCTTATCATAAAGCGCAACTATATTTGATACGTATTGATTGAAGAAGTGCGGTTGCTGCAAATGTTTACAATCACCATTTGACCACTGTAATCACGAAGCACAGTTCTAGTTTACACGCTGTTATACGGTATAAAAACAGACGAGCTCCTAACAAGGAAAAAGTCACTATTGCCCCCTTTGCGCCGCAGATTTCTGTCAAGTGACACGGGCAGTTGCTTTTTTGGCCATTTTCTGTCTTCCAGGAAATGAATGGGATGCGAGGCTTGATGACGTAGTGGAACTTATAAGCAGAAGTTGATTCGCGAAAGCTATCTAATTTAGTTTTAAAGCTGCACAATTTGAAGAGTTTGTGAATCGATTTGAATGAGTGAGAGTTCCAACTAGAACTAACGGTCGTTAAGTGCGTCATCGTCTGCGACCCCACTACTTGCACTTTCCCTTTGGGCACCCCCCCGTAGGTCGCCCCCTGGGATTAAAATAGTTATCCGTAAATCTTGCCACCAATTTGCGTATTTTGATATTTCCAAGCTTATCGCTGATGAATGAATCTAGACACCAGTGATTTTGAGGATCTTTCTGTTACTCGTTTCTTGTCAAGTAGATCTGGCAAGGGCCAATTTTGCTGTTTGAAGGTCGTTTGCTGCTCTCTTCAATCAAAAGCGGTTATCGAACCTTTTTTTTCCTCACTTAGAAGTGATTCTCTGTTTTCTGGATTTTCAATGCAGTCAAAACTAATTTGTTGTTATTCATGAAGAGAATTTCATATGGATAGAAGAGCATTACAGATAAAAAACGAGTCACTTTATGCAAGCCGACCTCTTCTTATGTGAAACTATTGTAGTCCGTAAATAGTTGCACACTAACACTCTGGCGGGTTTTAGTAGCGCACTTTACCTCTTCATCGTCCGAAAACTCCTCAGTCGTCTTTGAGTATTAGTGTCTTCGTCTTTTTCTCTACCATCTTTGCCGTAGGAGCGCGTGTGGCGCAGTGATTGGAGGTGCCACTGCGACACACACGGGGAATCGATCTCGGCGCCCATGGCCCACCAAGCCTTCCATCCCTCCGGGGTCGGCAAATTGGTACCAGACTGTCTGGGAGGATAGCAGCACTGACTCGATACACCGGTAGAGCACGGCGAGTCATTGTAAAGGTCAGATATTCCATTCAGTCACCTCCAACGATACTTAATGAAGTCGAATGTGTGGCGCATCCCTCAGGGGATTGATCAACGCCGAGAGCTTTATCTTTTAACCTTTTATCGTTACCATAAAGGCAATTGTGTTCAGAAACGTAGACAGTCTGAAGAAGAACACCTGGACGACGATCCTCACAGAATCCCATGCAACACCCAGGCATCTTCGGCTTAACTCAAATACGCATAGATCGATGGCATTCTGAACGGATGATGACCATGGCCATTTTCATCACCTTGTGATGACTGAAATGCGGCAGAAATGACGTTTTCTTATTAATGAAACCGTTTCTAATAAGAGCGCTATGTTCTCGAGTTTTCACTTCTAACACTCCGTTTTTCTTTGACTTCGCAGCAAAATTGCGGATTTCTGGAAGCGTTTTATTTCGTTAAAGCGACTTTGTTCATGTTAGATTTTCGTGCCCGTAAATAATGTAATTTGCTACAACTTACACAGCTTGCGGTACATCTTTAAGTTGTCGTGACGTACTTGGTACGTTTTAACTTGGTCGATGCAAAGCGTGTGGCCGCAAACGCCTTTGCCGTATAGATCGGTTAGCAGCGATCCGCCTATAATTAGGAAAACTTTAAAGAAATTTCCTAGGCCATCCTATTCTATAACAATCCTCATTAAATACAATATTTTTATAATAGGTCTATTGTCACCGCATAGTTAAAAGATAAACAAAGTTGGAATCTCAATTTTAACCTTTTTATTTACTGCCTACTCTTTTTAATGGCAGAGTATATTGCGAAATATAACCTCAATGAAGCTAAGATATTTGCAAAATTCTGACCGCAGGTGCCTATGATGGGGGAACGGGCCTTCGCAATATATCCTGCCATTAAAAAGAGTAGGCAGTAAATAAAAAGGTTAGAACTTTTAATGATGCTGAGATATTTGCAAAACTCTGGACCGCAGGTGCCTATGGTGGGGAACGAACGCGCTATTGTCCTTTCCGGGGAGTAGCGCGCTCACCACCACACCATGCGGGTCCTTCTGCTCTGCCTGTCTCTCCAGCTAGTTCTATTGATCTTTTGCCATCAGCAATCACCCGTGAGCGGGATTGATCTGGGGACAGGCGCAAACGAAGGACCTCACAGGTGGTAGAGCGCGCTACTCCCCGGAAAAGACAATAGCGCGTTCAGTTCATAGGCACCTGCGGTCCAGAGTTTTGAAAATATCTCAGCATCATTAGTTATATTTGCGCAACGCATAACCTAGCCGCTAGAATGAGTATGCAGTAAATAATAAGTCATGATTGTGAGTTATGAACTGCACGCGCTCAGTGCTTAACTGGGTGTCGCTACGACTATGCGGGCTCCCTAGATCAATCGCCTGTCTCAGCTGGGTCGATTGATCTGTTTGGCATCAGCAATCACCCGTGAGCGGGACTGAGCTGGGAGACAGGCGAAACGAAGGACCCGCATGGTGTGGTGGTGAGCGCGCTACTCCCCGGAAAGGACAATAGCGCGTTCGTTCCCCACCATAGGCACCTGCGGTCCAGAGTTTTGCAAATATCTGAGCTTCATTGAAAATTGGAATCTGTTGGAAAACAACTTGAGTTCCCGATGAATATTGATTAATCTAGCCTTCATTACAGGACTACTAATTGGTGTGGCGACCATTGCGTCCAAAAACCGGTATGGACACGACTTTTTAAAAATTTCATTGCTCTAAAACATCTGGAACTGCCATGAATTCGCCAAAAAAATACTTTACCGTTGCAATATTCCGCGAATTCTGACCCTGTCAAACACAAAAGTAAATACATTTATTTATATGATCTTATAAACTGATCTTCTTAAGCTGATGCGAGCTTGCTATAGGTCTTCGTTGTCGTTGTCGTTGTTGTTGTCGTTGCTGTTGGTGTTGTTGGTCGACGGCCAACGTTTCGGCGACTTCCGCAAAGCCTGGACGTATTTTATGCTGGCCGACTCGTAACATCACAGTGAGTAGCCTTTCTGATCAGTATGCAATCTATTTAAAAGTGTGACCTTCATTAACACTTCTTTAGCCTTTTTTTCCACCGATTAATTAAAGTATTCTCGTATAAAATACGTCCAGGCTCTGAGGAAGGCGAAATCGCCGAAACGTCAGCCATCGAGCAACAACACCAAACAGCAACGACAAGAACGACAACGACAACGACAACGTAGACCTACACCAACCTCTCATCAGCTAAAGAAGGTCAGTTTATAAAAATCATATAAATAAATATATCAACTATCTATGCCGAGGTTTATAGAAAGTCGGTCTTTTGAGTTAGAAAAGTAAATAATTAGGGAGGCATTTCCTCGAATAAAAACGAACCGCGTCATCAGAAAGTTTATGCCGCTGTCCATGTACGCTGTACGCTAACCAATAAGGTGCTGGGACTCTAACAAAATATTTGGCAGAATCCCACTATGGCAGGATATGAGTGCTAATAAACAATGCTGTGGTTCTAGTAACTCTTGCCGCCTAGTACAATTTTTTTCTCAATAAGGTGTTATGCGAAATACAAATGACAAATAAATACAAATAGACGCACTTGGTGTGGAGGTGAACGCGCTAGCCCCCGGAAAAGGTAATGGCGCGTTCGTTCCCCACCGCAGACACAAGCGGTCTGGAGTTTTGCAAACATCTCAGCATCGTTGTGGTTGTATTTCGCATAAATATAAAAATCTTGAGCCTTTTTATCGTTTTTTATCATAATTTTTGTTATGGATTAGTTACAGTGGTTAGTGCGCGTGATCATAGTCTCGTCATCGTTACGGATCTCATCCTTAAATGGTTTTGTTGCGGCAGCGAATAGTGGGAGAATCCTATACTGAATGGTCAAATTACGTCATCCAGTCATCCCACATGTTCATCATCGTTGGCTTTTGATGGATAGGAGTGGAGCGGAATAGTCGGATTGAAAACAATGAGGAAAAACGGACGATTTGAATGAGTGAAATTTTCGACACTGGATATTTTCTTGAATGACTGGTAGTTCTCTTCATATGACTTACTTCCCTTTTATCATTTTAAATATTTTAAGGACGCCGTTTTACTACTTCCATATTCTTTTTTTATAGGAACAACCGCTAAGACTTTCATCAGCACTTCCTCCGTTCATTTCGTTGTAGTCGTCTTCCATGTAAATAGTCGATGTTGTGCATGGGTACGGCAGCGAATTGACGATCTGTTCGTCTTACCATATCATTGACGTGTTAAATGCTAGCTGATCATGGTATCCGAATACTGTGAAAACCCTTTTCCACGACATTCAACAAAGACCGTGACTGAACTCCTGGATCGAAGGAATTCAGATGGATGAGACTGGATTGAACTGCTGCCTTACAATTAGGTTTCTTCCAGGACCCAGATCTCTACGATTAGCCAACCGAACAGCGACCCGTTAAGGACAATGCAAGTGGAGTTTTGCAAAGGTAAGTAGATGAAATGGAATAAAGATAAAATTTATTTCTAAAGAACTAAAGGAAGGCTAGGTAGGCAACGAAATATTCCCTCAACATAGTCGGCATTATGATAGAAAACTGAGCAATTACAGTCAGAAGGCAAAATGATTCTGGAAAAAAAATTTCAAAACGAGCGATTTAGATACAGTGGCGGAGTGTAGTCCTTAGACTTCAGAATGCATTCATTTCTCGGCGTAACAAGTTGTTCACAAACATCACTGATAAGAAGTTAACCTCACTTTTCAGTTAGTTTAGTACTTGATGGCAGAAGCGACAAGGAATAAAGGATCTGGCGTTGGTCAATCCTTCTGAGAAGCTACATGCATTCAACTTTATTTGGAACATCGTAGAGCTGATTGAATATATCTCTGACCCTAAGGAACGACTTTCGAGCGGTACGATGCATTGAAGCACTTTTTTTTCATATCAGATAAATCTGGTGCCAATTTGCGGAGTGCGAACAAATTGTGGTCCTGGCTCGCTCTAAATGCCAGGACGAACCAATAGCCACGTGTGCATTGCAGGACACCTCTGACCACTGCACTAGATGTGCCCTTGCAGCTCACTGCTAAAAAATGAAAACAAGTCTTCTTTTAACTTCGATATAAGTACACTTAAGCAGTTTTAAATCGTGGGCAAACACAATCTTTCTTGATGAGCAAGCACGAGATTGTTATGACAGCACTTATTCATTCACAATAGCTGACGTTTCGGCGATTTCCTAGGCAGGCAATCGATATCGTGGATTAAAAGGAAAGGTTCTAAAATGGGATTGATAGAAAAATACAAGCTCTAGCATTGATCTAATAAAACTGAACTTTTGACACCGACCTAGGTTCTAGTTTTTAACATTATAGAAGGTTCAAAGCACATAGAAAGGTCTTCATCGATATAATAGTACGAACGCGCAATAAAAGCAAACGAGCTGAAACACAATCAAATGAAATGACCTAACAATTCCCTAAGGTATTCTTTCTTTGATGAGCTTACACGAGGTTGATAAAGATATTTATTCGTTATTTATTCTCATTCGAGGAGGTGGCCCGCTGGGAAGACCTGACTCGACACGAAGGCGAAGCCGCCACATCGAAACGAAGAACAAGCGTGGACAATCGACTTGGATCATCGGCTCTGATGAAGACGAAGATGTCGAAACGTTAGCGGGAAATAAATAAATATCTTTATCAACCTCGTGTGAACTCATCAAAGAAAGAATCCATGTTGAATAGTAATACTGAGGTCAAAGGGAAGTTGGTTTTGAAATATTCCCTAAAGTGTCATTGCTATGTCTAAGAGAATACATTATTATAAATTCGGTCAGAACATCAGTATTGATTGACGTGCCCTATTTCCTACACGTAACTAATCAATATCTATGCTATCTACACAAAAAGCTGACATTTTTTTGCTCCCGCGTTCTGTCAAAATTCCATACATCTTTTTCTCGAACAGCCACGTAAACGCTATGAAACGAAATTTGATGTTCTGTCAAGACTTTTCAGCATATCTATGCGAATTCCCTTTCACGTTGCAGTTCCCTAAAACTACTGTTAAGGGGAAAAAATATTAGCTCTGCGGTTATAAATCAAAAACTTTAACTGAAAGCCCTGGAGCAAAAATGGAGGCTCGAGAAAAAACAGAGTTGTAGATTCTTTATAGATCGCTGCCATTCAAAAAAGGTTCCATCTAGCTTGACAGTGCTAATCCAGTTCAGCAATAGTACTAAATTCATACCAGAGGATGCATAGTGCGTTTCATTTCTCACTAATGATGTTAACTTTTCTCCCAGTTCAAAATTTGGCCTAATGACCGTTTGTTCGTCACGCTCCCTTCCCTTCGAATAGAATAACTCTGCACGAGGACTCGGATGACGACTAGTGTAAGCAAGTTGGCTGATAACGTAATGTCCGTTGCGACTGCTCACCTCGGATGGAATGAGAAATCATCTCAACTTGATGAGAATGAGCACTGAAATTCTATTGACCATCTTTGAATTGTTACTAAGAAGAAACTACTGAAAACAAATGAAATGCTTTAACAGCTCGGTCCTTAGAGTAGCTAGCAAACCTTGAAATTCAGTCGTGGTTTCGTCAACGAGGTTGAGTAGAAGTAGCTCAGTGGCTGTGATACCGCTAATCATAACCACGGTTCTGGTTCGACTACGCACTGTGCCCACCAAGTCTTTCATCTGTTCAGTGGTTAGAAACTAGTACCAGACTTGTCTTCCTGCAATCCAAGTATGGACGGTCTAGTTTATGGAGAATCTGCTTGACCAGCATTCGACGACGTTCATGGCTAAGATGAAATTATATCCTCAAGCAGCAGTGGAACTCATATGTGAAAAGTTCGAGGACCTTCACGGAAAACGGAGGCGAATAAACGAATCGTATGCAAAAAGTGCTAGCAATCGAAAAGTAGATTTGAAGAAGGATCATGTAAAAAGAATCCCTTTGTTTGGTGGTTAGGGTACTGATTCGTTGGCATTTAACTTGCATAATGATCCACAGATCGCAGCTCATCGATCAACCCTTTCAACGAATGTAAGGCTGCTGTACAAGAATCCTTAGTGCCTATGGATCTTATCGTTTTGTTTAGGTTTCCAGTTATGTGTTCCTTGGAATGATACCAGTTAAACTTTTAATCAGTACACTTTTGTTTTGTTCCTTCAGTGTGCCCACTCTCTCAGTAGTCTTCCCGCGATGTTGTCCTTTTTTCTTTTTATGGTTTTTTTTTGCTGCTATATTTCGAATTACAACGACGTCTTCAACTTTCAACTATTCCAGTAGCTTGAAGTAAAAAGAAGATCGATACTCTGTCTAAGTTCTCTCCTGAGAATAAAACTATGCAGCTATGGAACCAGTTGAGCTCCCAATGGATACATTTCTGCAGAACAAACTAGGAACAGTTGTCGTCGTACTAAAATGTCCAGTAAGCTTTATGCTCCTTGAGTGAATGGAGCTCGATGGATAGCTCTGAGTGCGATGCAGACAAGTGGAATTTACTGATAGCGAGCAAGTTACTCAAAATTTGAGGGAGCTACGGATGGTACAAACGAGTTAATCTACGCGGAGGAATTACAACTTTCTTCTGCTCCTCACTCAGACTGTAAAAATTTCTACGTCAAGCTAGTAAGCAACTATCACTCCATTTTTTGGAGCGTCCTGTTGGTCGACTTTACAAATCATATGGAATTTCACATGATTTCAATCAGAATTTGGTATCACTGTAATCATTGGTATCATATCAATCATAATCGTAACCATCATATCAACCCATTATCAGTTTATCTCACTAGAGTGCGTTCTCCAGTAGAAAATGTTTTACGGGCCTCTTCAATGTGCTTCTTCTTATGCAGCTCGACGTCCACTACGGACGAGTACGATTTGAGTGCTTCAGATCGAAAATTGTAAATTCGGTGGGCGAGACCATTCGCCGACGTTTCAGCAAACGAATGAGTTCTACTAAAACAAGCACCAAATCATGTCGTCGATTGAGCGAATGCAAAACATAGACATTGACAAGTTCTTCTAGTCAACCACCTTAACCATTGTCACATCCGCCTGTGTGTTCTGCGATCTAAGAAAGAAGCGGTAGAAGAAACGGTTTCTTCAATTTCTGTGAACATCTGAAAAAAACCCGATGATGTTACAATATGAAGGATCGAACTCCTTATAGCTTCTATTTCTATATTTGAAAAGAATGATCGCCAATATGATGCCGCCACGAACCGTGGGTATCTGCGGTGGGGAAGAACGCGATGTTACCCCTTCCGGGCGTCAATGTGTTCAGCACCGCATCACAACTAACTCCAGTGAGATTTATATTAAGGCTTATCAAAGACAACCTTATCAATGCTATCAGTGAAATCACATAGGGATAACTTCTTATTTACTGCATATTATTCTTCATGACGCTACATTATGTGAGATACAACCACGATGACGCTGAGATATCTGCAAAACTCAGAGCGCAGGCCAGATTTGAACTCGCGAATCGACTTTCTCGGGCCCACATGTTATCCACTACACCCTGAGGCCCCTGCTTTGTTATCAGCGATTAGTACTGAAGTCATCGGAAGTCAGCGAGGCCAGCTTGGAAAGCGTTAAGTACTTTCTTTTTCAGATAGTCTTCATTTCTAACAGTAAATGTCATGACCAAGTCCCAAAGCGAATACAACATCACATTTGTTATATCGATCAAGTCGCTGAATCTGTCAATAAGCACGCTTTACATAGCAATGCGCAGCCTGCGTTATTTGTAGTCTATTTCAACTCTATAGACTTCAAATGAAGCCAACCGCTGGGAGAACATCTCATTTACTACTGGTTTGCACTATGTAGAACCCGTCCACCGACATGTTACTAACGGAGTGACACGGATGGTTCGGAAATCTGGCGATGATTTCCGCTTTTTTTTCAGTTTTCTTATCAGCTGTACGTGCTAAAAGCATAGCAAGCACTAGATACAAATCGAAGTTTTGCACTTGTTCTTCAGTGTTTTGTAGTAAAAGCAAAAGTTTCTAAAAAGTGTAGAATCGACATAATTTGGTCAACTAATCAATAACTATATATTTAATGGTGCTGCTACCGTTGAACCGGAAAGGAAAAAGTTGTTCAACATGACAATTCAAAACTAAGAAGTTTACTTATTTTTTGTTGCAGGAAAAGGAAATAGCTGACTATTTTTGAGCAAAAAACGTAGTGTTTCAATGCTATTGATATGCCTGTTTCATGTTGGCGAAATAGTAGGTTCTCAAAAACATATTTATGACGAGGCTTTATCGTTTGTGTCATCTGGATTTCGAACGAGTTTGAATGAATCCCTCGAGGCTACGGAGAGAACGATTTCTCAATAGCTTGGAGTCGATTTGTTAGTCGAAGAAGCATTTTCCTCATGAAATCACCATGACAATCAGAGTCTCGTTGTGGCTGGCAACGAGACCGACCAAGTCGCCAATCTCAACTTCATTCAACGAATTCCGAACAAAAACAAGCACAAGCTGGAATATTGATTATTTTGTTGCTGTCCACTCCAAAAAATATCTCTCTTCTTTTCCTAACACTTTACATTGTATTTTGCCCAATTTTCGATCGATTACTTCTTTTCATCTTCATCCGTATACTCTTCTCTCTTCATTCCTATAATGACTTATCACCAGTTGCCGTTCAAAGAAAAAACCACTCTGGCAAAGTCTTTGCAAGAAATTTTTGTAGGTAAAACCCCCATAACAACTTTTATACATTCACATAGTTTTAACGAATGGTCATCGTTTTTTTGTTTCACGTCTCCATCAATCCCCTTCGTTCTCATTTACTTCATAATTCATACAAATTTCGTCATCCCTGCCAAGAAAGCGCGAAGGGCTTCCTTATCAGTATTTCATCATGACTTCACCATCATTCTTCCACCATTACAAAAACGACTCTGTGGCATCTGCTCTGGTCACCAGTATTCTACCCTCTTTCATCTTTTTTCATTCTGAAGACTTTTGGTAAGGTTCAGATTACTATTCTTCGTCGTTTTTCCTTATCACGAATATGATCTTCCCTTTGCACAAAGCACTTAAAGGATGAGAAACCATCGAATGCCATCAATGGATGTTGAAGAATATGATATATAAAATATGATCAAGTGTGTTTCGAAAAATTAGAATGTGTCTAACCCTACTTTATTCAATTTGACTTAAAAATGTTTTTATCCGTCCTCAATATTGCCTTACTTCCTGAACGAGACTAAATGTGAGCTTCGTTGTTGAACAGCAAGAAATACATAGAGAGATTCATCCTTCATGCGGGGTTTCCTATCTGAGAAGGGGCTTCGCTATCTTTATCCTGATGCTCAACTGATCCAAAACCACAGTCACTGGAATTCTAACGGCACACAGTTACAAACTGGGAATTGGAGAATAGCAGACTGACACGGGTCTCGAGACTCCGGAATTGGAAGATCTTGGCCCATGAACAAATCTCACTTAGATGGAAGTCACGATGAAACTTCCACGCTTCATACTAAAAGCACGCCAAACAAATATCTAAGTGTTAAAAATTGACGAATTTACGCTTTATGGTTTAAAAGAGCGACTACCAACAATGTTTCCAAGCTCAAAGAGCTCATTCCTCCACAGTTTCTCCCTCAAAATTTCTTAACCTTGAATTACAGAGTGATAAAAATCTAATTTTGCCAAAAAAACACACTGAACGAACTCGTTTCTTCGGACTAAATAACAGTAGTGCATTATGTCTAGGTGGCGTTATTTATATGGTACTTTTCTCTCCTCTGGCTTCATTATATTTGTCAAATAGGGCAACTCCGTCGTTCTAAGGTGAAGCAGACCGAAACAAACCCGAAAATTCGCAAAGAATCCTCTTCTGCGGCTTCTATTCGTTCGTGGGCCGGAATGTCTCAGCATAAGAGTTGTGGTTGATTCAAACAAATATTTACTCACCCACTCCAGGCACAAGCTAATCACCGAACAGTACAGTCATCATCTCAAAGACGTGTGCTCTTCATAAAGTTTTCGGTCGAGGTCTTAGTCCGGCGTATATACCATAAGTGCAACTGGAACACTGTCGCTAATATTCCGTTCGCATAATTTTTGTAGTTTCACACAAGAAATATGCGGCACAATCAATCACTTTTATTGCTGTGGAAACGGAATCCGGTCTTTTTGATAGCCGCCATTCAAAATATAAACAGTATTCCAGTTTCATCAGTATTCCCGCCAATTTTTTCACCACAGGCTAAAATCATAAAGTAAAAAAACTGCTTGAGTTGTTCTTTTTCCTTCTTCGACAGTGGAAGAAAAACAAGAAGGAGAGGTGCGGTCCTCTTAGTGGCATAAAGTGTTTTAACTCATCTTGTAGTTTTAACACATCAGCCTTTCTGCTTTCGAAATCTTTTGTCTATCTTCTTCCGTTCTCTTCTTCTCAATTTCATTTTAATGAGGTCCTATCGATGTCTATTTCTTGATAGATGTTAGGTATCTCTTTTTCCGTCAAAGGATTTGTTTTTTTCAAACAAATAACTGACAGCTGGTCAAGTACGGTTAACTTAAAATTAAATGCTTCTATCCTTCCTTTTTCCCCCTATTCATGGTCCAAGTGGAGTTTGTTATTACCATATTCTAATAACCGTGCTGGTACGAGTGGGACTCAACGAAGCAACGACAACGAAGACTATACTAACTTCCTACGTATGCTTGAGATAGATTCCAAAAGAAGTATCTTGGAAACAAAAAGGAAATTTTGCTTAGAAGTTATACAGTATTGATGACGACTGTTTTTTTTCTCATGGGATACACCAAAACTTCAGCACTTCACTGGAAAAACTGAGAAAATGTTTAAGGGAAGGAAATCCCAGCAAATTCATCTACTTAGTTTTACTTCTGCCTTATTGGATTAAGAAACGATTTAAGCGAAATTCGATTCGGAAGCGACTCGTTCCGATGGTGTGGCGTGAAGGCCGTCCGGCTGACGACGATCCACCTCCGAAAGTGCCACCGTTCCGTTCCAGTGCGTCCCCTTTCGCAAACGTTTTTTGCGTTCGTCAATTGTCGTCCATTTTATTCTCATCGTTAAAGAATGCCAGATGATTTTCATAAGTAACGTATTCCTCGTCGTCGCCGCTGAAAATGAAAACTTTGCATTTTCAAATTAGCTGACCAACAACCGATTCGTCATCACATTAAAACCGTCAAACCATTCCCTGGAATACTCATGTATTTAATTAAATGCGAAAAAAATAGGTGCTGTTTAGTCCAAAATTCAAGGAATAGAAAACTACAGTATCACAGCGGTACACCGACCGGGTCCTCCTGCGACTTTACCTTTTTTTTAATTTACCATATTATTCGCCGTTACTGCACTTTTGTTAGAATTCTATAGCTATTCACTTACTCAGTTCATTTGAATCAGAGTTTATTTGTACTTTCCTCTTTTCCTCTTCAGTAAATCATTAAAAAATTTCCTCGCCATAACTTTCGTTTCATTACGGCCCTGATAGAGTTTGTGATTTTTCTTCGGGAATGCTAGAAAAACCACTAGCAATAGCTGATGGTTGAGTTGACAGTATTATACATTTGAACACACCTTCTTAAGTATTTTTTAACTCGCACTTATTACAGAACATGTAGTAATTCTGATGCCCGACTTTCTAGTAACCACGGCATTGATCGAGCAATCCTTCATATTCTTTGTTTAGCAAACATCGAGTGTTATTTTACTTTTTTACTCACGCACAAGCCGACGTTTCGGCGGATTTCGCCTTCCTTAGAGCCTGGAAAGGTCAAGTTGACCACTGAGGAAGGCGAAATCCTCCGAAACGTGAGCTGGGCGTAAATAAGAAATAAAATAACACCACGTGTTTGGCAAACAAGAACACAAAGAACATGTAGTTCCCACTTATTTTTTGATACTTTTTTAGTTTTTCCTTCTGCTCATTTCTTCTAACCTCCCAACGGTTTACCGCCTTGTCGTGGCTGGAGGTGTTCCTGGGCGTCGGACTACGATGTACAGCTGGGGATTCGCCCCCGGCAAGCTCTCCCAAGCTGAAAAGGAGTACGGCGTTTCCATCAGGAAGACTAGCTAAGAGTAAACAAATACCAGGATCCACTACTGTCTTGCTATCAAAGTCGCATGGTGGCAAATCTCCCTCTGATCCACAAGGGCTGCGACTGCTCGTGGTGGTGACGACCTGGGACAGAATTTGGCCAGGCTGTCCTCGGGATTCAGGGAACCGCAATGGCTTAACCAGCAAATCTCCGAAGAATGGTGATTGCGCTGGGGCACGCACAACTAGTGAGGACGGGCTGTTCAAGTATCAAGTATCATTTCTTTTAAAAATGTTTGTAAAACCATTTCGTACTTCAAAGAAAACTAGCCCGTAAAACTCCTATATTATTGTCCCATCTTTATAACAATAAAATCAAGGAGTTGTTTTTGAACTGTTCTTTTAAGAAGAAAAAGGACTCTGTAATATACTTAAGTTTCACCTTTTAGCGTTGAGAAATCCGAGGTTCATGGGTTAAAGTGACAAAATGGATAAAGTTTCACCAATGCAGTTAAATACCGGGTGTGTTTCTGATTGTCTCAGAATATCGCATTGATCCAGACGAGCTAACTGTCTATAGGTAATTATGAACCGAAATTTTTAGCCCAACTACTGGCCTAAGCGGTTTCGGGAAGAAATCGTTGATGTCCACAGAAAACAGTTGAAATAAGTGGGAAATCATTGAACTCACTAGAAAGAGGAGAAATTTTTTTAAAATCCACATATCTACGGAAATAGAGGGGCCAAATTATACCCAGAATGGCGTCGAACTCTTGAATCCTGAATTGTCACATAACGAAATTCTACCATGTGACAGAAGTGGACGGCAACATACCGTATTCCGCGATTTGCTCATTACTAGGCTTTGACTGAGATTATTTAGAAGAGAAATTCATGTTGTGAAAAGACGGGCAAATGAATTCCATGTAGAGCTTTAATAATATTATTGCGGCAATTTTCGCCCATAAGAGTTGTTGTACTAGTTTTTTCCTTCTTATACCAAATGAATAATTGCCTACTTACTCAGATACTCGAACAGCCGTCTTCGCGAGTGCTGCGGACCGCAGCACCTTTTCCCTTTCGTTTCTTTCTCTCGTATTCGTCTTCCATGGTGGTGGTACGACCCGAGACTGGTGCCGAGTGCAAGTCTCGTAGCTTAACCTGTGAAACAACTGAAGCTACCAGTACAGCTGATTAGCTTTGGTTACGTACACGTCCGCCCAACGTCCAGGTGGTCATCCTAGGAGACGCCTTCATCTTCGTGAAGTCAACTCAGCAGGTCTTTTCGTCCATCCGCCGTCTGTTCTTGTTATGTGACTGGTCCATCTATGTTGCACTATAGATGTTTGTCCACTGAACCTCGATGATGAAATGGATTTCGAGGATCAGAGCTCGCATTCTGGCTAGACGTTGTGAGTGTCGGTTAAGTTTCAGAAGACATCGTTCAAAAGCTTTGTGGGTAGTGCGCAAAGTTCTTGAGGTGGCGGAACTATCAGTCTATCTCTGCCGCATAACAGAAGTCTGGAAGGGGTGTTGAAAAAAAGGTGAACGCGGATTTTCGAGTCCTTTAGTTGGTTGGTGGCTTCTTCGGGAAGCACGAATACAGCCCAAGGTCCTTAACCTCCTTCTCTCTTATTCCTGCTTCATCCTGTTCTTCATGTTTGTTGAATTCGTACTATATTCTATACTGCATGAAAGCTTAGAACATATAGTAACAAGCTGAAATAAAACGGTTGCTAATGTTTCTTCATATAATGAAAGAACACACTTCCTGTTCTTGTACTGCACGCATCTGTTTCGGACATTCAAAAGAATCTTCTTTTTGGCTGTTTTTTTTCTTGACGAAATGTTTGCTTTGGATAGCGTGGTTTTTCTATAACGAACATTTCGTAAGTAGTGCGAGGAGCGAAATGTTTTATTCATGATCTGATCGTAATCTTCGATGGAATGGTTCCGATTTTTCGCTTCCATAGATCGCCTCCGCCAAACATCTTTTCAAACTCGCCTTACAATTCAGTAGGACTTTGGATCACCGTAACTTTAGTCGTACCTTAACCACATGTGAGAATCAATCATTTGCAGTGACAGTGACGTTAAACATTCTCATTCCAAAGTATTTATCTCTGACCTGAATTCACTTTGATGTCGATGAAACTGTGTGCAGTTGTTTAGACAAATGTTGTTGTTCATAGTTCAGCCAAGAAAAGCTACAAGGAGGACAAATGTTTTATACGCAAGCTTGTTTTCCACTATAATTATTAGGTCTGTTTGCGCAGAGCACAAAAAACATAACGTAATCGTTCAATCCCCTTGTGATGCGCGCTGCATTCAGCTCCATCCGTAGCATTTTAAAGGTGACTGGATGCATATTCCGCCAAGGCAATGTCTTTTGGGGGCTTATAATGTATGAAGCTGGTATTTCCTCAGACATGTCTAGTACCAAATGCCGGCCCGGAGAAATGGAAGGTTTCACTTACACGGTGCGGGATCGAACCAAAGACCCGCATTCATTGCTGACACCTCTAACTATTGAGCAGTATCCGTTGCTATGAGTAAGCGTATGTGCGATTACTTCGTTCCTTAGAAAGCAGGACTATTCTTCTATGTGGAGTGAAACAAAACTAAATCCACAAAAACACTTTTTTTCCAGCGCTTCGTTTACGTAATTCCTCACTGGATGAACATTTTTTTGAGTAATCAAATCTTCACACCTTTTTTTTTCTGGTTACAACTACTCAATAGATGGACCTTCTACAAAGCAGGGCATTGGTAATGGTTATGTTTGTATGTGTGTTCTTACGAGCTGCCCCTGTTGAGCTGATGCGAGATCGACATAAGTTATCGTCATTGTTTTTGTTGTCGTTGTTGTTATTGCTGTGGTTCGAAGGCCGACGTTTCGGTCCTCGAATTTGAGAAGAGTTGTCAGATCACACAGATAGTGAGGCATTCATCTTTCCGGTTTATCTTTGGACTTTTAGAACTTATCGAAAACGCTCCAATGTTCTTGCTCGTTGATGTTTTTGCTTCTACCCTAGGATCCGGACAGTTACTTCAAAATCGCCATCAGTGTGCATTCTGGTGTTATGTGTACCTAGAACAGTACTTTCTGATTTAAGCTTCCCATCCAGATGTTCTTTTACGCGCACACAAAGTGGTCTACCAGTTTCTTCAATGTGTTCTTCATGTTCTTCACCGCATGTCTTAAATGAGATCAAGTATATTGAACTTGAATTCACTAAATTCTCGTCTTTCCCGTTAAGACAAATTACACAATGATTGCATGAGTTCAGGTATAATCTACTTGATCTCATGTAACGCATGTGTTGAGGAATATATTGGGGAAAAGGGTAGACCACTTTGTGTCCGAATAAAAGAACATCTAGATGGAAAAGTTAAAATTCGTCAAAACACTCCTTTAGGTACGCACAGGGCACAGAAGCACAACGGCGATGATTTTGAAGTGACTGTGCGGATCCCAGCGCAGGAATCGAAAACATCAGCGCGCAAAACTCTCGAGGCGTTTTGGACAAGTTTCAAAAAATGCGAAGACGGACCGGAAAAGACGAATGCGTCATTATCACACGTGACCTGGCGCCCTATTTCAAAAATGATATTTTTGAGCTGGGTGGGCTTTGATCGCGACTCCATGTGGGCCAGTCCCACTCGTAACATCACGGTGCGTAGCCTTTCTGTTCAATATGGCGTCCATTTAAAAGTTTGATCTTCATTAATACTTGAGCCTTTTTTCCACCGAATAATTAAACTGTTCTTGTATAAAAGTACGTCCAGGCTGTGAGGAAGGCGAAATCGCAGAAACGTCCATCGACCAACAACACCAACAATAACGACAACGACAACGAAGACCTATACCAACCTCGCATCAGCTAAGGAAGATCAGTTTATAAGATCATAAATAGATCAGCTATCTACGCCGACGTTTATAGAAAGTCGGTCTTCTGAGTCATTAACAAATTAGACAATTTTCTGAGCTGTATAGACGATCACACAGCCGATTGGGGACTAATCGACGGCGTAGGGTATTGTGTTGGAGGTCAATAACCGTCATCGAGACCACTTTTCCTAGGCACCTCTTAATGGCGTAACTTATTTCGTTTGATATGAAGGGCAGCTTGAAAGAGATCTTACTCAACTGTGGAACATTATTTTGGGGCCAAACTCTACCTTTTGAACTAACTCGAGTGGCTCCTACTTCCTATCCATCGAAAATGACTATTTTGCGTGCGAGGTTTGACGATTCCTTCCTTTCCTCTTCTCATGTGTACACATTTCTTGCTGTTAGGTCGTGTTTGTGATAAGTGCTTCTTTCATGTGTGAAGGAGAGGAGCTACAGCACTGGTAGTCTTCTACTACTCAGTTTTCGATACGATTTTGTTATGTCGCCACTTTCTGAGACCTTAATTTGAATGTTTAAGAGTGGAAGCCAGTTCTCGTTTGGTTTTTCTCGCATGAATTTTGTATACTTAGACTGTCTATTTAACATTTAAACCACTCATCCATCTGTTCTTGTGTGGAACAGACGATGTAGCAGTCGTCTATGTATCGATAGTAGAATAAGGGCCTGCAATCTAGAACTGGAGCTTCCACCTTATACATTAAAGCGATGGAAGGCTTGTTGCTGATTTCTAGCACACGGCCAACCGTCCAGTTTGTTCAAAGTGTCTTCCGAACACGTAAAGATTGTACAATTAAGACAATATTTCAATGTTATCAATGCTTATGCTCAGACTTATCATTAGAAGAACTAAGACACTGTTAGGTCTAACCTTACATGATGGCGGATCGTGGAATCGTGGACGCAAGATCGTCAGTAGAAATAGGCGTACGTGTTTTAACAAGCAAATATAGGAAAGGACGAGTTGGATGGTCATTTTTTGGCATGGGATGAGAGATAACTAAAGGCTCTAAACCTGCTGCCTCTGCCGTATTGACCCACTCTCTATTTAATTCTCAGCACTCATTTCTGTACTCCTTTTAAGAAATTGGTTGATAGAGAGAAACATCGAAGAGATGTTTTCTTGTTATTCTAACATCCAACTGACTAGGGATTTTTCTCCAGGGAAACAAAATCGCCACCTTTATCACTAATAGGATGGATCTTGAATTTATCAGCTCTCTAATCTGACGTTTACCACGCTTTCGTTCATATGTGGAGTAGTGAGGATGGTTTTAATTTGCTATGTCAATAGTGATTAAGTATTCAAAGGACTTCATCCTAGAGCAAACGAAAGGCAGGATCAATTTTATTAGTTTTGCTTAGAAAAAGCGCGGGGGAAAGAGATTGGTGGTAAAGCGCTTCTTACCTTTCGTCACCTAATATTTCTAGCTTAGCCTTATAACGAAACTGATGTTGAAGTTCACCTAGACTGCACGTGATCATGCACTGAATTGTTTTAGAAATGAGTTGACTAGGAGGAAAACTTGAACCCAATTATAACAGTGAGCACGCATTTTCCGGAAAGCGCTATGCCTCTTAACACAGTAACTCTGGATGATTTTGGTGCGCACTGTACCTCAGATTTATTACTTAAAACGTGAGCAACGGTGGTTCTATGTTTTAGTAATTGTTAGCGTGACAGATCTTTAAGTTATTTTCTTAACTTGTTTCTGTATTGTTTCAGTACTTTTTATGAATAGACATTGATCCAGCTACTATTCTTCTTTTCTGGTTATAGTTTTGCTGTTATCAAACGGGTCCAGAGACGGTCAAGCACGAGATAGTGGCTTTTTCTACGACTTACCTTACGATTTCGTCATTTCTAATCTTTATTCATTCATTTAATTGAGAACGATTTCTTCCACCAATGACAGACAAATTACAGTATCCGTTTTGAAAATGGGTTCATTTTCCAGCATTCTCCTTAGTTTTCTCTCTTTTTGCTTTGATATGCCATTAAGAGCAAGTATATCGATCTCAATAGCGATCGAAACACTTACAAAGGTTAAAGGATAAAGCTTTTAGTGTTGATCCATTGCTGAGAGATGCGCAATGCATTCCACTTTATCAAGCATCGTTAAATGTTAGTGAATCCACATTTGGCTCATACAGTGACTGTCTCCCAGTAGCCTAGTAATCTACCAAGCCAGTTTTTGCCCCAGAGAAGTTTGTTCCCATTTACCCGCCCCGGAGGGATGGAATAATTAGTGAGCGAGGGGCGTGACATCGAGAAAACGACTGCGAGTGCATTGCAGGGGGACCTCTATCTATTGCGCTACATGCTCCATCATCAACGCTTATATCAAGTTAAATCGCACATTTTTCGTCCTATCCGATTTCTTACCTATTACATTGGTTTTGTTTGGAAGCATGGTCCACTTCATTCTGTATAGACCTATTGACTAGTTGTTTATGTGCTTTATTACATTTATGGTATACACAAACCACCCGAAGACGAATGTACTGCAATTAACAAGATGGGCAGCGGCTTTAAGCCATGATTCATTGTTACAGAAAAGAATGGAAATGGAAACTTCTTTATAGACATCGTAGCAGTTGTTTCCCCTTTTTTTCTTCCCTTTCTTCCTTTCATTACCCGCGTCATTTGTATTTCGATTAGTTATCAAGTACCTCAAGTAGGTGCCAGTTAAACCTCCAGCCATCCTTCCTCTGCTTATCGTCCACTAGAACTGTATACTGGTCTCCCTCTAATCCCTCAAAAGTAACAAAAACATCAGAATTTGGTACGAGGACCTTTATTTAATATGAACTAGTATGATGCAATATAAACAGACCCAATCTAAGAACGTGGAAAGCGTCACACCTTTCATAGGAGGTCCTCGGTCCTTCGATTCGATTTTACTATCTTTGATGATAAGATAACCACTATTCTGCTGACACATTGGTCCATTCCTCTTTTATTTGTACAGAAGCTAATCTCATAGCTTTTTATATCTGGTTTTTTTGACGAAAGCTTTCCTACTACAATGAAACAAATGGTAGTGGTTATGGCTAGTATCATTACTTCTTTGAAAGCGCTCAAAATTTCATAGGATTCTGGTGTTTAGGTGCCGAATTTGTGTACATACAATGTTTACATAAACATTTATATGTACCGGTTTTACATTTCTTGTAGGCGTCCAACAATTCTTCTAGTCGCTTCATTTTCTTACAGATAACTATCACTCAGGAGGAGCCCGGAAGGAAATGTTGGAAAAAAAGCTTTGTAACTTCACAATGTGGGCATTCGACTAAGGTTTGACTATCTGCTTCCTTCTTTGGCTGTTAATACATTGATATGATATGAGTAGAGTAATGATAGAGTGTACTTTTCCTCAGAATCAGGAGAAATTGTTCAAAAACCCTCCGAGGTCTATCACACCACCACCCAAATTTCAAATTGTCAAGATCTGAAACGTATAGGCCATAGCGCGCGATGAGGATTGTTTCTGAATGCCAGCATTTTCCGAGTTTCAGGTGAACGAGGTCGTTTGGATAGTCTGAATCCTAAAATGTTTAATAAAATTATGGAAGTTATTCGGCGTTGATCAATCCCATTGGCGAAGCGCCGTGCATTTGCCTGCATTCGTACTATCAGGGTGCATACGGAGCCATGTACAATCACTTGCGGTAGTCTACCGAAGCATGAAGTCAGTAAGAGGGCACCTCCGAGAGAGGTTCTTTATTCGAGTGGTGCTCCACTTCACTGGATTCGACAAGGTACGACAACCAACACCCACATCGCGAGGACGACCAGTTGCGGACCATCGACTCGGATCAATTAGGCTCAGGAGAAGATATCGAAAAGTTGACCGAAAAAAACTTTTTATAACAACCACGTGTTAGCTCAATAATCTAAAGAAAATACTAGTTATTCGTGCTGGAGTTGAGTAAATGTTGGTTTTTAAGACACATTAAGCCAACATTTTTTGAATAATCCTCCAAGATAAGTTCGCTAGTAATTTGCCGACCCCACCACAGAAAGATGTGGACTGTGTAGTCTTGGCCTCTGCGTCGAAGTAACGACCATGTGTGGATCGGCAGGGGAACTCCTTAAGGGGCAAACCCTTAACCTCTAACCACTGCGCTGCACGCTCTCGAGGAGCACATTATCGTTGAAAAATTTGTTTTCCTGTGTTTACCTTTTGCATGACAAAGTGCAAACCGATAACGACCGAGGCAAGCAATGCAGAATGAGAATCTAGCCAAACACCAAGCGACGTCACCATTCTTCATCTTTTTTTCCACCTTTTTTGCCCTAACTTTTTTTTAAACAAAGTGCTTTAATCTTGTTAAACTTGTGTTTATACTTGTAAGAATCAACGGTAAGGTTCAATTGCACATCGGAAAAGCAATTGAAAAGCTTATTTTTGTAGTCCTTGATCTTTATGCGTCGATGTTTTGCCTTTTCTTCCTAGAACATTCTTCTTTTGCCTTTGATCTATTTATTCCAACAATTTTTCTTTTATTTCCGTTAGTTGATTATAGTCGGATCTTAACGTTGGAACGATAGACACTCTTTTGAGAGTTCTGTTTTCGTAGACATTAAATTCTATTTAGAATCAATGCAAAGGGAATAAAACATTCTTGCAGGGAAGCCGAGAGTTTCTCTTTCTCTGCCAGTGCTGTCACAAAAAGTCTACTGTTGAAAAAATTTGGTTCAAAAAAGTTTTTTTAACTGAGTTCTTGCTTTGTGAAAAAACATTCATCCAGAGCTTTACATAAAATGTAGACATATTTCTCTTTTTCTCTCTAAGATTCCTTCTGAATTGCATTCTCTCCTCTCCATTTCTCTATGTCTCTCTCTCTCTCTCTCTCTAAGCAGCACGAGGAGTGAAAATGTAAATATTTTTTCACTGTTCTTCTCCAGTTTTGCGCTCTTTTTTTTCTCTAGTTCTCTCTTCTCTCCAATTCTGCCGCTCTACCTCTTTGTCTCTCACTGTCTCTGTCCTATTATCTTTCTCTAACTACATTTTCTTTGCACAATTATAACAGTTTTGCAGTTTTTCGTTCAGATTCTTTACGACAAGTTTTATGCAGAAACTGTGGGTATTTTCCGTCTTCCTTCTCCATTTCTCTCTTCCTACGTAAAAAATTAAGCATATTAAGTGCCAAGTGGTGAAATAAAAATATTAGTTCTGAATAGAAATAGCGAGGAAAGGAAACATCCCGAAATGATCTTAGACATCTTAACATAACAGCGCCGACAAGAATCTCTCTTTCCTTTACATTCACACATTTTACTACTTTTGCTCCCATTGTTTTTCTTCCTCTAAGCAGTTCTTCTTCTTCTTCTAAGCACATCATTCAATTGTCAACAAACATTGTGTCGTGTCCACATTTCCGGTCGAAAGAGCGAAACAAAAGAAACATTGGCCGGCCGAGCGACGTGAGTGGTCCTCGTTTGGTATTTTTCATTAAGTTTGTTGAGATTTTAAGTTTTTCGTGTTGATCAGATGTTACTCGATGTCTCTATACGGACCGTATACGGATGTCTTCACAATAAAGAGTTTTCGCAATTTCAAGGACCTTAAACTGCTTATTTTTAGAATTTCACTTTATGTCACACATTTTTTGAAACGTGGCAAATGTGAATGTGGTCCGCACAAGTCGTGAAGACGGACCATCCAAGTAAGTGAGTAAGTAATTCTTGAAACTGTACTTCTGTCGTTTCGTGCTCTACAAAATATTGGAGAAGTAAAAAACAAGATGTAAAAATAATGTTATTGCTTCATGTTCCACTGATACATGTGGGATTCAAAGTTTATCATCTTTTTAGTTTAGGCAGCTTAGAGTCTTTAAAGCTTTATGAATAGAAACTATTTACTTATGTTAACCTTGTATTTTCTGCCTACTATGGTTTTTCACGACAACGATGCTGAGATATTCGCAAAACATGGACCGCGAGCCAGATCAAATCACGATTCCTCTTTCCGGGGGCTCTCCCATTACACACTGCGCCACGGTGGCCATTGCTCTGCATTTCTCTCAGCTTGTTTCCTACCTAACGTTGCCATCACTATTTACTTATATTTACTATGTATTACATTACTGTTCTTCACATCTATGGTTCAGATCCCAACACTTCCTGAGTCCGATTCGTTTCCTCGCAACCGTCATCCACGAAGGTCTTACAACTTTTGTGCGAGGGTCGGCTGCCGCTTGATGATTTACCTTTCCTCACAGACGTCCGTTGAATGTCGGTGGAGTCGATTCTTCGTGAAGTCCTGGGATAGCCGGGTTGGTGCGTTCCCATTTGGATTCCAGAGAGTCAGCCTTTCCTAGACTAGTTTGGCCAATTTCCCGATCTGTGAGTGATCAGAGGCTTGACGTAGCTGACGCGGAGTCGAACAAACGCTTGTGTCGGTTAGGCCGTCCATCTAACGAAGAGGATCACTGGCACTCCGATACCCGTTCTCTGAAAAAAAGCGCTGGGGAAGCTTTTTAATACGAATTTCTTCCTCTCGTATCTTCATCTACCTGCCCGTATTTTTGCTCCTGCTGTCATTTTAAGCATTATAGTTATGTTCAGAATGTTTTTTATCAATAATATCTGTTATGTATTTATACGATCCCATAAACTGATCTTTTTGAGTTAATGCGAAGTTGGAATAGGTTTTCGTTGTCGTTGTTGTTGTTGTTGTTGTTGTTGGTGGTGGTGGTGGTGGTGGTGGTGTTGGTGTTGGTGTTGGTGCTATTGGTCGATAGCTGACGTTTCGGCGATTTCGCCTTCTTCAGAGCCTCGACGTGTTTTATACAAGCATACTTTAATTATTCGGTGGTAAAAAACCAAAGTATTAATGAAGATCCAACATATAAATAAACGCTATATTGATCAAAAACTGCTCATCGTGCTGTTACGAGTGGAACTGCGTGCGTATTGTTCACGTGGGGCGGCGAGCGAGACCCACCCAGGGGGTCAAAATGTCATTTTGAATTAAGGGTCCAGGTCACATATTATAGTGAGGCATTCATCTCTCCGGTTCCTCTTTGGATTTTTGAAATTTATCCAAAACGCCTCAAGAGTCTTGCGTGTCGATGTTTTCGATTCCTGAGCTAGGATTCGGGCATTCACTTCAAAATCATCGTCATTGTGCTTTTGTGCCCTATATTGTAGCTAGAGGAGCGCTTTGACTAATTTTAACTTTCCCAGCTAGGTGTTCTTTTATGCGAACATAGAGCGGTCTACTCTGTTCTCCAACTTGTTCTTCACCGCGTGCCTTACACGTGATCAAGTACCAGAACTGATGCAATCCCCGTCTCTCTCGTTAGGACAGATCGTACAGTTTTCTGAGCTGCACAAACGATCATAGACACGGTTGCGAACTAACTCACGGCGCAGAGTATTGGGTGGAAGGTCAATAATCGCCACAGAATTTCCAGGACCACTTTTTTTCTAAAGCATCTCTTAATGGCGCAACTTATTTCATTTGATATGAAGGGTAGCTTAAAAGGGATCTTAGTTACGATAGAAACATTATCTTGGAGAACAATTCCACTTTTTGTCTAACCTGAGTGGCTTCTGCTTCGTAGCCATTGGAAATGGATATTTTTTCGTGCCAGGTTTAGCGATTCCCTTCTTCTCCTGTTCTCCTGTGCACACATTTTTAGCTGTTCGGTACATGTTTTTTGATGAGTGCTTTTCTCATTTGTGAAGGATCTGAGGATTAGTAGTGAACTAGTATATTTTTTACTACTTGGCTTATGATGCCATTTCGTTACATAGCCACTTTCGAAGAGCTTGATTTGAATGTTTGGGAGTGGAATCCAGTCCTCGTTTGGTTTTTTCTCGCATGAATTTTATATACTCAGACTGTCTATTTAACAATTATCGACAGTAGAGTAAGGGGCTGAGATCGAGAACTGGAGCTTCCACCCTAGACATGAAAGCCGTGGTGAAGGTTGGTGCTAATCGCTGTCCCATGGTCAACCCTCTAATTGGGCAAAATATTTTTCAGACCACCTAAAGATTGAACAAGTAGGACACTCCAACAACACTCACAACCTCGCGATTGCTGAGAAAGAAAACGAGATATTTATAACCCAATGCCGTGGTTAATAGGAAGTCAATTTTGGGAACTAAAACACTGTTTTTAGATAGTCATTAGAAAATTATGTGGCGATTATTGACCTGCCACACAGTAGCCTGCGCCGTCAGTTAGTTCGCAATCGCCTCTGTGATCATTTGTGCAGTTCAGAAAAACTGTATGGTCAGCCCTGGGAATTGCATGAGTTCAGGTACAATATACTTGATCTCATGTATGAAATGCATGAAGTGAGGAACAAATTGCGGAAACGGGTAGACCGCTTTCCGTCCGCATAAAAAGAACACCTAGCTGGGAAAGTCAAAAATTAGTCAAAGCCCTCCCCTAGCTACACATAGGGTACAAAAGCACAATGACGATGATTTTGAAGTGAATGTCCGAATCGTAGCGGAGGAATCGAAAACATCAGCGCGCAAAACTCTTGAAGCGTTTTGGATAAATTCCAAAAATCTAAAGATGAACCGGAAAGACGAATGCGTCACTATCACACGTGACCTGGCGCCCTATTTCAAAATGATATTTTGACTCCGGGGGGTGTGTCTTGCGTGCGACCCCACGTGAACAACGCGTGGGCCGGTCCTATTCGTAGCATCACGGTGAGTAGCCTTTCTGTCCAATATGGCGTCTATTTAAAAGTTTGATCTTCATTAATACTTGAGCCCTTTTTCCACCGAATAATTAAACTGTTCTTGTATAAAAATACGTCCAGGCTCCGAGGAAGGCGAAATCGCCGAAACGTCAGCCGTCGAGCAACAACATCAACGGCAACGGCAACGATAGTGAAGACCTGTACCAACCTCGTATCAGCTTAAAAAAGATTATTTTTATTTATTTATTTTTTTTATTTTTTTTATTTTTTATGAAAGTTTATAAGATCATATAAATAGATATTTCAACTATTTGTGCCGAGGTTCATGGAAAGCCGGTCTTTTGAATTGTGTTAGGCATTCATCATTATTACATCGGCATCTATATTACTTATATTATTTATATTATATTGCTATATTTAATACTATTATTTACTTATTATTAGCAAGCTTCCCAGTCTCAATAGGGGAAGGGTTCATCACAATGTGCAATGTTCTCGTTCATCCTGACCTTTCATTTTTTAAGAGATTCGTTTAATTTCAGATATTTTCTCAATCCTCATTCACTTCCTCCTTCATAAGTTATTCTTGATCTGCTTTATTTTCTACTTACATAGATTGTTGTTTGTTTATGCATTCATTCGTTTGAAAAGAAAAAAAGCGGGTAGAAAGAAGCCGCAGTTAGCAGCAACAAGTCTCTATTTGCCCTTCTCCTCCTCTTTTTTCATACATATGTCATCATTTCGCAGTCATTCTAGTTTTTGACTTTATCACTTCATTCCTTTTTCTCTTTGTCTTGCAGTAATATCATGACTTTCTTTGGCAAAAAATGTCTTACGACAGTGTTCTAGTCCTGTTTTAACGTATTCATTCTAGATCTGCAACTGGTTGTATTACATATACCTTTATTTATGAAGTTATTTTTACACATGCATGTATTGATTAGTGGCCGTTAAGCTAATCGATAAAAGACACGGAAAATACGCATAATTCCTCGGATAAGTACTTTTCACCTGGCCGTGAGTTACTGGAATCGTTACTACTACTGGACGCGCCACTAGCGAACTATCGATTCTGTCTATGTGTAGTCGTTTCGAAACACCACAACACATCAGTCGTTTTTCTTTGTCCAGAATATTTATTCAGTGCACTTTACGGATCTTTTATTCATTGTCATGCGTCATTTGTTTTCTTTTTTCACTAATTCCGTTTTCATTTGTGTCCGTTTGAGCACTGAGTCGTTTTTGTTATCGTTGTCGTCTTAGTATTTTTGACACGATTCGGCACCACGTTTGGTTTAGGTTCCAGCACTTGCATTCGATCCGCTTCCTCACTTCCATCATCCACTGAGTAGTTCTGATTTCCATGTGGGTTTTGTTTTTCTTACGAAACCTGTCGAATGCTGATCGAGTAGTTTCTTCCTGGAATCCTGAGATAGCTCGTAGTACAGCATCCCAGTCCTTCATGACTGGCATTCACCATCCCTCATGAATCAAAATTAGCTTTCTCCAGCTTATTCTGGTGCCAGATTACCAGTCCCCCCAGTGATGGGAAGCATAGTTAGCCTTGTGTGGCGTCTGACCAACCAATCTTGAGCTTATTATTATTGAAAGGTATCTTTAGCACTGCATTACCCGCACGCCCGTCAGTATCCATTAATAGCTAAGGAACACCGTAAAAGTTTTTTGTTACGGGAAAATTTCAAATTCCTGAACTTCCGTTAAATTCGGAAAACGTGACGAAATCTCGAACTTTGTTTTTCTCTTATTCTGTTTTTTTTTCTCGAAATTTATAAGTTATCTCCTGTTTCATCGCCACCTTAAGAAAATATCTGGAAGCAACTCGTTGCTTAACACATTTGGGGTTTTACCATCTTTGGCTTTTGGGGGGCGTCCAGTTTTCAGCCTTCATGGAGTGGGTGTGAACAGCATGTGTGCTACCATTTTGCTACTTCACAGTGTGTTGCTATTGTTCATCATAGAAGTACTTTTACACCAATATTTGGAAGTGCTTTGCAACGTATACTGCGTCTGTTTCCGTATTTTCATACCCGCCCACTCCATACAATAACAATGATCCGTCATTGAGTGTGGAGATGAAATAACAATAGATTCCTAGTCAAATTACCAGCCATTGAACTCGTTCTAGGAAAAGGTTCTTCTGTATTTCCAAGCAGAGAATGGGACTTTTCCCATTTAACGCCTTACATAACATCTGTGTTAGATAAATTATCTAATGATTATAAGAAATCTGGGGGAGAAGATTCTATGTCGCAACATGAACCACCCGGAAGGAAATAGACCATACGAGAGGTCATACCAGCCACTCGTAGCGCCGCATATAGTAATATAGAATGCACACCGTCCGTTATGTGTCAAAGTGCGTGCGTGTGCCGAGAAATCAACGTTAGGAACGTTAAGGACTCTATCTACAGGGCTTATTGGGAAGATTATTGAGCGTATTCCCTTGACTCCGATATCGTCCATGAGAAGAATTGCCAAAAGTTAGCAGTCAGTGAAAATCATTCCGTTAAATCAGTGAGATCCGAGAAAAAAATCTGCTTAGAATCGTATCAAAACAAGCAATTACGCATTCCGTTTAGCTATACAATCCAATCATGGACGATTGTTGTCTGATGTTTGTCCTCATCTTTTATTGAGACTCGATTAGGTTCACTGTTATCAATTTGCCTCGATCCAGATCAATGGTTGTTCAGAAGTTAACAGAGCTTCGGCTAACCGTCAAATCAGTAGAGTTATTGGCAAGGGGTTTTAACGAAAGGAATAGAAATGATGCAAATTTGTTGGAAGAAAAGTACTTTTACCAAGATTTTCTAGTATCGTTCTCCGGAATGTCTAGTGATTAATTGTAAGCTCGTTGCCGTTGACCAATTAGTTAATGCAGTCGAAGGTGCAAAACTTATAGCCGGTATTCTGAGACGATCTTCTGCTTTTGTTTTAAGAAATCCGCTTTATATGATGATCACTCATCTTTCAATAAGATGAAGCTGCATCTCAAAAAGCAAAGTTACCTTATATTTGCTGCATTTAAAGCTTTAATAGCTCATTCTTCATAAAGAATCGTCTGGCGTACTTTTATCACAAGCGTTACGGATTCTTAGCATTGGTTTTCTCCTAATGCTACGCATTCTCTAGGGAAATATCAAATTCTTTCTCAGCCTGGGTAGCCGAAATGGCTGGCTGATGTGTTGGAGAGGGTGGCTGAGTGGTGAAGAAATCTTTGAACATTGGTGCAATTTGACAACCCTGAACATCCCTGTCGCTACCGGCTGGTGTCGTGTATGGGCCCTGTGTAGTACATCGTAGTACTATTAATGCAGATTTGCTTTGTGAGTGAAACAATTGGATTTGTTTAAAAACCTTTAACTCTACCAAAGTGCAGAGCAACGTGTGTTCGTCGTCCACCCACAGCCTGCCCAGCCGTCCCAGTAAGCCGTCGCTGATCAGAAGGGCTTGAAGTTTCGCCGACTGTCAGCAACTGCCAAATCGTTCTGTTTTGGGAAAAATATGTTCGTTATTCTCAATCTTTTTTATTCCTTTTCGATTGCCATTTTTTTAGAGTTACATTTCTATTATGTTCCGTCTTAGAGCGTTTCGTACTTTTTCCCCGTCACTGTCATTCAATTTGGGATGCGAAGTAGTGTTGTTTGTCGACTTTATAACTAGTTCAACTCGTTTGCAAAACGTAATGTTTAGACATTAAAAGTGATTTTCTGCAATCATATTACTCGTTCTACTGGTTGTGTTCCATGTGTAGTCTGAAAAATCTTGCAGTATGCGAATCCGTAGGAAATATGAGAGTTAAGAAGAATATTTCTTTTTAAAAATCACTTGAAAAACCGAACATAACAACGGTTTCGTAATGAGTGTCAAAATCCATCAGTAGTAATTAGTGATATGGTTAATGAGCATAGTGGTTACTAATAATATTTGGAATGTTTATAATTCTAGTTTACCCCCTCTTTGTGGCTGGGAGGTGTTCCTGGGTGTCCGGCTGCGTTGTAGAGCGGGGGTTTATCCCCCTGGCAGGGCATCCCAACCTGAGAAGGAGCCCGGCGTTTCCATCGGGATGCCAACTAAAAAGTAAACCAATTCTAGGATCCACCATCGTCCTGGTATCAAACTATTGGCATGGTGGCAAATCTCCCTCTGATTCACAAGGGCGGCGACTGCCTGTGGTGGTGAGGACCTGGGGCAGGCTTTGGCCAGGTTGACCTCGGGACTCCAGGGAAACACAGTGGCTAAACCAGCAGAGCTCCGTTGCATGGAGAGTATGCTGGAGCCCGCACAATCAGTGAGGACGGACCGTCCAAGTATCCAAGTAAGTATACTTCTAGTAGCACTATTAACGAGAACTAATGGTAGCAATAATAATGATAGCACTAACGAGGCTCATACTGTTGAAAAAATAATAAAACGTATTCCTCGTATTCTTGTTGAGCAAACACGAGGTGTTATTTTTATTCTCTATTCACGAACAAGCTGACGTTTTGGCGGATTTCGCCTTCCTCAGAGCCGCTTTCTATGAGGCTTCCATTCAGTATGTCGCGTGGAAACCAACCGCACAGTAATATCTTACGCTTCCATGTGAACTCTGTGCGGTTGGTGTCCACGCGACATACTGAATGGAAGCCTCATAGAAAGCGGCTCTGAGGAAGGCGAAATTCGCCGAAACGTCAGCTTGTTCGTGAATAAAGAATAAAATAACACCTCGTGTTTGGTCAACAAGAATACGAAGAATTACTGATCAATGCCGAGGTTAATAGCAAAGTCGGACGTGGGAATAAAACGTATTTTTGAAACCCGTTTTTAGTTTAACCTCGCTTTGAATCATTAAAATTCTGTTTCAAGGATAAGCTCAGTGTTAATAAAAAATTTTTTTTCTCTTCATCTTGTTACCTTGATGATCACGGGGCTCATTTAAAAACCTGAGATTCGAGGCAACAAACTTCTCTTCGCACCTGCGAATCATCGGTGGTCGAAGACCTAGCGATGAGACACTCAAGCGCGGTTATTCCAAAATTTTTGAAGAACTCGTTCGAAACTAGTATTCACAATCACAATGAGGAATCCAGAGATCATCGAATTTCGGCCGAAGTCATTTCCGAACTCAGTGCTGACCATGGATGGCGGTTGCTACCCAAAGGAGCAAGTGCCGGAACTGCTGGGAGCTGTATGACAACTGATGACTGATCAATTACGTATCCGGGGAAATTCGCTTGCCAAGAAGAGTTATACCGGTTTATAGGTGAAAAAGATAGGAAAACATGCTGAAGGGAAGAAAGAAAGAAGCAGGAATTCACATTCTGTTGCACGCACAGCAACCGACGAATGCCATTCGAGAGCGGCTGGATGTCTTATTCTTTTCCTTTGTTTCTTTCTATTTTGTTTGTTTTCTTGCAAGTTTCGGAATTTTCTTTCCGTACGAAGATGACGATTGGGAAAATAGAAACCACATTGTTAACTTTTTTTTACTGTTACTACAATGTTTGACAACAAGGTATTATGTGAGATACAACCACAATGATGCTGAGATATTTGCAAAACTCCGGACTGCAGGTGTCTGCGCTGAGGATCGAACACGCTACAACACTTTCCGGTGGCTAACGCATTTGCCGCCACACCATGCGGATCCTTCATTTCGCCTTTCTCTTAGCTAGTTTTCTATTTACCGAGAAACCATATTGTTTTAAAAATGTACCAGAAAACACGTCCTAAAAATGCAAAAATATCAGCTACATTTTTCCTTCATTTTTTTTCCACTTTTTCCCACTCCACCACTTTTACTTCTTTTACATTCTGGCGATTTTTCGTTGCATTTTTAAGCCGTCATTTTTTTTTATAAAAGATTGGCTTTTTTATGTTATTTTTTCTGCTTACCGAATGTTACATATCAATTCCTTCTTTTCTGATGGTGATCCACCAACGAAGAAAGTCAGTCGATTCCACTCGAGCGCTAAATCAGTCGATTCCACTCGAGCGCTATCTCGTTCAGAGTTGTTCGAATGTTATTTGTAACAGTGCTTGCTTGGATAGTTGGTTGGCCCGTTTTCACTGCTTGTGCGGGCGCCAGAATAATTTCCATCTTTCGGAGTTTTTCTGGTCTAGCCATTGTGGTTCCTTGAAGTCCCGTGGTCAGCCTGGGCAAGGTCTGCTCAAGGTCGTCACCACCACAGGCAGTCGCGGCCTTTGTGGATAAGAGGGAGATTTTCCACCATGCGACTACTTCCATATCAGGACGGTGGTGGATCCTGGTAATGGTATTGGTTTACTCTTAGCTAGTCTTCCAGGTGGAAACGCCGGACTCCTTCTCAGCTTGGGAGATCCTGCCAGAGGGACCAATCCCCCACTGTGCATCACGGCCCGACCCCCAGGAACACTTCCTAGCCACGATGAGGCAGGCCCTTGAGAGGATTTGTAACATTTCATATGTTTATCATAATAATTCATGCAAAAGAAAGCACAATCGAATTAAACCAGCCATAATCGATTGTGGCCGACCCTGTATTTTTTAATGAATATATATATATATATATATATATATATATATGTATATATATATATCTGTATATATACATATATACATATATATGTATATATATAACCTTCATTTTGTCTTTAGTGTGTTTATCTAGTCCTTTCCTTCAGTTTACTCTTCCCGCCCACTGGGATGAATAGTCGAAAAAACAAAACTAACATGTAAATTGAAGGGTTATAAGTTAAATATAATGATGTTTTTAATGCGAAGATTCGTTTTTATTCTTTTACATTTATTCGATGGATATTTTCTTTGGTGGGAGTTTTTTTCACATCTTCACACAGAGGTTTGCGTTTTCTTCAGTCATTTCCATCAGTTTTCTTTTTCAAGTTGCTTGTCGATTTACTTCACAAAAAGTTTTTCTTTTCCAGTTGCATTAATTGTATTTTTTAAATGTGGCCTTGTAATGGCATAAATATTTTTAAAGGAGCAGATGAATCCTATTTATACGTATGGAAATTTTTTACACAATATAATTGAATAAGGGCGCGTGTGACGCAGTGGTTGGGGGCGCTCTGCAACACACAATTGTAATCGATCCCAGCGCCCATGGCCCACCAAGCCTTTCATCCCTCCGGGGTCGGCAAATTAGTGCCAGACTTGTCTGGGAGGATAGCAGCACTGGCTCGATACATCGGTAGGCCACCGCGAGTCATTGTACAGGCCAGATATGCATTCAACCACCTCCAAACGATGCTTAATGAAGTCGAATGCATGGCGCATCCCTTACGCATTGATGAACGCCGAGAGCTTTATTCATTTTATTGTAATAAACGTAATGATGCTTTTACTTTTGTCTATTGCCTGTTATTATTTCACGGAAGGATTTTACTTTAAATAGAGCAATAATAATGTTGAGTTATTTACAATACTCAGAACATAGGTGTGATTCGAACCAGCAATTAGTCTTCATGAGAGTTCACGTGTTATCCACTGCACCACCGAGGCTCTTGATTTGCCTTTCTGTTGGCCTTTTTTTTACCCTAACGGCTATATCAGCAGTCACCTATTAAGTTACTTAAGGTGAAGAATTGGCTGAGAAAAAACAAAGCAAGAGCCTTGATGGTGAAGTGGATAACACGTCAGAGCCCAGAAATCGTAGTCATGGGCTCAAAGCGCACCTGAGATTCCGAGTTTTGCTCATATCTCAGCATGATTGTTGTTGTGATTTTCTTGTTAAGAAGTTTTACTTAACCTTGGTAAAGGTATGCTGCTGGAGAGGCCGTCTTCGAGTGTAACAATTGTTCCAACTCTCACCTTAGTTTGCTGCTGGTCACAGTTGCATTTGAAAATTTTAAAGAATTCCAAAAAATATTTGGAATCGAAGCAGTAGTTCGTAAAAAATTATGAGCATCCCTAAGGGCTATAGTGCAGAATCATTTGTATAAATCTGTAAGGTACTCTAGAAATCGACAAGTCATCATCAGTTAGTGGAAGAACGAGCGTCGAGGGTTAATAGTGGTTGTGGTGTTAAAAACAAAAAACAATGTTGCTAACAATAACGCCCAACTGGAATCTTTGAAATTTTTTACAGTCCCGTTAGATTGGTCGGTCTGGTTTTCTTCTTCTTTCCACAAGAATGTTCTTACTAAAGTGTTATTTACTGTGCCAAGAAATACAATACCTGCCATCAACAGTGAAGTTCCGAGCGCAGTTGTTACCAAAAGAACTCCATCGTCTTTTCTTCGTCGTTTTCTACATTTTCGTCTCCTCTACTTCTCTTTGTGTTTTTGCATCTATGCAAAACGTCCCTAAGGGCTATAGTGCAGAATCTCTGCATCTCCACCTCTCCCTCTCTCTACCTCTCTCCCTAGATCATACATATTCTTTTCTTTTTAATAATTCCTTTCTTCGTGTTTACTCTCTTTTTTTTCTCTCTTTTGTGTAGTCCTTTTATTTTTCTCTCTTTATTTCTTTTTCTTCTTCTTTTTTATCTTTCCTTCTTAACCGTTCTCCTTCTCTTTTCTTTTTCTTTCTCCTTTATTCTCCATTTTCGACGCATCAAAATGAAAAATTTTTGCGTATTTGCTGATTTTTGTTGTGTTTGGCACCAATTTGGTTACTACAATTACCATTTTGTCCACTTTTTTTTAGTGATTTTTCTCCCAGAAGTGTATTCAAATAGAAGAGATAACACATAAAATGGATTTTCAATTGTGAAGGAGCAACTAGAAAGAGGAGGAACGATAGACGAGAATTGTGCGTTTTCGTATTTATCCATCTGCTTATTTGCTTTATTACGTGCCTTTATCTCTATGCTTATCGATTGATTTTTTCCCCGTGATTATTGGCGTAGTAGAGTCGCTGGGATAGTACTAACTCGCTCGTTTTGAAACGGATATAAAACGATGATTGAGTAATTTCTTAGAGTTCAGGATTTCGTCAGAACCAGTTCAGGACTACTGATGGCCGATTTAGAGCCAAATGAACCAACTCTGTGCCAACGGTTGTGTTGCTGTCGTAGTGTCCGATTAAAGGAACCTCCTGTACAATTCATAAGATGTAAGCATATAAAAATTCCAGACCTAAAAATTAATGTGATTTGATGAGAAATAAACTTTATTGAATGAAATAAAACTTCGTCTAACTACTCATACGTCTCCTATCTAAAAGAATTTTTTGCCTGTTCTCTATGTTATATATTTATCTACAAATCCACTCGTTTTTCATTGTTAAAGCGTTTAGTCTTTTCGTTTTCTTTGTTGTTTCATTAAATAATAACAGTATTTTAGTTTTTTACCTTTCAGGACACTGGTTTATTCCAGGCCCTGCTGTAAGACTGCTGGTTCGAAACTACAAAATAGGGCTTAAAAAGGCTCTCATAACTTTTCTTCATAGGTTTTTTTTTTCGAAAATCATTCAATTTGTAGCAGGAAAGCTACATCCATCATCGAAACGAAACGGTCATATTTCACCTGCTGAGCTGACGATTGATGAATTTGAGGATGTGAATCTGGGTAAGTTTTAGGGATTATTTATTTTATTTCTATTCGAATTTTATTCCTTATCGAATCCTTATCATCGTCCCATATGTTTGTTATAATACTTTTACTTGCCTACTTACTTGGGTATTGAAACGACCCGTCTTTACAAGTTGTGCGAACCCTAGCACTTTCTGCATTCGTCTGTCTGTTTCTCTTCGTCGTCCACGAAGGTGGTCTGCTTCGAGCATGGTGGCTGGTGCGTCTCATATCTCAGTAAAACAATTGCAGCTGTGAGTACGCTGGTTTTTTTTTGGTTATAAACAGTTCCTCTCAACGTGAAAGTGCTTGTCCCAGGGGATGCCGACATCCTTATGGAGTCCACAGTAGTTCTCGTCTAACCGTTGTCTGTTCTTCTCGTTTTATAACCTGCTAACCATGTTTCGCAATCGATATGTCTTTGCCTGGGTCTTGAAGATGAAATGGATTTCGAAGATCAGAGCTTCGAAATCCGACTAGATGCTCTCGGTGCTGGTTATACTTCAGAAGGCTTCGTTCAAGCGCTCTGTGAGTAGTGCGCGGTGCTGTTGACGTGGTTCAATTATCGGCCCACTTCTCTGCAGCATAGCAGAGTGCTGGGAGGGGCCGTTGAATCGAAAAGGCGAGTGCGGATTTTCGGCTCCTTCAGTTGTTTGGTAGCTCACTGACTCGCCGAAATGCTGCCCATGCTGCTCTCCTTCTTCCTCCTAACTTCTTGTTTATATCGTTCTCCATGTTTATTGAACCTGTGAGGTACATGCACGACACGCTGTCCATAGTCAGAGAACCATCGAGTTTGATCTGTTCACCTTCACAAAATGAGTATTTCTTGAACAGGGTGTTCTTCCTATTTATAAAATTATTTTATAAGAAATATCTCTCTAACTTATAAATCATCGATTTGTTCCGCTTCTCCAAAATCCATTTGACTCGGACAGGATGTAGAAGTTATGTTTATTGATTAAGTCTGCGACAGTACATTGTTTCTGTAAAGAGCTAGGTACAGGAATGATAATTTTCTTGAGTCACTTTATAAAAAAATAGTCGAAATGTGCTGCTTTTATCGTAAAAACAAAAAAAATGACAAAGCTGTCGGCGTTGATTAATCCCCTGAGTTGATGATGCATTCGACTTCACTACGCATCGTTGGAGGTGATTGAATGCATATCTGGCGTTTACAATGATTCGAGGTGGCCTAATCATGTATCGAACCAGTGCTGCTATATTCCCAGACAAGTCTGGTAGCGATTCGCCGACCTCGGAGGGATGGAAGGCTTGGTGGGGCAAGGGCGCGGGAATCGATCACGTGTGTATTGCAGGGTGTCTCCGACCACTGCGCCACCCGCATCGAAAAAACATATGAGTTCTAAAACTGCCTACTTCCTTGCTATTACACATGAATCATTAAAAAATATTGATAATAGTTGTCCATTTGGCCATGAAGGATTTTCGTTTTGGTTTCAAGTATTTTTTCTCACCAACAAAAGAGTTCTTATTTATTTCAGAAACCTAGGCTGGCCATTTTCAGCAGAGGGCACTTTTACAGCCCGATTTCTTTCTCTGTTCAACATTCTGTTTTTTCTTTCCATACCACGGTGGTCGTCTACACTTTAAACGTTACAAAATCCTCCCTCAACATATTAGACATATTGCGAAGATAATTCATAAGACAGATTTGAAATCTGGCTGAAAGAGATTCTTTTCCAGCCGGTACCCTCGTCTGAATTGGCTTCCTATCCTTAAATCCTCTGACCAACAGCGGTTTCAACGATCAAGGACAACTCACAGCTCACATTTCACATGACATCGATCATTTCGTCTGCAAAAAATTTCTTTACAATGGTCGTATAACGGCTACTTCCACGTCTGCAAGTCTTGTTTTTCATGTAGATTCGACCGACAACCTCTGATCAGTGGGATCGGAAGTACATGGTAAGCGTTTGAGAGTGATCGTTAGCAAGCGACTCTCCCGTTTACTCTGGAAGGAATTAAATTTCAGTCTTCTTGCTATAAAACGATCGTAAACCCGTCTTTAGGCGCTCCTCGATCAAATGATACCGCTATCCTACTTTGCAACTCTGACAGACAAAAAGACACATTCGTTTATGAAAAAATTCCTATCAAACCATTGGTTTCACTTTTTTGGAGCAGGGAGAGAACTTGAAAGGAATCGCAATATCTACTCCTTTGTGGTAACGCACGCGAGAAAAAATGACGGTTAGTGGTTTCTCTATGGACCATGTGCTAAATGTATTTGAGGTATTGAGTGAACATGATGAATGAATTGAGAGATCTACAGAAGAGAAAACGGAGAGCAATGGGTAGTCTTTGTGCCTCAAAAAGCCTCCGATGGAGAGAAAGCCCGGGGCTTACGACTTCGACTGCAAAGTCGCTGAGACGTGGGCTGAAACCTCGACCGGTTCTGAACATCTGCAAGAAGCTCGAAAGTCAAAGACAAATGGACGAGAGAAAGACGGAATTAATTTCCGGATGAGAGAAGCGTCCTCAGAAGATATTACGTGCAATTTTGGTGTACAAGTGCGTAGCTTACACCAATAAATGTCATAAATGTAAATGTATCAAAGACAATTTTTTAATTACAGAAGAGTGCTATCTGAGGTGTCAACTTACCCTTTAGAAGTCGATCATTCCTTTGATTTGATTCGTAGCATCGTCGAGATGATTGAATGCATTTTAGAAAGTACAATCACTTTTGCTAATCTACTAATGTATTCAAGTGTTTTTTTTGCTGGAAGAAGAGCCTGGTAGCAATTTATCCGATCCTGAAGGATCTGAGTTACCCTGCTCAGGATCAAATCAACGATCGGACCCCTGTGCGAATTACATGGCATTTATAGCTACTGTATTGCACGCTCCTCTACTTCAACCTTACTATTACCTCTTACTTTCCATTGAAGGAAATCGGGTCACCATGAAGAAGGTTGATGATATCCAATCATTTCAATCGGAAAAACCTTTGCAAAGAAGGCATGAGTCAATTTTAGCGAGAGTTTCACCTTACCACGTCATTCGCACCATAAGGCCTAGTTCAGATTCCTATGAGGAAGTTGGGCCGAGGGTCATGTAAGGAAGGGAACGCAACTGGCTAGCTAGGACAGTGCATGGCGTGTTGCCGTGCATCCAGTAGAGAGTTGAATGAAGAGAAAAAGATGTAGGCAGATCCTATGGATGCGCTCCCTGTTGCTTCAAATGAGACTGACTTTTTACTTGTTGTATACTATCTACTAGGATACTTGGACGGTCCTTCCTCACCAGTTGTGTGGACCCCAGCACACCTACCATTCGTTTCGTTCTCTCGCTGTAGTCTTCCATATTGGTTTTGTCAGATGCGAGTACAGCCCATTAATTTCGGTTACGTGCACGTCCGCCCAACGTGTAGGTAGGTGGTCGTCCTAGGGGACGTCTGGGTTCTCGTAGAGTCCACTCTACAGTTCTTTTCTTCCGTCTGTCGCCTGTTCTTCCCATTATGTGACCGGCCCACTTGTTGTATACAGTAATATTATTCGAGCATATGCACAATATTTTTGCTTCTATGCGGGTTATATTTTTCTGCTATAAACTTGCTATAAGATGATTGGAGAGTGGTGAGTAGTAGACGATTCTGGCTCGTATCCAATAGATAAACCTTTCATTTCTTATCATTTGAGGTGGTCAGGGGTATATTTGGTTTCAATTTTATTCGTTTTCCACAGTAGAGACTAACGAGCACCTTTCGTAACGCTTTCGCTGAAAATAGTTAAACTTACGGGTCTCGTGAGAAAAGAGAGATGCTCTTCTTACTTTTCGAATAAGGGGAACGCCTATAACAGCTTTGAAGTGCAGCAGAATAAACAGAGATTTTATTACTGTAGGCTTGAGTCGCTTTAGGAATACAGGTGGTAAAAAAATGATGCAAAACGCACAGTTGTATAGTGGGCCGAGAACATACCGTAATGAACCAATGAATTTTCAAAATATATTCAGCTTACTGTAGAACTTTCTTATGAAGCTAGTAGCTGATACAGGGTGAATTGGTGAATTGCAATTGGTCAGCGATGTTTTTAGAACAACCAACAGTTGATCGATCGCAACCCAGGACTTTGGTCGGAAAAGCGACAAACGATGACATAATTATGAACGACATCATGATGGATGAGATTATTGGAGAAGACAAGGCGGAAGACGTCGACACCGTAATCGAGGTCGTTACGCTCAGATTAGTCGATTTCCACAGATATTCTGTTCAATGAATTCATTCACGAATTTGATCAATAGATTATTCTGCTCACTAAATCCACTTTCTTTCAATGAAGCTTTAGCTTTCGTACTTCTACCATTACATTTCTTCTTTCCGTTGTTCCTTTCTCATTAAATTGTAAGCGTTTGCGATTTCATCTTGGATCAAGGAATTAATTTTGCCAGAGATTCAGATTGACATAACATCTTCAGGTTGTCTCAACACTCCCCAGGTGTTTGCCGACTTTTTTTTTTTACGGCCACACAAAAGCTATTCAGAGCCATCTGTTTACCACAACAACGAAAATACCACCTGATCCGCTACCGTATTACTAGAAAAAATTCGTAAGCCAGTAGAAAACACGTTTTTAGCCAACGATATGTTTGAAAGATGATCAATAATTTTACACAAATGCTCCTCATATGATTGGTTATAGATAAAATCACTTACTTTCTTGACAATAGGTTCATAATCTCACAGGAATTTCAATAATTATCCCCAAGCATTTCGATGAAGAACAAGCGACAAGACGTTTAGCGTTAATCACCCTGTAGCGATGCTGTATGCATTGGGTTCCATACGTAGCATCGTAGAGGTGATCAAATGCATATTTATCTGATATGATGACTTCTGGGGGCTCACCTATGTTTGTTATTTTATCTCGCCAGACAAATCTGATGCCAATTTGCCGAACTTAAAGAGATCATGAACTTGGTGAGATCCAGGGGAGGGTGCGAAATGTCTACCATGCTTATATTCCAGTGCACTTTAAGCCACTGCAGTGTATGTGTTGCCTAGTACTGCTATATTAAAGAACATAATTTCAACTGTTTCAGTAGTTCAAAGGTGCCTAGACAATCAAGTTTTTACTGTTTTCTTGATGAAGAGACACGGAGACGTTGTAGTACTATTTATTCACAACAATTGTCCTTTCAGCAGTTTCACCTTCTTCATAGCCTGGAAATGTCAAACTGACACGCAGTCGACTCAGTCAAACACTTTCGTAACCGCTTGAGATAAAAACCTGACAGATAAATTTTTGAAAAATTGTGTGTCAATTTGATATTCCCAAGCCCTGAAGGAGGCGAAACCGCAGAAATTTTGACCATTGTGAATAAATAGTGTAACAACAACTTCGTGTCTCTTCAGCAAGAAAACACTGCATTGTTTATCGATGCCGGGATTACTATAAAGCCGGTCCTGGGATTTGCTACATCAAGTCTTCAGTTTGTTTACACATCAATTATGTCTTTTTAAAAAATCTCTTAAAATTACAAATGCGTCGTTTTATTTCTCAGCAAGTGCGAAGTTGTTATACAGCCGATTGTCTCTTAAGATTTATCATGATTCTTCTACTGTTCTGAAGGAACCTCGGAAAAAGAGTTCGAAGTCAAATTTCTCATACTTTTGGTAGTCTGTTCTCTTTAAAAGCATTTCTTACTTGTTTCTGTTCCACTTAAGGCTGATCTTTTTGGAATCTGGAAATAAGAAAAATAAGAATCGTTTGACAAGCTCTACTTAGCTTGAAATATACGGTGAATATTTACAACTTCAGAAATAGAAGTAGCAGATTCCAGAGAATGATGGAAGAAGATTCTCGGAAATCCTTTTGGAAATCTATGTAAGTTTTCAGGATGCAGTATCCATCAGCACTGACGTTGTCGAAGAAGTGGACGAGGTAGAGCTTTCACGCCTTCAACTTCAATCTGAACCGCGGCCATTCGAGAAGCGACACGACCGTTTAGAAGACGAGAAACAGTTGGTTATTTCGGAAACCAAAGACGACGAATCTTCTCAAGCTATTTCGGAAACCAAAGACTACGAATCTTCTCAAGCCTCTTCGCTAGAGTATCCTTCGACATCAAAAATGGACGGAAATTCCATAGAATTGAAGAAAGATTCTACCGATGCAGATGAAAAGGTGGACGAAGAAGAGAGAACTGACAAGGACAATCCGAATTTAGTGGAGGACGATACTGCGGACGCTGGTCCTAGCTCAACTGCAAAGAAATCTGGTCCAAATTCAGCTATAAAGGAAGCTAGTACGAACTCGACGACATCGAAAGCTGGCGAAAGTGAAGCGGAATCTGACGAGGAGGTGATTATCGATGTCGTCCAGCTAGATGTGCAGCGCAACTCACCTGCCAAAAACATCGGTAATATTTGACCATGGTTATTTGATCTTGCTAACAGAGGTTTCAGTAATTTCAGACAACCTTTCCCTTGCTTTTTAGTGGTAGGTTTTAACAAAAATTATAGAGGATGGCGCTCATTTAATTTTGGATTTGGTCTCATTAAATAATCATTTAGCTCCACTTTTCTCGACTCATTTAGATTTTCTATATGAATTACGAGGGGCGTGTGGCGCAGTGGTTGGAGGCGCCACTGCGACACACACGTGGGATCGATCCCCGCGCCCATGGCCCACCAAGCCTTCCATCCCTCCGGGATCGGTAAATTGGTACCAGACTTGTCTGGGAGGATAGCAGCACTGGCTCGATACATCGACTGGTCACGGCAAGTCATTGTAAAGGCTAGATATGCACTGAATCACTTCCAACGATACTTAAATGAAGTCGAATACATGGCGCATCCATCAGAGATTGATCAACGACGAGAGCTTTATCCTTTATTCCTTTATATAAATTGCAATGTTATTTACCTTAATACTTGAATGGGCTGTTATCATGAACCACAAAGAAGCCAGAAGGATTTTCGTTTAACCGAAAATTTGCCGATTAATCAAAAATCGCTTTTACTGAGTCTAGAAAGTCAAAATAAAGTTTTCCTAGATGCATCTTCTAGCTGGTGACTATGTGATTGCCAGGATGACAGTGACTTCTTGGATTTGCTTTGTCTTACTTGGGATTCTGGGTGCAAATGTCGTACTCCTCTTTAGCTAGGTCGAAGCTGCTGGTCGACGATCTATTCACTAAAATCATAGCTCGGAACACTTTTAGCCGCGGTGAGGCGGTAAACTGTTGGAGGGCTGGTGATAGAGACCCGACTCTTTATTTAATTTCTTTGTTAACTAGCGTCTACTCTTGGAAGTTTTTGTTATCTATTTGACTGGAAATTCAATTCCACGTCTTCATGAAGAATCATATGATCTCTAGCACACATAGGCAAGGAAATATCTTCTGTTTGTCCAAGAATGGCTATCAAGTTACCGCTACCATCGACTCATGTGGATCAAAGGGAGGTTTACCGTTTTGCGACTAGCTTTCTTCTAGGACGGTGACAATTTCTGGAGTGAATAATCTGGTGTTCTTCGTTGTACGACAACCAGGAACAATTCTCGACACAGCTAAACGAAGTAGTGGAAAAGTTGCAGGGAGAAGTGGGATAACTTATATCATTGTTTCGAAGGAACTTTCTGAACCCAAACAAAACAGGGAATGGAGTACTCGAGTACTCGATTCACTGAGTAAAGTAAGTTCTGCGGGATCAAAAGGGAAATTGAAAACTTGCCGGATAAACAATGGTGAGCATGGATATTGTCTGAGGACTATTTAGTCATTGCTGTTCACCTCTCGTCTTTCTTCGTCCATCCTGTTTTCTTTCCCTTTTTCTACTGTTTATCATCACAATTCTTAATCGTTTCTTTTCTAGGGACACTGGATTCATCGTTAACTGCTCCGAAGTCCGTCATGTATGTCGACACCTCTTCTGATGAGATTAGCGACGAGGAAGAAAGTCATGAGACTATGCCGCCGCCAATTCAACGATCTCAGGGAATCGTAAACATTCATGAAGTCTTACATCTTTCACCAGATAATCTGCATGAAGCCAACGGGAAAATGAGCTGCGACATCTTGAGAACAGATGATGTGGGGACGAATTTATCGAACGAAACAAATTCGGACGACGAGTTGGAGAACAAGGAGACGGAGAAGACTAAGGAGAAAGAATCGACGACGGTAACAACAATCGTGTTAGGAGTAGACTCACATCCGGCAAATCAGTTCTCGTCAGTGGCGGTTAAGATGAATTTTGACGCAAGAGAAGCAGTGACTGACGAAGAGTTCTCCGAGAAACTTATCTGATGATGCTCCGACAATTTTTCAGTCCCTGTGAACACGATAGATCCAGTGAAAATTCGTAAGCTAGTCAAGAACTATGGCTGTGCTCAATATCAACCGATTCTTTGAACATGGAAAAGTTCTTTCACCAATAACTGTACCTTAACCTAGAAACTATGAAAGATTTCGTACCGTGTTTTCTGGCTCATACAAAAAGATGAACAATAGGATTCAAGGCGATTTTTCGTGACATTTCAACATATTTTTCTCAGACAGTTGAGTGCTTGATAAGTTAATGGATAGCAATGTGATATGTTATCAAATGGACGAATCTTCATGCAAAACTCGAAAGTCCTGATACAATTATAACACTAAACCCAGTGATAACGTCAGCATCAATCGGAACTACCCAAAAAATAGAGAATACTTGTGATATACAAGACTCTATTTATGGGCGTCGGCTAGATATCATCCAGAAATTGACCTCGATGGCACATCCTTTCCAAGGCTCCTTCCGTCACATTTCATTCTTCGACATTGCGTCGCTATGTTGAGTCGCTGTCGCTTCTAATACAACTCATTCATACTGGTTCCGGACGATCTGTCACTTTTCTGCTGCTGCATACCCTTTGAAATCCCACAAAGCATGTTGTCAGTGCGAAAATCCTAAAAATAACAGTACTAGAGAAAAAAATGAAAGAAGGAAAAAGAAAAAAAACCAGTTAGGGGTGGTAAAAATCGTAGAAACATCGAGAAATTTCAATAATATGACATAATAACGCTGCAGAAGGTGCTTGTTCGTAGTAGGAGGCGTGGTTTCTCGCACTTCTTGTGGCGACCAATAGGAACACGAGGTTGCTCGCCGGCTGTTGGAAAATCCAGAATCTACAGAAAATCCCAACGGTTTACCGCCTCGTGGCTGTGATGTGTTCCTGGGTGTCGGGCTGCGATGTACAACGGCATCCCCTAGCAGGGTCTCCCAGACAGAAGGAGTCCGACGTTTCCAGCAAGGAGCCTATGCTGAATTAGGACTCCAGGAAAAGAATGGCTATGCCAGCAAACCTCCGAAAAATGGAGAATATGTTGGATCCCACACAATCAGTGAGGACGGGCTGTCTAAGTATCCAAGTGAGTATAAAAACTAAAACTCTTACAAGACTATGGAGAGAATTAGTACGAGTAGCAGAGATGTTGGTTGAAAGTAGAACGTTCGTTGTGGATTCAGTTCTTTCTTAATTTCCTCGCGACCTACTACCATTATGACGGCTGTTTGTCGAGCTAGCTGATCATTGCCAGCCCACAGTTCGCATGCGTATTCACCAGAATCGCTCATTTGAACCTAGAATGAAAGCCAATAATAGAAAAGAAAACAAAGAAAAAAAAAGAAATGGTGAAATTTAAGGGATAACGTATAAGATACCTCGATGAGAAACATTAAAGAAGGAACTAAATATTCATGGGAAAACATGAACCTTCTTGATGGCAAGAATCTGCCCAAGAGCTTTGAGTGACACTCGTTCACCGTCGACGAACAGCGGTTCACCGTTCAACGTCCAGTGCTAAATGAACGTAATTACTGAAGGTCCTGAAGGTCAAACAATCGCAGTGATAGCAAAAAAAAAAAATAAATTGCCAAAAGATAACCAAGAAGGTGAAAGAACAGAAACAATAACAGGACACGATTTCTCGTCCAGAGGAAATGTTCCATTTCATTCAATTATACGACCCCACATCACCTATGAAGGAAGTACACGTGTAGCCCAGTGGTCGGAGGTGCTCTACAATGCACATGCGATCGTTGCCCGCGCCCAGAGCCACCAAGCGCTCCATCTCTCCAAGATCGGCGAATTCGTACCAGACTTGTCTGGGAGGATAACAGCACTGGCTCGATACATCGACTGGCCACCGCAAGTCATTGTAAAGGCTAGATATGCATTGAATCACTTCCAACGATACTTAATGAAGTCGAATACATGGCGCATCCATCAGAGATTGATCAACGCCGAGAGCTTTATCCTTTTACTTTACATAATCTGTTTATTTTACATAACCTATCTTAGCACTTCTTTCAGTGAGTCGGCTATCTTGCGGACATCATCCATGAGTGTCTTTGAATCGCGTTTAGTTCGGTTGGTGCTTGCAAATTTTTGATCTTCTTCATAAACGCTGGTCGAATTGATTCTCCCTAAAATCCTGGAATAGCTCTGGTTCCATGTTCTTCACCGTAGGCTGTCGCTTGCCTTTGTTCGGATCATAAGCAGCTTTTCTCAGACGATTCTGGCACTAATTTCCCACCATGTGAGTGTTGACAAAAGACTGAGTCGAACTAGGAGGACGACGCATTGCACCTCTAACCACTGCATTTCGCTGGGCCGAAGTAAACGTTTAATAGTTTGAATCAAAATAAATGCTTTTATAGGTACCTAGCACTCAGGGTACCTAGCGAAGCAAAAAACTATTTTCAATTCATAAACGAAAAAAAAGCACAAGAAAATCTGAAGTGAACAAAGAAGTCTTGTTTCTGTGTTCCTTTTTTTGCCTGTCTCATACCCCCCCCACTCCCATCCCATTAAGAAATCCGTCAATACTAAAACGTTTAGTGAGGAATCACTGATGAAAGGTGGCAGAAATACTAACGTGCGATACGACGATGTTTACGCTAGGTAAAGGAAAAGTGGGCAAATAAAAGAGGAAAATAGATCGAAGATGAGAAAGAACTGACCATTCTTTGGGACGGATGAGATAAATCCGCATAGCAATCCAGAAGCAAAGTATCATTCACAGAAATAACTGTGTCTTTCAATGTAACATTGAAAGAGTTCTCTGAAAATGAAATATAACATTTGAAAACGTGGAAGAACACAAGTTCAGCAATGAAGAACTAAATAAGGACATAAATTCTTGTCTTAGTTCATTTTGAAAGAATGAAAATTTCCTCATCACTAATGAAAACATCCGAGTGTGTTCTCGCTCGTCCTATAGTCACATGACAAGACGCAACATCGCTCTAACCGCCTCTTAGGCTCTTAGCCTCTTATTAGTCTACGGGATCGGAAGAACGCATCTCCCATTGCGGCGACCAGTAGCAAAAAGGTAATATACTAATATACCTCTGTTTATAGCGAAACGAAGCATATAGCTAATTGAAAAATTCTAATGAAAATTTGTAGGTGAGTAGCGCAGTGATAGTGATGTCGATCATCAAGATCTCGATGGTTCGACCCCGCACCGAGCTCATGAAGTCTTCTGTAGCAGGGAAATTGGCACGAAAGTTGTGTACGTAAGATTCCCTTTCTGCAATCGAAGTAGTTACGCTGTGGCTCTGCTATCTCAGGACTCCACGGAGAATCGACTCGATCAGCACTCTACGACAATCAAGATAGAACGGAAATCGTCAAGCGGTAACCGAACCCATGCAAAAAGTTGGAAGACCCTCGTTGCTCTTTGATGCGAGGAAACGAATCGAATGCAAGAAGTGCTGGGATTCGCAAAGCAGATGTGAGAGACGGGTCATGTGAGAATAAATAAAAAATTTTTTTCGACATGAATATTTCGAAGACACGAAAGGATTGGCAGTAAAGGTGCGCATGAAAACTGTTCAAAAACAGGATATAAAACGGTTAGACGATATTCAGTCAACATATCAGAAGTCACATGGAATAGAGGTAGTGAAATAGGAAAAAACTAACCAAATATTCTTAACATTGCGCTTGCTTGGATGGTTCCGGCCTCGTTGACAGCATGGCAAGTGTAGACTCCCTGTATATAATGTAAACCACTAGGAATATCACTCGCTTCCAGGTTTTTTTTTAATTCTCTAATATTTGTATTCCCTTTTCTTGGTGTACACCACAATTTCCCTGCCATAAAAAAGGAATCTATAAGGTTCCAAGACCGAACCTGATCCTCCCTGGTAACGTTAACGACATAGAGATGGTCGTCATTTGGACGGACGAACAGCCGATGTTGAAGAGCTGCCGGAAACGCAGCCCCGCCATCCTTTGACCATTTGATTACCGGAGGCGGAATTCCTTAAATCAGTATCTTATCACTACGCAGTTCGTTTTAATAATTCGGAAGGGGCAAAGAATTCAAAATGATGAAATTTTGAAAAACCTCCACACTATCACACACGCTCATAACTTCGATTGCGACGAAGGGTGAAACTCCATTTGAAATATAGGTATTGATCTCATCGTTACAGGGACTACATTTCTACATAACACTGTTGTCCATCTCTCCACAACAAATACGTCATCGCAGTACTTTCCTATCCCAACACTACGTAAGGGTCACCACTAAGCCTTATCCATCTTCGTTACCACTCCATTCAATCCTCTTTTCTTGCTTCTTCTACAGCTTCCAGCAGAATCGAGAAGAAAGTATCGCGTAGTAGATCACAAAAAATCCTATTCAATATTAAGTTGGCAATTATAAAAAACATTCTTTACCGATATTTCGAAAGTTTCAAATATTTCTGTGTTCGTGTAGCTCATAAAATCATCATTGACAGGATATTCTTGTGTACCGAATCGCGATGTACAAAGAAAATTCTTCTGGTGGATTGAGTTATAAATGGAAGAAAAGCTCTTTACCTTGGATAAATCAACTAAGCTCAAGCCTAGTAGCAAAGATATAAAGCTCCTTCGCATTCGCCAACTATTGTCGTTGGCTTCGATCTGTGGTATGGGGTTCATTGGAGAATGGAGAAAAGTCTTGCCAAATCAGAAACATACCAGTTAAAAGGCAAAAATATGCTTTCGTCGATAAGATTACTCAAGAAAACGTGCTATTCAAGCACTCGAGTTAAACTGGAGACCACAAACTGGTATTTTTAATCCATTCCACTGAGTAGTTAATGAAGTAGTTCTTGAAAATACAATACAAAACCTTTAATCTTAGGATAGTACGTACTTTAGCGTAATAGGATTTGTAAGTTCAAAGACCTGAGCATTTTCAGAGATCCTACCGAAAGCCTTTGATGAGTCGCTTGTTCTAACACTTCAGATCATCTTAGGCCTTAACTCCCATGAAATCTATAGGTTATACGCTTTGAGTGCAATGTTTCCAATGTTAACCTTTTATATTCTGCTTGCTACAATTTTTTTTCACAGCACAGTATTATGTGTGATACAACCACAATGATGCTGAGATATCTGCAAAACTTCCCGACCGCAGCTGTCTGCGGTGGAGATCGAACACGTTACCACCCTTTCCGGGGGCTAACGCGCTCGTGTTCGATCCCCACCGCAGACAGCTGCGGTCCGGAGTTTTGCAAATATCTCAGCACCAATGTTTCCAATATTGATTAAATAAAATAGCAGCAAAAATTGATCGATAGGTATAGATTTAACTCGGCTAACATACCAGTGGCTGCGCACATGATCTTCGCGTTCTGTCCAATAAGCAACGACATATCATCGGGTTCGTTAGAAAATACAGGCACTTGAAATATCTAAAATAAAAGCAAGTAAAGATTCAACTGGAGAAGACATAGAAAAAAATGCAGTAAAAGAAATCACTGAAATCTAAACGTGGTTTAAAAAATGAAGGATACCAAAGAAAAAACAAAAACTACACGGACCGGATCCGTAAAATCACCGAGTTGATTGGTTGATTATCTACATTGTAAAGGATTTATGTACGCCTAGAAGTGATTAAAACTTTGTATTACCTCTTTCCTCTAATGATATAGCGCCTCATCGCTATATTGGGGTGCTGCAGGATGTCAAAAGATCTATATTGGGGTGCTGCAGGATGTCAAAAGATCTACTTCATCCCTCTATAAAGGTTTCCTAAGCTAAAGAGGGGTATGACATCTTAGTCCAGAAGACCATATAAGAGTAAGTCTTCGCCGCAGCAGGATTTGACGAGCTAATCATGACAGACCTGTCGGCATGAACAGTAAAAATAAAAGGGTTTCTTACCGAAACAGAGGCTTTTTTCGTGTTCGTCGGCAGAACAGAAGTTCGCTGAGAGAAGTTCTGGCGTGTCACGAAAATGAATAGAGATTTTAAGATTCTACTGGTTTCCGTTTCATTGTATAGATAACAACGGGATTACAGGCGACGAACAGAGATATTAACAAGGAAGAATACTTACTTACTTCACACTTGAACGGCCCGTCATCACTAGTTGTGCGGGCCCCAGCACAATCACCAATTTTCGGAGATTTGCTGGTTAAGCCATTGTGGTCCCTGGAATCCCGAGGACAGCTTGGCCAAAGTCTGCCCCAGGTCTTCACCACGACAGGCAGTCGCAGCCCTTGTGGATCAAAGGGAGATTTACCTCCATGCGACGGTATTGGTTTACTCCTAGCTAGGCTTCCAGATGGAAACGCCGGACTCCTTCTCAGCTTGGCAGACTCTGTCAGGGGGACGAATCCCACCGCTTTACATCGCAGTCCAACACCCAGGAACACCACCTAGCCACGATGAGGCGGTAAACTGGTGGGAAGAACAAGGAGGAATGAAAAATTGAAAGCAAAAAAAGATTACTGGTAGAAAATCATAAGAATGTAGAGTAAGGGTGATATAGAGTAAGTGTGAGTGATATTATGATGAACCTTAAGGGTTGACCGTGTACTGTGCTCAGCGGCGAAACGATTCCGTACCACACACTGGTACTCAGCTCGATCGGACGTCGACACATCGAGCAGCAGCAGTTCGGCAGTGACCAGCTCGTGACCGTTGATAGTTCCTGAAGTTGATGTCAAGCCAATACACTTAAGAAGTAATCAAAAAGTGTTAAATAAAAACAAATAATGCACAAGAACACTAAAAAGGGATATAAAACAAGTCTACCATACCAATAAATGTTCAGATAAAAAATCATAAACACTTAGAAGTTGACTGGATTAAATAACGTCAATGAAACCAATATGAGCTACAAAAAAAAGCGAGAATGTTATGCTCTCATGCTATACACAATAGAATACTCTTTAATCTACAAAGATGTTTGTTATATAGGGATGTTCGAGTCGATTAGTAGCATGCGCTACTCGTTGCGGACCAAACCGGCGGCCGTTGACAGGTGTTTAAACACGGATGCTCTTACTTGTTACAAAAAGGAAGTGGATTCAGGAGATGTACTTCTTATTTGCTACGCACAGGATTTACTTCTACCTACCGCAGAGAGGATGACACGGAGTATTTTGAGTATCCCTGAGATGGGATGGGAACCAGTGAATTTATGGATATCCCTTTGAGTCGATCGACGATTAATAACAACTGACTATTCACTGACAACTAATATTATTTCTAAGAATAAAGAATTGATTTCCATCAAGAAAACCGATAAAGTTTGGGACGGATCTATCAGGAACAACTCTGCATTCTAGGACACTGCCTATTGAGGTCACTTCATTCGAGCGGTGTTCACTCCACTCGATTTGACTCCATTCCACTATGTAACTTCTGAGGAAACTCGAATTGAATCATTAAGGGGCTGTGAAGAAGATGATGGAGCTGAGACGTTAACCGCAATAAGGCTTTACAAAAATATCGATTAACCTTCCCATTATTATAATATAATATCCTTCCAACGGTCTACCGCCTCATCGTGGCTGGGAGGTGTTCCTGGGTGTGGGTGCCGCGATGTACAGCGGGGAGATTCATCCCTCCATCACGGTCTCCAAAGCTGAGAAGGAGCCCGGCGTTTCCAATAAAGAGCCCAGCTAAGAGTGAGACAACATAAGGATCCACCAGCGTCCTGATACTAAACTAGTCGCATGGTAGCAAATATCGCTCTGATCCACAAGGGCGGCGACTCCTTGTGGTGGTGACTGCCTAGGGCAAACTTTGGCTACGTTGACCTCGGAGACTCCAGGAAACCACAACGGCTAAACCAGCAAAACTCCGAAAAAATAGAAAATATGCTGGGGCCAGCACAGCCAGTGAAGACGGCCATCCAAGCATCCAAGTAATATGTTAATATATTGGTCTCTTAAGCATTTAGCAGAAAAGCACTGTACTCTCAGATAGCGTACAAAGCATTTTAAAACCGGATTTTTACAAATGGATACACAATTAATGGTGGGAAAAATTGGCATAGATAACAATAACCATTGATAATATTAACATTAGTAAATCCAGAATTCAAAAAATGTTCGTACCATTTACCACCGCACTATGATTGACATTCATAATAGTAGTAGCATCTGGGACCAACGTGCGCGGTCGGCCATTCTCAACAACTCGCCACTAAATTATTACTCTACTATGCAACTAGATCTAGGTATATCTATCAAGAATCAACACATCACGTTTTAACTTTAAAGAAAAAACAACATGTTGCCATCACTTTCCGAAATTACCAAAAAAATTTTTTTGTTCTAATGGATTTATGTATGTATATACATATTTATATAAGGGCGCGTGTGGCGCAGTAGTCGGAGGCGCCCTGCGACGTACACGTGGAATCCGTCCCCACGCCCATGGCCCACCATGCCTTCCATCCCTCTGGGGTCGGCAAATTGATACCAGACGCGTTTAGACTCGTTTATTAGGATAGCAGCACTGGCTCGATACATTGGTAGGCCACCGCGAGTCATTATAAAGGTCAGGTATGCATTCAGTCACCTCCAACGATACTTAATGAAGTCGAATGCATGGCGCATCCCTCAGGGATTGACCAACGCCAAGAGCTTTATCCTTTTTATCCTTTATATACATTTATATATATATATATATATATATATATATGAAATATAGGCTTAACAAATGCGGTTGTCAAAACCTGTCTTTGTGGTATTATGAACGAGATTTTTATGTACTTAGAGTGTACTGTATTGTACTGCAGCAGCTGTACCGCCCTACGTCTCCGTCGTAAACAGAACATATCAGAAGTTGAAGCAGCAGGAAAGATCACGTACTGCGGCACGTTTATTGCAATCGCCAATGATTATGCTACTTTTCGGTCAAATGTGACTCCACAATAAAAAGTCTGATTAAAGATAGCAGTGATACTCAATTGAGTGGTTTTCCTCAGAAATCACATTAATTTTTAGAGATAGTGAATACACTACTTCAAAACCAACTTTCCTTTAACCTCGCGATGACTAATCAACAAGTGCCCTTTCTTTGACGAGCATAGGTGAAGTTGATATTCAACTTTTATTCGGCTAAAGTTTCGATGTCTTCGTCTTCACCAGAGCTGATGATCCGAATCGATGGTCCACAGTCATTCCCCCTATGTGTCATCTCGTCTTCGCATCGAGTCGGATCTTCCTCAGTTAAAGATCTCTCGAGTCACTGTGAACCATCTACTCGCATCATCGGCTCTGACGAAGATGAAGAGGTCGAAACGTTAGTCGAGTAAAAACTGTTCATCAAACTCGTATAAGCTCATCATAGAAAGAATACATATTGAACACACTGCTTTGTAGTGACGAAACTAAGTGTATATATAATAACTACACCGTAGCTTTCCAATGCAGAATTGGGATCGTCATCTATGTGGTTTCAAATGGCCAATAATTCTTTAAAAATCGGTTTTAAATGAGGCTAAGAAATGAAAAGAGTTAAAAATTTATACTACATTTTGTTTATTTCTCCCATATAACGTAGTTGTTAGTCCAGTGCAGTAGTTGTTTACAGTCGTATAATTCCTTTAGTCGCACTCTTTCGTCTCAATGCAAAGTATTTGACAGCGAAAATTAGGGTTTTCTGCTTAGGTTATGAAAGTGCTTGACTGATTAGATTGGCTGTCACTTTGACCTTGCCAGGCTCTCAAGAAGGCGAAATCGCCGAAACGTCACTAGTGCGAGTGAATAAGTGCTCTTACGTAAATTTAACTCGAACTGTTTTAAAAGCATTCAAATTCCGTTAAAATCACAAATTCTCCTAACTGCATCTCTTATGTCTCTTCATCGGCTTTTCTACATAACTTTCTTAAAACCGATCTTAGGTTTAGGCTTATGGCTTATTGCTAGTTAGTGATGAAGCTTCTGCTGGATTAATGGCGTTCATAAATACGTCGGTAGTTGCATTTTTTATGATTTCATTAGTAGTCCGGTTTTAATTGGGATGAAAACAATTATAGGTATATTTTCTTTCCAACCTCAACATGAAGGGGTGCAAGGCCATAACCAGAACAACTGAATCGTGCCTGTCCACCAACTAATGTGCTTACACTCGTTGACGGATGTTCGACTATTCGAGCACGAGGCGAATCATCCACTAAAGGTGAAAAGAAAGTGGTGGGAAAAAAAATTCCTCATTGCAAAAAAAATCTTCAACAAACTACTTCATCTAAACCAGTTACAAAAAAGGAGATGAACTCTATCTTTGGAACTCTTAAGTTTTACTTTGTAGACCATCAAAGATGTTCTAAAAAGTAAAACTTCATTGTACTATTGAGAACCTTTGTTTCCGCATTTATTTTGCATCTGAGAAAACAAAGTATTCGTAACACTGAATGAACGAATACTTAAGAGAAGATGCAATAGAAGATTTCATGATAGTTGCCTACCGCATGTGAGATTGTTGACGTCGATAGCGAAGACGTCGATTCCGCTGAGCGGAATCGGATGCGCGCATCGAGTGTGAACGGTATGACGAGAGAGCTTCGAAGCCACGAACCATGATGGAAACCATACCAGATGGCAGTCGCACAACAGCGACGATGTGTCCAGATGTCTAGAAAGCTTTCCTCGAAACATAACACAATTTCCAATGATTTAATACCCTATAATTATTGACTGATAAAGGTTTTGTGCAGTGCAGAGCATAGAGCTGCTCTGGGATACATACAGGGTCGTCGGTTCGATCCTGTACCCAGTGCTAACCACTCTTTCCAATCTCTGGAGGCCCGGAAATTGGTACCAAAATTGTCTGCGAGCATAAAAGTATTAACTTCACACAATGGTAGGCCACCGCAAGTCATCATATACGCCAAATATGCATTCAATCACTTCTACAATGCTACGAATGAAGTTCAATGCATGGCTTATCCGTAGAGGATTGATTAACAGCAAACGCCTCTCTTATTTCTTTCTTATAGGAGGCTCCTGTACGTCGAATGACAATCTACATTGGGTCATCTAAGACGCTAGAAATCACCGCCGACCTTGAAGGAACCTACTTGAAAAGCAGGAAACGTCTCTCGTATCCGTAGGAGCAGGGCAATGCCAGTGGTGATGAAGTGAAAATGAGCTGACATAAGTTTCTTGGATTTCCAGATTATGAATTAAACATAAAATGTGCCTTGAAGCCATAAGAATCTCCGCTAAAGAGGGCAATTCAAATTACTGAGGTTTTCTGTGTTTTGACGTGAAAGAAATACTGGAACCCTAGCAAAAGACGAAAGGGTGGAAAATAGTTAGAAATGCAAAAGCACTACAGTAAAAATCACTTCTTTTGTGTTCCAGTTTCAACAACAGAAAACAACTTTCAATCTTTCAATGAATAACTCTTGTGGAAACAAAAATTGGTGGCAGTGATAAGAATTTACAAAAAAGTAAAGTACATGAAAAAAAAGGACGGACAGCACAGTGATGGTGATGTCCGTCATCATGAGCATGGTGTTAGTTCGATTCCACTCCGAGCCATCCGAGCCAACCAAGCCTCTCATCCCTCCGGGGTAGGGAAATTGGTACCGGACTTATCTGGGAAAAATCACTCTCTGCAATCCAATTGGCAACGCTCAAGCCCGGCTATCTCAGGACGCCAGGAAGAACTGCTTGATCAGCATTCTACGACATTCAAGATGAAATGAAAATCCTCAAGTAGAAACCGAAGCCACACGTGAAAGTTGGAAGATCTTTGTGGGCAGTGGATACGAGGAAACGAATCGAATGTGAGAAGTGCTGGGATCCGCACAGTAGACGTGAACAAGAGTCATATAAAAAAAAAAGTAGATGAAATGACTACCGAAGATTATTTAAAACTAAAAGTAATGCTATAGTTTAATAATTTACAAGTTCTGTAACTAATTATACTATAACATATAACTAATTGTTGAACTTATTTCGTTTATAAATGTTTTTTTCTCATACGGACCATCTTAACCTATTTCTTCTATAGAGCTTTCATTTTTTCACCAGTAAAAGGCAAACATCGGGCTCCATAAATAAAAAAATCAATAGTCATCAATAAAATGAATATATTAGTGACATTAGTAATAATATACAAAATAGGGACTTACAATTCAGTTAATTGAAGGGGCGTGAAGGCTCCTGGATGTATGGTGGTTATCGGATTGTCGGCAAGATCAAGATATTTCAAAGCTGGAAACCTCTCGAATGCCCTATTGAAAAATAGAATAAGACAAAGCGAAAATAGTTAGCTAGAACACTGAAGAGAAATCTAGTAGACCAAAAAAAGGTTAATGGAACAGAATTATTTGTCGCCTTAAGTCGTATAGACGTGTACCAATTCGGTACAACTCTAATTTTCTTCTATATATACACATATATATGCATACGCATACATATATATACACATACATACATATATATACATATATATACATACATATATATATGTACACATATATAATATTAACCTTTTATTTTCTGCCTACTATAATTTTGGTCAGAGTTCTTCACGAAAAGCCTAGAAGCAAGATATGATGCTCGACGAGTCCGTAGAGCGAGCAGAACGCACTGGGCTACTCTCTTGCATGCGACAGGGAAAAGTGGAAGATTTACCGTTCGAGTATTCGACGATCAACAGGACTACAGGTGATACAGGTGATACTATAATTTTTACGGTAGGGTATAGCGGGAAATACAACTGCAACGATGCTGAGATATTCGCAAAACTTGGACCATTGACTCCCCTATATATATATATATATATGTGTATATATATATATATATGTATATAAATATATATATATATATATATATATATATATATATATATATATATATATGTTGGTTCAATAAATGGAAAAGAGTCAATGTACACGAGGAATTTCCGTGATTATGATCCGTATGTCGCTGCTATTCTGCGGAAGGCGTATAAATATGAAGGAATAAATCGAAACGTGTTAGTTTACCAGTAAGCACTTCCCAGTAATCTCTTTTAAGTGGCGAAAAAAAAATGACAAGAAATTATTGAAAAGCTTTTTAGCTCTCAATACCTCTCAAAGATGGAGTCAGGAGAAGTAATTAAATAAATGGAAGCAGACTGATGTCATGAAGAAGTTCGGAAAGTTCCGCGAAATCAGGTTTAAACATAAGCTTCGTTTCAGCTTCAGTTTTAACGATACTAACAGAGAAAAGCTTCCCCTTTACTTTTCGCTCCCTCAGTGTCACCTGACATTATCTACTTTTTTCTCCCACTCTGGCTGCTAATTTGTTCCTTATCTCCAATTCTGTCACTCATGGTTTTACATAAGTTCTACACTTTGAGTATCCTATAACATAAGTTTGTAATAAGAAAAACTTTGAAAAAAAAAGTGCAATGAACTGATACGAAGGAAAAGAAAACTCGAACCGGCTTGGTATGACACGAAGTTGATTGTTACGGAACTTGAGCGATTTAAGAAATGGCATAGAAGTATTGTAGAGCATCGCATTGTCTTCCAGACATACTGCCAACGAATTCGACGACAGATCGAGTCTGAAAAAACGCAAGCATTCGTTCTAGCGAACGCATGGTATGTCTTGCTGTCGGTCGTGGTTCATCACCTAACGTACTCATTCAACTGGTCCAGACCGGTCATTGCTGTCTTATGGAATGACTCGATCGAATTCCCGGACAATCCGAGGTAATCGAGACGTGTCAAGAGACGAAATGCACCCGACGGAAGAAACTGTAGCTGGTTATGATGCAATGAAAGCCATCTGGAAAAACACGTCAGAGACAAGAACCATCATTCTAACTGCTGGTTTGATCTCGCGTCTTCGGCTAACCAAACTACCGATCGATAGTATTAGACTTACCCAGGAGAGTAAAAATACTGACTTAATTCAATAGTAGGCAGGGCTAGTCCTTGTAAAGGATAAATATGCAGTCAGTCAACTCTGCGGTGCTACGAATGGCGTCGAATGCATAAAGCACCCTTTAGAGATTGACCAACACCTGTTGCTTTAAGTATTACTATTATTAATATAACGATGTTGAGACAGACTTGGACCCCAGACCAAATTTGAACCCACGAATATCGTTTCCCGGTACCCGGTGACTGTTATTATATTACTACTAGAATAGAAAACAAACCCTGAGCAGCCATCGACAACAGTTACTCGACTGAAAAGTCGTTAAAATAAACGCTTCAATAAATATTTCGGGTTCCTCTTTCTTCTGTTTTGCATTCTCTTTTCATTTTTCCATGGTTGAAACGAAATAAGTAATTTTCACTTCGGTCTCAAGTTTTTAAGCCATTTTTCCATTTTTGAAACATTTTATAACAATGAAATGGAACCGACCTTAGATTCGAACACTGTTTCCATGCGTTCGCATCAAACGAAGCGATATGGTTGTGTGACAAATCCCTGAAAGAACATATTTGGACTTCTCATAGATCTTAAATCATCAAACGATCGACCGGTGAAGCAATCGATTTGGCGAGGGGCTAAAACCCCTTAATAATTTAACTTCTATCAACAAAGAAAAAAACAAATGGATCGTCTATAAATTGCCATCGCTGGCGAATCAAGCAGTTTTAACGTTGAATCCAGAACCCTCGTGAGCGTCACAGCTACCTTCGCTTTGCTGTAATTTTTACTAGGTTTTTAAAAACATCAGATTTTTGCCGTCGTTCTCCAGATCACTATCGTTTAGGAAATCCTTACAGTTGACGAAGACCATCGAGACCAAAGAGCCATTCATCGGAAATCGTGCGAATGTGGTTTCGGGACACATTCAACATCGTCAACGAATCACAACCAAAAAACACACCGTCATCAAATCTAAAAAAGAAAATCTGAAGAAAAAACGCCAAGAAACGTAAAAATCAGAGCCGGGACGAAAAATTTTGCATGGACGTGTAGTCGACATGACCAAGAATAAGTGTAAAGTCTGAGTAAAAGAAACAGGAGAACAAAAAACAAACATTGTTGCTGAAATTTCCTGACAACTAAGGTGAAAGACGAAAAACATGATGAGTGGTCAGATGACTTCATGAATGCTGCAAATCAGCAGCATTTCGGTGACGCGAAACGTATGAGAACAATCTAGTCACTTTTTATTTAGTGCCTATTCTTTCTTCATGACTGGATATGATGTGAAATATGACCGCAACGGTACTGAGATATTAGCAAAACTGTGAACGGCAGGCGCCTGCGGTGGGGATCGAACACACCCTTAGCTTTTCGGAGGGCTAATGCGTTCACGGTCACACCATACGGGTCCTTCTTTTCGCCTTTCTCTCAGCTGTATCTCAGCATCATTGTGTATCATAACACCTCAACAGAACTTATTTTTGTAGAACTATCCGATCAATAGAATGTGGTACAAATCTTTTCATCCATAGTATTGCACACTTTTTTGAAATATTATGACCTTGTAAAGCAAAGTATGAGAAGATATGAACACCATAATACTAAGTGGTTCCCGATTTCAGATATTTTCGCAGTCGAATATTCGACATTATTCGTTAGAATGTGATAATGTATGTCATAGTGGTCATGGGTTCTAAATCACCTTGAGATTTCGTTTCTGGCCAACGACAAACTGGTTAACGATCGTAAGTTGTGAAATGCTAACGACGACACAATTCGGATGAGATTCTTCGACAGATCCCTGCAAATAGCTCATTCACTCACTTATTCACTCATTCATCCATTCATCCATTCATTTACTCGTCAATTAATCAAATCATTCATTCATTAACTCCATCGAATTGTCAATATACTGATCTATTGGCCAGTAATCTATTGATTCACTGAGCTATGTATCCAGTGTATATTGATCCATTGAATCACGAACCCATTGATCCAGTTTTTCCTGTAAGCTATCGATTCACTAACTCGTGGTTTAGTGGTTCATTAATTTATTTACTTAATGATTCACTGACCCACTGAGCTATTTATTCATTGATTTGATGATTTATTTGTCCGCTGGTTCGTCGATTCACTGATCTATAGACCTAATGATTTAATGATTTATTGAGTTTCTGGCTCATTGACCTACTGAGCTATCGAATTACTGATCTATTCATTCAACATTTCACTGACCCATTGATCCAGTGATTCACTAGGCACCTATTCAGCCATTCTACATAAACCTCCAAATGGGAAAGGAGGACGAGAACTTACAGAGAAGCCAATGAGTCCATTCCACGAAACGCATGACTTTCTATGGATCTGATTTTATTTCTCGACAATCGTAACCATTGTAAAGTGAACAACGAAGAAAATACACCAGCACGAAGTGAAGAGAGTAAATTCGAAGTAAGATCCCTAAAATCATCACATCTTGATAGAATGACTGACATGAGATGGAATGACTACAAGGCCATAATTTCAGAAACAGATTTTAAAAAGATGGAGAAAACACGGGTGGAAAACTTCAGCAAAAATGATCCAAATAAAAGAAATGTTCCGTCAAGGAACTATTTTTTAAAGTTTTCAAAGGTTTCGTTTCCTTCAGTGATGCTGAGATATTTGCAAAACTCCGGACCGCAGGTGCCTGCGGTGGGAAACGAACGCGCTATTGTCCTTTCCGGGGAGTAACGCGTTCACCACCACACCATGCGGGTCTTTCGTTTCGCCTGTCTCTCAGCTAGTTCTATCGTTATATTTCGCAATATACCCTGCCATTAAAAAAGAGTAGACTCTAAACAAAACGTGTTCAGGTTTCGTTTCCCTTTTAACCAATGTCCTGCCGGCTCATTGTGATTGTGGAGAAGGACGAAAGGGAGAGGTGTGATTGAGTTTCAAGTTCCAAAAATTTTAGTTCATCTTTTCATAGTGCTATTCAAACTGAAAAAAAGGAGCAAAATTTTTTATCGAACAAAAGAATTCATTCCGGAAATCGTCGCCATTCACGAAGAACCATAGTCGCAAAGGGTCAACTCTCGGTCTGATTAATAAAAATTGCCGTGGAAACAATAAGGCCGCGTGCGGAGCAGTGGTCAGAGGCGCCCTGCAACACACACGTGGAATCGATCCTCACGCGCATGACCCATCCCTCCGGGGTCGGCAAACTGGTACCAGACTCGTCTAGGATAGCAGCACATCGATAGGCCACCTCGAGTCATTATAAAGGTCAGATATGCATTCAGTCACCTCCAACGATACTTAATGAAGTCGAATGCATGGCGCGTCCCTCAGAAATTGATCAACGCCGAGAGCTTTATCCTATATCCTTTACCGTAGAAATGCCTTGATACATGTTCCAACACTTCCATCATTCGGTTCATTGCATTGTATCCCTCATCAACGCAAATCTTCGACTTTGGTCTGGTTTTGGCTTACACATGAAAATTTTGTCTTCTTCATGAATATTATTGAACGATACATGAATTTATCCATTTTGAATTTTAGGCACAGTTCTGCTAGAGGGGACCCAAGGTCCTTACAGCAAGCAGTTTCCGTCCTGGTGAATAGGATAAAACTTCTCCCAGACAAGTGTGGTGCCAATTTCCCTGACTCCAGAGAAATGAAGGCTTGCTTTCAGATCAAGGCCGAACCAGAAACCTTGCATATACTGCACATTATTTCTAACCTCTGCAATGCAGGTAGTCTATGTTTAATTCTATAAATAAAAAATTTTTGTGACTTAGAAACTAAGACATAGGGAAACCAAGGACCCGCATGGTGTGGTGGTGAACGCGTTAGCCCCTTAAGAGGTAATACCCTGTTCGATCCGCACCGCAGACACCTGCGGTCCGGAGCTTTGCAAATATCTCGGCACCATTGTGGGTATATTTCATGACTTAGCTCGCTATTACTGCAGCTTTCCATTGAGATACACGTAATTGCCGTACAATAATAACCGATACAATGACAAAAGAAAGAAGAAATGCCAGATCTTTTGCTTTATTCACCACTGGAAAGAAATCTCTCAAGCGTACCCCTCACTTCTCATCACTTACAATCGCTCAATGACGACCGTCACGTTGAACTTCTCACCAACCGTCGGCCATTCCTTTATGAAATTTCGCGAAAGATCGACATTTCGGCACTGTGCCAGAGTGATGACATCATCAACTGAGAGTGATGATATCAAATTAAGACGGCTAAAAAACAAACGGAGTAGTCAACTCTAATGTTGAGCTTATATCTTGATTACTAAGGAGCTAAATTCCATTAGTCCGACTAGAGCGTAGACGTTTCGTTACCTTATGATGTGGGTTGTTTCAACGGGTAAAATAAAGTTTTCCATAACCAGTATTATTCGTGTAAAAATTTTTTATACATTTACATGACCCGTCATAAAAGTTACTGTGAATATCGCAGCGGTTCTTGCATTCGATTCGTTTCCGTCGCATCCACTATCCACTGCGGTCTTCGAACACTTCGCGTCTTGGTTCCGCAGCTGCTTGACGATTTTGTCTTCCCTATGGATGTCATAGAATTATATCCCAGTCGATTTTCCTTGTAATCTTGGTGATAGCCTAGCTAGGGAGTTCCCATGTGGATTACAAGAGAGGATTGAAGAGGGGGTCGAACCAGAGCCTTTGCTCTCATGTCGACGGCAATTCTAATCACTGCGCTATCCCCCCGCCCAGCAAATATTACAAGTAGTACTCAATTTTTATTCACTGCCTATCCTTCTTCATGGTAGGGTATTATGTGAAATATAACCACAATAATACTGAGATATTTACAACACTTCACCTCGTCGGTGTCCGCTGTGGTGCTGAACACGCTATTACCCCATTTAGGAGCTAACGTTTTCACCACCACTCATGCTCGTCCTTCGTTTCGCCTTTCTTTCAGGTAGTTTCCTATCTACCCGTGCCATCAGCTATCTCCCGACATTGGGATAGATCTGGGGAGCACGGCATTGAAGCCAGTTAAGCTGAGGCTGCAGTTGAAATCACAACGTTAACCTTTTATTTACTGCCTACTATAATTTTTCACGGCAGGGTACTGGAATTGGAAAAAGGAACTGGTTTCAATGCCGATTTGTGCTATGATTGCTGATGGCACTGTTAGATAGAAAACTAGCCGAGAGACAAGCGAAACGAAAGACCCACATGGTGTGGTGATGAACACGTTAGTCCCAAGAAAGGGTAATAGCGGGTTCGATCCCCACCGCAGACACCTGCGGTCCGGAGATCTTGTAAATATCTCAGCATCAATTTTTTAACTTATTATTTACTGCCTATTCTTTTTAACGGCGGTGTATGTATTGCGAAATATAACTTTAGTGATGCTGAGATATTTGCAAAACTCCGCACCGCAGGTGTCTACGGTGAGGAACGATCGTGTTATTGTCCTTTCCGAGGAGTAGCGCGCTCACCACCACACCATGCGGGTCCTTCGTTTCGCCTGTCGCAATACGTACACTGCCGTTAAAAAAGAATAGGCAGTAAATAATAAGTTAAAAATTGTGATTATAACTGCAGCCGCAGCTTAACTGGGTTCGTTGCCGATTTGGGCTCCCCAGATCAATCCCACTGACGGGTGATTGCTGATGGCAAAAGATCAATAGAACTAGCTGAGAGACAGGCAAAACGAAGGGACCCGCATGGTGTGGTGGTGAGCGCGCTACTCCCCGGAAAGGACAATAGCGCGTTCGTTCCTCACCGTAGACACCTGCGGTCCGGAGTTTTGCAAATATCTCAGCATCATTAAAGTTATATCTCAGCATCATTGTGGTTATACCCTTATGAACAAACAAGTTCACTAGAAAATTTCCATTTACTCGTATAATTCAGAATTACTAAGCTAAAAAAAATGCAGTCCAAAAAGAGTAGCCGTCACAGCTATAAGAGAAACATTCTGTAGAAAGAGTCTGAAAGGTTGGGAAACTATAAGACAACGACAATGAAAAGAGTCCTGCTTCCGTTGGGGCTCTGAGGAATTTGCTCCACAGTCGCCATAACAGGTAGCATATATATACATACACATGTACACATATATATATATATATATATATATATATATATATATATATATATATATATATATATAGTATACACGTATGTATGTATGGACGGATAATAAAGTGGCAGTGATGCCGATCATCACAAGCACGGTGCTGGTTCAATCCCACCCCAGGCGCAGCAAGCCACTCATCCCTCCGGGGTCAGCAAATTGGTACCGAACTTGTTCTGGAATGAATCACTTTCTGCACTCCAATTAAGAACGCTTCACCCCAGCTATTTCAGGAGTCCTGGGAGAATCGACTGGGCCGGCATTCTACGACATTTAAAATGAAATGAAAACCTTCAAGCAGTAGGCGAAGGCAGGCGTAAAATGTTGGAAGACCTTCGTGGTTGACAGATGCGAGGAAACGAATCGAATATGAGAAATGCTGGGATCCGCACAGTAGACGTGAAGACGGATCGTATAAAAAATATACGCATATATAAATATGTCTACATATACATATATGTCTACAACACCACACACCACACACCACACACCACACACACACCACACTCACACACCACACACACACACCACACAAACACACCACACACACACACCACACACACACACACACACACACACACCACACACACACACCACACACACACACCACACACACACACCACACACACACACCACATACACACACACACACACACACACACACACACACACCACACACACACACACCACACACACACCACACACACACACACCACACACACACATCACACACACACACCACACACACACACACCACACACACACACCACACACACACACACACACACACACCACACACACACCACACACACACACCACATACACACACCACACACACACCACACACACACACCACACACACACACCACACACACACACACCACACACACACACCACACACACACACATCACACACACACACACCACACACACACACCACACACACACACACCACACACACACCACACACACACACCACACACACACCACACACACACACACACACACACACACACACACACACACACACACACACACACACACACACACACACACCACACACACACACCACACACACACACCACACACACACCACACACACACACACACACACACACACACACCACACACACACACCACACACACACACACCACACACACACACCACACACACACACACACACACACACCACACACACACACACACACACACACACACACACCACACACACACACACCACACACACACACCACACACACACCACACACACACACAACACACACACACACCACACACACACACACCACACACACACACACCACACACACACACCACACACACACACCACACACACACACACACACACACACCACACACACACACCACACACACACAACACACACACACACCACACACACACACCACACACACACACACACACACACACACCACACACACACACACCACACACCACACACACACACACACACACACACACACCACACACACACACCACACACACACACACACCACACACACACCACACACACACACACACACACACACACACACACACACACACACAACACACCCACACCACACACACAAACACACACACACACACCACACACACACACCACACACAAACACCACACACACACACACCACACACACAGACAGACACTGCCTGTCGCAGCATAGCGAAGATCTGGTGTCAACCGACTACCGATTTTCTCCAATGTTCTCTTTCGAATCTTTCAAATTCACCTAAACTAGCATGGCACTGAGATCTTCTCAGCCTCTCCGCACATGTCTTATCTCTACTACATCAAACCTACTCCCACGGTCAGAAGAATGAGTCACTTTACTTCAACTTCTTTTTACGAAAAGTGTTAACGACACGTAGCATTTCGGGTTGTGTGGATACGAAACCTCGCCTCTTCTGAGGTAGTGTTAGGATTCACTGTTAACCAATTATTGTTCTCTCCAAGCTGATTGGGAAAAATTTTCGGCAACCACTTCATTACTAAAATGTTTTCAGAAGATTCATTGGCTTCAGAAACTAGGGTTTATCACTACGTACATAAAAACTTTGCATCTTATCGATAAACACTTGGTTTACATTCTTTTTATCGACAAATATCACTGCGGTTCGAGATATGCATGTCTCAAATTAAGGATTAAGCAATGCTGTACTTTTTAACCTAATAACTTTACAGTTAAAAGCTTACAAATCAAGCTTCTGCAAGCGTAATCCGTCGAGGCCTTTAGGCACAGCACGAAGGTGGTTTCTCTTCAAGTTTCTAAAGAGAAAACATTTCTCATATCCAGAAAGAAAAAATGAGGAAGTTAAGGAAAATCCAGAAATCTGCGAAAAAATAAGAGTAACCATAATTGGTGACAAGATACGGGTAAGGATTGTGGGAACAATAAGGATTAAACTATAAGGGATCATTATGGTGATATCAATAATAAATGAAGAAGAGGCTAAACCCACAATGTCCGTAACCTTCTCAAATTTCTGAACGTATTATCGTCGATATTCCGCAAATTGTTTCTCGACAGATCACTTGAAAAAAATCTGTTACAGAAATTTTCTAAAGGAAAAAAGCAAAAAAGAGTTATCAAAAAACTCGACAGAATTCTTGAGTACAAAGGACACTTTCGGCCTGCATTCCTCTTCTGTAGCCTCAAATTATAAAAACTTTGAACTCTATCGCTTCACCTTTTTTCTTAGAAAAAAAAGGACGTAGAATTTGAACTTTTGAATTTTGATCTTTTTGTAATCACTTCTGCGATTTTACAAAAGTAGAATAATAAGTAGAGAACGCGCAGCCGAAAGGACGATGCTAGGAGTACCCGTGTCACACAAGTAAGAGAAGAGATTCGAAGCCCGATCTATGTAAACGATGAAAAACCAAGGACATAATTCTATGTACCAAACCGTCGAAGATAATGTGGGCCGGACACGTAATACGCATCGACGACAACAGAGGGACAAGAGATATTAGCGAGTGGATTCTTAGGGATCTTAAACGTACTGCAGAAATACCACCGACGGGATTTCTTCACAAAAATCCTAGAAGAAAGATACGGTGCTAACAAGTCCTTAGAGCAAGTAGGATCCATTGGGATCTTGTTCTATAACTCTTCAAGTCAACCCTCAACTCTCATTTCAACTCGCAGAACTCTTGCGCGCTAGAGGAGAAAATGGAGGGTTCACTGGCTCGCGCACGAGTCACTCGACGACCAATAAGGACAACAAATGATGCAGGTGATATAGTAATATTAACGTTTATAACAACAACAAGTAAATAAAGAAAAGCATCGTCAACTCACAGATGAACAAGGCTTTTCTCTAATCCGATGAAACTTGTTTGCGGCAGCTCATCAATGATATTTCCTCGTAAATCACTGTAATTAACAAAATGAAAACAAAAACAATACCCGAAAAATTTGAAGTTTGCTAATATTTGGCAGACTATCGAGTTTCATTCTGATAAAGTAACTCCATATGTTTCAATCAATATCTCAATTGATTTTTCTGTTTTGATGGACTGGTTGGAAATCAATATTTTCAGCTCGTTACTGGTTCAACTTTAGAGTGCGTGCATTTTCAATTATGTGATATATTGTAAAATTTTAACCTGGAAGAAGTGCTGTGATATCCAAATATGTCAAAACGGGTGATACAAAAGAAAAAATGTGAAGATAGAAGATGGGTCATATAAACGAACATAAAAATGAAGACAGAAATCTATTCTTCAAGTGCAGTTTACAATAAACTAAACAAGATTTCCTTCTAAGCTTTTCAGTGCTATTTTCTCCTTCCAAAAAGCAGTTAGTGTTCAAAAAGTTGAATAATGCTATAGAAAACTCTATAGATTACTCTACAGAGCATGGTAGTTGAGTTACAATTTCTCAGTCACTTCACTAATTTTCTGGGCTACGATAAACTTTCTCAGTGGAGCGGTAATCTTAAAAACTAGTCTAATTTTGAATGTGTCAACACAGCTCTTTCATTATAGTTGTATAGGATCGAGAAAAAGAAAGAGAAACCGAAAAATCGTGCACCTCAACAGCAGAGCAACACCGAATAAACGCAAATAGGTTTCTTTCTTTAAGTTTTCCACTTAGGGAAAGTTCAAGGAGGGTCAAGTATGATAAACACTATGCGAATGTACTCAGTCTCACTGAAAAGACTTGGATCATCGGCTTTGAGGAAGATGAAGAGGTTGAAACGTTAATCGAATGAAAGTTTGGTAACAAACTCTAGTCAGTTCATCAGTGAAACAAAGTACATTGATCATTTATACCGAAGTTTAATGAAAGTCGGTTTATAACGATACTATGTGGATGCTTTCTTAGAGTAGCATAAATCTCATTTGTGATCATCAATCACGAATCATCAATCACGATTTTATATCCAACTCGATCAACAGAGGTGCTCCTATCGAGTCTGACCGTACACAACGTTCAGTAGTTTCAGCCTCAGCATGGTCACATTCGTTATATGGTGGAGCACGACTCATTTTCCAAAAAGACTACGATTTTACCAATCATTTTCTGATGAATACAAAAAAGTTAACCTTGGAACAACCCATCCATGAGGCTAATATGTACCATGGTTCGTGCTAACGACATTTGGAACGACTGTATTAGTGACGTATAGCTCCTATTCAATACCGTACTGCCTAATACAACTCAGTACTCAGATTTTGAAAGACAATTTTGGGATGGTCTTGCTCTAACTCATCGATCTGGATCGTCTGAAAATCCCTCCTGCCCATAAAAACAAATAAGAACTTTGAAAAAGAAAACTACCGAGAAAAACTCAAATAAAGCTGCTCACATTTCCATCAACATAAGAACTTCATAAATTTCTTGGAATCTTCAACGCTATATAACAAAGTATATTGCTGTTTATTTACTACAAATATTTAGAAAACGCCTACAGGAACGTAGTAGAAGTTGGGATGCCGGCTGGTACCGAACTCAGGCCTCTGTCAGAACAATCTGTGTGGCCATCAGCGTTGCACCGACATGCCGTCGGACAGAGGCGTACTGTGGCGAATACGATAGCAAGTGTCAGAAATAAAAGTATTCTCATCGATCTCTAAGCTACTCTAAATAAAGAATAGTAATAATAAACTCGCGATAAAGAAAAACTATAACTGGGTTCACCATAAAAAATACAGAAAAACGTTTCGCCAGGTCTTAAATCGTATAACGAAATTAAAACGTTGAACAAAAAGTACAAATCATAATAAAAGGAATAGAAGAATGAGTTAAGAAGACGAAAGCATGACTTCTAAAACATAACGCTGTGGATTTCTCATATAAAGATACTAGAGGGATAAACGGATAAATATAGCACTCGGGTTAGAGGCGCTCTTCAACACAAAACGTCCTTGGTTCGGTACCGCACCCAGCGCTAAACATTTCTCATCCTTACGGAGTCGGCAAATTTGCACCAGAGTTACGTAGAAGGATAGCAGCACTGATCTGATAAATCACCTCGTCACCTCCAGTCAGTGTATGGGTCAGACATGCATTTAATCATATCTACGGATGGAATCTAATGCATGGGACACCCATTAGGAAGTGACCAGTACCGAATGCTTTGCTTTTTTTCCATTATTAATGGTAGCTTAAGATATCGTGATCTAGCTGTTTTGCCCTTGTGTTTGTTCACTTTAGAAAATCAATACAAGCAGGTTCTTATCAGCAAAATAACGTAATATCACTGCCCAACATCTGAAACTACGATATCAATTTATGCCTCTTGATGTCAGAAAAAGTAGTGGTGAGAATGACCAGTAAAGAAGGATATACAAAGCATGCGACGTTAATTTTATGATTTTGGATTTGTGATCCTTGTGAGGATTCTGAAGACCTTATCAGTTGTACCACAACGATGAAGTAATTCTGAATGTCGAATAAAGATGCATAGTGCTCGGTGCAACCACAAACACTGTCATCTATCGACTGTTAACGATTTCTACTCATTCGGGACATCAAGATTCTACCGTTATTCATCGGCAGATTGAGCACACTATCTGCATGGGAAAGCAAACTTTAGAGTTGTCCGTCGACTGAGAACGAATTCTGCTTATCTCGGAAAACGAAACGATTGAACTCTCCGCCTCTTCAACGTTTTGTTTTTTGTGTCAAATACTTAGTTCTTTACTGAAGAGTAGCCAAAAATTTTCCTCCAAGTCATGATGACGATTACTACCTACAACAAAGGAAGGACAACAATCCAGTGCAGCTGTTTAACTACTTAAGAACGTCGAGTAGTTGATAAAAGGATAAATAAGGAATAAAGCTCTCGGCGTTGATCAATCCCTGACGGATGCGCCATGCATTCAACTTCATTAACCATCGTCTGGAGGTGATCGAATGTATACCTGGCCTTTACAATAACTTGCGGTGGCCTTAGAGATGTATCGAGCCAGTGCCTCATCCTCCCAGACAAGTCTGGTACCAATTTGCCGACCCCGGAGGGATGGAAGGCTTGGTGAGCCATGGGCGCCGGGAGCGATTCCACGTGTGTTGCAGAGCGCTTCCGACCACCGCGCCACACGCGCCCTTCGAGTAGTTGATAGGTGCCGATAATGTGAAAATGAAACAATGAAGATGTCGTGTCGCCAGAGGAGTCGTCTGAGTGAGTAACCACGAAAACCACCAGTTGACACACATAATATGATAGCTGTTCCCCTATAAGGACAGAACAAAGAGTTTATATATACTGCCGACGTTCGTTATCAGTCGTATCAGACACTTCATTTGAATTTCGCGCGCAAGTTCAACAGCTGTTCGATGGGAATAAATACAAGCAGCAAAGAAATCATTGAAACAGATCGTAGATCTCCACACAACCTTTCTCAACCATTACGATGTATAGCCCTTAGAAAGTTTTACTATGTAAAGCGTACTGAATACAAAACACAAAGACATAGGTCACTAGGTGACATATTCAATGGAAGACTCATAGAAAGCAATGAGTGCGCAAAGAAGCAATTCTGTGTTCAATGTGAATGAAATATTGGTCTAGCACCCAGGATCGATTCTATTAACCTCGGCATTGCATTTTGAACAGCATACGTTTACTTGCATACAATAACACACATACAACACAACCGTAGCTGACGTTTCGGCAGTATCGCCTTCTTCAGAACCTGGAAGGGTACACTAATGCGCAACTTACTAGGTCAAACGTCTCAATAGCACAAAGAGAAAGATGAAAATCTGGTCTGAAAAAAGCGGTGAGTTTTTTTGGAGAAGCCGTAGATCTTGTAATTATCGTACAGATTCCCATCTTTCTGTTTGTGCTATTGAAGCGTTTGACCTAGTAAGCTGCTCATTAGTGTACTCCTCCAGGCTCTGAAGGAGACGATTCTGCCGAAACGTCAGCTACGATGGTGTTGTATGTGTTATTGTATGGAAGCAAACGCATGCTGTCTAACAACCTCGCGATTGCTGAGAGAGAAAACGACGAATTCTTGGTCTAGCATTCTCTCTGTTTGGTTATGGAGGTGTTTGGCTGGGTAGATTGCAATCAACTCGACTTTCCCAGGCTCTGAGGAAGGCGAAATCCGCCGAAACGTTAGCTTGTGCGTAAATAAAGAAATAAAAATAACACCTCGTGTTTAGCAAACAAGAATATGAAGAATTGTCCGATCAATGCCGAGGTTAATGAAAGTCGCTCATCCGAAAACACAAAGAGTTCATAAGAATGGTACAATTAATCGTTATCGATCGTTATGAGATTACGGAACTTTTCTGGACATTGAACGAAACTTGGTGATGATCGCTACAGATTCAATCAATGGAAACTGCAAAATTAACGAGTGAACCCAATATTTCGCTGAAGACTTCAGTTTCGATTTAGCTACTTTGCCACAAACTATTTTTCCTTATAAAAAAGCCAGCGGAGGTGAAGGCTTTGGCAAATTGCAAAGACGATCGCAAATCTCACGTTTGTAACAAGGGTGAGGATCGTTGGAAAACTAAAAAATTCATACTGTACTTTTCTTTCTGATGGATACCTGACTAGGCTAGGTGTAGAGGAAGAATAACGAAATTCCAACACTACTTCCTTATTTACTAGTAGTTTATGGATTTCGTGGCGTGTTAGGGTGTTTTAGGACGCTTGTGGCGCAGTGGTCGGAGGCGCCCTGCAACACACACATGGAATCGATCCCTGCACTCTATGCTCACCAAACCCTCCGTCCTTCCGGAATGCTATCCTTGCAGACAAGTCTGGTACTGATTTGCCTGGCTCGATACATCGGTAGGCCACCGCGAGTCACTGTAAAGGCCAGATATGCACTTAATCGCCTCCAACGATGCTTAATGAAGTCGAATGCATGACGCATCTCTAGGAATTGATCAACTCCGAGAGCTGTATCCTTTATCCTTTTCATGCATCCCGAACCATCAAATTTTGGTATAAATATATAAAGAACGAAAAGAAAAATCTGACAAAGCAACACCAGACAAAGTATAGACGCGATCGTCTTTTACTGATAAGCCTGCGAGAGGTTGTTAAAAATCTTGACTGTTGCTAACATTTTGGAATTATAGTGTCAACAACAGTTGTTTCCTTTTCCGATGTGGGTCTCTGTCGTAGTCGCATCGAGTCGAATCGAGCAGACAATCACTTTACTCTACTTTCGATCGTTCAAGCTTATCAGTAAAAAGGGCGGGTAGCGCAATGATATTAATGCCGTCTTTCATGATCATGGTGCTGATACGACCTCATTCCGGAGTCACTAAGCCTCTAGAGTTGGCAAATTGGTACCAGACTCTACTGGGAACAGTTTCCCTTACAATCTGAGTATGGCTATCCCAGCAGAACGAGGGGATTCGGATCGACTAGCAATCAGCTACATCCATAAAGAAGACGACAGTTCTCAAGCAGCAGCTGAGTCCACACACGAGGAATTTGAAGTCTTTCATGGATAATGTACGCGAGGAAACGAATCCAATGCCAGATGTGCAGAGATCTGCACAGTAGTTGTGAAGATTGGTTACGTAGAAATAAAACAAAGTTTATTAGTCAATGAAGATATTGAATATTCGCGCCGAGGCTCAATGAAGGCCGGTATTGACACTGTATGCATCGTATATTCTTCATCGTTGAAGAAACAATAAACTTGAAAACATCACGCTGCGAATCTTCCTAATGCTTGCACTAGGAAGGGTGAATGGTCTCACTCAAAGAAGATCTATCGTGATGAATCAAATGGGTACATTCATCTAAATGCTCCTAGTAGGAAGACTACTTTGATCATATTTAATAGTGAATTTAGCAACAGTCAAGAGTTGATAGGTCTTGGTAACAAACTAGGAAAAATGACTTTCCATCCAGACAATCTTCCCAACAAAAAACCCAGTAAAAAGTAGAGAAGATATGACTAGATAAGGGAATATAAAGCATCCGGTAGTTTGACATCATCTTCGCGTTAATGAAGCTCTTCTTATAACGCCAAATATGGTGGAAATATAATTTAACGAGCTTTTTTCCTATGTTATGAGGGATTTTATTATCGCTACTGCTGAACAAACTAGGAATTTACAGCTTGAGATGAATGCACATATAGGAAGACAGGAACAGAAGGAACTAGAGAGGGAAAAAAGAGAAAAGAAATGAGAGATAATAGCAAGAATCCCATTAACGGACCGAGACAATGAGAAGAAAATGGCGTCAGTGAGTCGCCGCCATCTCTCATTCTCCCTAACAATGACCTAATGACGACGTTCGGCCAGCGACCAAATCTAGACATTGTCACACCGTTTTCATCATTTTTTTCCCTTTTTTTCACCGACGCTTGTCATCCTGTAGATACTGTAGGTGTTCGAAACCTGTAAAAAATCCATTCGTTCCTGACTACTCAGATTTCAAATCCGGTTTTCAGAGTATTCATACGTGTTGTGAGAAATAAGAAAAAGCATCCCTAAATCTTAAGGAAGAACTAAGTTTAATGTGAAAAAAGAACTTGTTGTAACTTAAATACCCTAAATCTCACATTTTGTATTCCGTATCAAGTATAGATATCGATTACTACCAACCTACGATTCATACGGTATTTTCGTGTTGGGAAACGTCTTCAACGTTCAGAAATTTCATTATCATTGACTTCTTGACATTCAACATCGTGAAATTAATCGTTTAAAGACTTCCTGGAGTTAACTACTATTAGGAAGAAGGAGTTATTATGCCAACTTTTTTTATTTACTGCCTACTACAATTTCTCACGGCAAGGTATTATGTGAAATACAATCACAACGATGCTGAGATATTTGCAAAACTCCGGACCGCTGGTGTCTGCGGTGGGGATCGAACACGCTACCACCCTTTCCGTGGGCTAACGTGTTCACCACCACACCACGCGCGTCTTTCGTTTAGCCTTCTTTCGGCTAGTTTTCTACCTATTTATTTCTAAAAGAGTTATTAATTGCGGAAAAACCAGAACTGATTCGAGAACATCAAGCGATAGAATTGCAGCAGATGGGTGCTACGAAAATTTATAAGAAATGAAAAATTGAAGAAAAAGGAGGGATTTAAATCAGTTTCCATTCTAGAAATTGGGCTAAAAGACCTGGACTTGGGGTTTGTTAGGATTGGGTCCAGGTTCTTAATCAACCAGCCAGTTTTTTAAAATAAGATTTGAAAATATCCGTCTAATAATTCGCACAAGTTTATATCAATGAAACTGGTAGATGGGTATAAATGGGAGATCGAAGACAAGGAAGAGAAAAGAAATAGAAAGAGAAATAAAGATAAAAAGAAAAACTAAACTGAAAGAGAAGGATAAAGTGAAATAGAAAGAGAAAAGAAGAAAATGAAAGGCCATAAACTCTACGTTCGTGAACTTTCCAAAAAAAAACTATGCATAACATAGTGCTTAATTTGACCATAGAGGGTTACGATGGCTTTGAACGTATACGAACAATGTGGGAAGATGAAGGCAAGAATAATCCTTAGATAAGTTATCGGATTCATCGGTTCGAGCTTGTCACAGAGCAATGATTTACGACCATGACAGACTCGCACTTAAGACTCTGTAAAAGTGATCAAATGAAGAACCGTTGAAAGACCGGGTGTTCATGAAGAAACCCGAGTCGAGTCACATCGTCAACAGTCGAGTACCGTACGAATGCTGAATAACTCAGTCACACATGAAAAAAAACCCCTCATCAAAAAACATGTACAGAACGGCTAAAAATGTGTGCACAGGAGAAGAGTAAAGGAAGGAATCGTTAAACTTGGCACGAAAAATAACCATTTGCAATGCTTACAAAGCAGAAGCCACTAGGGCCAGACCAAAAAGTGGATTGTCCCCCAAAATAATGTTTCGAACCTAAGTAAGATCCTTATTAAGCTACCCTTCATATCAAATGAAATAAGTTACGCCATTGAAAGGTGCCTAAGAAAAAGGGTCTTCAAAGTTCTGTGACGGTTATTGACCTCCCACACAATACTCTACGCCGTTAGTAAGTACGCAACAGGAGACGGGGATTGCATGAGTTCAGGTGTAATCTACTTGATCTCATATAAGTCATGCGATGAGGAATACAATGGCAAACAGGTAGACCGCTTTATGACCGCATAAAAGAATACCTAGATGGGAAAGTCAAAATTCGACAAAGCACTCCTCTGGGTACACATAGGGCACAAAAGCACAATGGCGATGATTTTGAAGTGACTGTGCGGATCCTAGTGCAGGTCGAAAACATCAACACGTGAGACTCTGGAGGCGTTCTGGATAGATTTCAAAAATCCAAAGATAAAGCCGGAAAGACGAATGCCTCACTATCACACGTGACCTGGCGCCCTATTTCAAAATGATTGATATTTTGACTCCGGGGTGTGTCTTGCGCGCGACCCCACGTGAACAACTCGTGGGCAGTCCCACCCGTAACAGCACGGAGAGTAGTTTTTGATCAATTTGGCGTTTATTTATATGCTTGGTTATCATTAATACTGTAGATATTGAGGCGAACTGTTAGACTATTGTTACATAAAATACGTCCAGGCTCTAAGGAAGGCGAAATCGGCGAAATGTCAGTCATCGACCAACAACAATAACAACGACAACGACAACGACGACTTATACCAACCTCACATCAGCTCAGCAACTCAGCAAGATCAGTTGATAAGAGCATATAAATAAATACATTGGAGCTAGATAGTTGAACAATTCCTCAACGTGTTGATATGATAAATGGATGTGACGAGAACTGGTAGACGAACATCAGAGGGACGGCGCGAGTGTGTACAGAGCGAAGGGGGGTCGGCGGCGCGTGAGTACCGCACACATCAGGGAGAGTGGCGCAATGGGCGACGACGATAAGTCAAGTCGTCGCCAGTTGCGGCCGCTCTCATCGGGCATCGATTCGATCAGAGAGAAGAACACCTCATGTACACACATCGATGATTGATTGGTTCTTGTAGACGGAATATGTATACTTACTTTACTTGGATACTTGGATTGCGCGCCTTCACAGCTTGAGCTCCAGCACAAATTGCATTTGCTGGTTTAGCCATTTTGGTTTCTTGTAGTCCTGAAGTTAGCCAGGCCAAAGTCTGCCCCTGGTCGTCACCAGCATAGGCAGCCGCCGTTCTTGTGGATCAGAGGTATATTTGCCGCTATGCGGCTAGTTTGATACCAGGATAGTGTTGATTCTTGGTAGTTGGTTTACTTGTAGCTGGTCTTCCGGGTGAAAAAAGTCCGATTTCTTCCCAGACTGGAAGGCCTTGCTGGGTGATTGAATCCCCCCGCTGTACGTCGCAGTCCATCACTCAGGAACACCTCCAAGTCAAGATGAGGCGGTAACCCGTTAGGAAGAGATGGAAGTTTAAGAATGTGATAAAGAATAAGGAACTATAGTATTCGGCGTTGAGTAGTCTCTTAGATTGTGCTACACATTCGACTCCATTAAGCATCCATTATGGTGGCCATTGATGTGCATTTGGCGTATAGCGTAACTTGTGGGGATCTGCTAATGTACCAAGTCTTTGTTTCCTATCCTTCCAAACAAGTCTGATATCAAAGTCATGATATTACATGAGTCGGAGGACTTGGTCTGCATGGGTAGTGAGATGGAAGAAGTGACCCCAGGCAAATCTAACCACTGCACAGTTCCATTCGTTTTATGCATTTAATCTTAGTTAGAAGAAAATAATATTTGATTGACTCGAGGTGCACAGAAATACGAAGAGCACCATGTTTCCCTATATTAGGTCATTATTTCCAATTAATCTTTCACCATTCAGAACGACAAAGTAGTCTCGCGCATGTTATCTGGTTCAGCCGTGGCTCGTCCGAGTGAATATCTCCAACTCCTTCCAGGTCTGAGTTAGCTTTCAGAGAGTGGGAGCACCCATGAGGACCGCTAGCGACCTAGGAAGGCTCTCCAAAGCATCGATGGCTATCCGATTAGTCGAATAAATTCGATTTTGTTTGCTTCGATTGTTGAAAAATACTGTCTTTAAGGGATATTCCCATTTAATCACTGTTAAAACTTAAGAAGAATTCACTGAAAGAGTAAAGAAGATGCCTAGTATTTAGAAATGACAGCGGATTAGAGTCAACTGACTGACGAGGTATGATGGTACCCTCGGTTTCCGAGCTATGCCAATTTTGACGAGACCCCACTTTTTTCGTCATTTTTTCTTATTCTTTGGTTAGAAATGATTATAAGAGACGATCAGACTTCCTTCAAAGGTTGTTCGAATTAGTGTTTTGAAACGTCGTAGCGCAAAAACCATAAAATTGTCTTTAAATGGTATGTTTGTGACTGAGATGAGAATGAATGTGTTGATTTTATATTAAATGCACTTGCAAATCCTCTTTAACTCCTATGCACTTAACTTCTAATAAAAGTTATCTTCGCGCTAATTTATTAACACAGTCGTTTTCTTGTGCTAAAGACGCGTGTAGCGCAGTGGTCGAAGGCGCTCTGCAATAGACATGGGATCGAACCCCGCGCCCAGGCTAACCAAACCTTCCATACCGCCGGGGTCGGAAAACTGCTGCGAGACTTTGTCTGGGAGGTTAGCTCCACTGGTTCGATACATCGGTAGGCCACCGCGAGTTATTGCAAAAGCCAGATATGCCTTCAATCACCTTCAACGATGCTTAATGAAGTCGAATGCATGGCGCATCCCTCTGGGATTGATCAACGCCAAGAGCTTTATACTTTATCCTTTCCTGTGTGTTGTTTATGACGATTATGGCAAATTGTTCAAAACTGGATTTCAACAGAAAACATATTCGATAGTAAAAATATCAATCGATAAGTACTTCCTAGCCAGCCTTGCTTATGGAGGAATGGGATGAAAGTGCTGTAAGTGTGCGTTTTTCACTTTGCTTTCGGTCAGAAATTATCAACAGAGCACGTTGGAATCATAGCAGTCATGTGCGATCCGTTGACGCACTCGAGTTGGACGAGTTGTCTTTGGGCTGCTATAATTCGAATTCTAGTTCTAACTTGCCGTTTATACTAGCTAATTTTTCTTCTCGGGTGCTGTATATTTGTTTCCAACGACCAGCTATGGTAGAACCGTTGAAAGAATACTTAGATAAACTAGATGAACTGCCGCCACTCATGGTCAAAAGTGCTGAAGAGATTCGAGAGCTTGATGAGAAGGTGAGTGATCTGCTTCTTATTCCCAGTTTAATTTGATGTTACTTGTCGTAACTGTGAAGGTACAAGTTTCAGGTCGAGAAAATCGTCTACGAGATCCAGCTTCAAATGGTTGCACATATTAAGAATTTGAAGAAACTCACAAAGGAACAGAAAACAAAGTGGTATAAGGAGACTCAGGTTAGTACTCCTAAATGCTCTTGCTCAGCTGTAATAGGTTCTCTGGTCAGACTCTTTCTCTGTTTCTCTTTCGCACAATCCTTATACAGTTGTGGTCGTAATCAGTTGAGAAAGTTGGTGTGCCGTTCAACATTTACCTCCGTAGACTAGGGATTGTTGACGACGGTGGCTGGGCCTTAAAGTTCTTCAGAGCATTAGTTGTACTATATCTTTTTCTAATATTTAAATTGGTTCCAACGGTTTACCGCCTCATCGTGGCTGGGAGGTGTTCCTAGGTGTCGGGTTGCGATGCACAGCGGGTGGACTCATCCTCCGACAGGGTCTCCCAAGCTGATAAGGAGTCCGATGTTTCCATCAGGAAGCCCAGTTAAGAGTAAATCAATACCAGGACCCACCACCGTCCTGTATCAAACTATCAAACTAGTCGGATGATGGCAAGTCTTCCTGTGGTCCAGAAGGGCGGCGACAGCTTCTGGTGGTGACGACTTGGGGCAGACCTTGGCCATGTCGACCTCGGGGAAACAGTGGTTAAACCAGCAAGATTCTGAAAAAGTGGGAATTATACTGGGACCGCAGTGAGGACGGTCCGTCCAAGTATCCAAGTAAATGCTATTTAAGTTAGACGAGGCTCGATAGTGGTTTTAAATGGGTGACGGCAGAATTCATTATGGTAGTAAGTATTTGAATCTCCGTCCATGATTGATATCTTTATTAGCGGTTTTTTATTCCATAGGGTTTATCTTTATGGGCTTACCACACGGCAGTTTCTTATGCCATGACTTAAGACTCCATTCAAATGGTCAAATGAAGAAACATTAAAAGAGTTGGTATATATGAATGGACCTGGGCCAGTAACCACAGGCACCTCTAACCACTGCACATTTACATTCGTTTATCCTTTCAGTGTTAGTTAGAAAAAAAAAGTATTTGTTCGACACCAACACGAGGAGAATCATGTTTTTTGATATGACGTCATTGTTTTGGATCGTTTTTTTTAACATTTCATGGCGACAGGATAATCTCGGGGAGGTTATTTAGTTCAGCGATGGCTGTTCCTAGTGAAAATCTCCAAATCATTCCAGTCTAAGTTTTATCTACCCTCCAAGGAGTGGGTGTATCCACCAAGAACGCTAGCGGCCTAGGATGAATCCGTAAACCGTGGTGTTTGTGTTTTCAGGCAATGTACAAAGAAGCAGACAAGCTCAGTGAAAGAAAGGTTAAACTAGCACAGAAGTTATACGATGTAATCGACACATATATCAAAGAGATGGACCAGCAAATTGCTGACTTTCACGAGTTTCAGTGCAAGAAGTATAACGCAGATCATCCAGAGAGCGCAGGTAGGGGAATTCAGTCTTGGTAGAAATATGATTCACTGAAGATCATTCTGGCTGGCTACAGAGTCTCGCATTGTTGGCACTGTGGGCCACAACGTTCCTATTTTATTCATTATCGTAGTAACCTGTTAACTCTTCCCTTGTTTTTTTCTTCATCTTGGTTTTTCGCTTTATTCTATAGCAAGGAGTAGTGTTCTACTTTTCCACTCCGAAGTTAGAATTTCACGACAGAAACATGTTTGACGACTCGAAGATACTACGAAAATTTCATGAAACTCATAAGGGGTTAAAGTGGATGAAGCTCTCGGCGTTGATCAATCCCTGAGGGGTGCGCCATGCATTCAACTTCATTAAGCATCGTTGGACGTGATTGATTGTATATCTGGCCTTTACAGTGACTCGCGGTAGCCTACCAATGTTTCGAGCCGCTGATGCTATCCTTCCAGACAAGTTTGGTACCAATTTGCCGACCCCGGAGAGATGGAGGGCTTAGTGGGCTTGGGGCGTGGGGATCGATCCCATGTGTATTGCAGGGGGCTTCCTAGCACTGCGCTAACTCTTATGGCGAAGCAGTAAATAAAGTGGGTAAACGTGTGAAGGATGTTTGCGATCGCAACCTCTGGGAACTAGAGTTTCATATAGTTCATTGTTACAGTCACAATTGTATAATTTTTTTGTATGAGTCAGGTTCGTCCTCGGATGCTCAAAGGAGAAAATCCAGTGCAGCCAGTGTGAGGACAGAAAAAAGGAAAAGGCCTGTCGTTGCCAAAGCAACTCGTCTTGCTGAGAATTCTGCCTTCACGGATCCATATAAGCAATCCGCCATAACACCAGTTGATATGCCAGTTGATCCCAACGAGCCTACGTATTGTTTTTGCCATCAGGTCGGTTTTATTTCAAACGCTGTTAGTTGGATTGAAATTCCTGAATGATTTATCAATCGAAAAAGTTTTCTCAATATCTTAGGGTTTCTTACCGTTTATCCATTTGAAATGAAACTCATGAATAGTTTATAAATTAGAAAAGTCTCTTTCCATACCTTTACTTTTTTCGTCTTTTATCTATCTTTTGGAAATTTACGTTTATGAATTTGACAAATGTTGGTGCAACCGTGGTGTCTACTATTTTGCTTGACATTTCGACTTTATTCGTGTTTCACCTACCTTTTATTTGTTTTCAATTATGCATTGTACATGGTGCCTCCCAACAGTTTAGCGCCTCATCGTGGCTGGGAGGTGTTCCTGGTTGTCGGGTTGCGATATACAGAGGTGCGATTCATTTCCCCGGCAGGGTCTCCCAAACTGATAGGGAGTCCGACATTTCCATCAGGGAGCCCAGCTAAGAGTAAACCAATCCCAGGACCCAACACCGTACTGGTGTCAAACTAGTCGCATGGTGGCAAATCTCCCTCTGATCCAGTAGGGCGGCGACTGCCTTTGGTGGTGACGACCTGGTGCCTACTTTGGCCAAGCTGACATTAGGACTCCAGAGAAACACAATGAGTAAATCAGAAAAACTCCGAAAAGTGGAGATTATGCTAGGGGTCACACGGCCAATGAGGATGGCCGTTCAAGTAGCTAAGTAAGTATTTTACACGGTGAATTAGGCGGCAGGCATGGTGAAATGTTTAAGGTGTCATTTGGTCAAATGGTTGCCTGTGATGGTCCTGACTGCAAAAATGAGTGGTTCCACTTCCAATGTGTTGGCTTGACTTCTTCTCCAGTTGGTAAGAGCTTTAGTTTTTTGCTTACCTCAGCTCTAGTGTTTATGTCATTGCTGTTTTTTCTCTTCCGTTTCTACAATATTCCTTTCGTATTAATTTATCCAAATATTGATCGGTTTACATTGTTGCTTCGACTGTTGCAGGTAAATGGTACTGTGATCAGTGTAAAGAAGCTCGAAAAAAACGGAACAAGCAATGAGGAGGTGTTGGAATTTTCAGCGCGAAGAGTGCCTCTGATGAGGTTAAAGCTGGACCGGGTTAAATCACAATGTATTGTACTATATTATGTTATGTTATTGTATATCAAATTATGCGTACCAGAACGTGTTCTTCAAACATCTCATTCCTGGTTGTCCTTAACCATCTCTTCAATTGAATAAACTCCCCTTTTTGGGCTCTTCTTCAGAGGTGGATATTTTCCGCGTCTTGCAAATTCATATATTTTCTACGGCTAATTTCCTTTCTGTAGTTTAATTCATAGTATATTTTGGGGTGAAAAGTACCGTATTTCGTCTTTATCCTTTAGTTTACATTTTACAAACATGTTTTTTCAAAGGACTCTTCGTTGTTGCATTGTTGCTTTCTATTTACTAATTTCCACAACATTTAATTTAGTGGGTTGGTGCGAAAACAATCGAAGTTTTTGTCTTTGTGAAACTTGTGAATAGGTTTTTATAGTAAACCTTTATGGCTTACGTTCAGTTGTTCACCATTTCATTAGTTCAGTACTTTCTTTTTTACGTTACGTCTAGTTTCTTTTTTTTCAGTTCCTTTAACGTAGTTTCTGCGGTGCCATAGCACCTTAGAGGCCCAGTTTTTGAGCCACATTATGTGATTCCGTGTCAAGCTCGTTTTCGACAAGTTGCGGTGCCTTGGCACCCTAGAACACAGCTTTCGAGCCAAGAGTACGGAATACAGTGTCAGGCTCGTTTAGTGCCGTGTTAGGGCCGTTGCGGTACCGTGTCAAATCCGCTACGCTGCCGTAACGCCCTTAAAGGCCCACTTTTTGAGCCACTATGGAATTCCGTGTTTGGTCGCCGTGTTAGGGCTGTTGCGGTACCGTGTCAATGGAAATCCGAGGGAGATTTGCCACCATGTGACTATGATACCAGGACGGTGGTGGTTCCCGGTACAATTAGTTATACGGATATCCTCTTAATAAGGTATGTTAGCAGTGGGCGGGCTAAGGGAACTGGTGTAGTGGGAGAAAGGGACAGCGATGAAGTTTCAAGTAGGGAAAGAACGTCGTCGAATCGAACGTAATCCTTCGGGAGATAAAAGATATGGTGGGGTATGCGATTCTAATTAATAGATCAAGTTCAAAAACATCTGCAAATAGACGGTATTGGTTAGAAAAGCCCTCACCGTGTGTTGAATACGACGTTTGAGGAACTTCAACACAAAGCCTCACCTGTCGATCTACAGTAGAACGACGCCTCTTCGAAGTGGGTGCTTTCATTACATCCACACGTATACAGCTTTTTCACGACGCTGTGAATTTTCTTCAGATCGGTAATTTTACATGTGAGAATCTTGCCTTTCACATCACTGAACGATCTAGAAAAAGGTAAGAAGAAATTTATGGGATTGACGTGGAAGTTCTACCTTTGATGAAAGACTTGGAAACAAAGGCGCAGTAGTTCGTCGTTATCGTTCCTATATCGTTTTCCTCGTAATCGCCGTCATTGTCGTCATAATATTTTTTAATGTACCTCTCGATTACTTAATAATAACTGCAATACCCGGACGCCTTGGTCCCACTTGGAAGAGTTTTCGTCGCAAGACAACAAACCTATCATCGACGCATTGAAGGCGATGAGTGCTCTATGATCAGGTCCTAGGAGCACCTTAACGCGGTTATTTTGGTGCTCTAAAGAAAACCACTCTTGACCAGCACTTAACATTCTGTTTTTTCTTTGATGAGAAAAGACGATAGATCCTCAAGCCTAAATTGAGCTTAAACATGAACCTATTTACAGGTTACGGTGGCACCGAAATGGAGGAAGAGGTTCTGGGCCTGGTATGCATGTCATGCAAAATTGGGAGGTTTTTGAGTATAGGAGAACAGACTTTATTGTAGCACCTTGAATATGCAATGAACCGGTGAACACCAGCACGTAGGAACAGAGGCGAATTAATTTTTTATTCAAACAGTTCGAAAAATAACGGCCACTTTCAAATTTAAAGCAACATATCTGGGCGTAAAGTCAACCTTGCTTGTTGCACTAGAAGCGTTAGAAAATAAAGGTCTTTGCTTACAGCATAAAATCTCTTTTTTCCTTAGAAATATTGATTTTCTGGGACTCACCAAGAATTTCTTGTACTCTTTCTTCGTTGAATCTCGTATTTCAAAAATGAAAGTGCTTCACCAGGTGGTGTTTGCTCTAGTAGAACACGGTGGTGTTCTCAAATGTATTATTGATTTTTGTTACTGTAGTGATTTCCTTTCTCATCTTAAAGATTTATATTTCCCTTTCGTTTCTTCTTTAAATTTTAGCTCAGGACAAGTTTAAAGGAACAGATAACAATTTTAAAGAAACATGCTTGGTCTGAAGGCTGAACCGCGCTCTCTGATAGATTGAACGCTGTATTTTCTATAAACTGATTATGTTTTTTGGCCCAAGTATTCTGGTTTCTAAAAAATTGTCATCCACTTTTTAGAGAAGCCAGCTTTCGAACTGCAAGTGTTAGAAAACATGGGTGTTGTAATGTCTGATTATGATGTTGTAATGTCTTTACGTTTTTCTTTAGTTGGAATCCCTCCCAACGCTTTACCGCCACATCGTGGCTGGGATTTAGGTGTTTGACTGCGATGTACAACGGGGGACTCATCCCCTGGCAGGATCTCCGAAGCTGAGAAGGAGTTCGGCGTTTCCATCAGAAAGTCTAGCTAAGAGTAAACCAATACCACGATCCACCACTGTCCTGGTATCAAAGTCGTGTGGTGGTAAATCTCCCTCTGATCCACGGCGAATGCCTGTGGTGGTGAAACCTCGTGACTTCAGGGAACCACAATGGCTTAACCAGCAAATCTCCAAAAAGTGGAGGTTATGCTAGGGGCCCGCACAAACAGTGGGGACGGGCCATTCAAGTATGAAGTAAGTTAGTTAGTTGGAATCACTCACACTCAGCGCATAGATGAACTGTAAGATTGTTGTTTCTTTTTTTGGAAACTTGTGAAATTCTCTCATTAACCCTTATCATTTCTATACTTAGGCCTCAATAGAAAAAGCTTCAGAAGCCTCTTTGGTACTGATTCTGTTGGTGAAATCTGTAGTGGTGAAACAATAAAAAATGTGAGGTACCACTCGTAGGGCTCCTCGAATTCCACATATGCAAAAATATTTCGGTCTGTTCTTTACTATGGCTTGATGTTATACCATCAGAGATAACGATGAGAACAAGAACATTACTTAATACTTGATATTTGAATGGCTCGCCTTCCCTGGTTGTGCGGGCCTCTAGCACAATCTCCATTTTTTCGGAGATTTGCCGGTTAAGCCATTGTGGTTCCCTGGAATCCTTAGGTCAGCTTGCCCAAAGTCTGCCCCAGGTCATCACCACCACAGGCAGACGCAGCCCTTGTGGATCAGAGGGAGATTTGCCACCATGCGACTCATGCAGTTAGTAACAACAAATAACCGCAATTAATGACAACAAATAAATGCAATTAATTATGAAATTATGTGAAAAGTACAGATACAAAGAAGAATCAGAACTGAAGGACTAATGAAATCTAAAAGCAAATGTTTTTGAACTGGCTGAGAGATAGGCGGAACGAATTACCCGCATGGTGTGGAGGCGAACGCATCAGCTCCCGTAAAGAGTAACAGTGCGCTCGTTCCCTACCGCGGACACCTGCGGTCGGAAGTTTTGCCAATATATCAGCATTATTTAAATTATATGCAGGAAGAGTTGGATACTTGGGTACTGTGGTAGCCCGTTTTCACTTGTTCTGTTCTAGTGACCCCAGCATAATTTCCATTTTTTTGGAATTCTGCTGGCTTAGCCATTGTGGTTCACTCGAGTACCGTGGTCGGCCTGACCAAAATCTGCTTCAGGTCGTCACAAACAGAGGCAGTCGCGGCCTTTGTGGATTAGAAGGAGGTTTGCCACCATGTGACTAGTTTGATACCTGGTGGCTTCTGGTATTGGTGTACTCTTAGTTAGGTTTTCTGATGGAAACGCCGGACTCCTTCTTAGCTTGGGAGATCCTGCTAGGGGGATGAATCCCCGCTGTACATCGCAGTCCGACAGTCCGACATCCAGGAACACCTCCCATCCACGATGAGGCGGTGAGCCGTTGGGAGGATATAGAATGATAATTTTTGAAAATTCCTGGGCTAGTGGAAAAAACGAATTTTGCTGATTTCCTCCACAAATGGTTGGCAGCAATCTGTGTTACTTTTCAAAAAGAACGGCAGCGAAAATGTTTACGATTCCTACGAAATGTTTACCTTTACTTAGCCTGTCGATTCATTGGAGCGTGTATAGCGAAGTGTCTACGAAAGTCTACAAGACACACTTGGTCCTTGGTTGCCACTCGTCTACGCTAGCGAAGCAACTCATCTTTTGGGTTTGGAAAATTAACGCTAGATTTAACTGGGAGAATATGAACACTGCTTTGGTAGATCAGTAGGTAATGTAAGCCATTGTAAAAGACAAGGATGAATTCACTGTTCTCTACATCAAGAAAGTGATTGACAACTCTAAATTTCTCCATTTTTCAGTAATAAATGAGTTCTACTCTGTTAAGGAACGACGACTTTTGTCGCAGAACGAGATTTTCAACGCTTCTCAGCTCTTTAATGGTGGATGAATTTTATTTCCCATAGGTTCTAGCTTGATTTCTTCATTGCTCGGATCCCCGTATTAGCTAGCAACAGTACAGGTATCAAGATTGGCAGGGCTGGTGGTTTGATAACGTATTTTTCGCAGAAATTTAAGGACGCTTGGCCCAAGCGAGTACTTTTCTAGTGAGGGTGTAGTTACAGCTAATTTTTTAGTTGAATGAATAAAAAAATTTTGTCTTTTAAAATAGACAAAGTAAATTTATTTCGCACGACCCGTCATCACATTTGCTGAGCGGATCCCAGCGCTTCTGGCAGTGGATTCATTTTCTCGGATTCATCATCCATGAAGATCTTCGAATATTTCGCCTTTTGTGTCGGCTGCTCCTTGGGGATTTTGTTTTCTCTTTATGAATCTCGTAGAATGCAGATTGAGTAGTTTCTCTCTGGAATCTTGGAAAAAGCCGAGCTACCCGTGCTCCCACGTTTATTGGAAGAGAGCGTTGGCGGGTGGGTCGAATCAGAACAATGCTTCCAGATGGCCTTCGTCACTACGCATTGGGCCACCTTCACCTCAGTTGTAAATTTGTCACACGAAAATAAAAACGATCTGTTTTCTAATAATTAGGCTGCCACCACCGAATGTCGTAGACCTAAATTATTTAGGGATCGACAAATTGCAGCGCTTGCTCCATAGTTCCATGAAGAAAGAATTAAGAGGACGTTTTATGGAGGTTTTTTTTCTGGGGAACCCCAAACATAGTCCCATTCTAGAACTTTGAGATTTAAGTAGAAGATTGCTTGTGTTTTCTGAGAAGTTCTGTTGATAAACGCATTGAGTGGATGATAATGATCTGCCATTTTGTCGAGCATAACTGCATAAGCATAGAAAAAAATCAATTTAGCTTTGGTATAAGTTCTAACTCTCCCCACGGTTTACCTCCTCATTCCTCATCGTGGCTAGGAGTTGTTCTTGGGTTTCGGGCTGCGATGTACAGGGGGGATTCAATCCCCCCTATTCCCCCCTCACGGGTCTCCCAAGTTGAGAAGGAGTTCGAAGTTTCCATCAGGAAGTCCAGCTAAGGGTAAACTAATACCAGAATCCATCACGGTCCTGGTATCAAACCAGTCGCATGGTAGCAAATCTCCTTCTGATCCACAAAGGCGACGTCTGCCTGTGGTGGTGACGGCCTGGGGCAGGCTTTGGCTAGACTGATATCGGGACTCCAGGGAATCACAAGGCTAAGCCAATAAAACTCCAAAAAATAGAAATTATGCTGAGGCCCACACGACCAGTGAGGACGGGTTATCCAAGTGTCCAAGTAAGTATAAAACCTGACTGTCGACATTGAAATGACATTGTTTTTAATTCTCCTTTTTCTTCCTATCGATCACCGTGATCACATCGACCCTAGAAGGAGCACCAAAATTGGGCATACGTGGGCACACAGCCATTCTACGGAGAAGTTGATGTCTTGTGAGCTCTACGTTTGATTTCTGACCTTCTAGTACCTGTTTAACGTTGCTTCTTTTTCTTCTTCTGTCTCCTTTAGTATGGGAGAGGCGAACCGTGAGTTGGCGGCTACGGGTTGCATCCAACGAATAGATCCCGTTTTTCTTACAACTAAATCTTTCACACACACGAAATTACTCATCGGATTGCAAGTAGTGAACAAGGCCAACAGAATCAAAATATGCGTTCTAAGCCGACATTTATTTTACAACAATGTTTCGTGCGTGGAAGACCGCTTGCAAAAGTGTTTACACATCCGTCATTCTATCTTTCGCCACCGAGGAGCATGACAATTTTTGCGAGGACATTCCGTTCACGGTGTGGGATTCTTGTTCGACATGGTAAGGTTTCGTGCCATTTTTTTTAGTTATAATGTTCCATTACCATATTGTAGATATTTACAAAGGCTATGGAGTGGACGTTGATAAGGGAACCCACTGCGACCAATATTCGTGGGCACCCTCCTAACCACCATCCTATGTATTGGTACCAGACTCGTTTAGGATCTGCTGGCCCCTACAATGGCCAATTATTGACGCTTGCCTTTAATAAAGACCTCGAAACTTCGCAACGCGGCAAGACCAGGACTCGAGGAAGAATCGATTCGACCAGCAATTAAAGACGTTCTTTAAAATGACCAAAAAAGAATCCTTCAGTACTCTATAGACTTTAGTGGGGAAACATGCAGGTGCGAGGAAATGGATTCACTTGAAGAAGAGCGCACAAAAGATAATATCAGGTCCTGTACAATAAGGAAAATCGTAATGTTTCAGCACTCCTCCTGGTTCAACTTATCCGTAGGCATCGGCATTGTCTAGTCCGCATGGAGGAAGCGGTGATCGCTTTCGTTTCTTTTACACAATTCGATAGAATGGAACGAAGCTAGTAAGTTGGATGCTTACCTTTTTACTTCTGAAAATTTTTGTCTCACTAAAAAGGATCATCATGTAATGTAATGTCTAATACCTATTCTTATGCTGTCCATACTTATCCTTAGGTCTTATACTTACTATGTCCATCGAAATGTAACGAAACACTCGAACTTCAGCTTCAGTTGTCGTTCTCAGCTGCTGCGCCACATAGAGTTGATTCTAGGGTGAGATTTGTAACGCAGTTTTGTTTCAGTTCAGCGCGAATGATGAAAGTTTTCGCAACCGTCTCTAAGATTCGATCACATCATACTTCTCTAATTCAATGCGATTATATTGTTTCTTTATATAGTTACTATACAACAGACCGCTCCGTCTCACTTTCAATAGTTCAAAAATGGCTTTCGACTAGGATGAGACGGAGGCAGTCATGGAAGCTCTAGACAACGAAGGCGTCTCTACTCAGTTTGCAAAGATTCTTCATGAACTAGATGGAAGTTTCACAACCAAAATACTACCATTCTATCGCGTTGTGATCATCGACGTAAAAAGTGAGGTTAGGTCATGAAGCCACGTTTTTTGGGTATTACTCGAAAATTTCACTGACGGAGACATTTGAGAAGTTGGGTGAATTATAGGCTTACTGTAGATGTCTTTCTCTATTGCCTACATTGTTTTCCATCTAACCACATTAATGTAGGCATCTAGAAGCTTGTTTTGTAAGTTACATTTACCACTGTGTTTGTTTAGAAGGCAGAACGTCTATCACGTATTAACGAGTGATGTACGGCTGTGTTTGAAATCGTGACTTATCGACATTTGCTTTATCGACTTTCTTTCATTAGTATTGCTTCGAAAGTTCCTTTGATCCTAATATTTCATACCTGCTTTTCATTTTCAATGTGGTACGAAATCTTTATACAGCACTAGCACTTTAAATAGAATAGCTGATGATTCATAGTCTTTAAATTCTGATAACGTTCACACGGTTTAGAGGATCGTATCGGTCGGCGATTGGTATGAACATCGCTTGTTCGCCGACAGGCGGTAGATTACTCTCCTGTGTATCGTATGCAGTTGCGTACGCAAGCATAAATCTAAAATCAATTTCAACGATGTTGAGATACATCACAGTGTCGTCACTTTTTTATTGACTGCGTACTCTTTTTTGATGGCAGGGTATTTGTGAAATATAACCATAATGCTCAAGAGCGCATGTGGCGCAGTGGTCGGAGGTGCCCTGCAACACCCACACGTGAAGTGATCCCCGCGCTCATAGCCCACCAAGCCTTCCATCGCTCCGGGGTCGAGAAATTGGTACCAGACTTGTCTGGAAGGATAGCAGCACTGGCTCGATACATCGGTGGGTCACCGCGAGTCATTGTAAAGGCCAGATATGCATTCAATCACCTCCAAACGATGCCTAGTGAGGTCGATTGTACGGCGCATCCCTCAGGAATTGACCAAGCCGAGAGCTTTATTGTTTTATCCTTTTTAATGATGCTGTGTTCGGTCCCCACCGCAGGCACAAGCGATCCGGAGTTTCGCAAATATAAATGACTCGCGTAGTGTGGTGGTGAACGCGTTCGCCTCCGGAAAGAGTTATGTTGTGTTCGTTCGCCATCGCAGACACCAGTGGTCCGGAGTTTTGGCAAATATCTCAGCATCATTAAAGTTATATCTCAGCATCATTATGATGTTATTATGAGTATTGATGTACTGTGTACTACTGTACTATTGATGCCCCAACGAGGTAATGTTTGGGGCAGTAGGTAACAAATGAGCCTCCGAAAAAGATAATTTCGGGTTCGAATCTGGCCTGGGATCTGGGTTTTGCAAATATCTCAGCATTATTGCTGTTTTATCTCACATAATACCCTGCAGGTGAAAGAAGTAATATGCAGTAGATAAAGAGTTAAACATTCTAAAATCAATATGTCGGTAAAAAAAATAAATCGGCATAAAAAAGTCGCATTTTCTGTTTTGGAAAGTATTGATGTACTATGGGCTAGCTGCAATAAAAGCGAGTATCGCAGGATGGATCGTCTACATGAATTCGAATCATCAACGGTGGACAATCAGCAACAACTGTGCTGTTTAGAAGGAGTACTGCCAGGTGCGATTCTCATTCGAGCGCTGATCCACTGCACAGGATTCGACTGGACACGACTAGAACCACGTCATTAGTGTCGAGGACGAACAGCTGTGAAAAAATCGGCTCGGATCATCGGCTCTGAAGAAGACGAAGAAGTCGAAGAGTTAGCCTAATAGAAAATTTATAACAATCTCGTTTTGGCTGAGCAATCTGAAAAGACGCTCGAGTTTTTATTCGGCCACGTTTATTGCTACGTGGAGGGTAGGTATAGTGGTTGAAGATGCCCTGCAATGAGGACGTGATCGTTTGTTCCATTACCACTAGCTAATCAGGTCTCCTACTGCACCCTCGATACCGAAAGCCAATGAGAAAAGGGCGTTTCTGGGTGTCGACGTCCATCCCCTTGCGTCCAACTGTTTTACAGAAACTGAGAAGAAATTCAACATTTTTATCTGGAAGCCGAGCTTAGAGTTAACCGATGCTTAATATCGTCACTGTTTTAGGAGCTGCCTTGCATTAAGATAAAAAGTTTCCGTGGGATATATGAAGGCCTGAGAGTGCCTGTGCTCGTGGTCACTGAGAAGTTTGACACGGTTTTTTGGGAATTCTCAGGAAAAGAAATACGTCGCCAACCTCAGAACACTTATCAAACAGAGATTGTTCTAGCACCACCAAGATTCTTTTTTGAAAATAATCAGCAAAGGCCCAAATAAATTCAGCCACAACTCCTAATTACCACCTTGCCTTATGACACTAGTCGTGTATAATAAAACGCTTTTGACAATACAAGTCACCATAGGGGTGTCTTCTGTGTAATTCCATTAAGCTGGTTTTCCATACGAGTTTTACAGTACAAAGTTCCTTTTCCCAACACAAAGTGTTAAATTAATTGATTAACGATTTAATTAGTGATGATTTAATTAATCAAATGTTAAATTACATTTAAGCTGTTATAGATTTACTGTGAGCTCTTGAAAAGATTCCTCCACTTCTTTTTTCATGAGGGTTTCAAATGATGAGGGTATTGTCTGACCCCTGTGTCTGAGGGTACTCCCTTAAGAATGCGCAATATGTTGGAATCCATCATGAGCATTTGCCCCCATACAATGACTTACAGTGGCCTAGCCATGTAATAAGTCAGTGCGTTTATTCTTTCAGACAAGTATGGTACCAGTTCACCCACTTCTGCTAAATAAAGGGTTTGGTTTTTTTGACACGGGATCAAACCAACGCCGATTATGTGTTTGGCAACGGGTCCTTTAACTACTACGATATGATTGATACCTTTATGAAAATGGAATCATATTGTCTAGAGGAAATTTTGATGCATTGCAGTCTAATACCATAGGGTCGTGGAAGAGTGTGACTTTGGTCATCTTACCTAACGAATCGAGGTTTTCTTCGAATCATTTCAACGAACCTAACAAATTCTCTAAGCCATTTTCGTCTACTCTTTTACGGATCCAGTAAAAGGTTCTTGACATTCTTCTGCGTGTAAAATAGTGCTTAGGACGTTTAAATGGAAGCCAAAACATGTGCGGTGATTTGAGAACGAATAATTATAAGGGAATAAAACTGAGGAAGGAACTACGAAAAACTCTCACCGTCCACTAACTTCTACTTTGCAGATCAGATCGCTTCTGAAGTGCACCTTCTCGGCGAAATCGTCAGATGCGGCGATTGTTTCAAAGCTGGTGTTGAACCTCATCTGGGAACGATGCTGAAATTGCGCAATATCTGGGAGGGAAGTGAATATGATTTATTTTTTTCTATTTCATTTTATATGACACGTCTTCACGTCTACTGCGCGGATCCCAGCACCTCCCACACTTATTTCGTTTCCTCTCATCCGTTGTTCGCGAAGATCTTCCAACTTTTACGTGTGGCTTCCATTGCTGATTGAGAATTTTTCGTTTCATCTTGAATGTCGTAGAATGCTGGTCGAGCAATTCTCCCTGGAGTCCTGAGATAGCCGGGGTGGAGCGTTCCCAAATGGATTGCAGAGAGTGATTTTATTCTAGACAAGTCTGGTACCAATTTCCCGACCACGAAGGGATGAGAGGCTTGGTTAACCGGGAGCGGAATCGAACTAGAACCATGCTCGTGATGACGGGGCATCACTATCGCTGTGATCCGTCCCTGAAGATGATTAATTGAATAAAAGTACAATGTCGCTTTTGCCCTGCATCTTATCACTATTCCGTTGGTCAGTAAGGCTTTACTGTAGCCTCGTGACTGACAGGCTAAAGATCCACTCTGATGTAGAACTGTGAGATGATGATAGTGGCAATATAGTAAAGTAATTATGTTAGCAAGCAACCTGTATTAAATTCGCAATTTTTTGAAGATTGCATGAACCGGTTTTGGAACCACCTTGAGCATCAGCGTATGCCTTGATGATCAAGTCATTCAGCTCCTTGTTACAGCACGCATAACCTGAACGCAAGTAACAGACTATTTAAAACTCACGATGCACTGATTTCTATTTTCTAAAATACCTTATTTTCCATTTTATTCTAACCGAACCGTCTTCAAACCTACTGAATCGGTCCCAGCATTTCTTGAATTCGATTCGTTTCCTCGCATCCATCATTCTCACGGTCGTCGAAGTTTTCGCGTGTGGGTTTAGCTGCTTCTTGAGGATTTTCGCCTTCGGCATGAATTTCGTTCAAGGCCGGTCCAATCGATTTTCGCTGGAGTCCCTATGACAGCAGGGCCTAGATTCTTTCCAGTTGATTTGCAAACACTGGACTTTTTCTTAGACAAGTATGACGCCAATTTCCTGATCCCGGAGGGATCTTGGCTTGGTGTGCACCGAGCGGTTCCAAACTATCACCATGTTCGTAAAGATCGGCACCAATATCACTGCGCTGTCCGGACCCCTTTTCTCTAACACTTAGGATTTATTATCCAAGCCAAATTCATGTGTTCCAGTTCTGCAAATTCAAGTCTGGTGGTAATTTCCTACCATTAATTAAAGTTGAAAAATTATGACTCGTTTGAAGAGGTCTTCCCTAACGTACTTGTATTATATTTATTGATTATCTCTACCCCTTTACTCCCAATGATTTAGCATGTTCTTCGTGACTGGGTGTGCCCCTGAGCTTTAAACTGCTATATGCCATTGGATTTCATCTCCACAGAGGCATCTCCTATGGACTTCAACATTTCCATACACAGGCCAAGCTATAAATAAACCAGAAATCACTGCAACCTTGTAACAACTTAGTTATCATGTGGCAACTTGTGGCGAAATGATGGAGTCAGGGTGCGGCTTTCGAGGCTCTTAAGAAAGAAAATCTAGGTGAAACATCAAATTATCAGTCGAATAGAGACTTTGCTGAAACCACTAAAGAATTTACCCAAGTAAATATGCCAGATAATCTAGGATTTACAGCTTCACTGCAGAGAGCGGTTTTTTATGGCTGCTGAACAACAATTTGAATACAATGAGGATTACATTTCCTAGAGTGTTCATCTCGCATATCGAAGCTAATCATCCAGCAGAACTCTCTCAGAAGTTAAGGAAGTATCAGCCCGACTAACATTCAACGACGTTCATGACTAAGCCAAAATCGTCAGGTACAAGACGAATCACACGCAGATAGGAAGTTGTTCTAAGCATTCAAATTGTTCAGAAACCTTTATTTCCCTTCTTCTTGTTTCACATTTGCATGCATCTATTGTTAAAGTAAGTAAATCTCAGTTAAATGGAAAGTTTCCATTTGTCAGTTTGACAGTGGCAAGAAGTTTGCAAGCATGCTCTATTCAACAACCTTTACCTAACCTTCATGAGATCTTTGACCTTAAAAAAGATAATGCAATAGTATGACTAGCTTACACATCTCCTCCACATGAGAGAAGAAGCCCCATGAGAACAGCCTAATTCTATGTGAGGACGGACTTGGTCATTTGAGTGTCCAACTATTTAAGTATCACCTGTAGTTCCGTTGATCATCGAATTGTAATAAATGGTGCTTTTTGAACTATCAGTTGAAAATTCGATCAATTCTAGGAATGGCAAACTATTATGTAGCAAATCCTTCCTCCTGCACTCAGATTATAACAGATATGTGGCAGATTTTTCTTCTAGCTCAAACCTAATAACTACACGGAGTATATACCGAGCGATCAAAATGAGCACTTTAGGGTTTGTGTTGAGTTGCTGTTTTTCTAAGGAGAGCTTGATATTAAGTCCTAGAAGAATTAACAACGGATTTCATTCTGTACTTTTAGAGTGGTGTATCTCAGCCCAGAATAAGCGTTCTTAATTCAAAGAGGGATGTTGGAATCCAAACATTTTTGCCAACGGTAACCAAATTTATTCATACCAGTTCCCTAAATTTCTCGGTTTCTGGAGGCGATGAAGTAATTGAAGAAAATCCGATCTCGACTTGGATGCTGAAACGTTTCTTGAACAGGAAGTTGTGGAAACTCCTTCAAGAAGCGCTTGTGGTAGGCGTGAAGTCTGACGAGTATGATGGATGAGGCAAGGCTTCGTAGCTCAGCACCGTTCAGCCGTCTAAGTTCTTGGCGCATTTCGTTGATTTCCTGACGTTTTCTTAACCGAAATTGTTTCAGGTGGATTTAGGAAGTTGTGATGAAACAAATCCTTCTCGACGGTTTACCTCCCAATTGTGGCTGGGAGGTGTTCCGGGGTGTCGTTGCAACGTTCAGCAGAGGGATTCATCGCCACAGCAGAGCCTTCCAAGCTCAGAAGGAATCCGTTTTTTTCTATCAGGAAGCTTAGCTAAGAGTAAATCAATGCGACGATCCACACCGCCCTGATATCAAACTAGTTGCATCATAGCAAGTCAGCTTCTGATATACAAGGACGACGACTGCCTGTGGTGGTGATGACGTGGGACAGAGTTTAACCAGGTTGATCTCGGGATTCCAGGGAGCCACAATGGCTAAGCCAGCAAAACTTCGAAAAAAGTGAAGATTATGGAGTTGTTCGCACAACCACTGAGGACGGGCCATCCAAGTACCAAGTAAGTAAGCATAATGGAACAAATCAGATGTTGACCACCAAATGGTCAGCATGACATTGGTGCAGTTTTAACCTCAGGAAGTGCTGTGGAGCTTCATCGCTATCCAATCATTAAGCCGACCGTCGCCAGTTGCCGTAGAGGATTCCGTTCTCGTCATACGTACATCGAGAACGAGCGTTCTAATTGCGCAAAAGCGCCAACAATGTCTCAAAAAGCCACTTCTTTGAGTGCCATTCAATTCGTGCGACATTCTTTTATCGAGCTTTTTCTACTATCCAATCCTTTAAGCTGTTCCAAAAAAGCTGAGTGCCTAATGCAAGTTCTTCTTTAAGTTTTCAAACAGTTTTCATGTATCCACGTCCACCGATTTCTTCAAATCGTCGTCACTAGCAACTGGATGTCCACGACGTCCCTCATTGACAAGGTAGAGTTCACCACGACGATATTTTCCGAACCAACGTAGCACTATGCGTTCATTAACACTTCTTTAGCTCCATATCCTGTTAATGTTAATGGACCGCTTAAGCTGTACTATTTTTTGAGTTTGAATTCTTAGAAGTAGATCTATCAAAATTTCCATGTAGATATTTAGAATTCTAGCCAGCTCGCGTACCTGACGGATTATAGAAGCATTTCTTGAGTGGTAGACGCTGACGAGGTGGATAATAGTAGCGGACTGGTTTGTTTCCATTCGTCGAAATAACGTGATTCGCCGCCGTCTGTAAGATAAGCTGCCAAGAGAACATCAAATGATACCTAGTCGAAAACTCTCTAAAGAACCATCCGGCGCGATTACCTTAATTTCCAAGTATGCCTAATCTCTAAACCTTATTAAAAGGTGGAAAACATATAAGAATTTTCTTGCAAAGAGATGAACAAAAAAAGCAAGGAAGGGAAGGCATGCTTGTGTAGGGCGTGTCTAATTCTTAAGGTTGCCGTATTGTTATATTGGTACAGTTTTTTTTCTAATTTTCGTTTACACGATCCGTCCTTCACATCTGCAATGCGTATCCCATCTCTTCTCATATTTGATTCGTTTTCTCGCAAACATCATCCACTATGGTCTTCCAACTCTACGTGTGGCTTCAATAGCTGCTTGAGGATTTTCATTTCATCTTGTATGTCGTAGAATGCTGGTCGACTCGATTCTCCATGAAGTCCTGAAATAGCCGGGCAAGAAGCGCTCGCACTAGGGTTCCAGAGAGTGATTTTTTTCCGGAGAACTTCGTTACCATTTCCCCGACCCAGCAGAGAAGACAGGCTAAGTGAACCTGAAACGCGATCGAACTAGCTACCGCCCCTATGGGTACAGTTACGAATGAAATTAAAAAAAAATGCGCGCTGGTGAATAGAATGTAGATGACGTAAAATGAAACAAAGTAAAGACGAATTTTGAAGGGCAAATGGTGTTGTTTAGATTACTTGAGATTCATTAAAATCGCTTATGTCAATTTTCCATGCCATTACTAACTGGATGTGATTGAATTTCAATGTTACGACGAGCTCGAAGATGCTCACTTCGACGGCTGGAGTGGTGAGATGTTGCCTTTGAGAGCTGCTCCCAGCAATATGAAGTAGAGGCGATGTGACAGGTTTTCTCACCTAAAACAAATTTCGGTGTTACTTATCTGCTCAGCTCCATAGAACAATGTGAGAACAGTAAAGAGTTTCGTAGAAGTTACGGCATTTTTCCATCATCAATGTTAACACCTTCTTTCTATCAGTGATTCATTGGCTTTTTGATCGCGCTGAATGATGTCGAGTTGCGATACGTCAAACGAAAAGTTCATCCACAATCAGTGTTACCTAGGCTGAGAAGGATTAGATGCTCACTTCGACGGGTGGAGTAGTGAAATATTGCCTTCGCGAATAGCTGTCAGCAATATGTAGTCGAGGAGGGTATGAATGGTTTTTTTCACCTGAAGCAAAAATATTGCGTTAGCAATTTGTTTGACTCTACAGAATGGTGTTAAAGTAGTCAAGAGTTTCCCTGAAATTAAGGCAGTTTTACTGTATCAACGTTAACGCCCTTCCTTCTGTTAGTTACTAGTTGCTCTTCTCATCATGCTTAAGGATGTCGACCTACCATATGCAAAGCAAAAGTTCATTCCCAATCAGAATTACCTAAGCTGAGAAGGATTTCGGCATCTTTATCGGAAACCTCAGCTATGAGCTAACATTCGCTACGATGAAATGAGCCGATCAAGCTTGATGATCGTCTGCCGTTTAACAGCGGAATCCTTGAGAAATCAAAAGACTGACTTTCTATAAACCTCGGCATGAATAGTTAAGGTTGGTATAGGTCTTCGTTGTCGTTGTCGTTGCTGTTGGTCTTGCTGCCCGTTGGCTGACGTTTCGGCGATTTCGCCTTCCTCAGAGCCGTGCTGTTATGAGTGGGAGTCCCACCAGCCATCGAAACGTCAGCCATCGACCAGCTACACCAACAGCAACGACAACGACAACGACAACCACAACGATGACCTAATTTATAGGATCACACAAATAAATAAGTCAACAAATAGTCTACGGGTTTTCTTTCTAGCTTTTCGATGCTTTGCCGAATTACAGGTTATGCAGGTTTAAAGAAGCGGCGATTATTTTTGCCTCATTTCAACTTTTGGAAACAGAAATAATAGCTAGAAGTTTTTGAATAAAGCAAATCCCGTCCGAGCAATCTCCTATCAAATCTTAACCAGCGGCGTTTACCGAAACATAACGAATGCTGAAAAGCTATGTGACTCATTATCAATGCATGAATCTGTATAACGCGGCAGAACCAACTGAATACCATACCAGTGCCTCTCCCATAATTAACCATGTTTCCATTGACTTACATAACTCTTCTTCAACTTTACAATATTATAAACGTGCTGAGATGTTTGTAGTCAGATAATCGAAAAGTAATTACTTTTCCAACTTTGTCGACAATGCCAACTCCTTTAATAGAAAATTGTGGCTCTCGACGAAACTGAACAGGCGGTTGACGCAGGAAATCAGAAGTTCTTCCTTAAAGGCGGCTACAATCAAAGCATCAGAGTTGAAAACATAATTTCATTTTTTAGGTTTCCCAAATCGACTTTTTTGGGTTTGAAAGCTTGTAGTTTAGAAAAATGGTGCATAAGGCCACAACAATCACGTTTTTGTAAATTGAGTGAATTCTCACCTATGCTATAAAAAAACGGCGAGTAAGTATTTTATGTGGACTTCTTTGTTGTTGATCGCTTTCAATCAATATCAGTAAGTATTGATTGTTAACGTTTTGGTTTTTAGTCATATAAAGAATAAAATAAAGGATAATGTTCTTGACGTTGATCAATCCCCGAGGGATGCGCCGTGCATTCGACTTCACTAAGCATCATTTGGAGAGGACTGAATGCATATCTGGCTTTTACAATGACTCGCGGTGGCCTGACGATGTATCGAGCCAGTGCTGCTGTACTCCCAGACACGTCTGGTACCAATTTGCCAACCCCGGAGTGATGGAAGGCTTGGTGGGCCATAGGCGGGGGATCAATTCCACGTGTGTGTTGCACGGCGCCTCCGACCACTGCGCCATACGTGTCCTGTAGTGGCAGATGGTGGTATATAGTGGCATCAATTATGACTCCTTAGCACAAGCAAAATTTTGCCTACATAAAAAACGTTTTTTTAGAATAGAAGAATGTATCGCACCATCGTATGATTTCCGTAGTAGTGCTGTTTCTGGGGAAGAGGGACTAGTGATTGCGAAAATCGCGACCAGAACTAGCATTGGAACTAAATTCTTAGTCATGAAACAGTTCAAAGTCACGATAAAAATGAGTACGATAGGACCCATATCGTGCACTGTCACGATAAAAAAATAGTACGGTAAGACCCACATAGTGCACTATGTTGATATACTGTATATGCCTAACTGATTCGGTGTATAAAAGCAGTTGGATAATAACTCGCAACAAAAGATTCTTGGAGAAGAATTGCTACCTGAGCAGGAAGAACATGTCTTCACGAAAAATCTTTCGAACTAAGAAAGAAGTAACAGGTAACTGATATAACGCTGCAGTATTCTCTACGGTTAATGAATGATGGATACAAATGTCTTAAAAAATGATGACCAGCAATCTCGAGGATATTTATAGACGATTTATTAACCCATTTTTTTCGTCTCTGTTTTCCCTCTGTTTGAACAACAATTAAGAATAAAGCGATTTGTTGAAGGTTAATGGAAACAATATGCTGGGTAGATCTCATTCGGCGATAGGCTAAGGACGAATGACGGCCGTTGAAGAGTCATCAATCAACAAAATGCTAACGATAACGATGAAATCTGAGGTCGGCAAATGATCTGACTACTCGCTGAGATCCTGTCTTGTGTCGTGACTGGACTATAGAATGCGACCGTCGTCCGCATATTGGTTTCCGCTTTGTTGCTTAATGAATTGATAAAAATGCGTCACACGATCCGGATTCATCTCCGCGCTTACCACCGATGGAAATCTCGTCCGATGGCCGCCGCTAATTCACTCATCGCTTCGCGAGTTTTTTGACCATGTCGCTAATGATCAGGCAGGTTTCTCGTATGAGACGTTTTGCCTCGAATTGATCGCTCCTATTAGATTCCATTTCGTTAAACACCAGTAAAAAGCAACGCGAACTCATTTTTACCCCCATTATTCCACAAAAATTTTCGGACTACATGTTCTACCCGATGGTTGTTTGGACGAGTTCCACCGATTGTGCTAGAGATCCGCTTTCGTGGATACTAACTGACTTGACTCTTTGTCGTTTGTGAGAAGGTTAGGTACCTTTTGCCACTTAACTGGCAAGCTTTAGGACACACCATTTCTCGAAAAATTTCCCTTTATCGAGTCACGAATTTACAGAAACTATACGGAAATGAAAAGGAATATAAATATGAACATTTTTAAACAAAATAACCCAGGGCTTCCATAGTTCCGACGTAATAACGCAACGTGATAGGAGGCAAAGGGCATTAGCGAGTACTAGATATAACATCAGTGTTACGACAGAATGTTCATAGTTAGGCTTTCTCAACAAATGAAGAAACATGTGTTTATATTGTTGAGCTTACACGAGGTTGATAGAGATGTTTATTCGGCTAACGTTTCAACGTCTTCGTCTTCATCAGAGCCGTCGATCCGAGTCGATGCTCCACAGTTGTTCCTCTTCTCGATGTGGCGTCTTCGTCTCGCACCGAACCGGAGAAAAATAAAGAAACAGTTCAGATACGTTGCTGTTTCCACTACTTCAGATATTACTACCATTTTTAGAGTAGTGTTGAGCTGAAGAAGTCTGTGTGGAATGAAAACAAGTGCGATTGATGTATTTAATGCAGACACTTTTTTTTTGTTTGCTATTTTCAGAAGGCGGGTGCAGCGCAGTAGTTAGATCTACCACACAATACACGAGTGGTCATTGGTTCTATCCTGTGCCTTCAGCTCACTAAGTTGTCTATCGCTCGGGACTCGGCAAATTTGTACCAAACTTGAAAGAGAGGATAAAAAATCACTGACGTGATTTATCGACAGTCTCGTTTGGGCTGTGCAAACGCCAAATATGTATTCAATCAATTGTGCGATTCCAAGAATCAAATGAAATGCAGAGAGCAAACTTGAAGGATTGATTAAGGCAGAGCGCCTTATCTTCCATTATTCGTTGTTCTCAGTGTATAACATAAATGGATTATCATCGCAATCTTTCAAGTATCGTTAGGATGTGATCTTTCAAGTATCGTTAGGATCTGATCTGTAATGGCAGATGACCCAAATGTGGCGCATTAAGGCCGCACTTGTCTCAAGCTATTTGAGCGGCGTTGCTTGTTGTCCACTGTTTGATCCAGTGCTCAGACTAGTTAACGATTCGGACTTGGTTATCTGTACCATAAAAGTACCATATGAGGATAAAGAAGCGGTATTGGTGAAAAGAAGAGATCCCTAAGGCTTTACGGTGGGTCAGCAGAGAATGGGTTCAGACTTCATGTTCATTTGTTCGACTTAGCTAAACCTAAACTTACTGTAAAAAATTGGAAAGTGTATGATTGATTTAAAAACGAATAGAATGCCTACCATCGAAATGTTCAGCGATTGCTGCAATGTTCCTCCAAAGAACTGATGATTCCATCGAAAACTGAAGAATAGTAATGATTTATATGGTTTACTTAGCTTGCTTTTTAACTAGTGAGGTATTATCGAAGGTGAGCAGAAAGACTGAAAAGAAAAAAGCAGGAGTTTCTTAGAATATATTTGGCGCGAAAAAAACTTTAAAAAGCATGTGCTAATGGATAACGGGTAAAAAAGTTCGCTTACCTCTTCAAGCATAGGCAAAGTAAAGAACCGAGCTGGTCATGGGCTCAGAATCATCAGATTCTTGTTCTACTATTCCTTCAGGCAGAATTAGCTAGTTTCTATTCAGTCTAGTTTTCCAGTTTTCCACACTTCTTTACCGAATCGAAAATAAAAGAAAAATTCCCGGACATTACTACCTATGGGCTCAACGAAAACACAAGGGGATCGTCGTTTGAGAATCATTTACTCTTGATGGTTCATTCACGCATGAAAAACGATCCAGCCTTTGATTTTTGAGTTTTGAGCGAAAATTGAATACTACGTAAGGATTGACGACGCTCGACATAGCGCTGGAAAAGAACTTGGGAAACAAAAGACTTTCCAAATTGATAAATGATATGATGATAAATTTGTGTTAAAAAAGTTTCAAAGCGATCAAATCGCGTTAGACATCGCGCCATCAACACTGCAGGAGTCGAACGAGTTGAGTGGCGAAGCTTTGCTTCACCAAAGTGATTCTATTCACTGGGTCTCTCGTCATCTGATTGTTAAATATTTTCAAACACCTCGGCAACCTTTTGTCGATATAAATGTCGGAGAAAAGAAAAAATTACTAAATTACTAATTTCGACTATCAAGAAATAATAAGTTATTATTAAAAAAATTATTGATAATCAAGCCATCACACCTGTCCGAAGACATGCTGGCTTAACTTCATATACTGACGGAGGTATGCAAACTACAATTGCTGCTTTTTATTCGCTGCCTACTATAATTTTTTCACCGCAGGGTAGAAGGCGAAATACAACCACAACGTCGATTTGGGCTCCCTAGGTCAATCCCGTTGACGGGTGATTGCTGATGGCACTAATCGATAAAACTAGCTAAGAGACAGGCAAAAACGAATGGCCAACATGGTGTGGAGGTGAACGCGTTACTCCCCGGAAGGGGTAATAAGGCGTTCGATTCCCACTGCAGACACATGCGGTCCGGTGTTTTGCAAATATCTCAGCATAATTGTGGTTTTAATTGCTTATATTGCAATTAACATTCACTTAGGCTCATAGTAAGCTTTTGAGAATTTAAACGAATGCCACGTACACATCTTTTGCAAGCACTGTGCAACTTTTCTTATTCTTTAACTCTGAAAATCGGATTTTGACGGAGTCCCGTGAAATGCTGTTTCCAGTTTTATCACTCATTTTGTTCCAGATCTTCAATTCAGACAAAATATAGCCTTTTTATATCTAGGGAGTTTTGCTCAGAGAAGTGTGTTATTGATTGGTTGATAAGGAAGGGTGTGTGATTCGCACTGAAGGGACTGAATGAGAGCGTTCCTAAGTCAACGCTATAAGCACACCACCCATGGTGATTGGAGGGAAGTTTGCTGCCTTGTGATATGAACTATTCCGGGATTAAATGACTACCCATATGGCGATAGGGGACTCCCTACGACTAGTCAGCGATTCTTGAGGACTATATTCCCAGCCTAATTTGAAGTTCGGGACAAGGAAAGATTATTCTCGGGGTAACCTAATGTTTATGAATAAGTGGGGTTCTGGGGATACATTCGTGTTAATGCCGACTGCATCGTAAACGTTGACTCAACTAAAATCTGCAAACAAAAAGAACGGAAAATGCTCTGACTGATGGTCGCTTCCAAGAAGTAAACACTGCGTATACTGCAAATAAGAATGATAAACGACGCGACGGTTGTCTACCTAGTCTCACACTAAAACGAAGAAAATCACTCCTTTGTGGATATTTTCTCAGCAGAAAAAAGGTGGGCAAAGAGTGCTATAGAAATCACTTCGTCCGAGGGAGTTGGGCTCATTGTGGTATCTGGCATGCAATATGAATGAAAAGCGTCGACTCCCCTGGTGTCCACTTGAGTTCCTGGATTGCTTACAAGGCTACTGAATCAGAAAGAAAATATTCTAATGAGTATAAATTGAAAAAGGTCAAAACTTCCTATCTGCCATCAAAGAAATTGCTTTCCTAGGCCATAGAAGAGATACAGAATACGGCGCTGATCAGTTTTTCAGTGACTCGCCGTGCATCCGACTCCATTCGTTGCACCGTAGGGATGAGAGAACGCATATTTGGCCTATACAACAACTTACAAGCCCATTAAACTATCAAATAGAGGTTTTCCGTCCTTCCAGACAAGATCGATATGATTCGCCAACTTTTCGAAACATGATGCAAAACCCAATCAGACCACTTAGCCTGCATGCATTGCTGGGCATTGCTAACTATTGCGATAGGTGCGCTCAAGAACCAAGAATATGTCAAAAAAAAATATTGTTAGAAACATGAAAGAACTAGAGAAACGCTTGTAAAAATTACAATGTTGAGCTATTTTGCCTAGTAAGGTAATAACCCTGACTTAGTACAGAATTGGAGCACCAGCGATAAAGCTAACAACAATCCAGCCATTATACTCCCTTGTCTTTCAAAATTTCTCATTACTGGGTATAAGCTCACCTGCACACACGTGGATTGTCTGATCGAATGCGCTGATGTCATTGCATTTCTCAAGTATCAACAAACAATCTTACTTTTTGCTTGCCCAGAGAGTTGTGCAAACCCACACAATTTTCTGGGGTGTACGTCAGATTTTAGAAATATTGACATAGTAAGTATATTTCAAAAATGACTAACCAATATGCATTTTTTATTAATAAGTTACCTTCTTTTAACCTCGACATGACTAATCAATATGTATTTTTTTATTAACGAGCTAAAACAAGTTCGATAAAAAGTTTATTCGCCCAACGTTTCGACCGCCTTCTTCAGAGCAGATTGATCCGAGTCGATTATCCACAGCTTTTCGTCCTCGTGTTGTCGTTTTCGTAGTCATATCCAGTTGAATCTTCAGTAGAGCTCTTTATAGAAGTTTTGCTCGGCTAAGGTCTCGATAGTGATCCGTAAGTAAGTGAGTAAATAAGTAAGTGATGTAAAATTGTTTTTTATGAATACTTATCAATCTCAGTGGACAAACAACAACAACCGTCCTTTATAAAAGGGAGACAGCCGAGTGAAGCATAACGCCATGACGAAAATAAGGACAATCGATTCATCAGCTCCGATGAAGACGAAGAAGTCGGAACGTTTTACCGAATAGAACTTCTACAAAATCCTCGTTTAGGCTGAACAACCTAAAAAAAGTATGATAATCGTTTACACCAGGGTTAAATGATGATTGGTTTGTTAAAAAGTATTAAAACGGCGACTACCGTGCTGAAGAACAAATAAGGGAATCAGAAGCAAACAAAATTATATCATTTGTGATCGCACTAGTCATTAAGGAACTCGAGACATCACTAGAAGTAAGCAGTACTGGTCTCTTCTGCACACTTTGAAACCACTCAGTGTTCCCGGCTCGTTCAACGGAGTTAGAAAGCCACACATAAACCATTTCTAGAGTTTTGGACGAAAAGGCAGTCCAAGGTGTAGATGGCTTGGTTCTACAACGATGTAGATAGCTAGGGCTTCTAAATTGACTAACTCGTGCTCAGTTTGGATAACGTTCTTTCCACTATACGAAGCGCAGTTAGCCAACCTGGGATACCTTTCAGCAAGGATGAGGCGAAAACTATAAGCGTGTGAAGATTATAGTATGTATAAAAAAGTTCTCCTGTGATGTTCGCACGATTTTTTATCCCGATCGGTTTACTTCTATAATGGCTATTATTTCGCGATTCATTGTTGTCTTACTGAAATCAAAGGTGTTAGGGAAAGGACTACATATCAACGAAAAAGCAGTTAAAAAAGAACCTAATCGAAATAAAATTACATAGAACTCAAACAGTTTTTCGGTTTTCTGGTAAAGGCATTCACTCTGACACGGCATTGTCAACATCACAGTTCGAATTTACTCCGAAGGAATGGGGATTAAAGCGCACCAGTATGAGTAATACCGCCAATGCACACCGAACGAACAGAAAAAATGAACTCGCTTACATTCGGTGGAGTTTTTATTCACTTATTCGTATACTTAAGCAATCTTTAACGCTTACGTCGATCTGAGTCAGCCAACCGTCCTTCCCATGTCATTTACACAAACCTTTTCCTACTGTATCCTATAGTCCGCCCCACTTTACCTCTGCCTTTCGGTTGTTTCCGATTCCAATAATTTCAGTGTATAGCTCTTTTTCTTAGTATCGATAGAGCTTAATTTGATAGTTTGTTTCTTATCAAACCGTTTTTATTCTTGTTTCAAGCAATCTTACCACTAGTATTAGGCTGGTGAAAAATAACTATCATTTTAGAAAGACAGTTTTGAAGTTCTGCAAGACAACTCAGAACAATTTCGTTAATTAAATCATAAATAGCTCCAAAGATAAGGAGAAATAAATAAAAGTTTGTTCCCCCCCCAGCATCGTAGAATGTCTGAGTGTTCTGAAGCATCGTTTCGGCTTTGTGGTTATGGTAAAATAGTACTTAGAGCTGCAACGGATTTCCCCAAACTTCTCATATTTTTTCGGTAAGCAGGAGACTTGAGTTGAAAACTTAATCGGCTTACGGAGGAGATTTGCCAAATCAACTTTAACGCTTCTTAAAACATTACTTGATTTTTAAAGTAGTTTGGAGGTAAAATTTCCGGAAATCGGAAAGGAATTCAAATTTTTAAGGTTTCAAAGGAAATTACAGAACCCGTAAATATCACCAACGCATTTAAGGAGATCATTGTATTCTGAGTGAGAAAATAGCAGTTGTTTGTTTGCTTTCGCTTTCGAAATATGAGTAACGACGAAAAAGAAAGTGTCTAAGATACGTTTGGTCGGTTACAGAACATAGGAATTTCGAAGTGACAAAACAAAAGAGAAATCATTGCGCGGGTAAAAAATTGAAGGTTACAATGCTTTCGTTGTAGTCGACAATGCCCCTTTTTGAGAAGATTCACATTGGTTCAAATCGAAAGCGATCGTTGTTTTCACGCTATTTGAGTGGAAATCAACTCATGTCGGTCCCTAAGTGTTAAATGCTAGAAAAGGTATTCCATGGTATCTAGTGGTTAAGAAAAAAAACAAACTTTAAAAAGTTGCATAAAAAAGTAACCAAAGAGTAGTTATTAAAATGCCATAACGAAAAAAAGAATGGTTATTCTTTTCGCAGTAGCCCACTAGATAATTAGAAGTTGTGTAAAACGATGTCGAGGTAAAAGCGAATTGTGTCGGCTATCAGCCTTTCGGTTGCATGACATTGTCATGACATGACGTATTCTGAAAAACCAATCTTGCGGATGTGCAAGTTTGTTTTTCTTCATTTTGAAAAAAGGAATTACGCAATGGAAGAAATATCATCCCACAGCACTGATTTAACACCAAAAATGGATTTATTGAAGCAATTTGATGTTAAAATGGAACTGGTACCGCAACAGTAGTGATGCCGATCACCACGAGCGTGTATTGGTTCGATTCAACTTGAGGAGAGACAAACCTCTCAACCTTTGGGGATCGGGAAATCCCTACAGAATTCGTCTGTGAGAAAGCTACTCTGAAATCCAAGTGGGAGCACTCTAACCCGGCTCTCTCAGGACATCAGGAACAATCGACTTGACCAGTATTCAACGAGATTCTTTAAGAAGACAACCTCAATACTCAAGCAGCAATTGGACTCACACGCGAAAACTTCGGAGACCCTCGTGGATGGTGGATGCAAGGAAACGTTTCGATTGCAGGAAGTGCTGGAATCCGCACAGTAGATGTGAAAGAGGGGTCATGTAAAAGAACTTTAAAAAAATAGATTCATTCCAATTTCAAGCTAACTATCAATTCAAAAATGATTTTCGCTCTTCTTTTTCTCTACAATTAGAAACGTTTGTACATAACTTGCAAACAAAGATTGTGTACTTTGATTCCATTCATTCATCTTCCCTCAAACTTAAAATCAAACCTACGGTTTCCTTTGCTTGTTTTTTTGTCATAATAATCACATATGTAACTAAAATCTAACCATATTTGTCGTTGCTCTAACAAATAACTGCGTAGTTTCAATACAGGTCATCCAAGTAGAGGACATATTCCGTTTATTAAGTGGTCCTTCTAATTTGGGCAGCAGACTCAACTTCAGCCTCGGCTAAACTGGGCTTCAATTCCGATTTGGGATCAATCCCCTTGACGGGTGATTGCTGATAGCACTGGTCGATGGAACTAGCTGAAAGATGGGCGAATCGAAGGACCAGCATGGTGTGGTGGTGAGCGCGTTACTCCCCGAAAAAGACAATAGTGCGTTCGTTCCCCACCGTAGACACCTGCGGTCCGGAGTTTTGCAAATATCTCAGCATCATTGTGGTTGTATGTTGCATCATACCCTGCCGTTAAAAATTATAATAGGCAGCAAATAAAAAGTTAGCATTAAGCAACAGACTTTTAGGTTGTATTTCGTGGCTTAGTTTTTTTATACGTAGTTAGCTGAGGTTAGCTATTGTAATTAGTTAAGAACATATGATTACTTCAGTCATGAGAATGCAACTGATCAAACTTGTCGTGTTGATGAGCTTGATCTCGTGTGGCTTGTCAAAATCGTCCGCGGATGAAAAGGTGCTGTCTCGCCAACGACGACAGGCTGTTCTGTACCTTTACCTATGCGGATCTTCGTATTCATACTATCGTGAGTTGAACAATTTATTAACCAATATGAGACGTATTGGAGCCGCAGTGATTAGAAATGCTGTCTAATAATGCCCAAAACGACACCAGTTCGATCCCGCATCAAGTTAACCAAGACTGTAATCCTTCCGAGCTCCGCAAAATGATACCAGACTTCTCAAGGAAAACCTAGCTGCGATTAACAGAGGCTTGTGATATTCTGTGGCAAAAACCTGCGAATGGCCTAATAAAGCTCTCTAAAATTGCAAAGAGAGTAGATTTCACCAGTATTTGACGATACTCGTGAAGAAAATCAGAACAGTGAAGCAGCAACTGGATCCACGAACACAAAGACCACCGTGGATATGTGATAAGAGGAAACGAAATGACTTGAAGAAGCCCTGCATGGGTAAGCGAAGAGAGGCATAAAAAAGCTTTTTATAAATAACAAATCTTACTATTAGCAAGACTGAAGAAAGGGATCAGAAAAACAAAAAATGACCATCAAGTGAAGGAAAAGGCGAGGAGAACTTGATTTTGGTCCAGCACATAGGCATGAGTTGCCATCCTCACGCTTCACTTGTAGCAAATCCCATGACCGACTTTCTTTTACCCTCGACACTGGTCAATAATTCACCGTTATTCTCGATGAGTAAACAGACTTTGGTATTACAGCACTTACTAGTATAGAACGACCGACGTTTCGGCAGTTTCGCCTTCTTCAGAGCCTGCATAACTTCACAAGACAAAACGTTACACCTAAATTTGTATTCGCACAATAAACATCTTCTTTTAAACATCCACCGTTTCGTTCTTTTGTAAGTCTTCCAGCTAGTTGCTAGAGACGAGCCGCAGGGCCCTACACGGGCAAGGATTGTGCCTGGGTCAGGTCAGGAAATCACCATAGGGTAAGCTGCGAGGTCACGCGAGAAAACAAGACACTACTCCTCGTGGTTCATTTTTTGGATTTCTGGAATTTATCCAAAACCTTCAAGAGTTTTACGCGCCGATGTCCTAGATTCCTTTGCGACGATAACGACCTTTACTTCAAAAATCTTCCCCGTTATGTCATGTGTTCTATGCGCGACTGTCTAGTGGAGTATTTGGTCTAACCTTATGTTTACCGACTAGTTGTCCTTTACGGACGCACAGTGGTCTATCCGTTTCGCTAATGTATCCATCCCCGCACGCTTTACGAGTACACCGTAGCCGAACTTATGCAATCATCGTTTCTATTGTTAGGGCATATTATGCTATTTTGCGTTGTGCATAGACGGTCATATAGGCGGTGACGACCTAAGTGGTGGCATCTTAAAGCGTGCGGTGGTATTCTGATCTCTGCTTTGTGTGTCAGTTTTTGTCTACTGAGGTTATAGAAGTGTTTAGCTAAGTCGACTGTATATAAAGTTGACCTCTACAGGTTCTGAAGAAGGGGAAACCTTCAGAACATCAGCTTCAGTTTTAGCTTTGACTGTACGTGATTGTGCTATTGTCTTCTTCCTAAAGATCTCTGATTAACAAATTAAACTACTGGCTTATTGAGTTCCTTGTGAAATAAGCTCATACCATTGTCTTATGTGGGAGAAGAAAAAAAAGATCGCCGAAATAGCTTACATCAGTTCATGAACTACGTTTTTGCACGCCATCGTTATGATTCTGTTGTGAGTCAACAAAGCTGACTATTCAAATACGTATTCTTTCTCTTTTTAAAAAGCCAACTATGTTAGTAGGTTTTACTTCTTATTTTCTGCCTACTACAATTTTTATGGCAGGGTGTTAAGAAATACAAACACAACGTTGCTGAGGTATTTGCAAAACTCCGGTCCTCATGTCTGTCTGCGGTGGGGAACGAAAGCGCTATCACCCTTTCCGGGGAGTAACGCGTTCACCACCACACCATGCGGGTCCTTCGTTTCTTCTGTCTCTCAGCTAGTTCTATCGAATTATGTTAGTAGGTTCTGCTAAATTTTTCTACTAGATTAAAAAGCATATACATAAAGCAAAAATGAATAGAAAATTCGGCGCTGATCAATTCGAGCATCATGCATTCGAATTAGTTTGTAGAATCGCACACTGTGCAGCTACCTGCAAGAGCCTACCGATGTATGAAGTGGGTTAGCTACTTAGTTAGTTATAGTTATTAGAAGCTTCGACTTGATTCGACTACGGCGACACAAAAACGCGGGGACGAATGACTTTGGACCATCGACTCGAATCACCGGCCCTGAATAAGAAGAATACGTCGAAATGTTAGCCGACTAAAACTTATATAACAATGCCGCATAAGCTAAACAATTTAAAGAAATATGATGATTGTCATGTTAGTGTTTTTTAACCTCCCAGAGCAGGCTGTTAAAAACGTGCCGATCCGGGAATGGAAGGCTTGGCTAGCTAGAAATTCAGTGTGTTGCGATATATCTCTTTACGTCTGCTCCGGAATATAGATAATCCTATAGTTTTATATTATTTACTATAATTTTCAGCATGTTACTACCCATGCGTGAACTGCGTGACCACCTACTACTATCCGACACCCTATATTGCGCCACAACCGGTGCCACAGCCGCAACCTCGACAAGAATGTATCGGTTGGTATTTTCTCTTCCTTTCTTTTTTAGTTTTGAGGATGGCGAAGACGCGGAGTAATAAACCACTGTAGAAATAAATTCGGTTTAATAGAAGTGATTTCTGAGTCTATTGTCACATAAAGCAATTGTCTATGGCTATCTTTAATTACTTGTAGAGTTTTCACAAAGCTTTATCCCTGTTCTTAAATTGTTATGACTCACTTAAACATGGATGTGGCTGGGAGGTGTTCTTGGGTGTCGGACTGCATGATGTTTAACGGGAGATTCATCCCCTGGCAGGGTCTCCCAAGCTGACAAGGAGTCCGGCGTTTTCATCAGGAAGCCTAGCTAAGAATAAACCAATACCACGATCCACCACCGTCTTGGTATCAAAGTCGCATGGTGGTAAATCTCCCTCTGATCCACAAGGGCTGCGACTGCCCTGTGGTGGTGAAGACCCTGGGCAGATTTTGGCCAGGCTGTCTGGAACCACAATGGCTTAACCAGCAAATCTCCGCAAAGTGGTGATTATGCCGTGGCCTGCACAACCAGTGAGGACGGGCCATTCAAGTATCAAGTATCAAGCAAACATGGATAGAAGCGCTTTTTTTCTTCCTCTTTAAAGGGTGAATACATCTCAGTTGTCATTTCGCCAAGTTTCGTCTTTCTTATGCAGTTAAATTATATATATATATATATATATATATATATATATATATATATATACATGCATGCATAAGTTTATATATGGTGGTATATATATACATATACATGTAGTTGTAGTTATATACATATATATATATATATATATATATATATATATATATATATGATCTATATATAACTTGACTGCATTGGACTTTATGTAACTTTATATATGGTGGTATATATATATATATATATATATATATATATATATATATATATATACATATGGTGGTAAGGATAAACGATAAAGCTGTCGGTGTTGGATCAATTTCCTGAAGGAAGCGCCATCCATTCAACTTCATTAAGTATCGTTTGGAGATGATTGAATGCATATCTGGCCTCTACATTGACTCGCGGTAGTCTACCGATGTATTGAGCCAGTGCTGCTGTCCCCAACCTGACGAAGTGACAACTGAGATGTCTTCGCCCTTTAAAGATGAAGAAAAAAAAGCTAGGGCGGATAGCACAGTAGTATTGATGTCCGTCATATCACTAGCATGGTGCTAGCTCGATTCCGCTCTGGGCCAACCAAGCCTTTTACCCTTCCATGGTCGGAAAATTGCTACCGGACTTGTCTGGAAAAAAAATCATCTCACTCTCTGCAGTCCAACTGTTAACGCTCCAGCCCTGACTACCTCAGAACTCCCTGAGAGAATTGCTCGACCAGCATTGTACAACATTCAGCATGAAATGGAAGTCCTCAAGCAGCAACCGAAGCCACATTGTAAAAGTTGGAAGATCTTCGTAGACAATAGATGCGAGGACACGAACCGAATGTGAGAGGTGCTGGAATCCCTACAGTAGACTTCAAGATGGATTAAATAAAACAAAATAAAATAAAATAAAATAAAATAAAAATGAAATGAAACTACATGTCTATACCATAACGTACCTTACCGCAGAAAACCAGTAAGAAATAAAAAGTCTAAAACGCTATGAAATGGTGTTGAGATATTTGCAAAAGTCAGACGTTAGGCCAGATTCGAACCCGCGATTTCCCTCTTCAAGAGCCTCACTTGTTACCCACTGCTCCACCAAGGTGTTTGCTTTGCTTTTTCTCTCAGCAGCTTTTTTTCATTACTGCAGGTGAGTTATTGCTGATGGCATCGTTAGGGTAAAAAAAGTGACTTAGAGAAAGGGAAAGCAAGCGCTTCGGTGGTGCAGTTAGTAACACTTGAGCCCCGGAAAGGGTAACTGCTGGTTCGAATCTGGCGTAGAAACTGGGTAAACTGGGTTTTGCGCATAACTCAGCATCATCGTAGTTGCATTTTCACATGTACCCTGTCATTTTAAAATTAAAAGGCAGTAAATAAAAAACCACCAAAATGGCTTTTTTTTCCTGTTTTTGTGAACAACATGCCAAGTCAAAGAAGCCTGGGATATGGTGCCCTGTGAAACAGAAGATATAATTTCAAATCGTTCCACAACATTTATTGAGAAATTGTGTCCACTATTTGCGAATTTTGATTAGTCACCATGGAAGGAGGACAGAGAAGAGTGTTTGGTTTGGTGTTGATTGGTGTTGATCAATCCATGGTGGTGTATCGTGCATTCCACTCTGTGGCAACGTGGAGAATATTAAAAGCATATTTTTGGCCTACATAAGGTTAGTTACGAAGGTCTGGCGAAGGTCGATGTATCAAGTCAGTGTCTTTTGACCACCAATCAGTATTAAGCATCTCTCTGCACCCGCTCCCCCCCTTGCAAGAGAACAATTGACCAAGTGTGTAGGACATCTCTAATCTTAGAAACGTTTAACGTTTGCTTAGTGAAAACAAACGTTCTATTAATAAAAGCTTTTTTCAACTTGCCACCTGCCGTTCTCAGTGTTTCAGTGGCGTCGACGAGGTATCCGTTCCTTAGCAACAAAAAGAAGAGAGAGGAGCAGGAAGTAAGAACTTTACAAATAGCCTTTAATGTACTGTATTTTAGGTCCGTGCGTAAACCGTCAATGTCCGGATAGTTATCAGTGTAACCAGTATGACGTCTGTTGTAGGTATACATAACAAGAAGACAGATGTTCTTTCCATTTCTGTTAAATACTAGTGAAGTCTTCTTTCAAAACAAAACAGCTCATTTTCGTCAATGTTTGTATCTTAAGCGTTTCTGAACTATTCATTGTTCTATCGCTTTATAAAAGTCCATTCATGAAAAATAAAGAAGTCAACTAGGGTTGAAACTTTTCCATAATCTGGTTTTTTAAAAAAGTGGTGCATGACGTCATAGGCATTCGCATACCTGGAACTGTAAGCATCTAAGCACGCTGAAAAACTTTGCATAGCACTTTCGTTACCACATTTTACAAATACTTTCCACTTTTTTCTCTTTAAATTGTCTACTTAACTCATTGTAAGGGTGCGTGTAGCGCAATGGTTGGAGGCACCCCCGCAACACACACGTGGGATTGATGCCCCTCGTCCATGACCCGCCAACCCTTTCACCCCTCCGGGGTCGACAAATTGGTGAAAAACTTGTCTGGGAGGAGAGCATCATTTGCTTGATACATCGGCGGGTCACTGCCAGTCGTTGTAAAGGCCAGATATGCATTCAGTCACCTCCAACGATACTTAATGAAGTCGAATGCATCGTGCATCCCTCAGGAATTGATCAACCCCGGGAGCTTTATCCTTTTTATCCTTTACAGTCTTAGAGGACTTTCAATTTCAGTACTTTTAAGATGCATCACATTGGTTTTCCTACAGTGGCAATGTGAAATCAGCTTGTGGAATCCAATACGTAATAGGAATTTCTTTATGCAATAGATGATCTCACTCTACAATGAAATTTGCCAGATATCACTAGCAGTTATGAAGACAATTCATTCACTAGCACTCTTCATCAGATCTCATAAGACTAGACATGTTCAGATAAGGGCAAATGCATAATGTGAAGTGCATATTTATAATCCAACCTATATTGCTGAAATAGTATCTACAGTACACTGTTAGAAAATTACCCCTATCTGATCTTTCTTGGTCGGTCAGTAAATCTACTCGGTCCACTTACAGTAATCGTAACAGCGGTGTTGGAAGGATGTTGGCAGTCGCAAAGCAGCAAACAATGTGAGCTTTGTCCTTTTTATTTTTTTAATTCATCGCAGCACAACAAGAGCCAAAATTCTAGAATTGAAAGGATATCTACTCATTAGTAATGAAGTAACGCAAAGATGCCCAGTTCTTCGGCATTGAATTCCTCTCATCCGTTTATTGAGGAAGTGAAATCTTCCACAGGCAGAAAGAAAGACAAAAAATGAAGTGTTTTTACTACGATGTTCCACCCTGTGTGGCAAGCTATTGCAAAGTACGGTATAGTAAGTATAGTAGGGTATGAGTAGGTATAGTAGAGTAAGCATAGCATACAGAAATCTAGCAAAGTGCAAAGTCTGTCAGATAAAGAATTTTCATAGTTTCACAGCATGGACAGAACGATCCAATGCCTCCAATTTTATTGCAGACATTACTTAGAGCACAATGTTTAGAAAATAAACATATTTATCAGCCTCGTGAAAGCTTTTCAAAGAAAGGATACATATTGATTTGTCATAACAAGATTAAAGGAAAGTCTGTTTTGAAAGGATCTTTGGAATTATTATGGGTCGTAGGGTAGCCAGAGAAGTTTCACGGATCGTGTCTCGTCCAAAGGTTCAATGAGTGGATTTCCTTTATCGCCAACGTATCCAGTGAATGGAACATCTTTGAGTTCCTTCAATAAAAAAGCAATAACAAGAAACGCACTACAATGTGGATAATACCATACTGTTTAAAGGTGTTGAAATAAACCAATCACTATCATATAGATTGAAAGCGGTCGATATAATCAAATAGAAAATCGCCTATGGAAGAATACCTGATATCCCTCGATTTCTTAGTAGAATTTGATTGGCATGTGATGATGCCTGACAGATAAAGCCTTGAATATGATATCTCTGCAATGTGAAAAATGTTTCAGGGCAGAAACCAGAAGATGAAACTGTTTAAATAGAATAATTATCAGTGAACTGTCGCCGCCTAATCTAAAGGGATATCGTATATCCAGAAAGTCACCTATAGCCGAGAATTCATCTTTCATGCTGACCTGACTGAAGGTTACGAAGGAGGAATATTCTTCAGTCTCACGATAAGCCTGGTCGAACAAAACTTAACGTAATCGAACTTAACCCTTTCGCAATTTTCAATCATGAAAGGTTCACTCCTGATCGTTACTGACTGTTTGGAGTCTTAAGAATGTTAAAAATAAATTTCAGTTGCCAAAAAGAAGAACGGAACATTAGATAAGAGACGATGGAGTTAAAAACATCTGTATAGATAGTGAACTATACGGAGTAACATCACCTTCATTACGCTTACAGCGTCGTTCTATTTCCCATTAGCAATTTTGGACTGGTTCTCAATTTCGCCTCTGTAGTGGAAAAAATGTTCTACAGCTGAACCCAGTGAGGACCTGCGAAGGCTATAAACACGATGTGTCTTAATAACGACCGCTGAAGAAATACTGTAATCTCGTTGGGTAACCCTTAGATTCTACGGGACCTCAAGAGGGAGCACGACTGAAGAAAACATGCAATAACCAACCATTTTCACAGACTTCCAATGCGAAAAATATAGTGCCGTTTACATTCTCTACTGAGCAGAATTCATCAGAAAACGATCGTATGTGTAAGATGGGCTAATGAAGGCTATACTGTTGTCTACTTGAGATAGTCGAGGAATAATCCGAAGTGACAGTAATAAATAAATAAAAACATAAGGCTCTTGATCATTTCCTGAGGGATGCGCCATGCATTCGATTTCACTAGGAACCATTGGAGGTGACTGAATGCACATCTGGCCTTTACAATGATTCGTGGTGACCTACCGATGTATCGAGCCAGTGCTGCTATCCTCCCAGACTAGTCTGGTAACAATTTGCCGACCCCGAAGGGATGGAAGGCTTGGTGGGCCATGCGCGCGAGGATCGATTCCACGTGTGTGTCGCAGTAGCGTCTCCAACCACTGAGCCACATACGCCCTTACGCCACGGCGACAGTAATAAAGAAGATAATTGCGCTGATATTTAAGACAAATCCAAATTCAAGTGATGCCTAACGAATCGTTAAACGTGACTATTCATAAGCCTATTTTTCTTGTCCACAAGATTCTCCGTTTATTTTTTACTAGGAATACCTCAGCCAGAATAAGAATAATTGGAGAATAATATTCGAGGGCAAATGCCTGAGAATACGATGGTATACATGGTCGCTTGTTAAGGGTCCTGTTGTGCTAACGAAGCCCTACATCCTTTTGCCTCTGGCCTCAGGTTTGTAAGGGAAAAGCTGCCTTCGATTTGTGACGAAACCCGGACAAAGCCGTAACACGGCAATCCTTGGATACAACGGTGAACCGACTCAACAACCAGTCGATGGTATTCGTAGGCAGGACGAATATTGAGCTATTATAGCAGCAGAATACACATACATACACCCACACACATATATCCACATACACACATATACACACACACACACACATACACACACACACACACACACACACACACACACACACAAATTCGAAGGTGATTATGATGGATTCCAGACAATGAACCAAATGAAAGGATTGGTGAGGTGGGCACAGTGTCTGAGGATCAGCCATGTAAATTTTAAAAAAGCGAGCGATATTAGTGATTTAGCGACACAGCGATAAAAAGCGATTTCGATACATTGTATAGAACCTGCAGAAGCTCCATGGATCTTTGTTTATCCAGCATTTCACTTGCGATACCCCGTCGTTGAAATGAAGACGCAACGCTGAGAATATCTCTGGAAGCAGCAAGCAAAACACTTGAGCAGCAACGAAAACAGATTAGGTGTTGCGAATAAGAAAAAAAGGAAAGGATGAGCACTTACAATTCAAGCACAGTATTTATTTTTGCGTCGAGTAATTCCCATACACTGCTGTGTATCACTTCACATATTGAAGCTGGAATCAGTTGAAATCATCATATGATAAACAAGAAGATGTTGCAATCTTCAAAATAAAAAATTGTTAGTTTCGTCTATTCATTTTTGTAGTAATTACTCATTGGAGGCAAGTTGGTAGCGCAGTGGCAGGAAGTGTCCAGCAATATGTGACCTTGGTTCTAGAACAATAAAGCCCTCCAAGCCTTGCGAGTTAGCGAGCTGATGTCAAAATTGCATGGGAGCATAAAAACACTGACTGGAATAGTTACAGGTGCAAAAAAAGGTAAAACATAGAGTTAGTAACTTCTCCCAATGCCAATTATTTCGCAGACAAAATGTTTAATCGTATTTAGTCTTCGTTATCTAAGGCTAGCCATTTTGCAGGGACGGGTAGCACCATAGTAGTGATGCCAGCAATAACAAAAAAGGCGCTGGATCGCCTCACAAGCTCACCAAGGTTCTCATCACTTTGAGGTCAGGAAATTGGTACAAAACTTGTCTGGGAAAAGTTTATATAGTTTATACCCTGCAATCCAACTGGGGATGGTCTAGCACGGCTATCCTGGTGACCCCGGAAAAATCATTTTGAGCACTCTTTGAACGACATCCATAAAGATGATGAAAATCCTCAAGCAGCCGCTAAACCCACGCTCACATCACGAAGTCTTCTTGGACGAAGAATGTGAGAAAGAGAATCGGACGTAAAAAGCGTTGAAATGTGAAATGCACAGAATACATGCAATTTAAAGTAAAATGAATAAAATCCAGCTTTCAGTGACCTTTTTCCTTGTTGTTTCATTTCAATACCAGTGTGTTCTGTTATGATATATTTAGTGATGATGACCATGAAATGGAAAATCGATAAAGAAGAGCTGGATAAGAAACCGTCACCGTCGATTAAACTGGCTGATATAAGCCACTCAATATTTACCGATTTATCGATTTTTGTGGAGACGGAAGACATACCAATGGCATCGATCTCAGGGACGACGTTCAGACTCTCCAAAAGGATTCTCAACTGCCATGTCATCACGACGGCGAACGGAATTCAGTGCAATACCCACTATATTTCTATTTTCTGAAACAAAAAAAGGGCTAAAAAAAGTGTAAAGTTTTTGGATGAGGTCATATTTTTTGCTATTAAGCATAAACAGAAGAAATACGACAAAGAAAGGAAGTTTGCAGAGGCTTTGCGAAAAGGAAGAGCCTTTCGATTTTTATCATTTTCCACAAAAACCACTTGATAGTCTAATGAAGATGGGGGCAACAGAGAAGCAATTCTTTATTTCGAGTCTTCAGGACGAAAATATTTGGAAAGGCAGGATTTTCTTATTGACGATACCTGAACTGGAAATTCCTGAATCAAAAAGTTCCAAGGAAGCGCTGAGGACGTATCTCATTGAGGAGGGATGTGTAGCGCACAAGTTAGAGGTCCTTTGCAATAAATACTTCAGGTGATCAACTTCGAGTGCTTCATCTTCTTATCCACTGTCACTTGTACAAGTACATCTATTGCCTTGTGTGGTCGCCAAGTATTATGCATGGGAGCCAATTCGTTCCTGCCATGTGTCAGTTAGCCAGTAGGGTTCCATGAAAAAGTCTTCCTATTGAATCCGTGGTCTTCGTGCATACCTTATAATACTCTCTCGAACCCAGACAGTAACAACTCCTAACTTTTTCCGTAGGGCGCGTGTGGCACAGTGGTCAGAGGAGCCCTGCAACATACGTGGAATCGATCCCTGCGCCCATGGCCCACCAAGCCTTCCATCCCTCCGGGGTCGGCAAATTGGTATCAGACTCGTTTAGTAGGATAGCAGCACTGGCTAGATACAACGGTGGCCACCGCGAGTCATTATAAAGATCAGATATGCATTCAATCTCCAAACGATGCTTAATGAAGTCGAATGCATGGCACATCCCCTCAAAGCTTGGTCAACGCCGAGAGCTCTATCCTTTATCCTTTTATCCTTTTCCGTGTTACCTGCTAGTCGTTACATTAAAGCGTCCCTTCGCGTTCGTCGTATTGCATTTCTGAGCTTTGATTTCCATTTCTCATTCACACAATATCGAATGCTTCAGGCATTACCACTTATCGTTGTCCGATCTTGCCTACTTAGCGTCCAGCTTTCCAAAATGTACGTTAACGTAGAAGTAATTGTGGAGTTTTAGAACATGCGGTCAGGGAGGTCTTTGTTTTTCACTAGGTCTTCCATGCTCTTGTAATTTCCCAAGCTGACCACTTTTTTTATGCTCAACTTTGAAGCTTGACTTTAATCCTCAAATTTCAATCCAAAGATACATACATATATATATATATATATATATATATATACATACACATATACATACATACATATATATATATATATGTATATATATATACATAGATAGAGACAGCATTCTTAGTTGTTCTTTCAATTCAATATCAATCAGTAGGTTTTCCTTACCTTTACCGCTATGCTTCATTCTTACGCATTCCTATGAAGTTGTCCAGAGGGATTCCGGATGATTTTGAACGCATGACTATGGTGTCGCTTTATCTGACCCCTACTTATAAGTCCACGATGATGACAACGTGCAAAGGAAGAAAACTTGACTTTGACGGTGGTGTATGACACATGAAATCCCTTTGGGTGTTGAATAAGGACGCTCTGAGCATTAAAAGGATTTATGGCCGCTTCCGCTTAACTGATTTGAAGAAATCGTTTAAGAGAGTAGAGGTGAAGTTGCGACATTTTTTCTTGGACAATTGTTCTTGCAGGGGCGGATAGCACAGTGGCAATGATGTCCTTCATCGCAAGCATGGTGCTAGTTCGATTCCGCTCCGGGCCAACCAAGCCTCTCATCCCTCTGGAGTCGGGGAAGTGGTACCGGACTTGTCTGAAAAAAATACTTCCTGAAATCCAATTGGGAGCGCTCCAGCCCGGCTATCTTAGCACCCCAGGGAGAATTGCTCCACCAGCATTCTACAACATTCAAGGTGAAATGGAAATCCTCAAGCAGTAACCGAAGCCACACGTTAAAGTTGGAAGATCTTCGTGGACAATGGATGCGAGGAAACGAATCGAATGTGAGAAGTGTTGAGGCACAAAAAATAAAAAGGATATAAAGCTCTTGGCGTTGATCAACCCCTGAGGGATGCGCCATGCATTCGACTTCATTAAGCATCGTTTGGAGATGATTGAATGCATATCTGGCCTTTACAATGACTCGCGGTGGGCTACCGATGTATCGAGTCAGTGCTGCTATCCTCCCACACAAGTCTGGCACTAATCTGCCGACCCCGGAGGCGTGGAAGGTTTGGTGGGCCATGGGCGCGGGGATCGATCCCATGTGTATTGCAGGGCGCCTCCGACCACTGCGCCACACGCACCCAAGATAAAAATAAAAAACAAAAAAACAAAGAGCAAAAAATAAAAGATTGTTCTTGCTCCATAACGCAGTACTGACGTTTCATGTTGAACAAAAAACCTAGGATTTCGAGTACGTTGCTCAATCATTGTGCTGTGAACTACAAGTTGGTCCCTAAAGACGTTTAGGTTTGAGTCTTTTGGATCAGGCGCAGTAGGACTTCTCATTAACGATATACTCAGTTTACCTTGAAAGAATAAGCCGCTGCGATGATATATCTATCCACTCTGCTTGATACACAGTGAAGAAAAATGGACGTGATAGATTAGGTTGGCGTGAGCATTTATTTCTTACTTAAGATCTTTCCAATTGTACTTGTGGGAACAGTGACTGTGTCATTCAGATGGCGACCACCTGGACCCTACAGCTGTCGAATGTTGTCGGCATGCTCTTTAACTTTTGCAGTTTCTACCAGTACTTTTCCAATTCTGTCAATGATACGATTTCTAGTTGCTTCTCATCAGAACTTGCAACGACAGGTATATGACCTAGCGAGTTCACCTCCACGATAGAACATGGCAAGCGGTACGCCTACAGGATACTTCGATGGCACCCTTCATGAGTAGTGTGTGGCCCCACAGATCTTTCCTTTCGGTACTTTTTGCGCAATCATCCTTCATGGTGTCTCTCCACACTACGTCGTAGAAGTGAGCTCCCAGTGTGCGGACTATTGAAACTGAATTGTTGCTGATTGAGCGATTTGTAATTCTCTGGAATCCCATGATCAGCCCCTAATTGGAGCTTTCCCTCTGGTTATTACCGCCACAAACAACCACCGGCTCCTCCTGAGGATTAGAGAAGATATTCTACCTTGCTACTAATTTGGCAAGAAGACGGAGATGGTTCCCGGTGCTAATTTATTCGTTGAATGGCTTCCGCATTCAATTGTCGAACTCATTGTCAGCTTGGGAGACTCTGCTGGGAAAATAAACTCCTCGATGTACATTGCAGTTGGACACCCAGGAATATCTTTCAGCTATGATGAAGCCGCAAACCATTGAGTGGACGTCAGAAGACAGTAAAATAGAATAGGAGAATCATTTTTTTTACGTTAAAAGGTAGCTAAAAAAAATTTTTGCGTTGATATCATATTTCGAGACTTCTCCCTGTAATACGCAGAATAGACCTATCCAACATTCACCCTGTCGACATATTACTGAGAACGGCGTCTGAAATGCAGAGTCCAAGATCTTCTCGGCGAAAGGAAAAAACTCGGCTTCGGTGATCTTGGTTGCCTGAAAAGAAACCGTACAGGGAAACCAGCACCATGGGTGTGCTAAATAGTATCTCTGATTGTTAAACGTAGCGGGAGAGGGTGGGTAGCGTAATGGTAGTAGCTTAGTTCATTACGCGACCTCTACCCAATCTACCTCGGCCTTCGTTCTACCCCACCGCCGGCCTCCGAAGCCGCTCATTCCTTTGGGATTGGAAAATTGGTACCAGACTAGTCCCATGCCAGTTCACGCCCTCCAGTCTAAGTGGGTATGCCTCAGCACGGCTATCTCAGGATTCTAGTGGGCATCAACGCCACCATCATTTCATGAAATCCGTGAAGAAGACTAAAAAATCGTCAAACACCAGCCGAAGCCTCGCGCAATAATGTTCAAAGACCGCCATCAACAGTAGATGCGAGGCAACGAATGCAAGAAGTGCAGAGATCTGCGCAATAGGTGTGAAGCAGGGCCGTACGAAATTTGAACAAATAGATATACTCCATGTGACAATGGATGAAGTTCACGACATCGTTAACGGATGTACAAAATATCAACTATTGAGCCGATGGTGAAAACGAAAACTGTAAAGTTCATGGCCATTGTCGATCAGTCCTTTTTATCTGAATAATTTGTCCCCTGGAATGGTGTAGAAAAAGAGCATAATTTCATTCTCTGGGCCTTTTCAAGATCTTCTTTTCTTATATTTTTCAACACCCATGCTGTACAAAAACGAACTGTTGACTGAAAAAGAAAACTATTCGAGCGGTAAAGCTCCAATGGATTTCACTCGATTCGACAACGAACACGCGCAACGCGACATCGAGCAGCCACCGACTTTGGCCAATCCGACACTGAGGAAGAAGAAGACATCGAAACGTTAGCCGGATAAACAATTTTTTTGACTTATTATTTACTGCTCTACTCTTTTAGCGGCAGGGTATATATGCGAAATATAACTTTAATGATGCTGAGATATTGGCAAAATCTCTGGACCGCAGGTGTCTGCGGTGGGGAAAGAACGCGCTATTGTCCTTTCCGGGGAGTAGCGCGCTCACCACCACACCATGCGGGTCCTTCGTTTCGCCTGTCTCTCAGCTAGTTCTATTGATCTTTTGCCATCAGCAATCACTCGTCAGCGGGATTGATCTTACACCCCCACTGTACACACCTGCGGTCCGGGAGTTTGCCAATATCTCAGCATCATTAAAGTTATATTTCGCAATATATACCCTGCCGCTAAAAAGAGTAGGCAGTAAATAACAAGTCAAAATTGTGATTATAACTGAAGCCTCATCTTAACTGGGTTCGTTGCCGATTTGGGCTCCCCAGATCAATCCCGTAGACGGTGATTGCTGATGGCAAAAGATCGATAGAACTAGCTGAGAGACAGGCGAAACGAAGGACCCGCATGGTGTGGCAGTGAACGCGTTACTCACCGGAAAGGACAATAGCACGTTCGTTCCCCCACCATAGGCACCTGCGGTCCGGAGTTTTGCCAATATCTCAGCATCATTAAAGTTAAACTTTTTTTTACCAAACTCGTGCTAGCCTAATAACCTAATAATTCAAGAAGGTTTTTCAACACACCTCAGTAAGAAAAAAGTGATTTGTCCATTCTTGGGTTATCATCACACATGATCGTCTAAGATGAGAGGCATTCAGCTGCGTTTTTTCTCACCTGAAGTAGTTCCTGAGACGAGCACTGCCTTCATAAAGCGGACAGAGCTGACTGCAACCTGATTCCTAGCTTTTTAAAGGGGGCTCTTATTAGTTCTACGAGAACTCTGCTTGCTATAATCATCGGTAAACACTATGAATAATCTTTTTAGATAGGAGGAAACCTTGTTGCCACTCGACTACGTTCTTCAGCTAGTTCTCGAGTTGTATTTAGTAGCTGCAGTAGAAGTATTTTGTAGATTTCAGCTATTTTATGCCATGTAATAATTTGCCATAATTGTTTTCTTGAGGTGGTTATGTTGATGGAAACGCCTAGACCTTGCATAGCTGCAAAGACTGTACATACAGTGGGATGAACTCTTCATTAGTAGTTTAGAGCTTCCCCCAACTCGGCCTCAAGCGGTGGAGGGACGAAGCACAGTAGAAAGCACATAAAAAATTGAGTGAAACTGACTAGCTGGTAGCGATAAGTTAAAACTTTCCTGGTTAGAAAAAACCTTGTTTATTAGTTTAAAAATTTGAAGCGGATTACGATAATCAGTGGCTCAAGTAAGTCCAGTAGCAACCAGAAATGATTCTCCTACCGCATTCATGGTTTCTTCGACCAAGAAATGCTGCATAAGGAAATCGCGTACTTCGTGACGATTTTCTGCATTTGCAATCGAAAATTGAAATTGCTCCATAGAATCCTGAATTTTGTTTACAATCAGGGTAAAAACGTAATCATCGGGGGCGGATGGCACAGTGGTAGTGAGGCCGATCATCATGAGGGCGGTGCTGGATCGATTCCCACCCAGGTTCACAAAGCCACTCATCTCTTCGGGGGTTGGAAAACTGGTACCTGACTTCTCGGAAAAAAATCACTCTCTGCAATCAAAGTGGGAACACTCTTCCCCGGCTATTGCAGGACTTCATGAAGAATCGACTCGACCATTATTCAAAGACATTCATGATGAAAGGAAAATCCTCAAGCAGCAACCCAAGCCACACATAAAAGTTGGAAGACCTTCGTCGATGATGAGTATGAGGAAGCGAATCGAACGTGAGAAGTGCTAGGATCCACACTGCAGATACGAAGATTAGTCATATAGAACAAAATAAGAAAATAGAAACGTAATTAGCAAGAAAAGACGGTACTTCACATGAACGCTCAGAAAAGTCGGCCATGATTGAAACATAGAACGCAATGGACAATGTACATTTCTCACCAGCACGATTTTCTACACGACATCGAAAATAGTACGGATCCCAGCATTTCCCTCCATTCAACTCGTTTTCTCACATCCGTCATCTAAGAACATTTCTGGATTTTCGTGTGAATTCGTTTGCTACTTGAGGATTTTTGTTCTCCTGAATGTCGTTGAGTGCTAATCGAATTCATTCTCAGCGGAAAGGTGGAACAGCCGTGCGAAGACTTTGCCCGATTAAAGGATTGTGCGTCGCATGCAGTCACCACACTTTGTGCATTTCAGGCAGCTGGCCGATCTCAGACAAGTCTGACATCAAATTTGTCGATTCCGGAGTGATGCGGTGCTTGGTGCTGGTCGGGACAGAGTCGGATCAAGGCCCAGATCATATTGACCACAATAATTTTCCATTAGCTAGAGAACTTGAAGGAGTGGGAACATGGCAGAATTATAGAGAGGATTTGCTCTACCATTAGGGGTAGTATAGATGTAACTAATGTCTATATTCTACAACGATCCACCATTCAGCCATATTTACCAGCTTACATGTTAAATTTTTTATTTACTGTCTATTACAATTTTTCACGACAGGGTGATACAACCACAATGATGCTGACCGCAGACACCTGCGGTCCGGAGTTTCGCAAATATCTCAGCATCATTGTGGATGTGTCAGCTTACTTCACACTTTACAACCTATTTCGTCACTTACTGTCACTTCCCTCCCAACGGTTTGCCGCCTCATCGTGGCTGGGAGGTATTCGTGGGTGTCAGACCGCGATGTACAGCGGGAGGATTCGTCCTCCCGGCAGGGGTCTCCCAAGCTGAGAAGGAGTCCGGCGTCTCCATCAGAAAGCCTAGCTAAGAGTAAACTAATACCAGGATCCACCACCGTCTTGGTATCAAAGTCGCATGGTGGTAAATCTCTCTCTGATCCACAAGAGCTGCGACTGCCTGTCGTGGTGACGACCTGGGGTAGACTTTGGCCAGGCTGTCTGGAACCACAGTGGCTTAACCAGCAAATCTCCGCAAAATGGTGATTATGCTGTGGCCTGCACAAGTAGTGATGACGAGCCGTTCAAGTCAAGTAAGTAAGTACTTTCACTTTACAACCTATTTCGAGTGAACTTCAGTACTTTTCACATCCTCCCACACTATACGAGAACCATAACCCATCATAACAATTTGAGACAGGAAAACAAATAGGCAATGATAAAAACATCAACTCTGCAACAAAAGAAAAGCTCTCGGCGTTGAGCAATCTCTGAGGGTGCGCCATGCATTTGACTTCATTAAGCATCGTTTTGAGGTGACTGAATGCACACCTGACCTTTGTAATGACTCGCAGTGACCTACCGATGTATCGAGCCAGTGCTGCTATCCTCCCAGACAACTCTGGCACCAATTTGCCAATTCCGAAGGGATGAAGGGCTTGGTAGACCTGGGGCGTAGTGATCGATACCACATGTATTGCAGGGCGCCTCCAACTACTGGCGCTAGAGGCGCCCCCAACTCTATAGGTCCTATATAATTGTCGATGGTGAGTTTTTCCATAACTCCCGCACTAGGAGTGCGACTTTGTGTATCCATCCAAAGATGTTACCATAATGGTCCGAGTTTTGCAAATACCTCAACATCACTGTGATTGTACTTCACGTAGCATCCTGCCATGAAAAAATAATAAGCACTAAATAAAGGATAAAGGATAGAACTCTCGGCTTTGATCAATCCCTGAGGGATGCGCCATGCATTCGACTTCATTAAGTATCGTTGGAGATGATTGAATGCATCTGGTTTACGATTAGTGGTGGCCTACCGATGTACCGAGCCAGTGGTGCTATCCTCCCAGAAAAAGTCTGGTACCAATTTGCCCACCCCGGATGGATGGAGGCCTTTGTGGACCATGGGCGCGAGGATCGATTCCACGCCTCCAACCACTGCGCTACGCCCGCCATCATAGGAAGTAAAAAAAGTTCAAACATTATCGAATAAATCTTTATAAAGTACATTTACTTAAGTACGACAACTGTTCTCATGCACTATGTGTTAGCTATACCTCATCGACAATATTGGTTGCTACGTGGTGTATCAGAAGACGTGAGATAACGCAGAATTATTAACGCTCCTTTACCAACACCATGATTGCCGAGTTACGTGAAACTCGAATGGGTATCACTTTACAGGCTTTTCAAGGAAGTTCGTGTAAACACGAAATGGCCACTTTCTCAATAAGACATCACTCCTTCTTCTTTTGTTCTTTGAAATCAAAAAAGTGGTTGAAAAGCATTGAGATTTAATGAAATAAAAGACGTAACAGTTAGTTTTTTAGACTTTTCTTTGGTAACTCAATGGATTAAACCTGATGATCCATTGTACCCCTTGAGAGTTTCACGCTTTCAAAGCTCAAAAAAGTACGTACTAACAAGCACGCTCAACGAAAAGTGCTTTAGTAACACCAGGGGAAAAAAAACCCAGAACTTAAATTCCACCTACATTAGGTAATGGTAAGGTGACAGCTTAAAGGTAAAAGTTAGCTTTGTAAACACCAGCCAATTTTGTGTCATCCCCTTTTTTTCCCCTAACCGAAAATCACAGGCATAGTCCTCCATAAGATGAAGAATGAGGCTGCCTGAAGTGGAAGGAAAAAACTCTCAGATGTTAAACTCGGTCACTTGACTGAACTGCATTCTTTCATGACTTTTGGGTTTCTGGAGATGATCCAGACCTCTTCAATGAGTCTTTCACAATAACGTTTTCGATATTTGGGCTAAAACTGAAACTTCAATAGAAAGTCGATCTTGGGAACTGAAACTTTTATCTCAAAATATTAATCATCTTTACTTATGCTCTTCTATCACAGATCTTTTTAACTAAGCACATTATTCAAGTTTTGCTTAAGTGCTCATAAAAGATGTGCCTTCGTTATCTACTTGTTTCGCCAATGCTTCGGCTTTTGAAGAAATCAGGTAGAGCGCACTCGACAAAAGAACCCAAAAAATAAAGATAAAGATATTCTGAATCGATCTTCATAGTCATAGCAAGGACTAGTCACAGCTAGTACCTTCCATGAATGCTCAAATTAAACAGATTCACAAATGAATACATATAAAGCATAGTCACGATACTTCCATCGGTGAGTAAAGAACTTCATCATTAAAATTAGATGTTGTTTTTTTTGAGGTCCTTGGAAAATCTACTAGTTTGAATCAAGTCAAACTGAGACGAGTGATGACAACGTCAAATATAAGCCATTTGGGCTAACGTATTGAGTATAACAGCGTCAACCGGAGCCTCCGACAGCTGAATGCTTAATCTCGTCAGCCTTCCCACCCCATCTATCTACTAAACTCTCTCGCTACCTCCTTCTCCATCTCCATTATCATCACCTTACACTCCTACCTATACGCCTCTGCAACAGCAATGACGACTTTGTCGTATTACTGAATTATAACGTGAAAAGCGGAAACAAAAATAATAACTACACGTCTTAAACTTGTTACATAGACCATTGAAAAAGTGAAATGAGAAAGTGAGTAGAAAGAACCTTCAGAACAGAAACATAACAACTGACTAACAGATTATCTCAGAGATCAACACATAGAGGAAAGCATGCATCGTATACGATAATGTGCGGCGTATCAAGTGACCGGTGTGAGATATATAGCGGTCATTTTCTTTTCCATGGTTTATTTTGGTGCACAGAACCTTTTCCCCACATTTCCCATAATCGGTCGGTAGCGTATCCAACCAACCCAAGCTGTGGCGTGGAAAATCTGCAGGGGAAAGTCGTATCCTGCACCGGAAATTCTGCCGGAAATTGACTGCTCTTTCAGGTCTATTCGTGAGAATGAATTACATCTATTGTGTAGAATATGAAGTATAGATACTGCATTAGTTGTGCAATAATCCTGAATGCTGACAGCAATATGTTTATTTAAAGGACAATGGTAACACACACGAAATAAAGGCTAAAAGAAGGATAAAGCTCTCGGCGTTGATCAATCGCTGAAGGACGCTCCATGCATTCGACTTCACTAAGCATCGTTGGAGGTGATTGAGTGCAAATCTGGCCTTTACAATGACTCGGATGGCCTACCAATGCATCGAGCCAGTGCTGCTATCTTCCCAGAGAAGTCTGATACCAATTTGCCGATCCCGGATGGATGGAAGGTTTGGTGTGCCATGGGCGCGGGGACTGATTCCACGTGTGCATTGCAGGGCATCCACTACCACTGCGCCACAGGCGCCCTAAATACACGAAATAGCAACGAGAATACTATTCATACCCATAGAACCAGATGTCGATGTAATCCAACTCCTGAAGTCCTCTAGTTCTCAAAAGAATTTCCGTTTATTGTCAGGAAACCAGAAAGTTCCTGATTGCAGATAATTAGACGTCGTCCTAAACGGCTGGGGAGCTAAACGTCGCGGGTTGCGAATGTGTTAACATCAACACGTTTCGTGGTGGAGCTCTGCCAGATCACTCTAGAACTGGATATCATTCTTTCTTATTATTAGTCCCATTTCTAAAACGTTTAAAACATAACTTAGTGCAGCAGAAGTAATTTTCAGAATTTCGAACACGAGAAAATCAACTATCAACATCAACGACTAGTTCAGGAGTGTTGATGCCAATTATATTTATTGTGCAACCACAACAATGCTGAGATATTTACAAAACTCTGGACCGCAGGTGTCTGCGGTGAGGAATAAACACGTTATTACACTCTCCGGGGGGCTAACGCGCTCACCACCACACCATGCGGATCCTTCGTTTCGCCCGTTTCTCAGCTAATTCTATCGATAAGCGGCATCAGCAAGCCCAACGGGAATGATCTAGGAAGTCCAAATCGGCAACGAAAACAGTTAAGCTGGGGCTGTAGTCGAAATCTAACTTTTTATTTACTGACTATTATAATTTTAATGGCCGCGTACTACATTTGAAACAACTTGAATGGTGAATGAAGTTAGCATCACATTTATCATAATTAAATTCCACGGATCTCGCTCATATGAGAGATCTCAAGCCAATTAGTCGCGATGTTTTGTAGCGAATCCCCAGGTGGCGGATAGGGGGTTAATCGCGGACCGAAAGCGACCGTATGTTTCCCTGAGACGCATATGGATCCAGGGCTGGACTCCTTGTTTCTCCTGCGCCGATTTACCACATACTTTCTGTATTTACGAGGTGTATTCATGCATGCGTGTGTGGGTGCGTCCTAGTTTATAAGGATATTATTCTACGAGTCAATTTGGCTAAAAGCCTGCAATCAAATGAAAGGGAAGTGTTTGGGAGGCTTAGGGAGATTAGGGAGTGGCCTCCAAGAAATAAGCTCCATGTCCACTCTGCGAGAGACTAGCAAGCTACCCATGAGTATACCCAAACCTCACGTTCAGAGCCGAGCAAGACACGCCGACATCAAACGACGGCGAGAAAGAGGTCGAAGCGTTCTATATGGACTTGGAGAAGTTCTGCAGAGAATACCATACATTCTTCAAGGTCATCATTGGAAATTTTAACGTCAAGATTGGACCATGAAGAACGTGTGAACAACGCCACATTGGGACCCACGGATTAGAATGGAACGAGCAGGGTGAGCGAATCTCTGAATTTATCATAACGACTAGGGCCACCCATAGTAACTCGCAATTCCAGAAGACCCATCCTCAACGCTGGACGTGAGACTCTCTCAATAGAGAGTCGGTAACGAAATAGACCACATCGTAGTAAATCGAAGGTTTTGCCTTACCGATGTCGGTGTTGTCGTGCAAGACTCTATTTGTCGCGGAAAAAGGGAAAAAAGACGCTAAATTCAAAACCCGAAGTCCCAGAACCACCATAAACTGGGACTTCTTCAATTCATTAGCCGGCTGTTGGGGAGATGCCCTTGTCGGTGGCATCGACGAGGAAGAGGATCCACTCATTCAACATCTTCACGTTAGCGCTATGAAAGCTGAGAGTTCGAAAATCACCAAGAGACGTCTGTCTCCAGAAGCACTCGAGCTGATACGCCAGCGTGGAATCGTACGAGCTGCAGGCAACCGCGAACTAACGTCCGAACTTGCAAAACATTGCAGACAGGCGATAAAAAGAAGATCTTAAAGAGAAGAACAGCAGTAATGGTCGAAGCTGCAGAGGCTGGGAAAAGCATTCGCAAAGCCCACTGAAGCTTCGCCAGTTACAAGACCAAGATCATTGCACTCCAACGCTCAGACGGAAGTTACAGCGTCCAGAAAGGCAATGGAGAAAATCATCCACGAGTACTACTCAGATCTCTTAGATAGCCACGTCCACCTTCCGTAAAGGAGGATGGCTATGCTGTACCAACGGTGCTTCCTTTCGAAATCCGACATGCCACTTCGTCGGTGAAAAATCGAACAGCACCAGGTCCGGACAGGATAAGATCTGAACACTTGAAGAACCTTCAATGATGCTGAGATATTTGCAAAATTCCGGACAGCAGGTGTCTGCGGTGGGGAACGAACGCGCTATTGTCCTTCCCTAGCTAGCTGAGAGACAGACGAAACGAAGGACCAGCATGGTGTGCTGGTGAACCCGGTTTTTTCACTAAAGAATTCCCTGATAAACGACAGAGTCATCGATTCATATGGGGATAACTCAGTATGCACTACACTATGACGGGAATGGAAGTACGCAAATATAAAAATTCAGTTCGTAATAGAGAAATCAGCAATAAAAGTGAACTGCAGATTTTTGAACGCTTAAGAAGGATTTCATTGTCTACTCAACGACTGTGATTCTCCAATGATGCCGAGATATTTGCAAAACGCAGCACCGCAGGTGTGTGCGGTGAGGGAACAGATTAGCTGAGAAACGGGCGAAACGAAGGGCCCGCATGGATGTGGTGGTGACGCGTTACTTCCCGGAAAGGACAATAGCGCCGTCGTTCCCTACCGCAGACACATACAGTCAGAGTTTTGCAAATATCTCAGCATCATTGAAGTTATATATCACAATATACCCTGCCATTAAAAACAGTAGGCAGTAAATAATAAGTTAAAACTTGAAGAACCTTCCGCCAGTTCTCATAAACACGGTGGCTCGGGTTTTCACACGTTGCCTGTCTGAATGCAGGGTTCTTACTCAGTGGAAGACCCGCGAGACCGTGCTACTGCTCAAGAACGGTGACCTTCACGATATCGGCAACTATCGCCCTATCTGCTTGCTGTCTTCCTTCTACGAACTTTTCACTCGAGTCCTCCTGAACCGGATTGACAGAACACTGGACGAAGCGCAGCCATGTTATCAAGCAGAGTTCCGAAAAGGATTTAGTACGATGGACCACATTCACACGATGATAAGACTCGTTGAAATATCGCGAGAGAAGAAAAGATCGTTCTGTCTCAATTTCATCGATATAACGAAGGCCTTTGACTCAACTGAGACAGAAGCGGTCATGAAAGCCCTTGATAGCCAGGGATTCCCTACTCAGTATATAAAGATTCTTAGTGAGCTATACAAAAAATTTCACAACCAAGATATCACCATTCTACAACGATATTAACATTGACGTCAAAAGAGGGGTGAAGCAAGGCGATACCGTCTCACCAAAATTATTTACTGCCACCCTCCAGAACGTCATGCAACATCAGGATAGGATAATACTAACTTACTTGTACCTGACACTTGAATGGCCCGCCCTCACTGGCTATGCGGACCACAGCACAATCTGCATTTTTTCGGAGATTTGTTGCTTAAGCCATTGTGGTTCCCTGGAATCCCGAGGTCGGCCTGGCCAAAGTCTGCCCCAGGTCGTCACCACCGCCTGCAGTCGCCGCCCTTGTGCATCAGAGGGAGATTTGCCACCATGCGACTTTGATACTAGGAGGGTGGTGGATCGTGGTATTGGTTTATTCTTAGCTACGCTTCTTGATGGAAACGCCGGACTCCTTCTCAGCTTGGGAGACGCTGCCGGTGGAATGAATGCCCTCAATATACATCGCAGTCCGACACCCAGGAACATCTCCCAGCCACGATGAGGCGGTAAACCCTTGGGAGGGAATGGGATGATATGGGACTGAAAGTTGATAGTCGGCAATTGCACCATCTTCGCTTTGTTAATGACATCGTCCTTATAACACCAAACATTAGTCAAGTGGAACGAATGCTTGGCGACTTTGATAAACCCTGCGGAAAGATTGCTCTTGCAGTAAATCTCACAAAAACTATGTTCACGAGGAAAGGATTGGTTCCATATGCGCCATTCACGCTGAACGGAACGATTATTTCCTAGTGTTCCAGTTACGTCTATCTAGGTCAGGAAATCAACATGATGAACGACTTAGCTTCAGAGTTAAGAAGGAAACGAGTGGCTTGGGAAGCTTTCAAGAGCATCGAAGATGTAGTGAGGAGAACAAAGAACACCCGACTCCATGCACACCTTTTCGAGTCAACGGTACTTCTGAGTTAACGTATGTGTCAGAAAACCTGGTCGCTACGTAAACAGGATGAAAACCACTCAGCGTTATTGAACGCGCAGCAGAAAGGACGATGCTAGGAGCATCCCGTTTCAAACAGGTAAGGGAAGGGATCCAAAGCTCCGACCTGCGTCAACGATTAGAAGTCAAAGAAGCCGTTCCGTACGCCAAACAGTCGAAGATAAGGTGGGCTGGACACGTAATGCGTATGAATGACAACCGATGGATAACAGCCGTTAGTGACTGGATCCTCGGGATGTCAAACGTACTGCAGGAAGATCACCGACTCGATGGTCAGAGTCCTTCACGAAGAGCCTAGAAGAAGGATATGATGCTCGACGAGTCCCTAGAGCGAACAGAACCCACTGGGCTACTCTTGCAGGCGACAGGGATAAATGGAAAGATTTACTGGCGCCCGCCCGATTCACTCCACGACCAACGGGACTATAGGTGATAGAGGTGCTATTTAAATTAGACTAACGTCACTCCATCCAAAGAGGACGATAGTGAAGTATTGCAGGTCCTGCTTGCGAGGAACTGCAAGACATCATCTTTTGCACCATCAGGGGGTCATTACTACATACTGCATGGGGTACACAACGTCAGAAAACACGTCGGAAGCTGTCTTGTGGCTGCTACCAAATACTACAAAGACACTTAACGAATGTTGTTGTATGGTCTCATTATTATCTACTCTACTCAGTACAACGCAAACTGACCGCTGATGAATGCATCAATTGAACTAATGAATAGAATTACCGTGGCAATTTTGCCGCCTCAGGACCAACAACATTCAGACGTTATGTAGGCTCCGTACCACTAAATTGAGGCAAAATTGTCGAAGAAAGTGATTTCTGAATAAAATGATATTCCACAACATGTTTTACTTAGTAGTAGTATGGTTTGCCTTAGGAAATTTGTATATCACTACCGAAAACTTAAATGAATACTATGCGGAAAACATGTGTTGAACGAAAGAGTGCTTATTAGGACTATAGGGAATGGAAAATAGCGCTAAAATACATTAGCAGCTTAGTAAAAAAAACCAAACATCATTCGTTTACAATGTTGTCACTTTTTTAGCTACTCTCTAATCCTTTTTAATGGCAGGCAAATATGTGAAATATAATCACGACGATTCTGAAGTGTTTGCAAAACTCCGGACAGCTTGTGTCTGCGGCTTGGATCAAACCTTGTTATTACCCTTTCTGGGGGGCTATCGCGCTCACCACCATCCCATGAGAGTCCTTCGTCCTTAGCAGCCCCGTTGACGGGTGATTGCTGATAGCACCCCCCACCCCCATAGGTCAATAACACGGCTTAGGGACACACGAAACCTACGACCCGCATGGTGTGTTGGTGAACATGTTAGCCCCAGGTAAGAGTAAAAACAAGGTTTGATCCCAGCCGCAGACACCAGCGGTCCGGCATTTTGCAAATACCCCAGCATCATTACGATTATTTATTTAGATAAGATCTGTAAGCTGTTAAATTCCTGAAGGGAAATTGCAAATGGTCAAGTCATTCTAAAAGCAGAATATTTGGATTTGTGATAAGGAATGAGCAAATTATCAAGAAACGAAGAGCCAAGAACAAATATTGTGAACGAAAACATATGAGAAGAAGGTATTCATGCTACAGGGCCACTTTGCACTGCGGTGCATCCCTTTAAATGAACGGTATCGATTTATGGTAAAAGGGACGAAGCACTAAGTTCTCGGCGTTGATCAATCCCAAAAGGGGGTACCACGCATTCGACTTCATTGAGCATCGTTAGAGGCGAGCGAATGCATATCTGGTCTTTCAAATGACCTAGCGAACTACCAAGTCAGTACTTTTATCCTCCCAGACAGGTCTGGCACCCTTTTGCGGAGCCCGGGGGATGGAAGGCTTGATGAGTGCGCCGGATTGATCCCATGTGTGCTGCAGGGCGCTTCTAACCACTACGCCACTGCGCGCGATTTGTGAAATAGTTTCTAAATGCCACTGATGGATAGAGCTAGATGAGAAGTGGGCAAAGCGAAGGACCCGCATGGTGTAGTGGCGAAGGCGTTAGCCCGGAAAAGGTTAATAGCGCGTTCGCTTCCCACCGCAGACACTTACGTTCCGGAGTTTTGCAAATATCTCAGCATCATTAAAGTTTCGAAATAGTTTTGGAGCGTTTCCAATTGTGGCGCGTCAACACTCTTTAGTACCTTTCCTTATTTAAAAAATTTCATCACCAAAATTCAGGTGGTAATATTTGAACCTTTTTACGATCATGTTATAATGTCTTTCAGAATGATATGTTTCAGTATAGACGGGTACGTGTAGCGCAGTGGTCAGATGCGCCTTGCAATACACATGGGATCGATCCCCACGTCCACGGCTCACCAAGCCTTCCATCCCAGCGGTGTCGGCAAATTGGTACCAGACTTGTCTGGGAGGTTACCGGCAGTGGGTCGATACATCGGTAGGCCACCATGGGTCATTGTATAGGCCGGATATGCATTTAATCACCTCCAGCGAAGCTTAGTGAAATCGAAGGTATGGCTTATCCTTCGGCCATAACTCACCGCCGAGAGCTTTATTTTTTTCATCATTTTATGAACGGATACGACTAACGTACAACTGTATCGAACCGGTTCTGCTATCCTCCTAGGCAACTGTGGTATCAATTTGCCGACACCTGAGGGATGGTAGGCTTGGTGGGTCATGGGCGCCGGGATCGATTCCACGTGTGTGTTTCAGGGTGCTTTCCGACCACTGCGCCACACTCACACTATTATGAGTTAATTTGCCGCATATTTCCCATTAATGTCACTACTTTAGGTTTTACGAGGTATTAACAATAGATGTGTATCAGAATGGGGAGATGCTGTTCACACGCTTACATCGGTGTCGACTTCACTCGTAGACTTACGATGTCTTCGACACCTTTGGAATTTCGAGAATCATCAGAAGAGGATTTGCCATCCAGGAAAGACGCATTTATCTATGACATCATCTCACCGAAGCAGTGTTTGCAAAGCATCTTTAAAATTTAGATAGATTTTAGTTTGAAGGCAAGGCAGGTTTTTTTTCAGGATTTTTAGTTTTACAAGGCAATCAGACCCGCTAGGAAATGCGCACGATCTCGTCGCAATCGTGTGGAGAACATAGGTAACGATTGCTTCCGCACTCAAATCAATCGGCGTCCCAAGCGGTATCTCAGATTGGCCTGAAGACGACTATTTGTTGCTTTAGCTTCCTGTTGATATGTTGTTTTCAGTCCATACTCTGTGTAAACGCGTTTGAACATGAGTAAGCATGTAATATCATGATAAAGAGGAATGAGCCGTATAAAAGCCAGTACTGACACCTTAATCTTATCTTGCTTGTTGTATTCTTGTGGATCCTTAAATTCTTCAATCTCATTTTACCCGCTGTTTTCATAGATCCCTAGATTACTTAGCGTCTCACACATTAGTCTTATCTTGCTTGTATTATTGTGGTCCTTTAGATTCCTTGATCTCATTTTCTTACTGTTTTCGTAGATCTCTAGATTACTTGACCTTACGCTGCTTGTTTTTTCTTTTTTAGGTTCTTAGATTACTTAATCTTTTTCTAATCCTTGGATTTTCATAGCTTCCTAGGTGTCGTAGTCCTAGCTTGCCTGCTGTTCCTATGGATCTCCTTGGATTTCGCAATCGGACCTCGCCTGTTGTTTCCACTCTGATTTTGCATGTCGTGTTGATAAATCGTGACTTAGTGTCAACCTGTTAGGTTCCCAAGTCTTATTCTACTTGTTGTATCTTCGTAAATGCTTATAATATTCTTATAGAGAAGGAATGTTCTAGGAGGAAGACATCTGGAACGAAATGATTCTTAGCTACTTTGAAATTCTTTGCCTATGTGTATCAAATTCCTACAGTCTGTTTGTTATGATCATTCCTCCTCATTCTTCATTCTTTTCATTCATTCCTCACTTTTTGAAAGTATCAGTGGATTTCTTTCGGAACTAACACTGTTCTCTTAAGTGGCAACATCTACCTGAGTAACTTACAAGTTATCTAGATAAATTGATTGAAGTATGACTGGAAATACAGATTCCGTAGATGTTAGTGACAGTGAGATCCAGAGAAATCCTATGGATTCGTATGTTATAATGGAGCAGGTAATGTTTCAGTAAAGGTTTTGTTGGTGTTGGAGTAGTTGTGGTGAAAATCTGATACAGTAGAATTGTTATTAAAGTAAGAGACATTTAGGACTCCATGATGGGAAGTGGGAAGACTCTGATGTTCTCTGTTAAGTACTTTTTGACAGCAACTTTTTCCTGTTCAGTACGATTTACGTCAAATACGTCAAAATAAAAGTGGTGTGGTCATTTGTGACAACCCTTGAAGTACTTGCAGTACTTGTTTATAGGACCTCCGATATTCTACCTTTGATAATGAGCATCTTTTTTTTCATTATCTCTTTTTAATAGTACCTGGGGCACGGCAGTAAGTGTCCAATCGATACATAGGACCAGGTAATGTTTCAGTTCTCCAACGGGATCTTGATAGTGTTGATTGGATCGACGACTGTCGTCACCGTGGTTCGTAACGATTTTAGTAAAGCTGCTCCTTCCTTAAGCCATTGTACATAACATAAGTAATCGGTAATTTAGTTCTAAAGATACTTAGGGCTGTTCTTAATGACCAATAAGAGGCTGACACTTTGTTGCGGACGAACTGCCACACCTTATTTTGGGCCTAGTGGTAGATCACCTGGGCTTGAAATGTGCTACGCTTGCTTCTTATTCTATGGATGTCATATTTATTGATTGCGACTGGCGAGGTAAAAAAAGCGATATTTTTTAATATGTAGCGAAAAAGTCGACTTTAATAATGTCTTCGTGCTTGGGTGGGATTCAACCACTAACCAGAATAACTAAATAACCCAAGCAAGGCAGATATTGGGCAACTTGTCGCTTTTTATCAAGTTCATTAAAGATTATAGAGAATTTAGATGTTGTCATAATTTAGATCGAAGATTGCCATGTTGGAAGTACCAGTGAGAGTGGACGAGGAGCATCTGCAACCTTTTTCGGATCTAGTTCTACTGAAATAAGTGGCCGAGACGTGAAAAAAAAGGAGGTTTGTGCTTGGCTGTTTTTTCTTTTCGCTAGACTTGTCACCACTTCACATTCGTTTTTCAATGCAGTTTTGTGTCCTGGTTATGTCCATTTATGCCACATTCTACCTTGTTACGGTTGTGCTTAAGTTGACTAATTTAGTAGCTGCTTACTTACTTCCTTACTTGGATACTTGGCTGGCCCGTCTTCACTGGTTGTGCAGGAGCCAGCACAATTTCCATTGTTTCGAAGTTTTGCCGGTTTAGCCACTGTGGTTCTCGGGAGTCCTGAGGTCAGCCAAGACAAACTCTGCCCCCAGGTCGTCACCACCACAGGCAGTCGCCGCCCTTGTGGATCAGAGGGAGAGTTGCCACCATGCGACTAATTTGATACCAGGACGTTGATGGATCTTGGTATAGGTTCACTCTTAGCTGGGTTTCTTGATGGAAACGTTGGACTCGTCAGCTTAGGTGGTCTTGCTAGGAGGGTGAATCCCCGTTGTACATAGCAGCTGGACACGCAGCAACACCTTCCAGCCGCGATGAGGCGGTGAGCCACTGGGAGGTTTGTAGCAGCTATATTATCTAATACTATTGTCCTGTTATTTTTGCTAGGGATGTCGATTTATTTTGAACACGTTTTTTATCAGTGCAGTACTGTTCCTTATTGAGAGACGCAAAACTTTGGAAGCAACGCGTCAGACGTTTCTCAATAACGTCTCGAGTTTTGAGCTGGATGTTATGCTTCCCACTGAGACTTTTGCTTTTAATGTATGGAAATATTCTTAAACAAATATTTGCTGAGCAGTTTCTTCCAGATTTCAAGCGCCTTTTCCTTGTAGGAATCGTGGGACCATGCTAAAGCAGAAAATGCTTTGGGAGATCCTGCTACACTCTACTATATTCCTAATCCGAACACGAACGATCAGGTTTGACAACATTTCACTTCAGTGCTTTTTTCTAAACCCTCTTTCCTTTTCTCTTTCCTTTTTATCGTGTGCTGCTTTTTTGTCTTCCCTAGCAACCCTGGTCTTCTTGTCGTGTGTTTTGAATTAGCGCCTATTTAGAGAAAGAAAACATACTTCCCGAAGTTCTTTCGGCGATTTTTTTTAAAATTTGAATGTCCTTCTTGGGTTCAGAGCCCTTCTTGGGACTAATGGTCACATTTGGAAAGCGCATGGTATAGGACCTATGAGGCAGTTACTCGTATGATTCCTTGAATGGGGAGATTGTCGACAATCGTAGAATATGTAGACTAAAAGGAATAGGAGCTTGAAGTTTATAATAATTTAAATGCTTTTGTCTAAAGCACTTCTAGAAACTCTCTAAGTCAGTGTAACAAATCCACATTAAGCTACTTTATTAAGCTGCTGTTTATGCTTTACCAAGCTGCTACTGCATATAATTCAAATGGAATCCACTTGGTAAGATGCTTAAACTTGAAATTTTAACCGTTAGATTTAGCATTCCCTGTTCGAAGTGGGAGTAGACAGTAATCCAGAAACACCGGAGGCATCCACCCTCCTGAAGAGGACCAAGAAATCGACTGCACAACGTCCTAAGAATAGAAAGAAGGCAGGAGCTGGGAGTCGTTCGAAGCGATCATCAGCGCAAAAGGTTTCAGATGTTCAATCCTAAATGTTGCTCTTATTGTCCTTTGGTCTTATGATTGTGCGATTACAAGAAGTAGTTTTATGTCACGTCCTCAAATGCTCGACGATCACGAAAGCGCAAGTGTTCGGTTGAGGATTTCACTTCCGCCACCAATATTCACCTGGTCGGTTGCTCTATTGCTCATGAACTGTTTGTCTCAAAGAAGCCAGTAGTGTTTTTTTATCACATGTTGAAAGTGGATATTTGTAGCATTAATCTCATTTCACTCAGCTTCCTACTCGGTCCTCGGTTCGGCTTAGGAAGAAACGAGCTGAGCAAGTGGATTATTCACATTTGCCTCCAAAATATGTGGGACCAACTTCTCCACGTATGAGATACTGTGATTGTGTTCTGGGCGAACTGATGAGTTCAAAACACCAGGTAGTTCCTTGAAATCATATATTTCAAGATTTAGGATCAGAATGAGGGTCAGAATGTTGCCGTTCTATGCTAATAAATATTGAGTGTTAACAACATTTATTAAGAAACATACAACAATACCAAACCTCTTTTGTTTTAGCTTCGTTATTAGGATGACTGCATTTGCCTACTGACTTGCGTTCCTTTCCTTTCTTTTCATTATGACGTTCTTTCCCTACCAGCTGCTGATTATACCAGTTCTTCAGTCGATCAACTGCTTTGTTGATTTGGCAACGGTGAGAAGGAAGTTATTCTATAAGCAATATGCAAACGCAGAAGAGTTCGCAGATGAGATTAGAACGGTTAGTTTCAGTTGTTCAATCGATTTTCATTGACTGTGTTCTGTTTTTCCAAATGAAATTGGTTGTATGTGATTCATACTTAGACCTTCGAAAGAATCAAGTTGTCAATTCAATCAATTTTACTTGCGGTTGTTCCACCATATTAGAACAATTAAACATGAATTCTGTATGTACATGTTTGCTTAATACTAGTGATGGGAGAGCTTTTTCAATCACATTTTCAAAGCAAGAAGTATTTTAGCTATGCGTGAACCCTATCAACCCTACACAGTCCGACGAATGCCGTTCTCTTCTGGAAGTTTTCGAAGAACACGTTTGTTTCAAAATCACTTTGGTTACCTTCTCTTTGCTGCAAAGTTAGATCGAATCTTTTTTCCAAACAAAAATGTTTTAATGAGAGACAGGCGAAACGGAGGACCCACATGGTGTGGTGGTGAACGTGTTATCTCCCGGAAAGGGTAATAGCTCGTTCGTTCCCCACCGCAAACACCTGCGGTCTGGAGTTTTGCAAATATCTCAGCATCCCAAGATCGACTTTCTATTAACCTCTCTATTTTTTACTGTTTCGATATTAAATCCAGGTGAGTTACGACGTAAGGTAATTTCATCGTTGCTATCGGGACTGCCTTTGGCCGCATGACCACTAGGCGAACTATGAGGGGCTAACAATCCTATCATTATTCTTGTACGTCACCTGCTAGGATTTTTCAGTGGCCTTTGTGTTGACGTCATTGCTTTAGAAGCTCTATGCCTGTATTCACTTCTCAGACATCGTGGATGGTCATCTTCAACTCTGGACAGAAAAAAATATTTCTTTAGGCCAGTCAATGTGAGATTAAGTCTGTGCTCCTCTTCAAAATCCTGCGAGATATAGCTGTTCTTCCACAATGATGCCGAGATATTTGCAAAACTCGGACCGCAGTTGTCTGCGGTGGGGAACGAACGCGCTTTTGTCCTTTCCGGGGGAGTAACACGTTCACCACCACCTCAGCCAGATAGCTGTTCTTCGTCTAACGTTTCATTAACACCAGTAAGGTTATCGCTTATGAGAGCTTTTCCGTTAACTAAGGTAGATGGATATTTGGAAAATTGCTGTTTTGACAAGAGATTCATTGCTGCAGAAAAAATTGGACCCAGAAATTTTAAATATAACTTGTGAGCTCTCGATTCAGCTGATGTACTACGACCTATATTCGGTTGTACTGTCAGAACCGTCGCAACACAATGCATTACCGAAAAGAGATTGATCACAGCTTATGTTTAAGGACTCTTCAATCTCAAAAATGCCCTCCAGTAGTTGTCTCAATAAAGCAACGGTGTGATGACTGGAGGTGACTAGATGGGTTGATAGTTTCATGTCCTTTGTAAATGCAGTAGTAGATATTGATTGGGTATAGTTTTTCCTGAAATCCCAAAATACTCGCAGTGGAAGGTTCCTAAGTTCTCCACCGTGGCCATTGGCAGCCTTTGTGAATCAGGTTTGCTATGTATGTTATACTAGGATTCACCAAAGGTATTAGTTGACCGAGCGAACAGAAATGTATCAAACTGGTGTAAATCCTTAGATATCGAAATGTCTTCGTATTTTGAAGAATATGAATTCACCAACATATTTCGGATTCGAGAGTGAAAGGACTTCTCGGTGTGCATGAATTTACTGTGGCCTTATCGTGCTTGAGTGTATTAACTTTTGCTTGTTCAATATGGCATTGAGTGACTATGATGGCTCCTAAGGCAGGAGGTAACGATATCCTAAGAAGTAGATTACTAATTTGTCTCTATATAGTACTTTAGATTGTTCAGCTTAGACGAGGTAGCGATTGCTCAAACGTACAGAGGGGACAATACCGATTGAAATGACTTCATTCGATTGTTGCTTCACTACATTAGATTCCATTCGATGCCACTACAAAGACCCACATCACAAGGACGAACATGTATGTACCATCGGCACGAAATCAGCGTGGCTCTGAAAAAGGCGAAGCCGCCGAGACGCTAACCGAGTAGAAGTTTTGTAGCATCCCGTTAAGCTAAACGATCTAAAGAAATGAATCGTCTATTCATGCCGAGGCTACGCGAAATTCGGCCTAGTAAAGTATCTCAGTTGTTGAAATAAAGTAGTTGGATTCGTTTATTAAGCAGTAAGATTGACAGAGAAGGCTTAGGGATTACTGTCTTTGTTGGACAATTTTGCAAAACATAAATACACTACACTGCTTTATAACTGGCAATTGTATAAAGGATATTTGTAGTTTCTTTTTTACAGTGGCTTCATTTGCCGCCCGAATCTGTAGAACTCGTTTCCATTCCTTCTGAAGAGATTGCTGACATCGATGAAGACGACATAACCCTATATGTCCTTGAGAAAGCTGTATGTGTGGTTTTAGTTTAACTCCGTGTTTTTGTCCAGAAAGAGCCGTTTTCCAAGTAATTACGTTATAGACTCAGAAGGCGATGGAAAAAACACATTCGCTGGTAGGGGAAGTCTCAGTACAACAGCAGCATCTAATTGAAATGAAGGATATGCGAGAAAACGCAGAATGTAATAAAAAGATCCACTTCCAGTCTTACCGGCAGTTTGGGGGCTCTATATCTGCTACTTTAGCAAAATGTGGTTCCGTTCCAATTTATGAGCGTTCTAATTTGGAGAAAATAGATGAAGTAAGTTTTCATGCACGTCTATTACATTTTCCAAACATTTAAATGGATACTTAATCAACCATTCTTGTTAAGCTAACGCGAAGTTACTTTCACTTTTTTGAAACGTGACAGCTGACGTTTCGGCGACGTCATGTTCTTCAAAGCCTAGGCGTATTACAATCTTAGGCATATTACAATCCAAACATATTCTGTTAATTCGTTAGTGTTCCTTTTATTACTTGGATGCTGGGGTGGCCCGCCTTTAATGGTCGTGCAAACCCCAGCATAACTCTCCTTCTTTTCTCTCTCGAACAGTCGTCGGGCGTGACGATGGTGTGCTTCGAACATGATGACTTTCGCAGGATCCATCCCGAATTCCCAAATTTGATTCCAGCTGCGACTGGAGATGGCTGACGGTAGCAAGTACCATGATTTGGGAGAGAGCTCGTCCAAGAGCACGCTTGCATTCATTCTCTTGGAGGCTTCTTCACAGTTGTTTTCATCCATCTGTCATCTGCTCTTCTTGTTGTTTGACCGGCCCATCTATGTTTCGCTGTTGATATATATCCTCCTGGGTCCCGAAGATGAGATAGGTTTTAAAATCTGAGCTGCGTATTCAGGCTGGACGTTGTGAGTGACGGTTAAATTTATAAAGAGATCGTTCAGACGTGCCATGAGTGATGCTCACATTTCTTGACGTGGTTGAAGTATCAGCCCACGTTTTTCGTGCTTAACAGAGCGCTAAGAGGACTACTGAATCTTCTGTTAGTTGGTTGGTAGCTTCTTTGAGAGGCCAGAATACTGCCCACACTAGTCTCCTTGTTTTGTATAATTCCTCCTTCATGTCGTTCTTCATGTTTAGTGGACGTCCAAGTTACACGTAGAAATGCTCTCTTTAATCAGAAAAGCATCCCGTTCGATTTGTTAGCCATCGCACTATGGTTTCTGCATGAACTGGGCTTTCGTTCTATTTATGCGCATTCCTTTTTTACGCTTTGTTGAGTTCACTGAGCATCGTCCCATCTTCACTGGCACTCCTCGAAGAGGTGACAATATCATCCACCAAATGAAAATTTAATGGGAATTTTCTATCAGTATGTTTGCCTTTCTCCTCCTAATCGAGTGACTTTATTATCCAGTGCAGCGCAGCAGACAGTAAACGGTTTTGGCAATATTGTGTCGCCTTATTGAGCTCCTTTTCATCTGGTTATAGTGAAAGGTCGGTGAGGAAATTGTATTTCTCTTCTACAGTTGCGATAAAAATCCGATAGAGTCCTTATGTAGAAAGGCTCCACTCCTTGGTCGACGAGCTTTGGTAGGACTGCTCTCGTTTCAACGTTATCAGACGCTTTCTCGTAATGTATAATGGTTAGAACAAAGGGCAGGTGGTACTCCCGACAGACATCTATGACTCGTGACACAGTTTAGGCTTGGTCCATGCAGCATAATTCCTGTCAGAATCCTGCTTGCTTCAAGGGTTGCGCATCACCCAAGGTCATCGATGTGCCCAAAAGGATAATATTCTTGAACAACTTGTAGAATGCACTCGACAAACATAATGAACGATATTTACGAAGATCCCTTCGGTCACCTTCTCGAGTAGGATGATCGTGCGCAAGGTCCTTCAATAGTCTGGGGATTTTCGCTTTCTAAAAGTGAGATGTCGTGTGGCTTGCGAGAAGTACTTGTAATTTACGGCCTTCAATTCTCAGGAAATCGGCGGTAATATTATCGTTCTGTTTCACAACTGGAGCTTCAGAGTGGTAATATCGTGTGATTTTTTTCAGCAGCAGGGATTTCGAGGTCCGAGACGGCTTGTAGGGACGGAAAAGATTCGTATAGAACTTCTCTTTTAGCAAATCAATATCCTGGCCGAATGTACCGACAGGTTTCATCTTCGTTCATCTGGCCATAGCGGAGCGTTATGATTGCAAGGATTCCGACTGCATTTCTTCGGGCTATATCGTTTTTGAGCTGCTTCCAATAACTTTTTCTGCCTATATCGATCTAAATCCTCTTGCAAAGGTTCTGTATTGCTTACATTTATTATGTCAGATGTGTTTTGGTAGAATCAAGCTTCGGTCTTGTTTTCTCTCCGAGCAACTCCTTAGTGGTAATAGAGATGCGGTCTGAATTTCTTGTTTGAGAACTGGGGCGCGTACAGCACAACTTCTAAGTCCATAGACAAGCCTCTTGTAGGTCCTAGGTCGGGTTTTCCTTTGTCTGGTAATTATATGAGGAGAGAATTTTCTTGAGAGTATCCTCGACACACATAAGTTTTTTTTCATGGATGATGACAGAATTTCTTTTCCAGCATGTGGTTGAATTGAATCTTCGCAAAAAGAAGGCGGTGATCAGATCCTGTACCGAATCCAAGTATCACCGTGGGAGTCCCGCCGTTACTGGACACCCTTGTACATGGACAATTTTCTCTGCTGTTTAAAAACGAATTCCCACAGAAGAGACGTGCTAGAGACAGGAGTTTTATAAGACGGTTTCCATTCTCATTTTGTTCTCCTATTCCAAATTTCCCTATCCTTTATTCATTTTCATTGGTCTTTCGTAATCTGGCATTGAAGTCTTCAACAACGAATTTATAGGACTTCTCGTTGCAGATTACTTCGTCCATCTGGTTGTAAAACATGTCTAGTTCGCTCTCTTCAGCTCTACAAGTTGTTCACTAACAGTTGATGATACCGACTTTCTTTTGACGCGTAAGTTAGAGAGGTGACTGGATGGGAAAGGGATGGGTGCACGACAAAACCAACGCCTCCGAAATTTCGTAACGGAAGTTTCCTAATTGGCGCATGTCGGTTTTCCTGTTTTTCATGTCTTCTAGGGCGATCACACGAAATTTGATGCGATCGGCGGCCTCAAGAATAGTGTAAAGGTAGGCGCCTGAAGAAACTATTCTGGCGTTATAGATACACAACAAGAAGGAGTCTCTATGGCGTGTCGTGGGCATGCTCGTTTTGTTCGTTTCCAATGACGTCCTATGCAACCCAAGATTTAATATATCCCATCGGTTGTCTCACTGCCTAACGTCGTAGACGTCAACGCCCATTATGCGGAGTACTGAAGCGGACATTCTGCTGGTTTAGCCACTGCGGTTCCCCGGAGTTCCGAGATTAGCTTAGCCAAAGCTTTTTTCAGGTTCTCAGCAATCCCAGGCAGTCACCGCCCTTGTGGAGAAAGGGTTCATAAATTAAATCGTGAATCTGCCAATTAGAAAGATGTCACAGTTTTTTTTCCATGTCCCCCCTCCCAAAAAAAAGTAAGATCAGCCGTACGTGGTTCAACGATGAACCTCATTCCGAATTATTCTGAGATAAGGCGGTAAGTCACTTGTGATTGCGAGGCAATCGTCCTTTTTCTTCATTCGTGGATTGTTGAAGTTTATGCAAAAAAGTTCTGCGCGTTGGCGTTTTTATGCATGTGCCAAGATCGTGATTGCTACTTCCAAATAATAATCGTTGTGTTTTTTGTACTCTATATGTGCAAGGGTGCGTGTGGCGCAGTGGTCGGAGGAGCCTTGCAACACACGCGTGGAATCGAACCCCGCGCCCATGGCCCACCAAGCCTTCCATCCCTCTGGGGTCGGCAAATTGGTAGCAGACTTGTCTGGGAGGATAGCAGCACTGACTCGATACATCGGTAGCCCACCGCGAGTCATTGTAAAGGCCAGATATGCATTCAGTCACCTACAAATGATGCTTAATGAAGTGGAATGCATGGCGCATACCTCAGGGGGTTGATCAACGCCGAGAGCTTTATCCTTCTATCCTTTATATGTACATGGAGGTGTTCGGGTTTTCATTCTTCTATCTAGATATTCTTTTTATACAGACACGAAGTAGTCTACTCGTTTCGTCTTTACATTCATGATCCCGTGTTTTACAAAACGTCAGGTATATTGTACCTGAACACGTCCAATATCCGTCTTTGTCGTAAGGGTCATTTACGCAATCCGCTACTCTACATTTAAGGTTACATAGGCGGTCCCGAACAAATTGACCACATAAATTGCCCGGTGGAAGTTCTATAATTGTGACAAAACTCTCCAGACCATTGTTTCTTAAAGACCTCTTAATAACGGGGCGTGCATAAGGCGGTGGTTAGAGGAGCACTGCAATACATACGTTGTCGTTAGCTCAGTCCCGCGCACTGAGCTCACCAATCCTTCCACTCCTGGGTCGGCACATTGCTACCAGATCTTTCTGGCAGGATAACAGCACTGACTGGGTCTTTCTGACTGGTGACTACATGGGGAGGCCACCGCGAGTCATTGTCTAAGCCAGATATGTATCCACTCACCTCTAACAATGCTTGTTAAAGTAAGATGCATAGCGCATCGCTCAGGGGCTTGATCAAAGCCGAGGCTTTTTATCACTTATCCTCTTTCTATGCCCTTAATTTTTTTATTTCTCCATAACTCGTCTTCACATTTAATTTGCGATTCTTAGCAATTCTTGCAATCGATTCTTTTCCTCGTATCCTTGATCCACGAAGGTCATCGAACTTTTCGCGTCTAAGTTCAGCTGATGCTTGAGTGTTACAGTCTCCGTTATGAATGTCATTGAGTGGTGGTCAAGTCGATTTTTCCTGGAGTCCTAAGAAGGCCGGTCTAGAGGGTTCCCGCTTGGATTACTGATAGTGAACTTCTCCCAGATAAGTCTGGAACTAATTTCCCTAACCCCGTTGGGATGAGAGGCTTAATGAGCATGGCGTGGGTCTAACCAGAACTGTGCTCGTGATGAACGTCACCACTGCCACTCTGCCACCCGGCTCCTTTATCCTCTTAGTAGCGGTGTTTATTTTGCTTCATATGAAAGTTAACTTAAAAAGGATCTTCACATCTCGGTGGGAAATAGTATTAGTTTTCTTTTAACTTCTGAAACAAGAGTAGCTTCTGAATTAAAAAGTGTGGAAGGTAATGTGTGAATGTCTTCCAATTAAGGTTACTGTAAAGGGGTGATGGACTACAAATAAAGGCGGAAGTCGATTGTAATGAAGGCTCTAGCTTGGAGGACAGTGCATTGAATACAGATCAGGACGGTACGAGTGAGCAATTAACGCACATGGAACAAGCGCAGCTTGCTGAAGATCTCAGGTTGCTCAATGATAGTGAAATGGGCGTAGTTGTGGACATAATTTTAGAGCATGACCCTCTAAGGGTTGGTGAAGTGAGATCTGTTCCTGGACTTTGTGCTCTTGTTTTCCTTCACATCTTCCGAAAAAAAGTTATTACAGATTCCAAATGACGACGAACCTGAAGCTATTATTCAATTTAAAGATCTTCAACCAATGACGTTGCGTAAGATTGCAACGTATGTGGAATCAGTGTTAACCAGTACTTCAAACTGTGGTACGTTTTGCAGTATATTGGAATTCTTGCATATATTAAGCTACTTCCGATTCTCGATAGTTTTTTTATTGATATGGACTGAATATAATTACTACTTCTTTATGCGCCAGTTAGTGAAATGTTTTCGAAATTCGTGCAGAGCAGCGAACCGTATAAAGCGAATGGGCGGAATCCCATATAGAAACGTATTTTTGAAACTTGTAAGTCTCTGAATGCTAAGCTTCTATTAACAGTTGTTGTTTTCTTGCAAAACATATGTGCTTTTTAGCCTCAACTTTTAATTAGTTACTTCGAGCCTTAGGGCACGTGTAGCGCAGCGGTCGGAAGCTCCCTGCATTAGACTCGGGATTGATGCCCGGCTCCCAAGGCTCACCAAGCCTTCCATCCATCCAGGGTCTGCAAATTGGTATCAGGCTTGTATGGGAGGATAGCAGCATTGGCTCGATACATTGCTAGGCCACCGTGAGTCGAATGCATGACGCATCGCTCAGGGGATTTATCAATCCGAGAGCTTCATCCTTTTTTTTTATTGTTTACTTCGAGCCTGTCATTTTTTAGGAATGCTGGTGAGCAAATCATCTTCGGTTTCACAGTTTTTAGATGTTTTTGTTCTAATGTTTTTTATTTCTTCCATTAAAATTCTGAAGTAAATTGCAACGGCGTAGTTATTTTATCATGATCTGACCAAGAACATGTGTTAGTAGCGTTTAGTCAGGCTTTTCATTCTACCGTTGAAATATCCACTGCTGTCGTCTAAGATGTAAGGAATTTCCAAGGCTTGTAGTAGTAATTGGTAGTTAAAACGGTTCTTTCATTCATATGATACTTTTTCAGCAAGGAATTGGGATTTCTTTCTTATTAACCATTGTAGGGGCGCGTGTGGCGTAGTGGAGGCGCACTCCAATATGCACATGGGATCGATTCCCACGCCCAAAGCTCACCAACCCCTTCCATCCCCGGGGTCGGCAAATTGGTGCCAGACTAGTCTGGGAGGATTACAGCACTGGCTGGACACATCGGTAGGCCACCGTGATTCCTTGTAAAGGCCAGATATGCATCCAGTCACCTCCAACGATGTTTAGTGAAGTAGAATGCATGGCGGATCCCTTAGGGATTGGTAAAGCTCGAGAGCTTTTTCCTTTATCTTTTTGCCCTTTATAAGGCATTGTTTTAAAACCATCGTAATTGTCAGAGATAAATTTCAGCCAATAATTGTTCTAAAAATTCAAAGGGCAAATCGAAGAAGAGTGGTGGCCGTAAAAAGTGTGATTCGACCAAGAAGAGAAGTTTGTTGGCTGTTCCGGTCTTCGTTTTGTTTTTTCGTTTTTTTCTTTCCCTTTTTTTCTTTCTTCTGCGTTGTGATTCATAATTCTGTTGCATTTGTTACATGAAGTTCTTCAAAGAGCGGAACTTGATTCAGTCAGTTGAAGTTATGCTATTTTTTATGAGTGTCATATCTTCAACCGTATTAACGATTAAAGATGATCTGGTTTATTGTATTTAAAAAAACATACTTGCAGCCGACATTGTGGATATTGAAGCACGTAAGCGTGAACTCATGGAAGAAATAAAGAAACTGGGTGGAACAGGGATAACAAAGCCGATGAAAAAAACGGGGTATGTAGTAATCACTCTTTTATTTACTGTCTATTCTTTTTTTCATGGAAGGGTATGATGTGAAATACAATCACAATGAAGCTGAGATATTTACAAAACTCCGGACTGCAGATATCTGCGGCGGAGGTCGAACCTCATTATTACTCTTTCCGGGGGCTAACATGTTCACTGCAACACCGTGCGTGTTCTTCGTTTTGCCTCTCCCTCAGCCGTGTTTTATAGGTGCTATCAGCAATTACATATGAACGGGGTTGATTTGAGAGTCACAAATCGGCATTGAACCCAGTTAAGCTGAGGGTGCGAAAAGGCGAAATGAAGGACACGTACAATGTGGTAGTGCACACGTTATTTACCGGAAAGCGTAATAACGAAGTTCGTTCCCCGCCGCAGACACCTGTGGTCCAGAGTATCTCAACATCGTTGTGAAGTATGTGGTTATCTATTGTTTTTTCGGATTGCTGAAAAAGTTATTTGCTTTGCAGTTTTCAATAATTTGGAAGTTATCTGAAATGTAGTAACAGTTCAGTTACCCCAAAAACTTCACGGAATTTGCAAACTTTACAAAAAATCTTTGGGTAAAAAGTTTTGAGTTCAAGGCTGTAGTCTAAAAACAAAAAACCAACTGTTGCATCTTGCAGCATTCTAGAGGTATTTTAAATCTGCGTTGTAATTTCCACATAGGAGCGCTTGTAGCGCAGTGGTCGGAGGCGCCCTGCAATACACATGGGATCCATCCCCGCCCTAGGCCCACCAAACCTTCCATTCTTCCGGGGATGGCAGAATGGTATCAGACTTCTATGGAAAGAGGGTAGCACTGGCCTGATACATCGGTAAGCTACCGCTAATCATTTTTAAGCCTAGATATGCATTTAGTGATCTCCAACGATGCTTAGTGAGGTCGAATGCATAGAACATTCTTCAAGGATTGATCAACGCCGATAGCTCTAGAGCTTTTACTGTAATTCCGATAACGGATCGGAAATAGGAGCGCCTCATGTTTATTCCTAAGATCACCTAGTGGTTCAATTAATTTCTAGTTTTTATCGTCGTGTATATGTAGTTTATAATATTTTTTCCGTGCATTTTTCCACTTCATCAGTTGATTGGGCAACTGAGAGACTCGATGCATGGAGAGTTGTTTATAGAACAGAGGAAGAAGTAATAGCGTAGTGTTGTAGTCTATTGAGTTTACATACACATTGAGGATGTTAGCATTTCAAATTTACATCAGGGTTCTTTTGCACACGGCTTTCTAATCTTCTTAGCACAGATTTATTCATAGCATAAGACTTAAGCAGAAAAATAGTTTATTCTTTTCTGAAATACAGAGGATTTCCGTCAACGTGCACTAACTTTCGTAGTTAGTTAGTCAGTGAGTTCCTTAACTCGTAAGATTTAACGATGTAAAATCCCAATCACTTTGAGAATAACTATCAGTTATGTTCCCAGCTTACATCCTCTCATGTGGCGCAGTGGTCGGAGGAGTCATCCTGCAACACACACGTGGAATCAGTCCCCGCGCCCATGGCACACCAAGCCTTCCATCCATCCGGGATCGGCGAATTGGTACCAGACTTCTCTGGGAAGATAGCAGCACTGGCTCGATACATTGGTAGGCCATCGCGAGTCATTGTAAAGGCCAGATATGCACTCAATCACCTCCAACGATGCTTAATGAAGTCGAATGCATGGCGCATCCTTCAGGGGATTGATCAACGCCGAGAGCTTTATCCTTTTATCCTTTTTTACCTTACATCTTCACATAACTGTTCTCGAGTATAACTACTTTCATAAATGTTTTTGTGATTAGTAAATTTACGCTGTACAGCTCATATTATTCTATCTACTGGAATCTTTCCTAAAGGAATCTTGTAGTATTAGAGCCGGAAAAATCTTCTTTAGAATTTATTTTACTGATTTCGAATGCCATGTCTCCTGAATCCGCTGTTACAGCACCGTTTGCTGATTACTACGGTCGAGCAGAAAGTGTTGATGCTGGTGATGATAATAGATGCTCTTCGTCGTCATCGACATCGATCTCATGTCAGTCTTCATGCTCGTCCAATACTATCGTGTTTGAAAATCCTTTTAAGGTTGAACCTTTCTAACTGAAATTTTTGTTTCGATTCTAAGCCCCATTTTTTCAAGATTCTTCAAGTGCACTCGTTCTCTTTAGTGCAGTTTCCTCCACGAGTGTAGTCTTTATGTGAATTTACAAGTCTAAGTTCTTTCTTGTTCTTTGAAGTTTATGACTTAGTTATGTTCACGTTAATGTTATTGAACGGACTACCGTAGATTACGGTATTTCAGCTACGTTTCTTGCGAATGTTATTGCATAAAACTGGTTTTCTTTGTTTTCAACTGTAACATAAAGTATTCATAAATATGATGTAACTATGCAAGTATAATGTGATGCTTTATGTCGAAACAGGGGTTGGAAAATTGTCGTTTTTTATTCTTTGCGAATAAAATGTGTGTATTTATGGCAAGCCTCTCAACGGTTTACCTTTTCATCGTGGCTGGTAGATGGTTCACGGTGTCGGGCTGCGATTTAAAGCGGGGAAATTCATTCGCTGGCAAGGTCCCTCAAGCTGGGAGCGAGTCGGGCAGTCGAAGAGCAAAGCAATGCCAGGAGCAATAACCGCCTTGCTATAAAACTAGGTGCGCAGTGGCAAATCTCCCTCTGATCCAGAAGGGCATCGACTGCATGTGGTGGTGACGACCTGTGCAGACTTTGGCATGGCTCCTCGGGACTTCAGGGAGCCACAATGGTTAAGCCATCAAAACTCTGACAAAGTGGAGTTGCGCTGGGGCCCGCACAACCAGTGAAGATGGGCCATCCAAGTATCCAAGTAATTATTTATGGCAAGATCCCGCATCACATGTAAGGATGAGCCGTTTGCATACGTAGATTAAGGTGCTGGTATACGAATTGAACCTTCCCCGAACAAATTCTAGTCTTCCTTCATCCGTTGGACTTTAATGGGTCTCATTCGCCCGTAGGACATGAATAGAACTCAATTAGGGGTAACCCTAGATTTACAGCTTCTAGTGAGAAAGTAGCGAAGGTAAGCTCGCTATAGGCTGCAATGTGTGATGTTAGCTAAGTTTTCGTATTGAAATGTCAGACATCTGAAACTGGGTGACCATGTCGGCAAATGGACTCAATGCTGCAAGTCGTAGTTTAACACACACGCAGTACCTTGCTAGGATTACATTATAAATTTATTAAAGGTCGTGTACTTGTATAAAAATCAAGCAGCGAAGACCTCGTGTTTTCTATCTGCTTCGGATGTCTTAATTGGACGGGAGATAATTTTATTGATATACATTCACAAGTGAAGGAGAGGAAGGACTACAAGCAAACACAGTGGTTGGATGCTACTAACTCTAGGCAGCTATACTACAGTTCGTTATTTGGTTACAGTAACTCAAATATCGGCATATCTGTACATAATGCTCGTATGGGCCTTCTTTCTTGGAATCGATTCAATTTTCGGACAACATCCGCAGCAAAACACAGTCAGGACGAAAGCACGCCTAGAAAGTGGCTCAGTGGATTTACGAAAATATAGAGATCTCATGGTACAGTAACAGTGCTTGCTGATGAACGATACAACGCGGCAGGAGCGTAGAGCAGTGATTGGAGGTACTCTACAATACACAAAGAGTGTTTAGTTCGATCCCGCGATCTGCGCAAATCAAACCCTTCATTCTCCTAGAGTTGTCAAGCTGTTACCAGAGAGTGATAGTAAAAATGCGGAGCTGAGACCTACATCACTAGGCCAGTACAAGCCCATAGATAAAGTGTGCACCGAATAACGTCTAAATACCATGAATGGCGAACAATGCGTGGCGCATGCCTAGCTCAACGGTGAACGTTTCATCGTTCTATTCACAGTCTTCATACCTGTAGGGTGGCAGGAAAGCGAGTGTGACGATAGTCATCCAGAGAGGACGATGAAAATGAAAGATGAACTCGACCATCATGCAGATCTTCTGAACCATTTTCGTCTGGTCACTAGGATTACCCGAGAACGCGATCAGCCAAGCAAACGCGTTCACTGAAATATTCGTTGCAGGGAGACAACGTATTTTCCATTATAAAAAGCAAACATAGAAAAAATAATTTGAAACTAGGAAAAAATCGTTCTAAACTTCCTTCCGAGTATTCATAAATAGAGAAAAACTTGAGGACTTGGCAATTGATAAATCAATAATCAGTTCTAGCTGAGAGGCAGGCGAAACGAAGGACCCGCATGGTGTGGTGGTGGTGGTGAATGCGTTGCGCCCCGGAATGGACAATAGCGCGTTCCTTCCCCACCGCGGACACTCGCGGTCCGGACTTTTGCAAATATCTCAGCATCATTGAACACCGTGTAGCTGTTCTTTTAAAGAGCTTTTCTAACTAAATGTCCAAATGAATCATCTTATGCACCTTGATTTTAGAAATGGCTTCATCGCTAGTGCGTCCTATCTTGTTTTCAAAGATTAGAAAAAAAAGTTTGGAGTTCTAAAAGAAGGCTTTTGGTAATTCGTGTTCCAGAAGAGACAAACCCGACTTTCCCTTTAACCTCGGTATGACAAATCGATATGTATTTAAATTGTTGAGCTTACACGAGGTTGATAAATAGATTTATTTGTGCTAATGTTCCGCCGACTTTGTCTTCATCAGAGCCGATGGTCCGAGTCGATGGTCCACAATTGTTTTTTTTGAAGACAACAGAAGAGGAAGACGAGAAGAGAAGAAGAACAACTTTTCTACAAGACAAACAACTGTGGACCATCGACTCCGATCATCTGCTTTGATGAAGACGGAGACGTCGACACATTAGCCTAAATAGATCCATTTATCAACTCGTGTAAGTTCAACAATTTGAATATGTAGTCGAAGTGGTATGGTAATGTGATAAGCGGCTCAGCGAACTAGAAAAACTGGAAGATTGTAATGTTCATATGAAACTGGTAAGGCTGAATACTCAATGCTAAGTACTCAATAACTCGAATACGTGGAGAATTCCCCAAAACAGAACTACATAACTTTTAGTTAAGGCTGCCAGCGCAATGGTTTTCAATCTAACTAACCTATGAATGGTATAAATGCAATATACGGAGAAATGACATAGATCAGTGTCCAGCAGAGTCGGCTCCGAGCGTCACGAAGTTGCATGTCAGCGGAATTGGCGTGGGTATACGGTAACTCCATACAAAGTAGAAGAAAGGACTGTAAAAATGCACAAACTGTCTACAACTGAGAAACTCTTTGGGTTTTACGAAAAGCAAAATTGATCGTATTCTAGCGCAAAACATGCTTATTGATTTTTTCGTGCTGTGCTCTTTGGCGTGTTTTCCATAGACAATGGAATCATCTCAACTGTTCTTTTACTGCTAAGTTTTTTGGTACGTTTTATACTTACTGAGAGTATCTGTAAATTGATGACAGTGAAGCAGATGATCAGAAACACGCGTGAAGCAATAGAAAGAATCCTAAGCGCAATCTCTGTAGTACCATCGGTAACATAGTAGAGCACACTGAGAAAAAAACGGGATAAACTGTACCACCAGACATATCGTGCTGAAAATATTTTCTTCTGATAGCGTTCTTTTAGTTAGATTCATTTAGACAGGATGTTTTTCGGGATAGTCTATTTGGAAAAAGAAGTAAAAGATTTGTTAGTTTAGATATAAGTTATGATTATGGAGTTACTCTACACGAGACCGGCACAGCCCTCAATCGCTTCGTCACCAGCTGGAACTACTATATTTTCTCTGTATTCGAACCTAGGGGATAATAGGGGTAAAGCACTTTCGGCACGAAGCTGTCTATTTTACTATTTTCACTGCTTTCGGTGGTGAGTTACCCACATGGGCACAAACGACTTTGCTGTGACATGGGTTTATTCTTTTGTTGTGCTTTCGGATAGATATGTCAGACTCGCTCTAAGCTTAGATGACCTAGATGGTAGTTGTAACGACGGGTGTACATGGTGGTTCGGTAACTGTGACTCTCTCCAACAATGATGAGGCGATAAGCGGGACAAATAACGGGGAACAATGTTGGATATTTTCCTGCGACGGTCCAAGAAATCTCGTTAGATGCTTCTAATTTTAGTGAAGCAAACAAAACTGGGTTATTATTTGCCGTAGCGTCTTACGAGTAGGAAAGACGCTTTAGCTAGGTGAAGGGTTTAATAGAACGTTGAAAAAGACGATAAAGACGTAACCCTCCGCCCACTTATATTAGGGTTTTAATCTAAGTGCTTTCAAAAAGTGTTAGGAGGACCTAAGTTTCTTCACTGATTTGCCGCATCAACGCAGGGAGGATTTGTTCTCGGTCCTGAAGAGCGCGATATACAAGGGGAAATTCTTTTTTCGACATGCGAAAGCAAACTGAGGAATTCTGCATTTTAGCTTAAATGTTCACTGGAAAATGATGCTTTCACCCAGGAAGTGTCGTCGTCCTCCAAGAAACTTCTTGCCACAATGCAGAAAATCTCTCTTCCATCCACATGGGCTTGTGGTATTGTCCAGGGAACGTGCTAATGCAGAAGTGGTGTTGGAATTCCATAAAAAGCTCTTTCAAGCAATAAGACACGAATCGGATCAGAATTATGTTGAAGATCTCAAAGGGATCTACCAAGGCTTTGAAATCAATGTTGGCATAGAAATGTATTCACATAAATGACTATGGCTCTTCACTCATTGCATCTCATTATCTCATCCATTACCAAGACCATTGCGTCATTCTCCTGGGCAGTATATTATTGTGCTAATAATGGAGAATATTAAATGTAAGTAGGAAAATCGAAGTGTTCATAAATTACTAATGACATCCTTCATTATGTGCCTGGCTTCAACTTACTTCAGAGGAAAAGCGTTGATTCGTTCCACTCCTTGATAAGCTAATCGACAACAATACAACATCATTATCATCATTACTAGTACATTATAATGTACATAGTTGTAAATCACATATAGCAAACTGTGTGTCCATTCCAGATAAGTGCTAAAAGAAGCTCATTAACCCAAAAGGGATTAGGGCTTAATTTTACGAGAAATTGATCTCAAAGGATAAAAGGATAAAGCTGTCGACGTTATCAATCTTTGAGCGATGCGCCATGCATTCGACTTCATTAAGCATCGTTTGGAGGTGATTGAATGCATATCTGGCCCTTTACAATGATTCGCGGTGGGCTACCGATGTATCGACCTAGTGCTGCTATCCTCGCTGACAAGTCCAATACCAATTTGCCGACCGACCCCGGAGGAATGGAAGGCTTGGTGGGCCATGGGCGCGGGGGATAGATTTCACGTGTGTTGCAGGGCGCCTCCGACCACGGCCACACGTGCCCTTAAATTGATCATAAGAGGTTTTTCTTCTACAAAATATTAAATGTTGAGCATAGTTTTTCATGGACCACATTTGGTACAATATCTAGGGTTAATGGGGTGTCGATTAGATGTAAAAACTATGGAAAAGAACCATTTCGTGATAAAATAGAGGCGGAAAGAAAAGGATTTAAGCTAACGAATACTATGTACCGTACTCAGCAACTTACGATTTTGTATCGATACATTCAGTCGCATGTTTTTCAGCATTCCCTCCAGGAATAGTGAAGCGAAAAATCACTCTCAATCTAAAATCCTGGGGTGAGTGTTTTTTGTTCCGCTGAGAAATTTTTTCCAGACTTTTTTGAGTGTGCTTTTTTTTCTTCGAAATATGTAACTAATCCTTTGAGAATGGAAAGTCGAAAAAAAGTGGACAGCTAGCGTATCAGCTCTTCTTAAGTCCTGCAGCGACTCTGCTCCATGTGTGTTGTTTGCGCTTGCACTTAGTTGATTATCAAAATCATTCATTACATTAATTAAATTAAAAGAAACTAAGAATAAAAAGATTAAAAAGATTAAAGAAGATTAAAAAAGAAAGAATTAAAGTAAATCTTAACAAAAGCTCCGTTATGACTTAGTTATTATAGCCATATTAACCAGCTTCGTCATTAGGCAATTAGTCAGCAAGTAAATTAGTTACCAACCCAAATAACTAAATATCTTTACAGAGCGCGTGTGGCGCAGTGGTCGGAGGCTCCCTGCAGCACACATTTAGAATCGATCCCTGCGCCCATGGCCCCCTAAGCCTTTCCAACTCTCCGAGGTCGCGCTCGATATATCGGTAGGCCACCGCGAGTCATTGTAAAGGCCAGATATGCATTCAGTAACCTCCAAACTATACCTAATGAGTCGGACTCGTAACATTACGGCTCTGAGGAAGGCGAAATCGCCGAAACGTTCACCGTCGACCAGCAACAACAGAAACAACAACAACAGCGACAACGATAACGAAGGCCTATACCAACCTCGAATTTGCTAAATAAGATCGGTTTATAAGACCATATAAATAAATATATCATCTATGCCGAGAGTTATAGAAAGTCGGTCTTTTGAGTTATACTTAATGAGGTCGAATGCATGGCGCATCCCTCAAGGATTGATCAACGCCGAGAACTTTATCCTTTATCGGTTTTTTATTAAAGTTTTGTACCTAGTGGTAGGTCGGTTTAAAAGTTGTTCAGTCGAAAACACCAATTCAACACAAAAAAGTCGCGAATCTATTGACAACACGGATGACAAATATAAAAATAACTGAAAAAAAGGCTGAGGAAAGACTAACGCTTTAATCCAAATGTACTGTTCTTTGGTAGGAGTGAATAGATTAATATATGCTACTAGTTCACAGTAAATATTGAAGGCTTCGCAAAACATCATTGGAATGAAGATTGAAGTCGTGATCGATCGCATAAAATCCTTTTCCATCTGGAACATGGTCAAACAGAAAAACTAACGTTGATGAGGATTTGAAAACATAAAAGAAAACTAACTCGAAGTCCTAATAATAGAATAATGATAGCCAAGGCAATTCGTCCGGCCATCAACAGTAACGAAACTATTTGAACAGGTGTAAAGTAATCGGCTGTAAAGTCGAGAATTTTGGATTGGGATTAGATATACCAAGTACTGAGCATCTAAGAAATCATTAATATTCTTATATAATGTTAAGTTTTCTCCTAACGGTTCACCGCCTCATCGCAGATAGGAGGTGTACCTGGGTGTCGCACTGCAATGTAGGAGTGCGGAGGGATTCATCCACCGGCACGGTCTCCCAAGCTGAGAAGGAGTCCGGCGTTTCCATCAAGAAGCCTAGCTAAGAGTAAACCAATACCAGAATCCACCACTGTCCAGGTATCAAAGTCGCATGCTGGTAAATATCCCTCTGATCCACAAGGGCTGCGGCTACCTGTGGTGGTGAAGACCCGTGGCAGACTTTCGCCAAGCTGACCTCGGGATTCCACGAAACCACAATGGCTTAACCTGCAAATCTCCGAAAAGTGGTGATTATGCTGGGGGCCCGCACAAGCAGTGAAGACGGGCTATTCAAGTATCAACTATCAAGTAAGGTGATGTTCACTTTTTTATTTGCTGCGTTCTACAATTTTCCATGGGAGGGTATTATGTGTGATTCAACCACAATAATGGTGAGATATTTGCGAAACTCCGTACTGCACATGTCCGCGGTGAGGAGCGAACGCGCAATTACACATTCCGGGTGCTAACGCCTTCACCAGCTTGCGCGTCCTTCGTTTCGGTCTGTCTCTCAGGTAGTTTTATTGCCGTCAACGAGATTGATTTAGGGAGCCCAAATCGGCAATGAACCCAGTTAAGCTGAGGCTGTACTCTTATATATTTCTCAGTAGGAAGAGAAGATGAACCCGCTAAATTGCAGATAAGAATTGTAATCATACTGTGTTACTTTCGTAAAGCCACTTTTGCTTAACTTCTGGGTGAATAGCCAATGTCAATGTTTCACTGAAAAGGTTAGTTTACAAATGGAACGAAAGTATAAGTTTGCTGCCTTCTAAAATTTTTCATGGCAGGGTATTATGCGAAATACGACCATGATGATGATGAGATATTTGCAAAACTCCGGACTGCAAGTGTCTGCGATGGGGGAACGAACGCGCTATTTCCCCTTGTGGGGGGCTAACGCGTTCACCAGAACACCATGCGGGTCCTTCGTTTCGCCTGTCACTCAGCTACTTTTATCAATCAGTGCCATCAGCAATCATCTCTTAACGGGATTGATCTAGCAGCTCAAATCGGTATTAAACCCAGTTAAGCTGAGGTTGTAATTGAAATCACAATGCTAACTTAGTTGTATAAGTAATGGAGTATCTGATTCGTCAATATACAGTAATTGAAAAGTTCTTTTTTGGTTTTTAATTGGTAAGGTAATTCAAAATGAATAACTGAATAAAAGATTAACCTATGGAAATCGTGTAGATTTCAATCAACAAGATTAACTTTGCCCTTTAGTAGCCAACTCTTTTCAGGCCTTTATTGGTAAGAATGGTGAAAAATTTGTCGCACAAGTGAAATCTTGAACTCGTAAGTTTAGAAGATGGTGAATTTCTTTTAATCTTCGTTGGTGCTTATTTTGCTAAGACATGCGAGTTACAGTAAGCAACTAGAAGAAACTTACGGCAGTACCATTCTCTGCATTGAGGAAAAACCATTTCATCAAATATGCTACTAGCTGCCGATAAGGATGTATTCATCTAAAATGAGGACTATTGTAGAATTTTTCTGGCTTAGATAATACAGAATACCGTTTTCGAAACGAACACTAAACGGCGCAAAAGTTTCAGGATGGAAAAACTGTTGGAGTGATGGAATCTGAATGACTTGTGGAAGCTCAACATGAATATGGTGGATACTGTAGTTCAGAGAGGCATAAAGGATTGATCGATACATTAGGGATGCTCTATGCGCTCAACCTTATGGGCTCAAAAAAGCGTACTAGTGTAAAGATTTGCATTTTTGCTGCAAATTTCTAAACAAATTTTACAAATTTTTTAGTTATTCGGTGCATAGAAAACTAGGCCATTGGAAATGTGATGAGGAGATAAAGTGAAAAATGAACAAAAAACTGGTCGAATGGCAACATGAAAATGGAGAAGCAAAAGAACAAGGGAGAGAGAGTTAGGGTCAATGTAACGACGTTCCTCGAAAGCTTTATGAAAATGGAGGAAGAAAAGGAAAAGGATCGGAGTAGAAATATACACTTTGTGTATTTGCTATTTAGATGGTGGGCAGATCAATTTATAGTGAAAATCACAATATCTTAGGGATTTCTGTATCATAAGTATCATCATTGACTCCATTAATCATCCAAGGTCTTTAATAAACATCAGGAAAGTCTCTCTTCGTTTAGGCTGGGTGCTAGAGCTGATGAGTGGCCTACGCTACCTCGAGTAACAGGAGAACTATCCAGCTTTCCTTATATGAATTGATTTTAGCCAGAACGCGCTCATATGTAACTCACTTAAGGATCTTACAAAGTAGGTTCGTTCTTGACCTGCAGGCATACAGCGTTTATATAATACACCAGTTTGTTTCCGTAAGTCGTGTTATAAGTGAAATATAAATTCAATCACCTAAAAGCGTAACGAATGGAGTAGAATGTGTGCCACCCAAAGAATGGCTGAATACCGGATGTTCTATCCTTCATTCTTATATGGAAAAATATATCTCAATCTAATACAAAATACGCAGGAGGTCTTTTTTGCAATCCAGTTGCTTCTCTGTAGAAGCAAACGAACAAGTGGTTCATTTTGAGGACTGGTTCACACCCAGTAATTGTAGCTTATGTTGTATAAAAACTTCGAAGAATCATAAATGAGGATGAGATAAGTAAGTTTATAAGCAAAGATAAATAGTAGGAATCAACAGAAGTGTTCCAATCTTTTTTTTGCTGCTAACAAATCAGCCTAGCGTTGCGGTGCAAAAAGAACTAAAATGTCTCAGTTTTTCTCAGGAATAAAGGAGCGTAGTACAGGGAAAACGAATGTGCCTAAATAAACAAAAAAATAAAGACAGATAATAGAGATGAACCTCTCAACGGTTCATCTCCACATCGTGACTAGGAGGAGTTCTTGGATGTCGGGTTGCGATGTAGAGCAAGTGGATCACCTACCAACAGGGCTTCCCACGCTACGAATGAGTCAGACATACCCATTTGGAAGGCCAGCCAAAGGCAAACCAATACCAGTACTAGGAATCACCACTTTCCTGGTATCGAACTACTTGCATGGCGTGAGATCTCTTTGATCCATAAGGATGGTGACTGTGGGGGGTGGAGACGGCCCGAGGAAGGCTTCGGCTAGGGCTGACCACGGGAGTTCAGGGAGCCACAAATGTTCAAATCTCCGAAGAACAGAATTTATACTCGGGCCCGCGCAACCAATGAAGACGGGTCATCGAAAGTAGATAGGTAAGGAGTAAAGAAAAGGGTGAAGCTCTCGGCGTTGATCAATCCCTGAAGGATGCGCCATGCTTTCGACCTCATTAAGTATCGTTGGAGGTGACTGAATGCATATCTGGCCTTTACAATGACTCGCGGTGGCCGACCGATGTATCGAGCCAGTGCTGCTATCCTCCCAGACAACTCTGGTACCAATTTGCCGACTCCGGAGGGATGGAGGGCTTGGTGGACCATGGGCGCGAGTATCAATTCCACGCGTGTGTCACAGCGGCGCTCTCCAACCACTGCGCCACGCGCGCCCTTTCAGCAGTAGTGAAAAATAAATGGAAGTATCTTCTTCCTTTTTGTTGTTAACTGCTCAGTGCAGCGTTGCCATGTGACAGAGTTAAAATATCTCAGCCTTTCATTACTGTTGTAATTATTTTCATCACAATTAGTTCTAAATTGAGTTACTATGAGTTCCTTGTTTCTATGTAGTCTCGTGATTGTTAAAAGAAATGTTACATTATTTAATGAATTCATTATATATGAAATCCAATTTACAAGTAAAAAGTAGTAAAATGTAGTGGAAAGTACAATGAAGTCAGGCAAGTGACTATAAAGTGAAAAGTTTCTAAATAAATACCCACGATTGTGAAATCGAAGCGGTCAGGGAATGTATTTGTATGTATGAGAAAATTCTGTCGACATCATTAACAGACGTCGTTTTCATGTGGGCAACAAAAAGGGTACCACGGAGTAACTACTCGTTGATTAAACAGAGCAGACCTTAACGACTGTCTCCACATTTTAGTTTTATTTTTTTTGTAAGTAAAAGAAATGAAATCAACAGCGCAGTGGTTAAAACTGCCCCTAAAGCAGCATACACAAACTTACAAGCACGCAAACACACACACACACACACACACACAATTATATATATATATACATATACACATACACACACATACACACACACACACACACACACACACACACACACACACACACACACACACACACACGCACACATACGCACACAAATAATTGTTTCGAAACTCCGCCCAGAGCAACACATGTTCTTGCCTTTCTAGGGTCGGGAAACTGTTACCCGACTTCTTCGGGCATGAAAACAATGACGTGATATAACGGTAGACTTCTAAAGTTCGTCATGTGAGCCAAATAAGCATTCGGCTACCTTTAACAGACTACGAATGGAGCTGAGTGTGTGGAGGGACACTGTGGGATTGGTCTGTGTGGACGCTTTATCCTTTATCTTTTACTCAATTGAGTATACAGTTGACAAAAAAAACGATAGTAACGCGGCTATGCTTAGGTAAAATGGGCGACAAATCACAGCAATGGATCAATTCACGCATACTTCAGTCAAAGAATATATCGAATTTAGGGAGCATTACTACTAACCAACACGGTATCAAAAGAAAAATACGATGTGAAAGACAAGTCGTATAAAATAAAAATTTAGAAAGACTGGAATTCGGATGAAAGAAAAACCACATGTTTGGTATTTCTTGCAGTAAACCTTCAACGGGCAACCAGGAACACCTCCCAACGGCTTACCGCCTCATCGTGGCTGGGAGGTATTCCAGGGTGTAGGGTGCAACGCAAAGTGAGGGGTTCATACCCCTTAAAGTGTCGCTCAAGCTGAGAAGAAGTCCGGCTTTTCCATCAGGAAACTTGGCTAAGAGTAAACTAATACCAAGATCCACGACGGTCCTGGTATCAAAGTCGCGTGGTTGTAAATCTCCCTCTGATCCACAAAGGCTGCGACTGCCTGTGGTGGTGAAGACCTGGGACAGACTTTGGCCATGCTGACCTTGGGACTTCAGGAAAACACAATAGCTTAACCAACAAAACTCCGAAAAATGGAGATTATGCTTAGGCATTCACAACCAGTGAGGACAGGCAGTCCAAGTATCCAAGGAATTAAGTAAATCTTTATGGAAGGATCCAGACAGTTATCGATCGAATTAGCTTTTTGTGATATTTTCAATGAGGGCAAATCTACAAATCATGATAGTCTTGTATGCTTGGACGACACTAATTTGTTGAGCAAAGATTGATGAAAATCAAATGAGACATCGAAGTATGCCTTACAGTAACTACAATAATACTTTGAGGGGCGGGAAGCGTAGTGGTAATTATGCCGTCTATAACAATGCCGGTTTGATCCCCCATTCCTTCTTACTAAACCTCTCATCCCTCTGGAGTCGAAAAATTGGTAATAAAATTGTACAGGGGACAGATAACCCTCCCAAATCCATTTGCGAACGGAACTGCTGAGGCCTGGAACGTAGACAGTACCATCGAGGTTCATTCGAAAGCGTACAGTTAGATGAACCGTCTTTTTATAGGTGTCCCTCGTCCTAAGGTGGTGAAAATTGCACTTTTTATTTGATATGAAGTTCCACCAGTTAATAAAATGCACTAGGTCGCACTTTGCGTGTTCCATCGACGCATGTTATTATATCAACGCGGAAAGACACCGTGTTCAGGTGCTAATGAACTTAGATATCGCAAAGAAATAAACTTCAAAGCAAATGGAAAGTGATGTGAGCAACCCTTGAGCCATTCACGCAGGCCGCATCGTTAGGTGATAGATCTTCGCCTTTATCTTCCTTCGTCTGTTGAACTTAGCCGGTCATTCAGAAAGATTAAGATCGGCGTTGATATTTTCCTAGTGTTGAGAAAGATTATACACTAACCACAGGTAATGAGATTATTGTCTCTAAAACATAACGAATTCTTCTGTGATTACCTTTCTGGAATTAGGCTGTTGATAATAGAAATATGCAGCGACGGTTTGTAGCGCAGTGATTAGAAGTGATCTGCAATACAAATTGGGTTATTTGTTTGATCCTGTGTCCCTGACTAACCACGTCCTTCATTCTTCTGGTGTGGGCAAAACGGTTCCCGACCTGCCCAGGAGGATAACGACACTGATTCAATATATCCATAGTCCCAGCAAAGTCACTGTATGCTGCAAGTGCTTGCTCAACTGCCATTACGGTAGTACGAATGGAGTAGAATACAGCATGCATGTACAAGAGATTGCTGAACGTTGAACGCTTTAACGCTTCAGTAGTAGCGTGAACTTCAAGATCGCGTCAAGTTTCTTTAAGAGATACTGTCGACGATAACTTCTGAAGTTTCTTAGGTTCAATAACAATCTATTTGGAAATCACTAAACGGCTATCATAAAGTTATCAATGAATAAAAATAAGTATTCCATTACATTCTGAGACGGTTTCATAACTAGTAGTCCCAATAATTTCCTAATAGCAGCGGTGTATTTGAAAATGTCTTGGGTTCTCTCGGGCAACTTCACCGTATACTTTTAAAATACAATCTTCATATAAGAGGATGAGAAAGGATAAAGTTCTCAGTATTGATCAATCCCTAAGGTAGCGCCCTGCATTCGACTTCATGAAGCATCGTTAGAGTTGATTGAATGCACATCTGTCTTACATAATGACTCGCGGTAACATACCATAAAATATGTCATGCCAGTGTTGTTATTCTCCCACAAACAAGTCTACTAACGATTTTCCGACTCTGGAGTGATGGAAGGCTTGGTGGCGGCGCCAGATTGAACCAACGACAACTAGTGTATTGCAGGACACCTCTAAACACTGCGCCAAACGCTCCCTTTATTCTTCTTCTTGCAAATAACATAAAGCAAAGGCTAATTAATGGAGAACTTATGATATGTGTTAGAGGAGTAAACGCTCTATGCATATGGGAGAACGTTATTATAATTTATAACTGTCACAAATGATTGACCAAAGCTTCAGATTGAATTCTTTGAATGTGCGATTTCAAGGTAAATATCTTCGTAAACGAAACTTTCTACACCATCTGAAAGGCTACCGTACTCTGGTAGTGGGTAATGGGTGCATCAGAATCATCTCATAAAATCACTGAAGATGAATCAAGATACTCTACAACTGTTTGGAATTACTGAACTTCCTATGTAATTTTTTAACGTCATTATGTTTGAATAATCTTCTTTCAAAGACATTCAAAACGAGAATGTTTATTCTCTCATAGTTTCAAATCCCATAGTTTTTCTATATGTCAGCTAAGGTAATACAATACCGACTCTTACACGACGTACTGTGTTCGAAAAAACAGGTCAAAATAGATGGAAATAGATCAATACCGTCCTGTATAAAATGGCTCCGATGAGTGGGAAAGCTTCATCTCGAGCAGTGTTCCACTTAAGAAGAGTCGACACTTTGTGACTAAGAAGGCCCACCTCGAAAGGACGAACATCTGCAGGCAGCCGACCCGACCATTTGGGATTGTCTGGAGTTATGAATATTGAAGATTACTGACCGCGCATTATTTATCTCCTCAAATCTTTTGCCTAGCAGTAGTTCCAAAGAAGATTGAAAACCTCCGTCGTAATCCTAGATAATAGTTCTTCTTGCGGTCATCTATGTGGTAATGACTCCGTCCATTGCGCCGATGGCCCAACCTATCCAGGATTTAGTTCAAAACTTCCCGACCCAACTAAACCTCTCGTCTCCCGGCATTTGGAAATTGTCACTAGGCTAACCTGGAACGATCTCATTCTCTGCAAGCCATGCTGGAACTCGCCGGACCGGCGATCTCAGGAATTCAGGGAGTATAGACAGTATATAACGATATCGGCGACGAAGACGAAAAAAGTCGTCAAGCAGGAAACAAGGCACACGTTAAAAACGCTCCAAAGCTTTCTACGATAGTACGTGTGAAGGAATGAATGAAATGCAAAGGCTGGGATCTACACTATATGATAGTTGAGGTGTCAGGTCCTGTAGCAAGCAAAGGAAATCATAGGTAATAGAGGGCAGCACTGTGACAGCTTCCGCAAGCAGTAAAAGAATTGAAATCAATCCCTCCTCTAACTGAAAAAGAACTGCGTTTCCATGGAAAAACTTTATCACGCGCCTCGACCCCTTCTGAGCCTGGAATTTAGTACCAAACTCATCCGAGAAAGCTCTTTACAATCCAGAAAACTGGATACACGCCTTTGTGGGAAGCTCAGATCCTCAAGTATCAGCAAACGTACACGTAAACCTGTCTATCTTCGTAGACGATGACTGCAAAACAATGATATGTGTGAAGGAATGGAGGAATTCTCAGAATAATTGAAAACAAAAGAGGATAGAAATGCAACGAAACAAATGGAAAAATTGCCAAATCCTCAGTAGTTAGTTTTTACTGACTTCCGCATTGATCAATAAATTGTGTTCTTCCTAAGCAGGTACGGGGTTGTTAATAAAGGTTCATTCAACACTGGCTGAAGTTCAATATACCTGGATATATGAAGTAAGTGAAATGTAGATAAATAAATGTTGTCGATCTCACCATAAAAATAAGTCGTCTATGGACTAATAAACGTAAGAACAACATTTCAATAAGAAATAATAATAAAAACGGATAAAGCTCTCGACGTTGATCAATTCCTAAGGAATGCTCCATGCATTCCACTTCATTAAGTATCGTTGGAGGTGATTGAATGCGTATCTGGCCTTTACAATGACTCGCGGTGGCCCTACCGATACATCGAGTCAGTGCTGCTCCCCTCCCAGACAGGTTTGATACCAATTTGCCGACCCCGGAGGAATGGAAACCTTGGTGGGCCATGGACGCCGGGGTCGATTCCACGTGTATGTCGCAGTGGCGCCTCCAACCACTGCAGCGTGAATTCGACTTCATTAAGTAGAAATATGTGAATTGTAATATTTACTGAACAAAAAGTATAAAAATAGTAAGCTGTTTAACGTCCATCAATTCGTAAAGGATGTGCCATGCATTCTATTCTATTCGTAACATTGTAGATGAGGTTGAGAGCAATTTTGGCGTGCGCTTGTACGACTTGCTGTGGCGTACGAATATATGCAGTGAGTGTTTTTTGCACTTATAGACAAGTTTATGGCACCAACTGGCTTTACGCCAATGACTGAATGGATGATATGATGTATAACGAAGCTTTTGCTTATGAGAAGGTCATATCTGTCGAATACTGCAACGAATTCACTCATGATCAATAATGACCTTGAGGACTATTGAAAACTTTATACCCATTCTGATGAAAGAACATCATTTTTTTATCCCATAACACTAGGATAGAAGCTTAAGTTAGACTTCGCAACTATTTTATTAATAATGTCTATGAAAAAAATAGATGATATTTTATTCTATTATCAAGAACGACGAAAAATATCGTTTACTATAGGATTATTTGTAGTTCCTGAAAACACTCATCGTCCTGCAAATACACTTGAGTTCGATCTCGTACCCTAGGCTCACCTAGCGTTCCCTCTCCTGCGGAGTCAGAAAATTGGTACTATTGCTATCTGGGAGCGGAACTGACTCGGTACATTGGAAGGCGACCGCAAGTCAGTATGTGGTCAGATACAAATTCAGTCACTCCTAGCAGTGCCTGATGAAGTCGGATGCATGGCGGACCTCTCAGCGATTGATCAATGCCACGAGCTTTATCCATTATCCTTTACCATAATAACTCTCATGAAAGAGGTGTAAATCAGTGGTTAGAAGTACCCTACAATACACATTGGATCGATTGTTAGTTTGATCCTGTGCTCAGAGCTCAGCCATGTTTCCATTTCTTCAAGTTGACAAATTGGTACTAGACTTGTCTACAAAGATGAAAACAATGACGTACTACAGCGGTCGGCCAACGAGGGTCAATGCATAGGCCAGCTATGAATTCAACCACTTCTTCGCTGCTTACTGAAGTCGAATGGCTAGTGCACTTCTCGGAATTTGATTAACGCCAAGTATTTTTGCATTATCAAAGTTATCAAGAAGTGGGTAGCACAATCTTAGTGACGCCGTCTTTAACAAGCAGAACGCTGGTTGAACCTCTTACCAGGATCATCAAACCTTCCATCCGGCAGGGATTTGAAAAATTGGTATCGAGGTTGTCTGTTTCAGTGCACTCTCTCCAATCTGAATGTGGACGTCCTACAAGGGATATCCTGGGATTCCAATACAGTCAGCCAGCATTTGACGACATTCATGAATGATAGGAAAGTCCTCAAGCAGCAGCCGAAGTCACATGAGAAAAGCTCGAGCACTTTCGTGTTTGGTGGATGCGAGGAAACGAATCTGATAGAAGAGAATTGCTGGGATGTACATAATATGTGGTGTCGGGTCATGTAAAAATAACTATCGATACTAAGCGGAACTAGCACCCATGGATTGAACATGAGCGAAAACTCATACTATGAGGACATTTCTCACGTGCCACCTGAGAAACAACAAATTTCCAATATTGAAGAAAAACTGTGCCAAGTGCAGTTATTATTTTCTCTTACGTTGACCGATTGACACTCAGATGAGTCGCACAATCTCCCAGAGCTCTAAGCCGCGCCATTTAGTACCCCAGAACTGAGAAATTTTTTATATACGGAAGACAGTCTATACGGTAGCAATACGGTAGAACGTTCGTTAGGCAGAAATCAATGGTTGAATGGTATTCACTGGTTATAAGTAACGTTATACGGGGCGCGATTGGTGCAACGGTCGGAACACTCTACAATACACGTGGGGTCGATTCCCTGCGCCCTTGGCCCACCTGCCTTTCATCCCTTCGGAGTCGCCAAACTGGTACCAGGCTTGTCTGAGAGGATAGTAGCGCTGGCTCGATACATCGACAGGCCACTGTGAGTCATTGTAAAAGTCAGATATGCATTCAGTCACCTTCAAATAATGCTAAATGAACTAGAATGCATGGTGCATCCCTCAGGGATTAACCAACGTCGGGAGCTTAATCCTTAATCCCTAACTTATGTTGCGTTTTAACAATATGAATGATGACAAAAAAATTTAACACTTGAGGAAAAACGGTACAGTAATCTAATTGTTATGTTTCAACTTTTACTTCTTGCCTCTCCATTTTGCATCGCAGGGTCTGATGGGAAATGCAATCTCTATATTTGTTTATATGATCTTATGAACTGGTCTTGTTGAGCTGATTCGAGGTTGGAATAGGTGTTGTTTGTCGTTATTGTTGTTGTTGTCGTTGCTGTTGGCGATGTTGGTCGATGGCTGACGTTTCAGCGATTACGGCTTCCTCAAAGCCGTGCTGTTACGAGTGAAAGTGGAGTTGCACTGGAAGTGGGCACTGAAGACCTAAACCAACCTCGCATCAGCTCAACAAGTCAGTTTATAAGATTATGTAAACAAATATATCAACTATTTATGCCGTGGTTCACAGAAAGTCGGTCTTTTGAATTACAGTCTCTATAATTTAATTTTCACTTGTTAAATCACATTTGTTCTAAATTAGCACAAGAGAAAGTTGCAGTAATGAAAAAGTACTGCGTCATTGAATGTTCTATCAAACGAAAACTCCTCATTATTACTGGAAACGAGAGAGTTTTTAATAAGCCAAAGAACGTAATTTACTTTGCTTTGGAAATTAAAGATACAAAAGAAATCTATTCAGGAGAAACGGCATCGAAGAAGAGTAGGAAGTGGACCATACGGATATTGCCTTTTAGGAAAAAACGCTGGCTTTCTTGCACAAAAACTCATCAAATCAATAAACGTTCTCGATTCCTGGAAAATTCTTTGGACGCCTTTGTTATACGACGACAGTAGGAGACAACGTCAGTTATTCCATACAGGACCAAGATGGGTATACGCTGACATTAACATGAAACCAAGCGGATTTGTTTCTTGGATGACGTCACACTTTATGACCAAGTGCTGAAAAAATCTGAGTGAAGCCTAGGCAGTACTCTCATTATTCTTGAGTACACAAAAAATTAAAAAGAAAGGCTTTGAAGTTCCCGATGAGAAATTGATTTAAGTCCAAATTTCAGGCAGTCAACTAGTTAGCTCTGGATCCATAACAGTCTTTCCCATGTGATATTGTGATTTCCTGACTAAACTCAGAATCAAAGGAGATTACTTTCATCCGTTCTTTTTTGGAACCTGGATATAAATGCTCTTCGAATGGTGGAGATCTCATAGCCTTTACATTATTCTACACTAACCGACAACACGTATTGTAGAGCGACTTCACAAATCCGAGCACTTCTCTCATTCGATTCGTTTCGTTGCATCCATTATCTACGAAGGTAGTCGTAGTTTTGCATCGGTTTTGTTCCTGCTTAAGAACTTTGCCCTTATTCGTGAATGTCGTTGAAGGCTGATCGAATAGAGCTCCACGAGATGCTTAGGATAGCAGTGTTCTGGCCTTTCAGATCATCCAGTTAGAAAGTTTCAGCAGTCTTTGTAGATCAAAGAGAGCTTCTCAGGCAAGATGTGCAACAATTTATTAATCCTAAAGAGATAAGAAGCTTGGTTGTCCTATGGCGAGTTGAACAACGACCTGGCGTTTATTTGTACTGCGACATCCCTACTACTACGCCACCCTAACCTGTTTGTTCGATGGCTACAGCTTTCAAATCTTTACAAACATTGATAAATCGTTTTTTTTGTACTAGCCATTGTTCTCTAAGTCAATATTCCATTTTTCAAGTGTTTAGGGTGAACGTCGAAGTCTTATATCTCACGTGGAAGCTCCAGTAATAGATTTCCGGCCCCCTATTCCTACTGTGGATATAAGGGTGATTGTTTTGTCATCTGCCCCACACAGAAGGAGATGGACAAATCTTTTGAGCTGTTGAATGAACAGTCTCAGAGTACATTAAAGCTTACTCGAGAGAAACAGGAAGCAAGCTGGCTTCCGTTTCTAAACTTTCAAATTAGCTTGTTCGAAAACGGCTACATCACTAGGCGATACCGAAAGATGAGTAACGAAAGCATAAAAGTTTATTATCTCTCCTCTCACCCTTCACACACAAAAAGGGAACCTGTGAGAAACATGTTCCGAGCAACCAGCAGATCGTGTACACAGGAGGAGAGCCGAACAAGGAATCCCGGAAATTGGTGTAGCAAATAGCCATTCCCAACAGTTACTCGCGAAAGCCGTAGCTTTTCCGGTTATGTGTAGAGGAAAACCCAAGCCTTCAAAAACGATAATTTTAGCCATAATAAGAAACCGTTTATCCTGTGCTTCATTTCAAGCTAAATAAATGCAGCTATACGAAGTTCCTTAAAAAGCGCCGGTGTACAGAAATCGGTAACAGTAATTGAGATATCACCGACCACTCTAGGAAGCCAGCTTGTTCATAACGGTCTGTATAACCCCTGTGTGCAACGCAAAATTGCACAACATATCCTAAGGAGTGATCCCACGAATTCGGGTGCGATCTACCAAATCTCTTGTAGGAGGTTCGGAGACGAATACATTGGCCAAACGCATATGCCACTGTGCGTCCGTATAAAAAACAGCTAGTCGGCAAACTTAAGGTTAGACCAAATGCTCTCCTTGGCGCGCATAGGACACATTTTGAAGTAAAAATTGCCATCCTCGCACAGGGATTGAAAACTTCACCGCGCAAAACTCTCGAGTCATTCGCGATAAATTCCAACAATCCCGAAATGAATTGTAGGGAAGAAGGCCTCGTAATCACGCAGTGTCTTATGCAGTATGCAGTAACACTGTCATTTTAATGTGAGAGGCACATTACCCGTATAAGTGAACTCCGCGCGCCGTGGGAAATACTCAGTGGAATACTCATAGAAAGCGGCGAGTATGCGAAAAAGCCGCATTGTTTTAATGTGATTGAATCATTGGTTTCGTGTTTTTTCTGTTTTGGTTATAGAGGTGTTTGGCCGGATAGCTTGCGGAGAATTTCGCCTTTCGACGCAATGATGAAGGCGGGATTCGCCGAAACGTTAGGTTTTTGTTAATAAAGAATGAAGTAACAACCTCGTGTGTGCTTTATCAAGAAAACAATGAGTATTTTACTAATGTAGTTCCACGTCCTCCCAACGGTTTACCGCCTCATCATGGCTGGGAGGTGTTCCTGGGCGTCGGACTGCGATGTACAACGGCGGATTCAACCCCTACCTGGGTCTCCCAAGCTAAGAAGGACTCCATCGTTTCCATCAGGAAGCCTAGCTAAGAGTAAACCAATACCAGGATCCACCACTGTCTTGCTATCAAAGTCGCATGGTGGTAAATCTCCCTCTGATCCACAAGGGCTGCGACGGCCTGTGGTGGTGAAGACCCTGGGCAGATTTTGGCCAGGCTGTCTGGAACCACAGTGGCTTAACCAGCAAATCTCCGAAAAGTGGAGATTATGCTGGGGCTATCATAACCAGTGAGGACGGGCCATTCAAGTTCCAGGTAATTTCACGTCTGGTGAAACCTTTTTTCCACGGAAGAAACAATAGCTGCCAAATAAGAATAACAAATAGAATAATAAATAACAACCAATGAAAGCCTTGAATCGGTGGATTAGTCTTAGTATTCACTAAAATTACTTCCTTTTTGGGAAATTTAGAAAACTTCCCACTATTTTATTCCAAGGATTTGTCTTTCTGATTCGTTTTTTTTTCACTGCGGTGAAAGTGCTTTCAAAAAAAGCATGGACTAATTTTCAGATATCGGAGATGTTGGGCTGAAAATGTCAATCTATGGCTCAGATTTCTATCTGGAAGGAAATAAAATATTGGATACTTACTTGGACGCCCGTCGTCACTGGTTGTGAGGACCACAGCATATTCTCCGTTTTTCGGAGCTTTGCTAATTTAGCCAGAGTGTTTCCCTGGAGCCCCGTGGTCAGCCTGACAAAAGTCTGTCCCAGGTCGTCACCACCACAGTCAGTCGCCGTACTTGTGGATCAGATGGAAATTTGCCACTAAACGACTGGTTTGATGTCAGGGCGGTGGTGGATGTTGGTGTTGGTTTGCTCACGCCGGACTCCTTCTCAACTTGGGAGACCCTGACGGGTGGATGAATCCCCCCGCTGTACATCGCAGTCCGACATCCAGGAACACCCTCCAGCCACGATGAGGCGGTAAACCGTTGGGAAGAATAAAACATTTAAATACGATTTATTATTCTAACAAAAATGTACGACATACAAATAGTCTACAATAAACAAAGACAAATGGTCTACAATAAACAAAGTAACAGAACTGTCTGCTCAGCTTGAGAAAAATCAGTTCGCCCATACACATCTAGTTTCATGCATAAAAGTAAAATTCAAAAAAAGTGGAATCACTGACGAGTAATCCTGTTCATGACTCACACAAAATGGCTCTTCAAACTTTCGTAAAACCTCAGCAGAAACGTGTAGTGCTACCTAGAACGGAAGGACGGAAACAACAGAATATCACGGGCTGGATAGGGACATATTTGGCACCGTTACTCTATCACGAAAAGGGAAACCATAATAAGATGTCTTATACGAGAAATACAAAATATGAAAATGCTTTCTGAAGGAGTAAAAAGGAACTTGATAGAGAGATGGTGCTTCGGATTATTTCAACGAATCCGATTTGTCTGGCAAAACTCAATTAGTTCAGTAATTTTGCAAGATCTGACTAAAGCACTAATAAAATCTTGAGTTGCACTAGGAAAATCTATAGAAGAGTTAACTAGGAAAGTCAGAAAGATGTTGGATAAAAGTGAAATGAATCAAATTTTTTGAAGACTGAGGTGTATTGAAGGAAACCTTTGAAACTATATACAAGCACGGATACTTCTTTACAAGAAAATCAATAGATCAAAAGAATCATCAGGCTATTAGTCTCGACTTGATTGCCTGAGATGATCAGAAGTACGGTGTTGTGTAGAACAACGATCGCTGTTCTCTGCGCCTTTGACGCTACTTCGATCATTAAGCAAAAATATCAACAGAAAACGTGATCGTTCAGACGTCTTTTTCCTTACTCAGTCAAATTCTTAGCTATTATAAGAGCAACACGGACAGAACAAAAGCAATATCGTCTTACGATATGGCGCGATTAGGGATAAAATACTGATAAGAATTAAAAATGGTCGAACAATAAAAGTGGTGATATGCACGACGAACATGTCGGCTGCTTGATGTAGTGGTAGTGCTTGCACGCACTGGGATGGAAAATCGAATACGACCAAAAAGTCCTGTGTTAGCGATATCGCTGACCAAACTGAAACATGAAGAATAAAAGCGTTTGGAGTCATCAATCCTTTAGGAATACGCCATGCATTGAACTCAATTCACAGTGCCGTATGAGTGATTGAATTCGATATTTAGCCTACACAGTGATTTGCAGTTGCCTAAGGAAGTATCAAGTCAGTGTTTGCCCCTCCACGACAAGTCCGGTAGTAATTTTCCGACAGCGGATTTGTAGAAAACATGATTTGCACAACGCGAGGGATTGAACTTATGACCCGGTCTGTATTGCGTTTAGGGAGGGCATCTCTTAATCACTGCGCTACAGCGACATCTGTTCTGAGTTTAGACACTTCGAAATAAAAAATATTGGGAATAAGAATTTTGACTTCTTATTTACTGCCTACTCTTTTTAGCGGCAGGGTATGCGTTGCGAAAATATAACTTTAATGATGCTGAGATATTTGCAAAACTCTGGACCGCGGGCATGTGCCTATGCGTCGAGAACGAACGCGCTATTGTCGCTTTCCGGGAGTAGCGCGCTCACCATCCACACCATGCGAGTCCCTTCTGTTTCGCCTGTCTCTCAGCTAGTTCTATTGATCTTTGCCATCAGCAATCACCCGTCAGCGGGATGCCCAGATCAACGAAGGACCCGCATGGTGTGGTGGTGAGCGCGCTACTCCCCGGAAAGGACAATAACGCGTTCGTTCCCCACCATAGGCACCTGCGGTCCAGAGTTTTGCAAATATCTCAGCATCATTAAAGTTATATTGGGAATAAGATTTCGCCACTTTCCCCAGATCTTTGCCATCCAACAGTCAATATCCCAGAAAACTCTACATTTCAACAGTTTTAACTGATTATCACTTATCAGGGAAATCAGTGAGCAAACAATTTTTCCAATTTCGTAATTATTTCCTTTTTGTTTTGTTTTTTCCAAACCATTTTGTCCTCTAATTATGCCATTATTACAGCACTTAGCACTCATTTATTTTGTAAGTTCGAATAATTAAAAATCCTGTTATTATTGCTAAAAGGGTTAGATTTCCTTTAACAAACTAATCATTCCTTCTTCATCAATAACTTACGTAACGACACAAATTATCTAACTGCATCACAAGTAAGGCTATAAGGCTAAAGTCATAAGGTGACTACCGTAACCCTAAGACATCAAAAAGCGATTCTTCTACGGACTTATATGATAGCGTTTTTCTTATAGGATAACTTTGTTCCTATAATTTTATTTGCAAGAATTTTCAGTTTTGAAAGAAAACCTCTATGGAAAAATGAATTAAACTCACAAAGATATGGAATAGTTAAGATATGAACGACGATTTGGAAAAGTATGAAAGAGAACAAGCGCCATTTCCCATCACGAACCTCAAGAACATAGAATTATGTACTGAAGATGAAAAGCATTGGTTTAATGCCCTCGAAATAAAAAAAACCTCAACACTTAAAAAGGCCAACAGTAACTCGCCTGATCGTATGGAGAGGATTTTGTATAATCATCACGTCGTCGACAAAACAGAATGAATGACTGAAAGAAGAGGAATAACGAAAAATGAACGAAAGAAGTGAGAAAGAAAAACTTAAGCTCTCATATACCGCTAAGATTTGAGTGAGAATTGTGACAATAGCGAGACAGGCCGTGAGTCGAATTATCGTCATTGCACCAAGTTCGACGTAAAAAGGAATCTGAGAAGAAATGATGGAATTTTAAAAGAAATGTAATGGGAAAAAACAAAAATGTAAAGAATAAAGAGGAAATGATTTCAAGGATGACTTGTTCCACATGGTAGCCACCTAAAGAGAAAGTTATGAATGCCGAAAAGAACAAGAAAGTGGATGACATTTATTCATCCAATATTTCAAAGGCACACTGTCGGTTACCTCTATGTTCGCTAGGCGCGCCTTTTATCGTAATACCACTTAAGTTATTAATGGACTTGTAAGCAGGCGAGTTATGTATCAAAACCTTTCCCTTATAGGAGGCGTTTAGCGCGCTGGCTAGAGGTGGTGTGCAATATACAATTGATCGTTGGCTCGATTCCGCACCCCGAGCTCACCAAGCTTTCGATCTCTTGCGGCTCAGCAAATTTGTAGTCGACATCTCTGGGAAGATACTGAGTTGATACATCGGTAGCCCACGCGAGTCATTGTATAGGACAGATAGGCATTTAGTCACCTCAGTGATGCTTGATGAAGTCGAATGCATGCCACATTCTTGTGGGATTGATCAACACCAAACACTTTGCCCTTTTATCTTTTATTTCGTTTAATATGAAGCTTACATACGTTTGCCACTCATCAATCGTTTAGTGCTGTGGTATCCATGCATTCGAACCCATTCGTAAGATCGCAGAGGTGATTGAGTACACACTTAACCTCTATCAATGACGCGTAAAGCCCTATCGATGCACGAAGTAGTGTTTTTATTTTTCCAGATAATCCTAGTGTCAATTTTCCGACTTTAGTTGGATGAGGGAGTTTGGTTTGTAAGGCACGAAACGTTGAACCAAAGGCAATCTGTGTATTACAAGGCATCATTAGCTATTGCGCTACACATGGTTCATATATTACTAGTAAAATATCGAATATAAAAAGTTGACGATACAAAGTAGAAGCTTGAATTTTGAAACTGCAATGAACGGCCTACAAAGTGAAAAAAGCGTGCGCGAGATGCCAGGTGGCTTTCTTATGTGAAGCTTGACATGATCGACGAGATCTTTCAGTGATTGAGCGCTCTTTTTTTCGTCAAAATTATTATTTAAAAAAAAGTGATAGGAGGAAATGAAACAAGAAAGAGAGGTAAACGTGACCAAACAAAAATATAGAAGATTACCGTAAGGAAGAAGCTTGTATTTTACCTGAAAGACAGTGATAAGCGTATCGATAACTGTGAAAAGTATTGGAAAGACCTGCACCTTCAAAAATGACCAACTGAAACATAAAAATATTGAGAACCGAATGCTCTTATATACTAAAAAGTTTAGCAAGCAGTAGAGTACAGTAAGTGAATAGAGTTTATTCAAAACAGTGGAAAAATTCCCGAGATTTCAGAAATTCCTTAGATGAGCTTTTCGTATTGGCTCGTTCCCTGGTACTCTACCCACTAGTACTTTTATTGAGTATTTATTTAAATTGCTCATTAACATAGATGAAGGTCTCAGCTGGACGCTGAAATCATTTTCATGTTCTAACAGTTTCTTCCAACTAATTCCGGGAATCTAGAGAGTTTCACACCATTTGTTCAAATTTAACTTTATTGGTGTGATAAAAAAAGCAGCAGAGGAAAAAGGGCGAGTCGTGTGGAACTCAAACCATTCGGAATGTTCTCTCTTCCACACACGACTCATGTACGGGTCATATGGCCAGGACTGTGTTACATGAATATGTGTAACTCTATAGTCTTTTGGAATTGAAACTCACATATAAGGGATGTAACTGATTTCCTGAGAACGAATGATCGCTGAATGAGCGTAATAGAACGCTGCAACAGATGTGAAGAGTGTCGACCAGAACAGAATATCGGACAAAATGTAGCAGACAAGAGCGAACGGCTTCGTCGAGCTAGAACGACTATAACTTTGGAAGCGTTACCTTCAGGTATATGCTGGCCTTCTATCGTATAAGTAACTGTGCATCGTTATCAAAAAGGTGGACAGAGTGGACCGCATGCATTGAATTAAATTCACATTCTTTCAAACTTCTTTTTAAAGGCACCTTTGTACCACTTTTTACAATGGATAGCTTATAGGATATTAATTTCACGCCAAACGTGGTTCCTGGAAAGTTGTATTCTGTACGCATGAAAATTTATAAAAAACTCTTCGAGCCAATGTTTCAATGAACATCGCGCGCGGCAAACCAATAGGTGCTGTCAAGTATGCATTAGGATTTCTTTAATGATTACCGTAGTTCAAAAGCTTCTCAGTTGCAAGGGAATAAACGTCATCTCATAAACCTTGTAATCTTTTCAGGGTTATCCAAAATAATATCCTTGTTTCGATTCAATACGACGATAAAGACACCACACCCAGAATACGAATGACTGTGGACATTGACTCGTAATGTCGGCTCTGAGGAAGACGACGACGTGGAAACATCAATCGAATAAAAATTCTTTAGCAACCCCGTGTAAGCTGAACAATTCAAAGGAATTTATTGATTAGTCACGGCGAGAACGAGTGAAAGTCGGCTTAGCACAGTAACCTTATTTATTTAAATCAGGATCATCTTTTAAGCAGAATTATTAGCAGAGCAGCCTTTAGCCCTTATAGTTATAGATGACTGGTGATGATCAAACTAGATAGATTCAATATTATCTCTAATGTTATACTGCACTGTTTACATGATCGGACGATTCTTGTATTATAAAAGCTGACTGCTTAAGAATTTTACTGCCGTTTTCAATACTAGTAAGTGTACAAAGCACAAAATATTTATAAAGGATAAATTGTAAAGGTCTCGGCGCTGATCAATCCCTCAAGGATGTCCCCATGCATTCGACTTCATTGAGCATCGTTGGAGGTGGCCGAATGCATATCTGGCCTTTACAATGTCACGCGGTGGCCTAACGATGTATCGAGCCAGTGCTGGTATCCTCTCAGACAGGCCTGGTACCAATGCGCCGACCCCGGAGGGATGGAAGGCTTGGTGGGCCATGGGCACGGGGATCGATCCCTTGTGTATTGCAGGGCGCCTCTGACCACTGCGCCACACGTGCCCCACTATTTTTTATCCTTTTTATATTCCGAAAGATATATAAATAATAAATAAAATATCCATACCTATAGATATTGTACGTTGTGTAGTGCGTTAGTGCTTCTTGATAAATGCCGAGTGACTCACTAAATTCAAGAGCTTTACAGATAATAAAAGTATCCCAGCAAAAAAGGTTAGTCATTTCTTATCTTTGGCTCTTTGAGAAAAAGCACTTACTGCTGCAGATAAATCGTAGGTACATCGTAATGGGTGTCGTTGAATAGTTTCCATTGAAATGTTCTAGAAAACATTGGTAACTCTTCGTAGGAACGAGAAATGTTTTAATACCTACGCTTTCGACTCACTTTGGTGTTAAAGATCGAAAGCGATAGTTGGTCAGATTTTTGCATTAAAGCATGTTCTTCCCAGGGTGTAAAAGAAAAGTTTGAAAACTTCAGTACCACTGCTGATGATGGAATGTGATTTTTCTTGGCTTCTAGTTAAAGGACAAAATCTCCAGAGCAGATTTTCCCTACTAGTCCTGATTTTTACTCTTCTTTGGTTAAAAATGAGCAAATGGATGCACCGTTAATATTCTGAATAAAGCCTTTATATAATTCTTATAGTTATCATGACGTTAAGGGAATGCCTATCACTTGTATCATCTGTAGTCCCGTTGATCGTCGAGTGACTCGAGCGGGCGCCAGTAAATCTTCCATTTTTTTCCTGTCGTGTGCAGGAGTAGTTCAGTGGGTTCTGCTCGCTCTAGGCACTCGTCGAGCAACATATCTTTCTTCTAGGCTCTCCGACTCTGACTGTCGGGTCGGTGGTCTTCCTGCAGTACGTTCAACATCCAGAGGAATCCAGTCACTAACCGCTCTTGTCCATCGGTTGTCATTCATACGCATTACGTCTCCGGCCCACCTTATCTTCGACTGTTTGGCGTAGAGAACGGCATCCTTGATTTATGATCGTTGATGCAGATCGGAGCTTCGGATTCCATCCTTTACTTGTGTGAAACGGGATGCTCCTAGCATCGTCCTTTCTTCTGCGCGTTCAATAACGCTGAGTGAGTTTTATTCATGTTTACGTAGCGACCAAGTTTCTAACGCATACGTTAACGCAGGAAGTGCTGTTGAGTTGAAAAGGTGGGCACGAAGCCGGGTGTTCTTTGTATAGTCACTATTCCTTAAATAATTCCTATTTTCTATATTGCCTTCTGTCTTCTACAATAGCTGTCTACTTGTAATCGTTTTACATCTATTCTCGCACATGCTGTAAATTGTCTCTTAACGACCATTTCATGCAGTTATCTCGCAGGTGGCTGGAAAGGGAATCAGGAGCAGTCAGCTGAATGTACTTTCCAGCATCTGCCGTCCCAAAGAAGTTTCTGAGCAAGCAACTGCGCCCTTTCATATGTAGCCCTATCAGATTGTGCTAGTAGAAAAAAAACCATTGGAACCTCTGTCTAGACGCTGTCTTTAGTTTCCTTCGGCAAACGTCCACCCACTACAGAAGTAATACATGCAGCCCATCGGCATTCGTCTTCAAGTGTTCGCAGCGCTCGTCGGGTCTTCATCCAGTCCGTCAGTTCCTCAGTGCTCCAACACTAGTGTCCGCCTAGGTTCCTTCATGTGTATCACTTGTTCTCATTTCAACCTCGTTCGTATCCATCCATCTTACATATCGTCAAATATCATATATTATTATTGTATAGTTGTTTTTTGCTATAAACTGTCATAACCCAAATTCGAGGTTGTCTACGGCAGTTACAGAAAAAAAGTCCCGCGTTGCGAATTCATATAAAGTCGAGCATTCCACGTACAGTTGGCGGACAAAAAGACAAATTAGACCAACTTCCCTAATCCACTGACCAACTAGCACACTTTGTACTCCTCACTATTTATCCGATGCTCTTGAAAGCTCCCCAAGCCGCTCGTTTCCTTCTGCTCAACTCTCGAGTTAATTCGTTCAACATGTTGATTTCCCAACCTAGATAGACATAACTGGAGCATTCGGAGATATTCGTTCCGTTGAGCGTGAATGGGGCATACGAAATCAATCTGTTCCTCATGAACATCGTTTTTTGTGAGAGTTAGTCGAAGACCAATCTTTCCACAGGCTTTATCAAAGTAGTCAAGCATACGTTCCGCTTGGCTAATGTTTGACGTTATAAGGACGATGTCATCAGCTAAGCGAAGATGATGTCACTGCTGATCATCGATTTTCACTCCCATATTATCCCATTACAATGTTCACGTGACGTTCTGGAGGGTGGCGGTAAATAATTTTGGCGAGATGGTGTCGCCCTGCCTGACCCCCTCTTTTGACGTCTGTGTTAATATCGTTGCAGAATGGTGATATCTTAGTTGTGAAATTTTTGTACAGCTCACGAAGAATCTTTATGTACTGAGTAGGGACTCCTTGGCTATCAAGGGCTTCCATGACTGCTCCTATCTCAGTTGAATCAATGGGCCTTGTGTAAATCGATGAATGTGATACAGAGCTGCCTTTTGTACTCTCGCGATACTTCAATGAGCCTTGTTATCGTGTGGATGTGGTCCATCGTACTGAATCCTTTTGGAAACCCTACTTGCTCACATGGCTGTCCTTCGTCCAGTATTCTGGCAATCCGCTTTAGGGCGACTCGAGTGAAAAGTTTGTAGACGACAGACAGCAAGTAGATTGGGCGATAGTTGCCTATATCGTGGAGGTCATCCTTCTTGAACAATAACACGGTCCTGCAGGTCTTCCACTGAGTAGGGACCTTGCATTCAAACAGGTAACGTGTGAAGAACCGAGCCAGTGTGTTTACGAGGACTGGCGGATGGTTGCCCAGGTGTTCAGATTTTATCCTCGTCCCAGACCTGGTGCTGTTCGATTTTTCACCGACGAAATGGCTTGTCGGATTTCGGAAAGGAGAACCGGTGGTACAACATGTCCATCCTCCTTTATTTAATATGACGGGAGTTGGAGGTGGCTATCGAAGAGATCCGAGTAGTATTCGTGAATAATTTTCTCAGTTGCCTTTCTGGACGCTGTAACTGTTCCGTCTGGGCGGCGGAGTGCAATCATCTTGGTCTTGTAATTGGCGAAGCTTCGGTGGGCTTTGCGAATGCTTTTCCCAGCCTCTGCACCTTCGACCATTACTGCTGCTCTTCTCTCTTTAAGATCCTCTTTTATCGCCTGTCTGCATTGTTTTGCGTTTTCGGACGGTAGTTCGCGGTTGGTTGCAGCTCGTGTGATTCCACGCTGGTGTATCAGCTCGAGTGTTTCTGGAGACAGACGTCTCCTGGTGACTTTCGAACTCTCAGCTTTTATAGCGCTAACGTGAAGATGTTGAATGAGCCGATCGTATTCTTCGCCGATGTCATCGACAACGGCATCTTCCCAGCAGCCGACTAGTGAGTTGAATAAGTCCCAGTTCGTGGTGGTTCTGCTACTTCGGTTTTTGAATTTAGCGACTTTTTCTCCTTTCCGTGAGAAATAGAATCTAGCACGAAGGAGACGGTGGTCTGATCCGGTGTAGAGTTTTGGGACAACAGAGACATCCGCTGAGCAAAACCTTCTATTTACTATGGTGTGGTCTATTTCATTATGTTACTGTCCATTGGGAGACTCCCACGTCCATCGTTGAGGGTGGGGCTTCCGGAATTGCGGGTTACCATGGATGGTCTTAGTCGTCATGATAAACTCAGATAGCCGCTCACCCTGTTCATTCCACTCTGATCCATGGGTCCTAATGTGACGTTCTCCTTAGTCCAATCTTGGCAAATCTCCAATGATGACCTTGAAGAATGTATTATCTTCTCTGTAGAACTTCTCCAGGTCCATATAGAACGCTTCGACTTCTTCTTCGTCATAGTTTGATGTCCGCGCGTAAACGACGAAGATTGTCAAAGCCGGTGTTGATCCACATCTTTTTAATCGTAAACGTCCGATTCGGATTGTAAGCTGTTCGATTGAATCGATGTTTATGAGCAAACTTGTGTTGATGAGAACGTCGACGCCTCCGACTCCTCTGCTGTCGCCAGTTCTTCTCCGGTGTCACAGATGGCATTGAATGGGTGCCTCGTCTCTTCTCGGTCAAGCCGATGACGTCGTACCTTATCCTTCTTGCTTGCATGAGCAAGTCTTCTATCGAGGACTCGGATGCAAGTGTGCGTGCATCCTAGGTACAGATCGTCACCATAGTTGTTTCTAATCCACGCAGCTTCCATTGGCCCTGAGATTTTAGAAGCCTCTCCGTACTCGTCCCTATCGAACGCTGAGAGATTGGGGGGCTCTTTTTAGGGTCAGGGGAATGAGGCTCGTTCTTTTTCCTATGTTTAGCATTTCGATACCCACGTATAGGTTGCTGGGATCTGAACATGGGGGGCTGGGTGTACTCACGGGTATCTTGCCAGGGTCTCCTGGATTGGAGATGGGGCTTATTTGTTGGAGGCGACTCCTAACCGCCTCCCATATACCTCCCTGTCACTTGAATGCAGGGGTTTTGGCCGAATTGACTGGTAGAATACAATCCGCATAAGCGAGAACGCACCCACACACGCATGCATGAATACGCCTAGCAAATACAAAAAGTATGTGTCAACTCGGCGCAGCAGAAGTAGGGAATCCACCACTTGGATCCACCTGGTTCTCAGGGAAGCAAAGGTCGCTTTTGGTCCGCGATTAACCCCTTATCCGCGACCTGGGGGACGCGCCACGTAGCATCGCGACTAACCGGCTCGAGATCCCTCGTATGAGGGAGATCCGTGGAGTTATTATGCAGAACATTGCGATTTCGTGGCATCAATCAGTGAAATAAGATCAAACGAGACTGAAATGTAACCTGACTCAACAACTTACGCAACACGCCTCTAATAGAAGTCAGATCGAATCCATACTCACCTAGAGCCATAGGAGGTAATACTGGTCTCGATCTCCGTGTATATATCAAATCCACAGTCGAGTACTATAGGAATCATAAGAAACAATGTGAAATGCTTTAAGAAATCTCGTCGAATCGTAGCAGACAGAACAAGTACGAACAATGATAGAATGCATTTGACGCTCAGAGCTGCGATACGGTAGTAATTTGGTGTATACAGTATGAGTGGATCTGAAAAAGGTGAGAATGAGTATAACTTACTAGTAGAGTACAAGTCACAACTGTTCAATATTTTCTTAATCTTCAGCCCTGGAATTTCCTGCGGGTATTTATTTCATACGGGGTGGCCCAAATGCCACCGATAGTGCACTTGCACTATAGGGAAAACAGTGGAGATATTCTAGATTACTTTCTGTTTACAATATGAAGAAAAAAGAGAACGCCACACTGTATTGAATTAAGATTTTTGAAGTGGCCTTAATTTCAAAATGCGTGACATATGAGCATGATTCTTACCTGTTGCGTTATTTATTCCTAGGTTCACCTTTTGGAAACATAAAGCATAAAGGATAAAGCTGACGTCGTTGATCAATCCCTGAGGGATGAGTCATGCATTCGACCCCATTAAGCATCGTTCGAAGGTGACTGAATGCATATCTGGCCTTCACAATGACTCGCGGTGGCCTACCGATGTATAGAGCCAGTGTTGCTATCCTCCCAGACACAAGTCTGGTAGCAATTTGCCGATCCCGGAGGGATGGAAGGCTTGGTGGGCCATGGGCTCGGGGATCGATTCCACGTGTGTGTCGCAGTGGCGCCTCCAACCACTGCGCCCTTGGAAACACATCCGATACAAAGCCCTGTATTTTTAAGTGAAAAATTACTGTAGTTAAGAGGTTAAGAAGGTAGGAAAAAATTCAGTGATGGCCTTTGGTTGTAGATATCTCACAAAGAACATCTTTATAGATAATCGTGTAGTCAATTTATACCAAATGTCGTCGTTGGAGTGAAGACATCCAGTGTGACATTGATGACGTCGTCTTCATTCATCAGAAAATGTTCAGTGACGTTGAAGTCATCTGGCGACTCACCAGAGAACTCAAATGTATCGTCGTTCATCAAATGAATATGATTTGTTCAAGTGTATACTGCAAAGAAATGTAGAGTAATAATTCATCAACACCTATAGAAATATTTCAAAGCACGCCCATGTCAACATTATGTAGCAAATAATAGCAAAGTATTGAAATCGACTTCAAAACGTTGAAAACGACTAACTGGGAAAATAAACAACCGTGAAAAGGCGCGACGTTGGGAGAAAAGGCATGAGAGATGGTGGAAAAAAAACTGAAAAATATTTTGTATTTATAAAATGACTTAGACGTAAAGCAAAATTTGGCTTAAACCCGACAAATACAGTGGGTGGAATAATGGCGCGGTTTGAGCTCATTTCATCCACGCTTACTCAGCTGTTTAGTTGCGTAACTTCTCATAAGAGCGAAAGTAAATATATAATAAATATGTAAAATAAAATAAATATGTATTTCTACCTAGGATTGATCAACACCATCTTTAATTGTTAAGGTTGGAACGCGTTTAGCGCAGCAGTTAAACGTGCACTGAAATATGCATACGGTATTTGGTTCGATTTCATACCCCGAGCTAACGAACCCCTCTGGAATCAGAAAATTGAAACCAGACTTGTGTGAAGGTATAAAAACTCTGATTTGATATAGGGATAGGCCATTATAAGCCATTCTGTTGGCCAGATATGCAGTCAACCATACGATCTACTGTGAAATGAATGGAGTTGAATGCATAGCACATCTCTGAAAGATTGATCGACGCTGAACGCTTTATCCATTGACCTTCAATCCTCAACAACTAAAAAATTACAATTTTGAATAGTCATGCCCATGAATTATATTCCAATAGGCATGCTAATTCTCTAGAATATCATCTACGAGTAATTCATGTTTTTAGGGAGTCGAATATTGTGAAGAACAATTAAAAGACGACCAGTTTTCTACCCTAACGGTAGCCATCAGCAATCGCTCGCCAACGGGAACGATCTCCGGAGCGCAAAAGCATTAAGCCCAGTTGAGCTGCAGCTGCAGTCGAAATCACAATGTTTTGACTTTTATGTGCGGCATGTCACTAATTTTTTATAGCAGAGTATAATGTGAAATGCAACCAATGTGGTGCTGAGATATTTGCAAAACTTGGACCCCAGGCCACATTCGAACCCACGATTGTCATTTCCGGGCGCTCACCTGTAACTAACTCTTTGCATCACTAGAGTTCTTGTTTCACATTATCCCCCTGGCATATAAAAAATAATAATACACAGTAAAATAAAAATAAACAACCAAAAGGTGGTGATCATTCTTCGCGTTACTTATACCATTGTAAAGAATCATCTCAATAAGATAATAAAGTTTAAAAAACAGGTAAATTTTACTTCCAACACTTCTCTCTTTTCTTTGATCACTCATTAGTCGATCAGAATAAATTTTTCGAAAAAATAAGTATTCGGTGATCATAAGGCGCCGACGGGGGGCAAACTTTGCCCAGGCTGACCTCGGGACTCCGGTGAAGCAATGGCTACACCAGCGCAGCTCCGAAAAGACGGAAATTATGGTGGGGCCCGCACACCCACTAAGGACGGACCATCCAACTATCCAAGTAAGGACCGATGAGAATTGAACCCCTTTTTCTCAAGTCCTTTACTAGCTACGATAAACTTTTTTTAATGAACGATTAGCAAAAGAAAAGAAGCTAAATCCAGATTTACAAACAATCCCCACCAGACATTGCTCGCGAAGAATGCTGTTTCGCGATTCTACGATTGATAACGGAAAGAGTTTTATCTTACTTACAAAATATTCAGCGCAAATGACACTAGACCTCAGGAACTCCGGGAACTGTAAAGGCCAACCAGTACAAGAAATTCCTTAAATGAACAGAAAATTGGCGACCTTGCCATGTTTGGCGGTCGACTGTAAAGTTTAACGTATTTCTTTCGTTAGGGTTTCGCTTTTTACATCATTCTACCACTTTACGACCACTGTCATTCACTGCAGTATTTTTTTCCTAGTAGATAAACTTCCACTGAGATCGAGATTTCATCGTTGGCGGTCATTAGAAATGGATGGAACTAGATAAAATCCGATCTGCTGTACTCTTGACTGAAAGCTTATTGGTAGAAATTTAGCTGATATCTCATAAGTTTTCCATGAATACGCCAGGGCATCGCATCAGGTTGGTAGAGCACAAGCAACTTTATTTACTTTATTTTTTCCGGACGACGTAGTGCAGTACAGAAGGTGGCCAGTTCCGCGAGTATAATCAATGGTTCAATCGCCGATGCTCCAATATACGTGAGATTTCTGCTCGCTCGATGGTAGGGACATTTTTGTGCAAAAGAACAATATTTGTTTAACGTATTTGTTTTCTTTGATAAGCTAACACGGGAACGTTCACCTTGGATTCATCCTAAACAAGATTCATTCAGGCTGCAAAAAATGTAAGTAAAGAGGCATGGAAGTAAGGAAATGAGGGCTAACAGGCGGAATGTTCTAAAGGAAGTGGAGCATAAATGAGCAGAAGACGACTGGACCATGTTTAGATTCCAGTGTGAGTGTGATGTTGTGTGCAATTGCAGATGTCGGCCAAGGTTTATAGTATGGAAAATCAACGGAAACGAAAAGAACAAAACAGTACTGTATGAAATGAAAAATGAAGATAATCCAATTCTTTGTCATTAAATAGAAAGTATGAAGGCCGCGGTTTAGCAAATATGTTAAGTAAAAGCCGATTAAAGAAAGATTATTTTGCTATACGCGAACCGTTCTGTACACTGTAGAACTGCCGTGTAGGAATTCCTGCGGCACACTCCGTCCTGTCCGAAAGAGTAGTGCTGGAATAAGTGAGTTCTTTCCAGTTTGAAAAACCGTACTATATGGAAATGTGGTGCTAAGAAAGGCTACGCCATTTTGAATACAAGGACCGCTCTATAGGCAAGAGAGCGGTCATCCTGTGCGGAAATTTACCACTGGATGAGACTATTTCATTACAATGGTAAGAAACGTTCTGCAAATAAGATGGCAGTACTGAGTGAGGTTACTTCATTTGTACAGTAGTCCACTCCATCTAAGTACGAAGACTCACATCAAGAAACAGCATCCGTTTTGGAGAGTGATACCGAATGGTGGCAGCTCCGAAGATGGTGATGACCTCGAAACGCCGGCCACAATATAAACTTGTATACCGACTTTAGGTGCGTGTGGCGCAGTGGTCGAAGCCGTCCTGCAATGCACATGGGACCGATTCCTGCGCCAATGGCCCACCAAGCCTTCCATCCCTCCGGGTTCGGCAAATTGGTGCCAGACTTGTCTGGGAGTATAGCAGCACTAGCTCGATATATCGGTAGGCCATCGTGAGTCATTGTAAAGCCCTGATATGCATTCAATCACCTCCAACCATGCTTAATAAAATCGAGTGTACGGCGCATCCCTCAGGGATTGATCAACGCCGAGAGCTTTATTCTCTTATCCTTCTATCGACTTTGAGTAAGCTTGTCAGTACAACACGATGTAGAGTAAAAGCATTGTTTGTGCACACGTCTTTTTTTCTATGAAAGCATTCCAATATGCCAAGTTTTTCATTTATTCTAACTTTTGTCTGTTCTTTAGAGACAGGTAGAACGAGAAAAATTCAATAAAGAACCCTTTTTACTTATAATAAAGGATAACCGAGTAATGTTTGTACAGGATGGTGTGTAATAACATCGGAGCGGATCAAAGGGAAATCGTCAGTGGACCAATTTCCAACCGGGACTTCGTTTTTATTGAGAAAAGGATGACAAGATGGAAATGAAAACGAGAAAATAAAGATGAACGGCAGTGAAAAGCTTCGAAGAACAACAAACGATGAAAACAAAACACAGAGCAAAAACGAATGTAATTTATCGAAACGGTAGGAATATCAGCGATGAATAAATACATTTCTTCTTTGTTGGCACTGAACTCCGTACAACAAATAAAGAATCGTCGTTCATTGAGAGAAGTAAACAAAAGAATAAACAGTGAACATTGAAAAGAATGAGAAACATTGGAATGACAGGGAATCTCGTTTGCTATAGAATTTCTCCACATCGCTTTTAGTGAGCTCTCTTTTGGCAAATAAAGGATAAAAAGACAGAGACGGATAGTGCAGTGGTAGCGACACCGTGGTTCATACGCTAGAACGCACGCGATCGCTGGTTCCACGCTCCCCCCAGGCCAGCCATCACTCTCATACCTCCGGAGTCGACAATTTGATATAGGACTTGACCTGGGACAGGCCCTTTCTTCGTTGTCCACATGGAAACGGTCTTGGACGGCCATCCCGGTATTCCAGGAAGGATCGACCCGACCTGATTCGTGGACGAGGACAAAAAACCTCAAACAGAAGCCAAATCACACGCAAAAAAGTTTGAAGGCTTTCGTGGATGGTGAATGCGAGGAAATGAATCGAATGATAGAAGTGCTGGAATCAGCACAGAGACACGGATGATGAAGAGTCATGTGGTAAGTAATAAATAACGGATAAAGTGTTCAGTTTTGATTGGTGCACATAACGGAGAAGATTTTGAAGTAGTAGTCAACATCGCCGCACAGAAATCGAGAACAATAGCACGTAAAAGTCTTGAAGAGCTCTGGATTAAGCCCAAAAATCCAAAAGTGAACCGCAAGGACGAGTGCCTTGTGGTCAGTCGTGATCTCGCACCATGTCTGAGATCGATTTTTTTGAACCAATCCAGGTACATTTCTCGTCCAACTAAGACTAGAGCAAAACGGTGAGTGTTTAAGGGAAGCTGTTCACTATGCAAGTAGACATGTATCAAGTTTCATCTTTAGAGAAAATGAAGGTATTTGGCTGAGTGGCCGTCAATTTGACTCTTCCTGCCTCTGAAAGAGGCGAAACCGTCAAAAACGCGGGCCAATATAGTACTGAGTAAATTTCATTGTTAACAAGCTCGTGCCTGCTCAGCAACGAAGCACTGAATTATTGATCAGTGTCGTGATTAGTAGAAAATAGGTCCTGGGATTTGCTCAGCTTTGATTATTACTTCAAGATGTGTCGTGCATTCGACTCCATCCATAGCAACGCAGAGGTAATTAAACGCATATGAAATAGCTTGCGGAGCTTGAGAGATACATCAAGCGAGTATTTTTACCCACGTAGATAAATCTGGTTCTCATTTTCTAACTCAGTAGGAATGGAGAGCAGTTGGTTGGTACAGCATCCAGGACGGAAACAACAATAATATTTGCATTTCGGGGATCTCTAACCATTTAGCTACACGTGCCCGTCTTAGTAAATAGTTCATAAGGATTTATGTAGACACAATAGATCAGCTGACCAACAGGATAAGCCTATCACTCGAGTTGAACACTTAATACGAATATATTCGAATAACGACTTCGATTACAACGAGCCTCAACTGGGAGTCTAATTTATCATGGAAACCCCAGATAGAAAACAGCTGTTGCGTCGTCAATATGCCATTGCAGTGGCGAGAAACTTTACACAGTGAATAGGCCCAAAGTCGATTTGAAATAGTCTTCGATCTATCCTTCACTTAAAAACCCTCACCCATCCTTCCATTGTTCGAAGTTGACACCGAGGGAAAGGAGGAAGCGTGTTAGGCTTCGGTCTTCGAAAGCTACGGTAGTGGTGGTACGGTGCAGTCATAAAATTTCACTCAAGAATGTCTAATTTTGTGACATGAAACTCTCAAGAGTTTTCATCCAGTCTTCGACAAATGTCAGTGTTCTCGCCATTTTTCCACAGTTGATTGGTCTTAGTCTATTCTACTTCTTTGGTTTGACATGTTGATTTGCAGCCTTTTTCTTCGGAATAATTCAGCACCAGATTTGTTTCCGTGGAGAAAATAGGTGTGGTTTTCATGAACGCATAACGACGCCGACATAAGCGTTGTTATTTTGATAAGCTTCAATTTGAAGATGAATACTCAACAGATACAAATCGTATGAGACTCCAGAATATAGCTGCTTAGAGCGTTGGTGACGTCGTAGCCTGGACAATATTGACTGAAGCAGATAATCTACGGCAAACTGCCCAAGCAACATCAGAAAAGTTGATAATATGAATTGCAAAGGTTTAGCATCATTTCAAAGCTTTCGAAAAATATAAACATCGATTAGAGGAGGAATACAGTGTTCGGCGATGACCAATGTCTCTTAGGGTTGCGCAATGCATTCGATTATCCAGTGACTTCTAAATACCTTTCCACGTGATAAGACCGTGTTTTTACACTTCTAGACAAGTCTGCTACGAATTTGAAAGGTTGTTGAAATGGTTTTCCAGCGTGAGTGATTGAACTGAAGACGAATGTGTATCGCAAGGCAGTTCTAACCACTACACCACACTCTATTGAGTGTCGGCAACTGCATTATACTAATGTAGAAAATTTATGAATATGAGTTTGCGTAAACACAGAAGAAAACGCCTTAACTTTTCGTTTTGCCCAACCCAATATTTCACGTTAGGCAGAATCAATAATGCATCAGGGAAAAAAAACAAGAAGAAGAAAATCACAAAAGGTGGAAGGAAAACATTTTTTATCAGAAAGTCGGGAAATCGATTTCGTCTCGTGTTTCCAAAGGAATTTGTGGTGCTTTAAAAGATCTTCTTCACTTAACTCGTCTGCGACCTGACTGTAGTATACGATTATTTGGGTGCTTGGATACTTGGACGGGCCCACTTCACTGATTGTGCGGAGCCCAACATTATCTCCATTTTTCGGAGATTTGCTGGTTTAGCCATTGTGGTTCCCTGGAATCCCGAGGGCAGCCTGGTCAAAATCTGCCCCAGTTCGTCATCACCACAGACAGTCGCCGCTTTTTGCGAACAGAGGGAGATTTGCCACTATGCGACCAGTTTGATACCAGGACGGTGGTGGATCCCGGTATTGGTTTGCTCGTAGCTAGCCTTCCAAATGGAAACTCCGGACTTCTCAGCGTGAGAGACCCTCCCAGGAGGATGAATGTACCCCACTGTACATCGCGGCCCGACGCTCAGGAACACCTCCCAGCCACGATAAGGAGGTAAACCGTTGCGAGATAGAATACAATTAGGTGGAAAAAAAGTTTTCTATGTTTTCAATGCCAACAACTTGCGAAACCATAGAAGTACCAGCTTTAATGAAAACAAGAAGAGATGTGATAAGTGTTAAGTCCCATCATATTCTTTCGATCCTTCAACATCGTCCATTCTTTTCAACGAAGTAAGCCCTTGAAATTCTTTTTACAGTAGAAGACGAGAAGGAAAAAAGAGAAGGAGAAAGAAAAAAATAAGGAACTGTATCTCTGCGTGCGCAAAAAGTGTGGGAGCAATTCGCGTGTTCTCTAAGCCATATTAAGAGCTGAGACATTTGCAAAACTGTGGACCGCAGGTGCCTATGGTGGGGAACGAACGCGCTATTGTCCTTTACGGGGAGTAACGCGTTCACCACCACACCATGCGGGTCCTTCGTCTCGCCTGTTTCTCAGCTAGTAGGCAGTAAATAAAAAGGTTAAAATTGTGATTATAACTATAGTCTCAGCTTAATTGGGTTCAATGCCGATTTGGGCTCCCCAGATCAATCCCGTAGACGGTGATTGCTGATGGCAAAAGATCGATAGAACTAGCTGAGAGGCAGGCGAAACGAAGGACCCGCATGGTGTGGCAGTGAACGCGTTACTCACCGGAAAGGACAATAGCACGTTCGTTCCCCACCGTAGGCACCTGCGGTCCAGAGTTTTGCAAATATCTCAGCTTCATTGAATTTATATTTCGCAATATACCCTGCCATTAAAAAAGAGTACGCAGTAAATAAAAAGGTTAAAATTCATATTAAGACCGTCTTAAAAGATCCTTAAGAAAAAACTTCACAAAGGCCGTTAAAGAAGTTATTTAGTTTTAAGAAAAAACTGCTCAGTAGTCCGACAACGTTGTAATGTGTCGTTGACGATCGGTGAGAGTGAGATTGGTGTGAAATCCGACAACGACGGTCGAACTACTACCGTGACGATAATCGTCAGTGTTTATACGAGGAAAGAAAACAAAAAAGAGAACATCGGTGAGATGATACAAAAATTCCAACCATCATGTTTCCGGTTTTACTATGAGTTGAGAAATCCTTAGTAGTGCCGTCATTCTTCAACTGAGGGCATGCGGTTACATAATTTCCTTTTTATTAAGCGTTTTCTTCAAACGCAGTCAGAAAAAACGGCCAACTTCTAGCAACGTATGGGGCGAAAGCACAAAAACACATATATAAAACACAATATATATTTATATATACATACATATATATACGTCAAAGAGCCTAGCGAAGAACGCTTATGAGTTAACCAGAATAAGGCTGGGATATTTGCAAAACTCCGGACCGCAGGTGTCTGTAGTGGAGATCGAAATCGCTATAACCCTTTCCGGGGGCTAACGCGTTCACCACCACACCATGCGTGTTTTTTCGTTTCACCTGTCTCTCAACTAGTTTTATCGATCAATACCATCGTTCCAGCGGGTTTCGCCTTCTTCAGAGCCCGGAATTACCAAGTCAGCCACAATTTACTCAGTAAAATACCTCCATAACCGCAACAACGTAGAACTTAGATTTCGACAGCGTTGTAAATGAATTAGCTCCTTCAAATCTATCCAGATTGAGATCTACGTCTTCAAACTTTCCCGTTGGGGTAATGAAGGTAGTGGTTGACTAGAATGCATTCAAGTTGAGCTCTCCAGGTTCTGAAGAAGGCGAAATCCACCGCAGCATCATCATTTGTGAATAAAGAAAGCAGCAACAATCTCGCGTGTGCTTATCAAGAGAGCAGTGAATTGTCAAATCAGTGTTTTTTCTATCCTCTCGGAAAACGCTGATGTCAATTTCCTCATTGCGGTGGAATCAGAGACTTCCTTGGCGTGGGGAGCGCTATTGAACGATGATGTATCGCGAACGATTATTTCCTCAGCTGATGACTACCAGATTGAAATAATGAATTTTTTCCGTGAAATAACAAATTTTTTCCGAGTTTAGGTGACTTTGGAGATGAATTTCTTGTCGTAGATCACATCAATGCAGGATAAACTGGTAGGCGAATGGAGAAATTGAAGTCTATTGTGGATCACCGCGAAGTGGAATCCATAGGGAACATAAACTGAGTGAACAACGGCAGTAGTGGAAGACGGAAGCTCAGATCACCCGGGCGGCGCATTAACACGCTTCGATCTTCCTATCCACCATTAATACTTTTAATCCTTCAATAACACTGGTTATTCACGCTCGAATATTGGCGAGTCTAGTGAAAATCACCCAAATCCCTTGCGTTCTAATAAGCAAATTGTAAGCTTCCTTAAAAATTACTTTACTAACCACGATTCATTGGATTTTTGTCTTCTTTCCTAATATTCTACAATAATTAAAAGTTCACTGACATAAAAAAGACGTTTACAGCAAAATTTTTTATAGCTTCCTTTCTTACTAACCTCCCAACGGTTTGCCGCTCTATCGTGGCTGTGAAGTGTTCCTGGGTGTCCGATTGCGATGTAGAACGAGGGAATTCATCCTCTCGGCAGGGTCTCCCAAGCTGAGGAGTCCGGTATTTCCATCAAGAAGCTCAGCTAAGAGTAAATTAGTACCACGATCGATCACTGTCCTGGTATCAAACGAGTCGCATGGTGGCAAATCTCCCTCTGATCCACAAGTGCTGCGACTCCCTGTGGTGGTTTGGGTAGGGCTTTGGCTAGACTGGCCTCGAGACTCCAGGGAAACACAATAGCTAAATCAGCAAAACTCCGAAAAATGGAGATTATGCTGGGGTTTGCACAACCGGTGAGGATCGGCCGTGCAAGTATCCAAGAAAGTTTTTTCTTACTAAAGAATATGAGAATTGTAAATTTTCTTCGCGAAGAACAATCTCATTGAACGAATTATGCCGATTTCACCTTTTTTTTCAGGAACTGAAAACGAATAGAAAAAATCCGAATTGTGAAAAATCGTTTCCGTCCGAACGAAGTCGTTTAGGTATAGAAAGAGATTTTAGTTAGAAGCGAACAGAGCTGTGATGTGTTTAGCAGTTTTTACTCATCTGTTGATAAAATTGCATTCATTATCGGAGGCATCAGTCGCATCATTTGCAAAAATTCTGGTCAACTGCCTTGCGATTAACATGAACGATTGAAAATCTGGGGTATTCCTTAAAATGGAGCTCGTCCTATCTACTCTTTCTTCGTAAAGACTTCGTGACCTTTTTCTTTGAGTTCTTCTCAACCTTCTCTGCATAGAATACATTTCATTTCTACTCTGTGGGCCTAGCAAAAAACCATACCTGTTCGCAAAGAACTCGTTTATGGAATGCTATATTTTTTACTTCTTTTTAACAATGATAGGGCGCGTGTGGCGCAATGGTTTGAGGCGCCCTACGACACACACGTGGAATCGCTCTCTGCGCCCATGGCCAACCAAGCCTTCCATCCTTCCAGAGTCGGCAAATTGGTACCAGACTTGTCTGGGAGGATAGCAGCAGCAGTTCAATAAATCGGTAAGCCACCCGGGAGTCATTGTAAAGGCCAGATATGCATTCAATCACCTCCAAACGATGCTTAATGAACTCGAATGCAAGGCACATCTCTCAAGGATTGATCAACACCGAGAGTTTGATCCTTTGTCTTTTATTTTAACATGACCCGTGTTCACATCTACTGTACAGACCCCAGCATTTTCGCATTTGATTCGCTCTCTCATATGCGTTATCCACTGAGGTCTTCTAACACTTTTTCTACGGGTTCTGTGGTAACTTGAGGATATTCACTTTCCTAACAAATTTTTGATTTTTTCTGGAATCCTAGGATAAAATCCTAGGATAGCCGTGCTAGAGAAATTCCCAGGTGAAAAAAGGTAGTGATCTAATTCGAGACAAATCTGGTGTCAGCTTGCCTATATCGGAGGAATAGAAAGATTGGTGAGTTTAGGTGAAAGGCACTATCACCACTGCGCTGCCCCGGAAGCATATTTTGATCACAAAAAATTCCGTGCTCTAATTATTTGCACTTCTAAAATACGGTGGTAGAGAGTTTGTGAACTGAATCGCCAAACCTCATAACTGAAGCTAGAACTTTCATACAAAACCACGTCCGACTTTCGATGGAAAAATATTCCATGAAAAGCCGGAAGGAATAGCCTTTGGAAAAGCTATTCTAATTGTAAAAATCGATATTGTCCAAGAAAAATAAAAGTCGGAAGGCTGCAAAGCTCTCTTCGATACACGAAAGGTAATGGATGACGTAGTGAAGACTGGGTAACCAAGGCTTATGGTTACTAATCGCAGGAATAACTGCTGTTCTAGAATTCCTCACATAAGACACCACGCCTACGTGTAGTTCCACCGAATAGACTGTGATGAGACCTGAGAATGCTCTCGGTGGATTCGGAGTTGGAACCGAGAGCCGAAAAAAAATTCTCTGCCATTATACAGTAGTAATGCTTTAAACTGAGAGGTGTTAGCTTAGTGGTAGTTATGTTGTCCAAAACGTGCAAAGCGGAGAGACGAAACCATAATGGGGTCAGCAAGCCTCTCATCCTTCTGAAGTCGAGGAATTGGTATCAGACAAAGATTCAAAGTATAGTCCACTCGATCGACATTCAATGACATTCGTAAAGGAGAGAGAAATCCTCAAACGGCTGCCGAACGCTCACGAAGAAGTCAAAGACCTTCGTGCATGGTGGATACGAGTAAACGAATTAGACGTATAAAAGTCGGTCGTGGAATCCACGCAGATGTGAAAAGGATTCCTATAGTGCAAAAAGAGGAAAATATTGTAGAAAGCCTAACGAACATCGAACAAAATGAAATTTCAGTTACACCGATCGATTGCCACAGTAATTCTTGTTAATGATAAAGTTTGACGTCGAAATAGATTGTAGATAAGAAGGCATGGGAATTATGCGTATTGATCGAATAACACAAGCCCTGAATGAAAGGTGCGTGTCATGTATGACAATGTCGAGGTCAAGATGTCCTAATACTGAGTGTTTTGGTATTAGGCAAACATGTATGAAAAGCTTTTTGTAAAATTTGGCATGGATGGTTGGTTTTTATCAATTCGACAGAAAATATTAAAACACATTTCTTCATTTATGAAAAAAATTTGTTGTGCCAGTTTGTGAAAAAAACCGAGCTCTATACCGTTGCATGTTTATATAAGCATTTCATTACTATATTCTTGCAGGTCTGAGGCGCCCTGCGACAAACGCATAGGATCGACCCCCGCGCCCGTGGCGCACCAAGCCTTCCGTCCCGCCGGGGTCGGTAAATTGGTGCCAGACGGGAGGATAGCATCACTGGCTCGATACATCGGTAAGCCACCGCGAGTCATTGTAAAGGCCAAATATGCATCCAATAATCTCCAAACGATACTTAATGAAGTTGAATGCATGGCGCATCCTCAGGGGATTGATCAACGCCGAGAGTTTTATGCTTTTTTATCCTTTTATTCTTGCAGCTATTTACTATTAATATTATACTGAGAAATAAAATCTATATGATAAAATGTCAAACAATATTTGTAACGGAGGGTATTGTAGTGATCGCGTTCATTGCGTGCCCTAACCCAGTCTTCATAGGTTCCAGTTCGATCCCTGCAGTAAGCCCATCAGGTCCCTCGTTCCTCCGGAGATACAAGGTTAATTCAAAAAGCAATAGACGAAACCAATGAAGAAAGGTTGAACAGTAATCCTAATCTAAAAGGAACACAATGAACTAGACAGCAAAAACACTAGAACAATGCACTTACTTGCTCGGAGTTTTTGAATGGGTTTGCAATAGGCAGATTTTGGATGTGTTTTGTTTTCATGGATCGCTTACGGGAAAACTGTGGTCACTTATGCCTTAAGAATCAGTTTGAATTGAAGCTTGGCATAAATAGTTAATAAATTCTTGGATTATTAATCTAACATAAGTTTGGTGAAAATGATTTACTAGGCTAACATCTCGACCCCCTTCGTCTTCTTCAGAGCTGGATTGATCCGGGATCCGAATAAATCATTTTTACCAATCTCATATCCAGGAAGGACACCAATCATTCACTTTTTGCCGTCTGTTTTCTCCTACACTTTTCTTTTTTTATTGCCACTCTTTTTAGAACAGAAAATTACCACGTTTACGTTTTTTATTTACTGTCTACTTCAATTTTCACGGCAGGGTACTATGCGAAATCAACTACAACGATACTGAGATATTCGCAAAACTTGGACTCCGAGCAGATCGAACCACGGTTTTCCATTCCGGGGGCTCGTGAATTACACACTGCGCCATGAACGCCCTTGCTCTAGGGTTTCTCTCAGCTAGTTTTCTATATACCAGTGCCATCAGCAATCATCCGTCAACGGGATTGATCTGGGGAGCTCACATCGTCATTGAACCAAGTTTAGAAAAACTACCGTTTCATTTAGCAGTAGCCTCGCTCTACAAATTTCGTTTGCGGTCCACAATAGTCAGTGTTGGTGAACGAATACATAGCGGCCATCGAAGCAGAAAAAATCAAAATGACAACTCCAAATAAAAAAGAACTGAAGTGGTCTCTATATCGTTAAATAAGGTAACGACGAAACATTTGTTGGAAAGCAGAGAATGTGATTCATTCATTTTTTCGATACCTTTTTCTACTCGATGTGATCGAATGACCATGGAAACAGGTAACTGTCGCCAACAACCAAGAAAGTTAATGAGCATCGTTAGCGAACGGCTGAATCATCATTGGGCGTACATTCGTTAGAACTCGTTGAAATGTTAAAAAATTTCACGTAATACCCCTGCTCTGGAAAATTGTAATAGGCAGTAAAAAAACATTGTCGTTTCGATTACAGCCTCAGCTTGACTGGGTTCATTGCCAATTTGAGCTGCCCAGATCAATCCCGTTAACGGGTGATTGCTGATGGAACTGATTGATAGAAAACTAGCTGAGAGACATGCGAAACGAAGAACCCGTATGGTGTGGTGGTGAACGCGTTAACTTCCGGAAAGTGTGATAGAGCGTTCGTTCCCCACCGCAGACACCTACTGTCCGATGTTTTGTTGAAATCTCACCATTATTGTGGTTGAGTCGCACGTAATACCCTGCCAGAAAAATTGTAATAAGTAGTAAATAAGAAGTTAATATTAAAAAGTTCCTTAAATGACAAAAAAATAACCAAGAATAGAATGAGGATTGTCATAAGATTACCGCAACTGTTATTTGTTACTCATGTAGTCCAAACCACAGAGGATAAAGCATTTGGCATTGATAAATTTCTGGATAATGCGCCATGTATTGGAATCGGTTCGAGACATCGTAGAGAGATGGACTGCATATTTGACCTATACAATGACTTGCGGAGGATACCGATGTTTAAAGTCCAAGTATTCACCCTTCTAGAGAATTTTGGCGCCAACCTGCGACGAAGTCGGAGGGAGAGGATTGGTGAGTTTGCAGCGCGAGGTCGAACCAAACACCACGTCTGCACTGCAGGCACCTTTAGGCACTACGTTACGCACATCCACCTGTTTAATGTCATAAATTCTATCGATTTCCTCAAAAAAGCCTGTCTAGTCGACACTGGGAGTAGTACCAGAAAGTGGGGGTTTTCTTCCTGTCACAGCGACTTTCAAAAATATGAGGGAACTTTACTTATGTTTTGAAATAGGGACTCAACTATTCTTTAACGGAATTCTAATTTCTAACTAATAAAGGGTCTGAAAAAGTTTCAAAAATTTCGAACAATGCCCTCACCTTTACAGGACAACATATCCAGTGTCCTTGTGGTTGTATTTCTTTTAATCCCAGAAATGAATAAAGTTCCAAAAACTATTCGGTTCAATGGGCTAAGAGCAAGAGTAACTCTCGTCTCCGGCTTGTTATGTATCCTATGGAACCATTTTGCTCCTGCTTTCATATGTAAATAAAAGTTTTCACCTTAGAAAAGTTTCGTAGTATTTGAGACTTATTTCCTCACCACTCTTAAGTGTTGTCGATGCCTAAAAAGAATTAACAAAGAAAGAACATAGTAGTTTTCAAATAGGGCCTTGATATAAATGAAGACAGAACAAAATCACTGCCCAACACGTTTTGAATTCTTTTCTCGGATGTGTACATTACAACACATGTAGCGAAATGGTTAGAATCGCAGAGCAATAAACGCGCGACCTTGGGTTCGATTAAGTTTAACGGGCTGGCTGGCCAAGCTTTCCATACTATGGGGCCGACAAAGTGGTACCAGACTCTTGTGGTAGGATAGTAGCACTGAGTTCACACATTGGGAGAATGACAATTCATTTCAGAATCTAAGTTTGCGGTCGATCATCTCCACGATTAGAGTCAAATGCACGGCGCTTCTCCGAGAGCAATAACATGGTTCCTACGAACGTTAACTAGAGTGAAGAAAAAAATAGTACGCAGTTGCTAAAAGTTGTATATTGTGACTCCGACTACAGCCTCAGTCTATTTGGGTTTAATGCCGATTTGTGCCTTCTAGATCATTCCCGTTGACGGATGATTGCTGATGGCACCGTCAGATGGAAAACTGGCGGAAAGGAAAAGCAAGAGCTTCAGTGGTGCGGCGGGTAACACGTGAGCCCCAGGGTAATAGCGGTTCCATCTGGCCTGGGCTCGAGTTTTACAAATATCTCAACACCATTGTGGTTGCATTTGCTTACTTGGACAAATAATAGGCAGTGGTTTAAAGTTATAGATTGTTAACTAAAGTATTATGTGAACTATGACGACAACGATGCTGGGATATGAGCGAAATTTGGGACCTCAAGTGGACTTCGAACTGGCGATTACCTCTTACGAGGCTAGACGTGCTACCCACTGCACCAACCGAAGCCCTTGCCTTGTCTTCCAGTCTGTTATTTATCCCTAATGGTGCTATCAGCAGCAATCGCTTGCCAATGGTAACGATCTGGAGAGTACAAATCGGCATTAAATCCAGCTAAGTTGAAGCTGCAGTCGAAACCACCACGTTTGATTATTGCCTATTCGTTCGCTGAATACGGGTGACACAGTAAGATTCTATCCCTATTATGAAAGTAGAGCATGCCAATAGAATAAAGACAAGACTGAGAGAAAGAAAAAGTAGGGGGCGTCGTTTGGCGTAGTGGATATCACGTGAGCACCGCTAAGGGAACCGCTGGTCTAAAAGCACAGCTGAAGTTTCGAGTGTTGCTCATATCCCAACGTCTCTCTTGTTCTTTTTTCACATAGTACCCTATCGTGAAAACGAAAGGTTAGGCAGTAAAGAAACTGTTAACACATTGCTGACTAGAGTACTTCGTTTCCTTTTCTAATCAGGATTTCACAAAAATCGTCTCCCGTTTTCGTGCTAGATAAACGATGAATCAGACTGGTGAGTCAGTGGAGATGTTTTTTGTCGCGGGGAAAGCGATCAGAGTTCATATTTTTATTTCTTTCATTTCTAAAATCGATCACAATCATTAATGATCCATTTCATAGTAGGGTCGTATCCCATTTCATAGCTTATAATTAGACTGTAATTGTATCTACCAACTAGGGACATTTTAAAAATGCTACGTTCTTCAGCAAAAAACTATGTTTTATGCGAGGTTTTAAATAAGTACCTGTTCCAATTGTTCACAACGAACTTTTCTACCTCTTTAGGACCGAGAACTTAGTATCAAGCGTGTCTTGGGAAAACTCCTTGCGATCCAGAAAGGCCTACGACTGTCTGTGGTGAAGATCTGGGAGCGCTTTAGCATGGCTATCCCTGGACTTCAGAGACAAGCGAAACGAAGGACCCGCATGGTGTGGTGGTGAACGCTTACTCCCCGGAAAGGACAATAGCGCGTTCGTTCCCCACCATAAGCACTACCTGCGGTCCAGAGTTTTGCAAATATCTCAGCATCATTGAAGTTATATTTCGCAATATACCCTGCCGTTAAAAAGCGTAGACAGTAAATAATAAGTTAAAATTCAGAAAGAAGTTTGGAAATCCTCAGAGAACTGTCAAATCGACACAGAAATCAGAAGGCTTTCATGGATGACCATTGCTAGAGAACTACCTAGTGAAAGAACTGCTGGGATGCGCCTAATGAATGACGCCAAAACATGATTAACTCGATAAAAACAAATTATGATTCATAACCTCGTTTTCTCCCCTAATGGTTACGGTCCAATTCTTTTTTTCGTTTTTTTCTTTGCCCTTTTTTCTCACGGTTCCCTCGATTCATGTCAGTAGATCAAATTTGCTGGTTGGTCAGATTTTCTATGGACGGTCCTAAAAATCAGTATGAAGTAAACTGTTAGCCGATTGATGAAACTAAAGCTGCAGACGAAAGAGTTACAAAAGAAATGACTAAATGTGTGGAAGAAGACCGTAGCTATCTTATTTTGATTGGGACTAAATCAATCTTCCTCTATTGCATCGAAGCCATGAGGTTCATCGACTTAAATATTTACGATCATTCGCCTAAAACATTGGCACCTTCCGAACGGTTTCTCTTGTTACTTGTTTTCGTCTCCTTAGGAACTTGCAAGAGAAGAAAACACGAAGAAGAGAAGAACGAAGAAGAAGTAGGAACAGAGAAATGAGAAAAAAAAGGGAAAAATAAAAGAGAAAAAGAAGAAAACAGGAGAGCAGGAATAGCTGGAAAGACGAAAACACGAAAAAAGTGGAATACGAAGAGAGGAAAGGAGGAAAAGAAGAAAACGGGGGAAAGATGATGAAATGAAAAGAAGAAAAGAGGAAAGTGAGGTAGCACGAAGGAGAAACGTTTATGATTATTAATGAGAAATATCTTACGATCGGAAATCGCAGCATTTTCAAGGACGACACATTACGCTACGAGAACACCGACCGATCTCAACAACCGGCATCCGGCCGTCAAATAGCCATCAATCCTGATTAACGATTAGTTTAAGACTCAATTTTTCCTTTCGGCCGCGGATTTCACTAGTTTCTTTCTTTAACCGGAATCAAAACATTTACAAAGGAAGATCTGCTTCGTCAGTCGAAGCTAAAAACTTCGTATCTGGCGAAAAAATCGAATGAGATTTCCGCAAGACCACTTTCACTTTCTGATTTGTGACCACTAGCGAATATAAATTGATATATGGCGATGAGCTGCGAATTCATAACATATTTCTAAGATTTTTTAAGGATAGTAAGGATAAAGACTAAGCGTTACACGCTGACAAATACCTTAGGGATGCGCTATGCATTGGATTCCATTCGTAGCAACGTAGAGTTGAACAGATACACGTTTGGCTTCTACAACAAGTTGTGGGAGTTGATGACAATGTATCACACTATTGTTACTATCCTCCATGAGAAGTGTGTTACAAAAATTCGCAAGCCCAGGATATTGTATCTTAACGTGATCGAACCGTCGACCGGCCCTTTGTGTATTTTACGGCATTTCTAATCACTATGGCATTCACTCCCGATCGATTAAGTGTTACATGGATTACACAAAGTTTTTCTGACTTCCCAATAGGTTAGAAAAAATCGATGGAGTTAGGCATATTAGGTCAAAAACCTTAGCAGAAACGGTTAAAAGAAAGAAACGACACGAGGTGTGACCTAATGACACCTAGCAAGCTATTTACAAAATGGTGAAGCTTGTATCTATCGTACCGGCTTGCGGACCTGCTTGGATATAGATGCTTGGTTTCTGGATTTCCCATAAGAATAAAAAGCAAGACTGGCCATTTATATTTGCACAGCACTTAGATTCAACGCTGACTTTAGTTTAAGCGGCTGATTTTTTTCGAGTGGTTTATCCTTGAAAGTAGTGGTCGTTGACTTCAAGGGTATGCTGAGTGGGTCAATATTTCTGTAAGCAATCCGAGTTCCGTTTCGGGTTGTAACACACAGAACTTCTTCTATCCTATAAAATTGTTTCGAGAAAGGAAAAGCTAGACCAGATTTTTGATATTTACAAAACGCCGGACCGCAGGTGTCTGCGGTAGGGACCGAACGCGCTATTACCCTTTTCGGGGTGAACGCGTTCACCACCACACCATACGGGTTCTTCGTTTCGCATGTCTCTCAGCCAGCTTTCTATCGATCGGTGCCATCAGCAGTCATCCGTAGACGGGATTGATTTACCCAAATCGGCAACGAAATCCAGTTATGTTGGGGCTGTAGTCGAAATCACAATGTCAATTTTTTCATTTAATGCCTATTACAACTTTTCATGGCAGGGTGGGTGATTGCTGATGGAGCTGATCGATAGTACTAGCTGAGAGACAGGCGAAACGAAGGACCCGTATGGTGTGGTGTTGAACGCGTTAGCCCCCTGAAAGGGTGATAGCGCTTTCATTCCTCCACCGTGGACAGCTGGGGTCCGGAGATTTGCAAATGTCTCAGCATCATTGTGGTTGTATCACACGTAATGCTCTGCCATGAAAAACTGTAATAGGCGTTAAGTGAAAGGTTAACATTGTGATTTTGACCAGCTTTGTTGTCAATAAGAAACTAATGTTTACAAGCCACTGTCGCGTATGTTCCAAAGAACCAATGAATCTTAAAAATATTGACGACTTTGATTAATCTTATAAAAATTGAGATTGAAAGAAAAAATAAAGGGATTGGCAGTTGTCCGTTGTGCAAGTTCGATCCTTCGCATTAAAAAAAATCACTTTTAATTCATAATTCACTCATCCTAAACAATTGAAGAGTTCTTCGACGGCCAGGGAGTATAGATGGAACCAAGAACTACACGCATTCAAGTGGCGCCTCATCTCTATGCGACACACGAACTTCATAGAAATTGGCAGATTTTTCCGATGTGAATTGGTTCCAATTCATACGCGCGTGAAGGCAAATGGTAACGAAACTTTAAGCAAGCTTAGTTTTGAGTCGGCTTTATTTAACAAGATGAAAGCTGCTAGCTTCTGTAGATCCTTGCGAGAAAATATAAATCCTGGTTCTCCTCAGCCGAAAACTTACTCATATCTTCTTTCGATGTGCCCAGCAATACGAATAGGGCAATAATCGAACTACCTAGGTTTCATTTAGAAGGCCGATTTACTTCCCGCCAATATATCATTGGTATCTTTTCCGGTTGCCAAGAGTTAAATAAATTTACAACTGAAATAAGTTTTCGAAAAGGTTCCCTAAAGCAGTGAAGCGATTAAACAAAGCTCTTTCTACAAGTACGGAGGTCTCAAACTTCGTCTGATCTGCTCTTCGAAGAGTGAATCTCGCTTTTCAGAAAACAATGTTCTGATCAATGTTTACTTTTTCACTTTGCTGGCTACTGCAATTTTTTTATGGCAGGGCTTTATGCGAAATACAATCATAATGGTGCTGATATATTAGCAAAAACTCCGGACCACACGTATCTGCGGTGTGGAACGAACGCACTGTTACCCTTTCCGGGGCTAACGCGTTCACCACCACAACATTGGGAATCATTCGTTTCGCATGTCTCTCAGCTAGTTTTCTATCGATCGGTGCCATCAGCAATGATCCGTCAACGGGTTCGATCTGGGCAGCCCGAATGGGTATTGGACCAAGTTAAGTTGAGGCTGTAGCTGAAATCAGCCAAAGAGGGTAACAGCGCGGTCGTTCCTCACCAGAGAAACCTGCGGTCAGGAGTTTTGCAAATGTCTCAGCATCACTGTAAAGTTCTGATCATTCTTGTATGTAATCTTCTCGAAAGAATTCGAAAAAAGGTAAGCGTTCCAATAAGTCGAAGTGCAGAGAAAGAACTTTCCTCTTCTATGTTTTCTTCAGGAACAATTTAGTTTAGTAAAGCAAGCTTCAACCGAAATTAGCTATAATAACTTTACAATGAAGTAATGAGAGTATTGGAACCAAAAATCCAGAGGAAAATTCGAATGAGATCAAGTTTAATGACACCTTGGTCGATTTACATCTATTTATTGTCAGTACGTCAATCGTCTTTACTGTGTGTTTTTTCTTACAGTTACACTGATGATACAAAAATAAAGAACAACCATCTGAAATACGATGAGCTAAGAAAGCGATGCAAGGTGTTCGCCAATAAGTCTGCTTGTCATTAACCGGTTCTCCAACAGGATCAAGCTGCAGTCATTACCAGACTGTTTCTTTATAGCAGTCAGTGTTTATCTACGACAGTGTTCAGATGAGTTATTGACTTAGGACATTCGATTTTCTCAGGAATCTAGTCGGAAACAATACGCTGTAGCAGGATCCCCTAACTAAAAACTAAAGACCCCTATACCCTATAAGCCCCTAAAACCCTATAAGCTCAGTTAAAACAGTAGGCAACAGATCATGGATTTCAGCAAGATTATTGGGTTTAAGCTTTAAACTCAAGTATGCTATAAAGGATAAAGGACGAAGGACAAACGATCAGGCCGTCATCAATCCTCAATCCTTCAACTATACGCCATCTAGTCGACTCCATTCGTAGCAGGGTAGAGGTGATTGAATACATGTTTTTCTTAAATAATGATTCGCAGCGTTTTACCAATATGTCATGTTAGTGCTTTTCCACTCATTAAAACCACCCACTTACTGTATTTCCTACAGGTCGTTCCATTACAAATTACCCGACCCACAGGAATCAAAGTTTGACTAATCAGAGGCGTTGAATCGAACCAACGAAAACGTGTTGGAACCTGTAACCACTGTGCTACATGCATCCAGACCACGTCATAGAGAGCTTTCGATGAATGAACTAGTACTAGGTAGCAGAACACAACACTGCTTTCACTTTGTTTGGATTCAGAATTGTGGAGGACTGATTGATTAGCAGAACAGATGAACAAGAAGTACAGCGATGTTTGAACGTGAAAGTGTGTGAGTCTAACGATAAATGGAGTGTTTGTGATCCGCAAGAAAGAATCCATCTGCTCATTCTGCGCACCTCCGCAGAAACTCCACATTATACCTTATAAATAAAGTCTGCGCTGAAAGTCAAGCAGAACAGTACCTTAGAAGGTGTTTAGTGCCTTAAAAGGTGTTCTTCTATTCTTGAGGAGCACTTTTGTAAACCGTTCTATAAAACCAGAGAAGAAAGAACTATTTGTGGAAGAAGATCTTTGGAAAATCTACGAAAGCTCGAAAAAAAAACTAAGTAACTATCTAGCATAAATTATTTCTAAGCATTCCTGCCACCATGGGCGAGCCGCATAGCACGTGTTTGCAAAATATGCAGACTAATGGCGCGAGTAACGCAGTCGTTAGAGGTGCTATATGATACATAGTGGGTGTTTGTCTTCTTCGATCCGGCAGCGGGGCAGACCAAACCTTTATCCCTTTCGGGTGGCAAATTGAAGCAAATTTATTAAGCAGAATAAAAATATGAACTTGATCCACCGATAGGCTAGCACGAATCATCATTGGAACTAGCTAAATACGCGTTCAGTCACACTCTACGATGTTACGAATAGGTTCCAATGGATGGTACATTCCTAGGTGATTGACCAACGTCGAGATCCCTTGCGCTTCATTTAAATCGGAACAATTTTGATTACGACCAAGTGCTGCAGTTATCCTGAAGGATCAATATATCGATTTCTTAGTGATTTCACACGAGACTGAACGACATTTCCTTGCACCTGACGTGTTAATATCATATATCATGTATCGTATCGTACATATCATCAGATGGCAATATTATGCAAACAATAACTAAGCTCCAAAGAGTTGATTCAGTTTCGCAATTTTACAACTGGGATTTCGTTTCCTGGATGATTGCACTGATTAGAGAAATTGATGTCGTTGAAAGAACACCTACAGGAAGAATGAAAGTTTCAAGGCAAACACCTTTGCCATCCGAGTAGACCTACATACCTACCGTTGCTTTCTAAGGTAAATACAGATCTCCCCGTGTATGTCTCTGTAGTGGGAGACACCGAAGCTTCCTGGGCACCGTAATTCGTAGAAATCCTTGAAGGACTATACTTGACCAGTATTCAACATCTCAGTGGGGGGCAGGAGATAACTATTCGTAAGCGTGTATCCGAACTGAAGAGTGATCAGTAAGTGAACGAAATGTCATGTTAAAGACAGACAATTTAAGTAGTAAACTATCGAAATCCATGTATTGCAGAATTTGCTGCAATGGTATACAACCAGATGAGAATTAGGACCTTTTTTGAATACAATTATTAAAAATATTTTCGATTACAGGAAAAAATTTGAGCTGGTAGGCGGTTGTGTGATGTTCGGAAAGGGTCAAAAACAAGCAGTAGTGAAGAATGTAAAGCCGCATCGGATCAAAACCTCAGCTCTATTTAATGTGGACGAGTTCCCGATTGAAAAACATCGACAACAACGACGACGACTCATCCCTACTTCTAGCACTATCCGATTACAAAGCTGTTCCGGAAAAACTGTCGAGTTCCAGTCAAATACAGTGGTCTGAGCAGAAAGCCTTAGATAACGTTTTACGTAACATTCTTCCGGATTTTTCCAAACAGCAAGCTTTTCTAGGCTCGTGTCATCTAGAGGAAAACGGTCTCTTCAATAAAAATAGTACAAAAAAAACAGTCACCACAATGAGTTCGAATTTAAAGGAACAAATAATAAATAATAAGAATCCGCTGGAGTTCTCATAATACTTGCTTCTTTCACGCAGCCAAAGTAGTTAACCTTTTTCTTGGTCACTGCGTGTCCTCAGCTGATCAATTACTGTTGTTGGAAAGTGCTGAATGCGATGAGACCTTGGTCTCCTTTCAAGGATAATAGTAGGAAGATAACAAGATTATTTAGCAATAAAAGACAGCTGCAACCACAATGATGCTGAGATATTTGCAAAACTACGGACCGCAGGTGTCTGCAGTGGGAAACGAATGTGCAGCCACCCTTTCCGGGGCTAACGAATTCACCACCACACCATGCGAGCCCCTTTCACCAGTCACTGAGCTAGTTCTATCGATCAGCGCCATCAGCAATCACCCATCAACGGGAATGATCTGCAGCCGAAATCGGCAATGAACCTAGTTAAGCTGAGGCTGTGGTTGAAATCATAATACTAAGTAAAAGTTAGCAAAAGCTAGTAAATTTTTAGAGCAGAAATTAAGTGGCAGGCGAGGTAAATGTAACTAAGGTGGGAAGTAAAACAAAGCTACAGAGACTCTTTTTAAAGGTTTTTAACCCTGTGGAGGCTGAGCGGTGTTCCGAAGTGTTGAGCTGCGAGGTAATGCTTGAAAACATCCACTAAAAGCCCAATTAATAGTAAACCAGTCCTAAGAATCACTGGCGTCCTGGTGTTTAACAGACCACGGTTGCAAAGTGACAAAGATTTCTTCTGTCCACAATGAACGACGACCGAGCAATAGTGGCGGCCAGAGACGTCACTACCATGAGGTATTGAATCTCAATCTAAAGAAAGTCTTCCATGGCATGCAAACTACCAGTGAGACAGAACTCGTGCTAAGAACCACACAACCCTTCGTTAAGGTTCTAGATCCTCGTATCTAACTGCAGATATAAAAACCTGTTATACTTACTCTACTTGTTTCAACTTATTTAATCTACGAACTTTTTTCTATCGTTACATTCGTATTGTTTTAAAAGTTTTAAAACCGTTTTAGAGTAATTCTGCCTAAAGAAATTACTTAGACTCTTAGACTAAGCCAGGAGATGTTGACCACAGGTATACCGGCTTTGTAATATACTATTAAAGGCACAATAAACAGTAACGCTAAGACTTCTACGGATCATTGACTAGTGTTTATCGAACAGATTTAAAGTTGACGCGATCTCAAACCCGTGTCAAATTACTAAACAATACAGCATCACCCATCATCAATAGACGTCTAATACCTGCAATAATACCTGATATGACAAGAAAATCTCCAAGAAGAAGACTGGAAAGAGTCCTTACGGATTGAGAAAAATCTCTTTATTATGACCTTAAAGAGAAGAAATGAAGGAAAAAGAAGAGAACGAAAAAAAGAATGGAAAATTCGAGGTTCCAGCAATTTCAACAAGAAACAAATAAGGAAGAGATGAGCAAGAGAGAGAGGGTTGGAAGTCAAAAAAAACCTTCAAGGACACACAAGTGCGATCTACACCAGGGAGTAATCCAGCATGTAAAAGTGTTCAATATTCTCAGTGCGAAGCGTTGCTAGAAGGGCTATGCAAAAAATCGCTGCCGTTATCAAGGATGAAAGCGATTGGCAAAGTGGTAAAACCCGCCCTATGTTTAACAAAACCAGCCACGTCTCGGCCCGACAACATAGGAAATGCCATCAGGCAACGATTTCGGAACTCAGTGAGGAAAATCCGTTTGCTCAACCATTTCAAAGTATTAGTAGAATGAAAAGTTCTTCCAGCTGTTCATGCCCAAAAGCTATTTGCGACTTCAACAATAAAACCTTAAAGAGTGAAGCTTTCGGCGCTGACTAATCCCTAAGGGATGTGCTATGCATTCTACTCAATTACTGGCAACGTTGAGGTCAGCGATGACATATTTGGCCTATAACATGAATGGCAGTGGTTCACCGACACCCATTGAGTATTTTCATCTTCCCAGACAAGTCAGATAGTAAGTTGCGGGCTTTGAAATTGTTGATACATGATTGAATGCACTTGAATTCGACTCCGGGTTTATTTCAGTGCACCTACAACTACTGCGCTGTACACGAGTCGAGTTTAGTACTGCTTTTATTCGATATTTTAAAGAGTCCAAGAAGTACGGGAATGAAATTAAGGCAATGGAAATGTACTATTGAAAGAGATCTGCCGCGAAGACTTCTCTTAATCGGTCGATTAACTAATGTGGACAGTTTCTATATTTCTTGACTACTCCAACTTCGTTTTTAGCTCTACCGACTTGTGAACTTTTTTTTTGAGAAGACACTCCTTCATGATCTGTGGCAATGGTCTTTTCTCGGGGATTACCAAGGAAGAGGGTCAAGATGGTTTTTGTGCAACGCCATTCTAGAGTTGAATATAGGGCTTAGCAGACTGAGGCGGCGCACGGCGCATGGTTAATTCCTATTTAGAGAAGAAGCTTCTGAGCACTTTGTGGGAAGAAATACAGTATAGATGGGCAAGAATGGAGTTTAAACAGGATTAATTTAAAACACTGGTGCATTAAGGTTTACAAAAGTTTTTTGTCGGAAATTGACTAAACTTTTTAGAAGAACTTTGAGTGGAATGAAAGCTTAACGAACAGTTATTCGTGATTAGCTGAATGTTCACTTGGTTTTTCTGCGGAAGGGAGTGACTCAAAACCTGGAGAAAAATCAACAAATCAATAACATAGACGTGAAGTATAACTTGCAAGTAACAACCGATGCTGGCATTCGGATTAAAAATATGTACATACTACATTGAAAACGTTCTTCTGCATATCCGGTGATTTAATTCATTAGAATAACGCCAAGCCTTTTGTAACGCCGAGGTTACGCAACGTGTTGTTATCTAGGGGAGAGCTGATTAAACGATTTACTCTATCAACGTATACTTGCTCTGGGCACATGAGAAATCACCACGGGAAAATCGTCTTCTCTTCACCGGCTTCGGATTTTCTTGGACTTTTCCTATACGCGTCTCTCTGGGGTTAAGAAATAAGTAACAGGAGGATATTACACTGTCATGGTTCATACAAAAGCAGAAACCGCAGATAGGTGCAGACGCCAGTTTGCATTCAGTAAACTCTGCAACGTTGAGAACGGAGTCGAGTGCGTACCACATGTCTAGGGAATTGAACAGCGCAGGAAGCTTTATCTCCTACGAATTTAGTCATATTCATGCATAACCACAAAGATTTGCATACATGTTTTAGGTTATTAAATGCTGGACGTCAAATCAATGGAAAGACTACGATTAGAGGAATAACACGTACATAACAGAGTTCGGGAGCGTAGTCACCAATAAACGAGACCCACATCTATCCTATGAGACTCATCATGAGCTACTCAAAAGATTCCTATCGCCAAAACTGTCCAAAAAGAAAACTCGTGATGCCGTTCAATTGTCCTGAATTAACCAAGCTCAGTGAGCAGCTCTGTTAGCTTTGCGGAGACAAACGGATCCTACTCTTCCTCTATTTCTGCGGTCACTTTATGATTAATGGGATTATAGATGACGTAGATAATATCCTTTAGATGCCCTATGACATCGCTGGAGGAAAGTGTGAACTTAAACAGAAGCTATATAAACATGATGATGCTGAGCATATTTGCAAAACACTGAAGCGCTTGTGTCTGTGATTGAACCGAAAACGCTATTACACTTTGCTGGATTTAACGCCTTCACCACCATACCATTCCAGTCCTTCGTTTCGGCTTTCTCGCCTTATTAACCTAGATGGTGAACGCGTTAGGCTCCGGAAAGGGTAATAGCGTGGTAAGTCTCCATGGCAGACCCAGCGGTCCGAGTTTTGCAAATGTTTCACCATCATCATGATTATATTTCACATAATACCCTTCATTTAAAAAAGAGTAGGCAGTAAATTAAAAGTAGTGACGAGATTGTGATTTAAACCACAGCCTCAGCTTAACTGGCTTCAATGCCGATTTGGGCTCACCAGATCAATCCCACTGACGGGTGACTGCTAATAGCATGTAGGTCAACAACACGGGTTAGATAAAAGCGAAGCAAATGGCTCGCATAGTGTGGTGGTGCATGCGTTAGTCTCCGGAAAGGTCTCCACCTCTTCAATATTTTATTCTTTAGCAGAGCTTACGTTATCAACTTTGGTCATCTTTGCTCACAGACTACGTTCGTTACCCAGAATTATGTGATAACAAATTTATTCATCGTAGTTGTTGGAACACTCAAGTCCATTTTCTTTGTCCTTTCATTTTTTTGTTTTTCCTATATGTCTTACACAAAAACGCTCAGCTAAAAAACTTCTTGAGAAGTTGTGAAAAAAACTTAGCGTTAACCATTTGTCAATCATTCTTCATTTGAAGGATATTGCAAGTAAAAACGCACCGGCAGGTGGTGCGATATGAAATAAGCGGTGTGTGAGGGGTGGAGGGGAAGGGAAGAGTGGATATGTGAATTGTCGGCCTTCAATACAGTGGTTGCCCTGACATGAACGTTTTAAATACTTCCCAAAGCCGTTAGTCGATAGAATCGTCTACCAATTCGTCTTTGAAACCATAAGCGCCTGGAACCAGTGCATAGCAATGAATTCTGTCGTCGAACGATGTCCTATCTTACTCCGCGCCCCTAACGTTGCAGATGTTGGATGTTGGATGCTGGGCTACGAGACTCGGTCTAGCCCATTATATTCAATGGATCTTTCGAAAACCGTCTACGAGGTTTTTTACTCTATTAGAGAACAACTTTTTGAGAAGATGTTCCACGGCACGAACGTTGCTGTAGACATCTTTGAATCATTAGCTTCCGAGTTCTAAAATACTGGAAGCAACGAAGGTGGAAAAAGTGAATCACATTTTGTATGAGGCCCTTTATTTCTGTCTCTTGACATGATATTAGTGAAGTCTGGTTTGCTGTACAGTAGTGAGAGATCACCAGTTCATTGATCGGTAGCTTGTCATTCTCTTCTAAAGCAGATTGTATAGCTTACGCCCCTAGTCTGCTGTGTAGCATATGAATTTTTTTAGTCACTTCATTGTTGGTTTTGCTATCGGCGTTAATGAAGGCTAACATTTCTATATGAATTTAATCCCAGGTGTAAGAAAAAGGATAAATCTCTCGGCGTTGCTCACTCCCTGAGGAATGCGCCATGCATTCGACTTCATTAAGCAGCGTCTGGAGGTGATTGAGTGCATATCTGGCCTGTACAATAACTCACGGTGGTCTACCAATGTATCAAGCCAGTATTGCTTTCCTCCCAGACAAGCCCGCTACCAATTTGCAGACCCAGGAGGGATGGAAGGCTTGGTGAGCCACGGGCCCAGTGATAAATTCCACGTCTTACACGGCTCTCCGACCATTGCGTCGCACGCGGCCTTTTCTCGAATGTACTCATTGTAAATGTCAGTTTTCTCAGGAAGCTTCTTTAAACACTTCTGAATCGACATCTACCGTTCAGGACATGTGCACCTTTGGTTTATGTCTGACACTTCTGTTACATTTCAAATTCATTATTCACTGTTTTGGGCCTTTTCACATGAGAAAAATCTGTGGAAACTACTTATGAGAGCAGTTACAGTTGTAGTATTAATAGTATTAAAAGTGGCAACAGGGCCTGTGTTGTCTTTCACCAAAATTTTTCCATTCCTACTTTTCATTGATTCGATCCGCCTTCACAAGCTAACCAAACCTCCCATCCTTACGGCGTCATCAAATCCGTGCGACACGTATCTGGAACGTTGGGAATGTTGATGTATGTATTAAATCACGTCTATATTGCTATGAAGGGAGTCGGATGCATGCATTTCTCACTCTTATAGGATTATTGATCAACGTCGAGCCCCTGTTTCTTATCTTGACATTACAGTATGTTGTGAACCAGCAACAGTTACGAGCCAACAAGTCTATTAAAAAAATAAACGATTTTTCAAACATAAAGGTACAAAAATGAAAAAACTTATAAAAGAAAACGTCTAGAATTCATTGGTTTTTACAGCCTCAGCTTAACTGGGTTCGTTCCCGATTTGGGCTCTCCAGATAAATCCCGTTGACGGTGGTGACTGCTAATGGCACTAATCGATAGAACTAGCTGAGAGACAGGCGAAACGAAGGACTCGCATGATTTGGGGGGTGAACGCGTCAACCCTCGGAAAGGGTAATAGGGTGTTCGTTCCCCCATCGCAGACACTTGCGGTCCAGAGTTTCGTAGATATCTCAGCGTCATTGTGGATGCTAAGATATCTGCAAAACTTCGGGCACCAGGAGATGTCTACGGTGGAGATCGAACATGCCATTACCCTTCACGGAGGCTAACGCGTTCGCCACGACACCCAACGGATCCTTTACATCATTTCCTGTTATGGAAAAGATTAGGGAGTAAATAAAAAAAGTAATCACATCGTGACTTATATTTGAGCTTCTACCCAACTTTCTATGCCGATTTGTGCTTCACAGATCAATCCCGTTGACGAGCGATTACTAATAACACCTATAAAACACGGTTGAAACAAGGGCGAAATGAGGCACCCACATGGTGTGGTGGTGAACGCGCTAGCCTAGGAAAGAATAATAGCGAGTTTGATACCCACCGCAGACACCTGTGGTCGAAGTCTTGCAAATATGTTACCATTATTGTTGTTTTATAACACTTATAGTGGTTATTAGGTTATAGTATCATCAGATACACCATCTCGAAGCATTACGGGATGTTTCCGTACAATATTCCGTCGTTGTAATGAATTTTTTAATGATATGAAATGATTGCAACGCTGCTGTTGTCGAAAAACTAAGGAACTAATCATCAACTAAGCTAATGATTGAGGACTTCGAGGGAACATACTCGATTGGTTGAAACGATCAACATCTCTTCCTCTTTAATCTCATCAAAATGAATGGGCTCTAACAGAATATCCAAAGCAAGTTACGCTTCTCATTACCAGAATAATTAGAAGTTGTACTCTAGAAATCGTTCCGAAAAAAAATTTCCCGTTTCATGTAGATACAATGAGCTTTGGAGCGAGAATTGACAGTGATATGACTCAGTCGAAATCGGTAGCCAATGGAAATCATTCTTCAGGATGCGCTATTTTCTTGAGAAACACACACGGGGTTGTTGTTATGTAATATTTATCCACAAATGCTTAAAGCTTTAGCGAATTTTACCCTCTTCAATGCTTACAGCAATCTGGTCAGGCACAACCCTACGTAATCCCGATAGCAAAATCACGAAACCTACATTTCAATCGCATTAGAAACAGAATAGTTTCACCGCACACTCTTCGCTTTCCGTGAATCCTCCATTGAGTATTCCACGTGGACAGGAACCGCACAGAGCTCACATGGATAGGTAATTCCTCTCTCTCACGTTAAAATATCAGTCTTAGATATTATGTGAGAGCACGGGTGGCAACGAGGTGTTCCATCGTGCGGTTCATTTTTGGGTTCTCGAAATCTGTGCAGAATGCTTCGAGTCTTTTACGCGCTGAGGTTATAGGCTTACGCTTGTCTTTGCGTCCTGTGTGCGCCTATTGAAGTATCTGTTGTAACTTTATGCTTAACGTCCAGATTTTCTTTTTATTTGGACACAAAGTGACCTACCCGCTTCAAAAGTATTTACCTCTCCGCTTTCTTCACACGAAATCAGGTACACCGTATTCGAACTCATGCAATCACCTTCTACAGCGTTAAGCATAACGGGGAAGATTTTGAAATAGCAGTTGCCATCCTCTTGAAGGAATCCAAAACTCCAGCTTGTAAAACCCTCAAAGCATTCTGGACGAATTCTAAAAACCCAGACATGAACTTCAAGGAGGAATGCCTTGTTATTACACGTGATCTTACACGATATCTCAGACTGATATTAGCACGAGAGGGCCGCACCACCCATCTATGCGACTCCTTAAGGCTGGTCTACACGTGGAATACTGAATCAGCGGAAAACTAGTGGAAAACAGAGAGTGTGTGAACAAGCCATTTTACTATCAATATGATTGAAAATTAGGTGTCATTGTTTTTTTCGTTGAGGTTAAGGAGATGTTTGCCTGGCTAGATTTAAGTTAACTTTTCCTTTCCGGGCTCTGAGGATGACGAAATCCATCGGAACGTTTGCTGTTTTGGATAAATATTGTGCTATAACAACCTCATTTGTCTTGTAAAGAAAATGGTTAGCCATTTATCAATGCCAAGAAGATTAAAATGTAGATCCTGGGAATAAAGACGATTGTTAGAGTTCCCATAAATCCTGATGTTAAAACTATACATGATACTTTCGACACTTGAATGGCCAGTCCTCAGTGGTTGTGCAGGCCTCACCATTACTTCCACTTTTCGGAGATTTGCTGGTTAAGCCATTGTGGAAATCCCGAGCTCAGCCTGGCCAAAGTCTGCCCACGTCTTCACCACCGCAGGTAGTCACTGTCCTTGTGGATCAGAGAAAGACTTGCCACTATGCGAGTTTGGTACCAGGACGGTGGTGAATCCTGGTATTGCTAAGCCTACCAACGGTTTGCCGCCTCATCGCGGCTGATAGGTGTTCCTCGGTGTCGGGCAACGATGTACAGCTGGGACATTTATTCCCTGGCAGCTTCTCCCAAGCTGAGAAGGAGTCCGACGTTCCCTTTAGGAAGCCTAGCTAAGAGTAAGAGTACACCAATGCCAGGATACCTGTTAAAACCATAGTTAGCATAAACTGAGCCGTCTTATGCTTTATTCAGTGCCTATTCCTCTATCATAATCATAGGAAGGCTACTATGTAAAATTTGCCTACAAAGATGCTGAGATGTGAGCAGATCTCACACTGCCGTGAAAAAAGAGTATACAGTAAATAAAAGTTAAAACATCGTGGTTTCGACTGCAGCTTAAACTTATCTAGGTTGAATGGCCATTTGTTTCCCTAGATCATTCCCGTGGACAAGTGAATGCTGATAGCATCGATAAAGTAAAAAAAAGTAGCGAAGAGAAACACTAAGCAAGGAACTGCGTTGGTGTGGTGGATAAAACGCGAGGCCTCAGTAAGGATAATCTGGTGTTTGAAGCGCCACGGAGGTTCCAATTTTTTTCTCAAATCTCAGCTTAAATGAATATTTGAAAAAAATACTTCTTGCGCATTAACAAACAAATAGTGGCCTTTTCCGTCGGGTTTTCTGACTGTGCTATAAAATCCTTTATCTACTGGAAAATGGAAAATGAACTGGATAAGAACAATGCGCCGATTTGATCATCACTGGACGTCGTGTCATTCGATACTTAGAAATTGAATAATCGACAGAATTTGAATCTGCATGCGTATCCTGAAAAAAGCAGAGTTAAATTCTTACAGCGTCTCCACTGTGCTACATCCACTTTGTCGATAACTCTTTTTATGCTTTGAGGTATAATTTTTATGAGTCTTTGTTAGAAGCGCAGCTTCGTGCGGAAACGTGGGGTCATAACAAAACTCGTACCGAGCTTCGTCTTCTCATCTCTTTTAGACTTTAAGGATCCTTACACTAAACATCTTACCATTATTTCCAACGTCCCAGAAAGTCAAAAAAAAGTTTTCTTTGCTGAAATGTCTTTGTTGTGCTTTAATTCACAAAAGAACGCGGGTAGTTTAGTGGTGTAGATGTGCCGTTCAATGAGCGCAACGTCCTAGGTTGATCACGCCAAGGCCCACCAAGCATACCAAGGTATCCGCACAATATGGGATGTCAGCAGGTGTAAGAAAAGATTCACAGCAATTTTTTACTGCCATTCTATGTTTGACACAATAGCTTTGGATTTCTCCGGAAACACTGGTAATTAAATCCTCCTGGAGCTAGCTATTCCTGGTTATCCTAGTGCGACTTCTCGCAACGTGTTAATTTTTCTGATAACGTCATCTAGCATGAGAGTTACCTGGAGAGGATAAGAGCTAAAAAACTGGAGAGATTATGTTCAGCGATTCAATTAAAGAGAGTGGAAGATGAAAACATCGACCTCATACACGTCAGAGCTCAATTAGAGTGGCTCAAGGAGCGCAAAAGTAAGCGATGCTGATTAGGAAGCTTATAAAAACTTGAAAAGTAGCAGCTCATTCTACTTAGTGACCAGCGAAACTAAGAGTGAAAAGGAATATCGTTTGAAGCTTTCTTGTTCATTTTATCAAACTTATAACAAGGACCTTCGAGGGCCTTCATTTAGTTGGGGGCAATGGTGAATGAGCACGTGTCTTCACTTTGGAGACCACGAATCGATCGAGTATTTTCGACGTAGGGCTTTTAATAATCACTTTTTCTATCGCTTAAGACCGAAAGCTGCTAATGTATATATTAAGGTCGAGGTGGGATAGTGCAGTTTTTATAGGTGCTCTGTGTTGGATCCTGTGCCCGAGAAAACCATAACCTCCGTACTTCAGGGTCGGCAAATTGATACTAGAATTGTATGAGAGGGTAAAAAACAAGGCGCTAATAAGTCGACGGAGATCCTTAAGTCACTGTATAGCCCAAATATGCATTCAACCATCTCTGCGATGCTACGAATTAAATCGAATGCATGGAGAATCCCTGGAAAAATGAAAGATGTTGGACACTTTATCGCTAAGCTTGAACTCATTTCACATTAGTTCGCTAAAGCATGAAATATGGTAACAAATTTAATGTTTTAAACATAACACTTAACTTATTTCCTGTTTGTGACGAATGCACTTTGAAGGCGTTTCCTTCATATTAATGATTCTAGAAGAGCTTCTGCTAGGATAGAATTCTTTATCATAAATCTGATTGGGTAGTATTTTTAATATTTCTAAGAGGAAGCATGTAGCGCATGGTAAGAAGTGCTCTTCGGTGAATAGTTTAATCCAGTCTCTGGGCTAAGCAACCCCACATCTCTCTGTTATAACCTGGGGTCCCTAGCGGTCTGGTAACAGATCTGCTTAGGTGGAGAGGAAGACAAGCTAAGTAGGGCCCCCCCGAAGTCATTTTGCAGGCAATATGCATTCAATCTGATCAACCATGCAGTGAGTGCGGTAGAATACATGGCGTATTCACAGGGAACCAATCAACATCAAACGCGCCATGCTTTACCCTTTTATTGGCAACCTCAAGTCATCTCAGAAAAAAATCACAACTGTTAAGATTGTGATTGACCAAAGAAGCTGTCCATTGGGAAAGAGCTCCAATCTTGAATGGCACTAAAAATTCTCACGATCCTATAAAGTCTAAGCAAATAAAATAAATAAAGCTCTCGGCATTAATCAATCCCTGAGGGATGTGCCACACATTCGATTTCATTAAGCATCCCTTGGTGACTGAGTGCATATCTGGTCTCGCCTATACATTGACTTTCGGTGGCCTCCTGGTGTATCCAGTCAATGCTGCTATCCTCTCAGATGGGTCTGGTATCAATTTACCGACCCCGGAGGAATGGAGGGCTTGATGGGTTTGGGGCGCGGGATCAATCAATCCCATGCGTATTGCAGAGCACCGCTAACCACTCTACACGCCCCTTTCCCCATTCATTGTCCCTATACAGTATATTAGATTACAATGTCGTAACTGACTTTTCAGACTTTGTAGCCTTCTTTGTCGTCGCAGAACGCTGATGGTATTCGTTCTGTAGTTTATCGATGAATTTTGTTCCATTGTTCTCTTGTAAATTGCAGGCTGTCGATAGTCAACTGCCATGCTACTGGGAATATCAGGAAAAGCCTATAACAGATATGAAATTGATCGAAAACCAAGGGATATTTTTACTTGCCTACCTAACTAAAATACAATTGAATGACATTAAAAAAGACTTTCTTTTTCCTTTCAAAGGTTTGATCATTTTGCGACGAAGCCGTTTTTCGAAAACTAACGATAATTTCTCGATAACTAGAGGATTTCAAAAGTTCAGAGGTTCTTAGATTTACGAAAGGTGGCAACTACATGTGGTAAAAACCTAGGAAAGCTCTTATGGAGGGTTGATAGAATTTCAACGAGGTAAACTTGATCGAGGACTCAGCGACACTTTTAGGAAGGGCAAAACCCCGAAGTCGCAGCCAAATCCACGTGTAAGTCTGACGATAATGCGTTGGACATCAGACTCAAATCAATGTGGCTGTGAAGAAGATTATGTATACAACGTGACATCATGCAAATACTTAACTGATTGTGTAAGATGTTTACAAATCACTAAATCTATAGCCACATTTTTCCTGATCCCTTCGTTGTGGCTAGAAAGGTAGCATTCGTTTTTACCGAATTGGGACGCATACTGTTGGGTTCATCTCTTCATAGGACAGTCCAAGCTGGAAAGGAGTTTCCTATTTACGGCCGAAACTCCTTGCTAGCGTGGTTGTATTTTTATAACAGCATCTGCCTGGCTACTTCCGACGATTTTTTTTACCAATGGCACTAAAAACAAAAGGTCTCCGACTAAAAGTGAGACGCTGTAAGTGTTCGTTATAGTTAGCGATTCCATTGGAGAGCTGTAGTCCCTGATACGGTCAGAGCGAAGCTCTACTGGTGCCCACACGAGTAACAGTTATTTATGAGGTACCAGTTTTTTTTCGTATGATGATGAGAACTATAGTTTTCAGATGTACGCCTAATGTGCAGCGAAAGCGGATATTGACCGTACCGCGTCGAAAATCAATAAGTGTGGCTTGCATTCGATAAAAAAGCCTTTTCTTCGACGTCGTGAATATGCTGGAAAATCCATAGTAGGTTCTGTTACTTACTTGATACTTGATACTTGACTGGCCCGTCCTCGCTGGTTGTGCGGTTCCCAGCATAATCTCTATTTTTCGGAGATTTGCTGGTTAAGCCATTATGGTTCCCTGAGTCCTGAGGTCAGCCTGGCCAAAGTCTGCCCCAGGTCTTCACCACCATGAGGCAGTCGCAGCCCTTGTTGATCAGAGGGAAATTTACCACCATGCGACTTTGATAGCAAGACAGTGGTGGATCCTGGTATTGGTTTACTCTTAGCTAGGCTTCCTGATGGAAACGCCGGACTTCTTCTCAGCTTGTGAGATCCTGCCACGGGATGAATTCCGTGCTGTACATCGCTAGTCTGACACCCAGGAACACCTCCCAGCCGCGATGAGGCGGTAAACCGTTGGCAGGGTAGATTCTGTTAGTCTATTTAACTACAGCCTCAGCCTAATTGGGTCCAATGCCGATGTGGGCTCCCCAGATCAATCTCGCTAACGTGTGATTGCTGATGGCACTTATCGATAAAAGTAGCTGAGTGACAGGCGAAACGAAGGACCCGCATGGTGTGCGTGAGTGAACGCGTTAGCCCCTCACAAAGGGACAGCGCGTTCGTTCCCCACCGCAGACGTCTGCGGTCCGGAGTTTTGCAATTATCTCACCATCGTTGCGATTCTGTTAGTGTTTAGTGGAGAAAAAAAAGAACCTATCTTCAACGGTGAAAAAAAAGGAATACGTTCTCATTTTACTAAATAGTGTCGGGCAATCTTGAGCTAAGAATCGCTTCTATCAGATCATACTTTTCTGTAGACCGTAGTTGTTTTCCCTCCCAACGCTTTACCACCTCGTCATGACTGGGAGGTGTTCCTGGGTGTCGGGCTGCATGTAGAGTGGGGCGATTCATTTCCCTGGCAGGGTCTCCCAAGCTGAGAAGGAGTCCGGCATTTCTATCATGAAGCCTAGCTAGGGTAAACCAATACCAGGATCCACCACCGTCCTGGTATCAAAGTAGCATGGTGGTAAATCTCCCTTTGATCCACAAGGGCTGCGACTGCCTGTGGTGGTGAAGACCTGGGCAGACTTTGGCCAGACTGACTTCGGGATTCCAGGGTAACCGCAATGGCGTAACTAGCAAATCTGTGAAAAATGGAGATTCTGCTAGGGCTCGCACCATCAGTGAGGACGGGCCTTCAAGAACCAAATAGGTAAGTTGTTTTTTCTCATTTTCGAAGTGATTTTTTTAATTCATTCGTAGTGTTTAGAATCTCTTACCTTGTACACACTAACAGAATTACTTACATGACTAGAACTAACTCACCGTTTCTTGTCGTAGAATGGCGTACTCCTTTCCATAAGTTTCGAATGATAGTGCGAAATAAAAAACAAACGTCAGCAAGTAGAGAAGCCAACGCATTACCTAAAAAAACCTCTCATGCACCTGGTCCTTTGTAAAGTAGTTCAACAGAAAGGCTGTTCGCAGATTACTGTATTTAAGCATTCGCGAATTTTATCTAGTAAAACTCAAGTTCCCTATGGGCAGAAATGAAACATGTAAAGAAAGTTGTAACATTTAAAGGTTGAGGATGGATTTTTTAAGCCTAGTCATTGTGAATGATCATCGATTGAGGAATGAAACAACGATGACACTAGTCAATAACTGCTTCATTTAAAAGACGATGTGCTTTCTTTTACAACACCTAACGTGGTATATCGCAGTGCTTCTTCCATTCAATTCGTTTCCTCGCATTCGTCAACCACGAAAGTCCTCTGCTTTCGGTGTGGATTTGGCTGCTACTTGAGGATACTTGATCTCTCAGCGTAAGTCGTTGAATCCCTGGCCTAGTCGATTCCACCAGGAATTCTGGGATTGCGAGTGCTAAAGCGTTCCCAAATCATTATGATAGGGACTCACCATGTTTTGTGAATACGACGTAGTGAGCCGATCCTCGTGAAGTCTAGTATGAATATCGTGATCACGAAGAGAAAAAGGGGGGCTTGGGACGGGGCTAAGTGGGCTGGGACGGAGTCGAACCAGGGCCTTGTGCATATTTAACTGCTCCACTATCACCACCGGCGCTTACAATTAAGAGATTAGATTCATATATGATCAGGTATATAAAAATTTCCTTAAATGGAATAATGTCGCTTTATCATGCATGGGTGGAAAGCTGTGGCAAACATGTTAATTTTGTCCACTCAGAAGGATCCCAAGCTAAGAAAAGCTGGACATTTATTATTTGAAAGTTTAACTATGAGAAAAAGTGAAATACAACCGCAGTGGTGCTGCGATATTTGCAAAACATGAACCCCAGGTCAGATCGAACCGCGGTTACCCTTTCCGGAGGCGAACATGTTACCCACTGCACCACTAAGACTCTCGTTCTGCCTTTCTCTCAGCCAGTCTTTTTATCCTTACTCTGCCATAAGCAATTTCTCGTCAAGTGAATGATCTGGGGAGCATAATTCATCCTTAAAACGAATTAAGCTGAGGGTGTAGTCGAAATCTCAATTTATAACTTTTCATCTACTACCCGTAATTTTCTTATCTTTCCCGTTGATGGATTATTGCTGATGGCACCGTTAGGGTAAAATTACATGATGCTTTAGAGAGAAAGGTGGTGCAAGGGCCTTAGTGGTGCCGTGTGTAACACCAGAGCCCCCTGAGAGGACAATCGCGGTTCAATCTCGCCTGAGGTCCAAGTTTTGAAAATATGTCAGGGTTATTGCGATTTTACTTTAAGTAATAACATTCCGTGAAAAAAATGGACAGTAGATAAAGGTTATGCATTACGAGAAAAGTATTTCCAAGAACATTTGCTCCCTTGGCAATAACTTGGTCGCCAGATAGGGATCTACCTCCAAACCATAGGTGTCAGCATCAGCCGCCTTGAGGGAACACCACCACGGATATTTCGAGATTCCCACAGAATAGGCATCTTTTCGGAACAACAATTTACCAAGCGAATGAAGGAAATTCAGTGGGGTTACGAAGGTGCTGCTTGAGTAGCGCCGTTCAGGTACCCAAGTGCGCAAGCAGCGGCTTATGCTTTTTGAGAAATGTCGAAGTTAACGATTGCGACAAGGGTAGATAGGGTTCGGCAAAAATCTGTGAGAGAACTGTCCTAGAAGTCCATGCGCAATGGACATGGTTATTGATAAAGGCATTCTACGTCCAGTTCTGTGCTGTTAAATTTTTTTACATTTGTAAACTTTTTTTATTTAAGAGCGCTTATAAACAGAAAATGCCCTCTCCCCCACCCAAAAAAACTAGCTATGAGTTCATTCGAATACAAAAAGCGATTATCGAAGACATGTCGCGATCGTTGTCCGGATCTTGTACTGTATTGGCCTTCGATAGTATAAAATATTTCCTCGAGTCAGAGGTTAATCTTTTTTAATTTTTATCATCGTTTTCGTTGAGTTTTATTAAGAACGCCGATTCAGCCGGAACGATGATCATCGTCGAAAATGACGACAGTAAAAGCAACAACGGCGACAGCAACGGTAACAGCAAAAGCAGCGATGAAACAACGGGCTAGACAGCATCTGCAACAGCAATAGCAAGAACAAGAATAATAGCAATAGCAATAAAAATTTCATTTCATAGCAGATATGCTCCGAAAGAGTCTTTGACTTTGAGCGTAGAGATATACCTAGTCAATGTTTCTATCTGTCCAGGCAAAAAATTTTGCAAATTCCGAAATGAAGGAAAGTTTGGTTTGATCGGGCTCGGAATCGAACCAATGATCATGTTTATTCTAAATTTCACTCTCATCTATTGCGAACCACTCCTAACCACTTTGCTAAACGCGTTGCGCTGAAATTTGTTGGTAAGAAATTCAGGAAGAAGTGAAAGATTTTTAGTAGGCTTTCGGTTTTAGATCAATACAAATGAAGTGCAGTGAGTAACTGGCAGAATATCAGCTTTTCCTACTGAGGAAATAAAATGAGCTGAGAGAGAGTTGAGCTCTTAACTGTTACATCCATTCAGATCTAACAAAATAATTACATCGATGTAAAGTACAACTGCAAGGATTCTGAGATATGAGAAAACTCAAGACCTCAGTTGGGTTACGTATCCATGATTACCATTGCCGGGGCCTCACATGATATTCACCACATCAACCGAGGCCCTTAGTTTCTCTTTCTCCCAAACAGCTTTTTTTTTACTCTATTGGGCTGTAATTGGCAGAGAGAAAAACAGAGCAGTGCTGCTGCTGGTGTAGTGGATAGCACGTTACCCCCACGACAAGGCTAGTCACGAGCTCGAAGCCCAAATGAGGTTACGAGTTTTGCTTACATTTCAGGATCTTTGTAATTGTAGTTCACATGAAACCCAGCCATGAAAAAAAGTGCAGGAAGTAAAGAGAAGCCAAGACATTTTATCGATGTACTTAAGAACAACGAATGTTCATGAATTATTCTCTGTACATTACGCTAAAGCTATTTCTTGGTACAGTAAGGGGGTCTACTGGAAACTAGTGTCCGATCTCAATCTTCATTTTCATGGTAGAATGTTGCTCAGAACAAACCGTTTCAGATAAGAACCACTAAAATTAACACCGTTTGGCCAACGAAAGCAAGTTAATTTGCACTAATTTTACAAAATTCTGAAATGATGAAGTCGTTGAAGACACCTACGACCTCAACTTGGTTGCTGAGGCCCGCGCAGTAAGCCGTGCCAGAGTTCTGGATAGTATATGGTGTGTGAAGCGGAGTTTGAAAGCCTAACTCGTTCGAAGTTTCTAGCGTTGGTAGTGGGACATGTAGCTGCCGTTATCATAAAAAGGATTTCTTTTGACAAGAACGGGTAGCATTCATTTAAGTTTCTTGCGCTTTTCGCCAATGTCTTGAACTCCAAGTCAGAAAACTGTGGTGAATCAACTCAAAAGACCGACTTTCTATAAACCTCGGCATATATAGTTGATAAAATTTTTTACATGATCTTATAAACTGAGTCTCCTTTGGCTGATGCGAGGTTGGTATAGGTCTTCGTTGTCGTTGTCGTTGTTGTTGGTGTTGTTGGTCAATGGCTGACGTTTTGGCGATTTCGCCTTCCTCAGAGCCGTGGTGTTATATGAGTGGGACTGGAGTGTGGTGAATTAAACCAGCTGCGCATCCCCAAACGTACAGCATGACCTTCTTCCACTGCCTTTTCGGGTTTGGAAAGTGCCATGGGAGCGTTACTGAGGTCCACTCATTGCACCGGTCGTTGCCGGCTATCATCAAGAATCCATATCTCGTCGGAAATCACCAACGCTCGAAAACGATTAGCTCTGGTCGCGCAGATAAAACGCTGGCGATACCTCAAAACGACGATTTCTTGAACTGTCATTCAATTCAACATTCACTTGTGAAGCTTATTCGACTTTCTAATATTTTTTTAAACGCTACCCTTCTGCAAGTTCTTGAACTGTTTCTTGTGTATTTACTTAGAAACGTTCAATTCATATTCGTCAGCAACAGGGCGTACGAGACCTCTCTTATCACAAGGGTCGATTTGCAGTGACGAAATTTTGCTAACCAACGCTGCGTACGAGAATACCTCCTTTGCCCTTTACTCCGTTAATGTTTCGTGTCGTTTTCAATACGTACATTTCAGTTGCAATTCGTACAACTAGATTTGCCGAAATTGGTGCTTAGCATCTGAAATCTTAAACTTTAACGAGTATTCTTTCCTTGATAAGCTTACACGACGTTGATAAACAATTTTTATTCGGCTATTGTTCCGACGTCTTCGTTTTCATCAGAGCCGATGATCCGAGTCGATGGTGCACGGTTGTTCTTCGTCTCGATGTGGCGTCTTCGCATTCGTATCGGGTTGAGTCTTCCTCAGCGGATCATCTCTCGAATAAGGCATACTCACTCGGTGATGCCCTTTTTATAGAGGATGCAGATGTTTGGTAGTAGTGATTGTGCGGTGATAACAAACTTTAACTCTTTACTTAATACGTGAACTGCCCGTCCTCACTAGTTATGCGGGCCCCAGCATAATCACCATTTTTCGAAGATTTGCTGGTTAACCCATTGTGGTTCCCTGGAATCCCGAGGACAGCTTGGCCAAAGTCTGCCCCAGGTCGTCACCACGACAGGCAGCCGCAGCCGTTGTGGATCAGAGGGAAATTTACCACCATGCGACTTTGATAGCAAGACAGTGGTGGATCCTGGTATTGGTTTACTCTTAGCTAGGCTTCCTGATGTATACGCCAGACTCCTTCTCAGCTTGGAAGACCCTGGCAGGGGGGACGAATTTTCCCGCTATACAACGCAGTCCGACACCCAGGAACACCTCCCAGCCTCGATGAGGCGGTAAACCGTTGGGAGGACTTTAACTCTTAGCTTTAAATTTGCCAAGAACACAAGTCGTATTATAATTGATTTGCGGAGAGTGAAGATGTACTAAAGGGCAACTTGCAGTGGTATATAATAGTTCAGTATTCGAGAAGAAACTGTTGCTAAAACATATAAAGGAAAAATGAAATCAATCAGGCATTAATTTCCGACCAACCAAGGAATGCGCTAGTAATGGATTCCTCACGAATAAGCTTTCAGACTCGCTCCGGCTGCAGAAATGCGAACACTTAGTGCTTCACAATTACTCAACAAGCCGAGGCGATCCCAGTTTTGACATTTTTTTCTTCGTAATCGCAATAATCAAGAAAACAGTAAATAATTTAAGGCGGCCCTCTTCCGAAGGCGAAAACACAACAACAGAGCTCCTTATTACAGTATAACTTTAAGTTTCTTGTGCACTGAAGCTAAATAATAGTTGTCTTTAATATCAAGCGCAACATGAAAGTATTTTAGGAGATCTAAGACTGGCAGACCATGGCGAGCGTGGCGCAGTGGTCGGAGGTGCCCAGCAACACACACGTGGAATCGATCCGCGAGCCCATGGCCCACCAAGCCTTCCATCTCTCCGGGATCGGCAAATTGGCACCAGATTTGCCTTAGAGGATAGCAGCACTGGTTCGATAGATCAGTAGGCCACCGCGAGTCATTGTAAATGCCAGATATCCATTCAATCACTTTCAAGCGATACTTAATGAAGTTGAATGCATGGCGTATCCCTCAGGGATTGCTCAACTCCGAGAGCTTTATCTTTAGTCCTTTTTAACACTGATTTAGGATGCCATTAACATGATAAGCTGATAAAATAAATAGTTACTGATAAAAATGTTAGACAGCCATTGCTGAATGAAAATAGATTTTCACGAGTAGAAAGCTTTCGAAAATCCTAAACTACCAAGGATTGCTAGAATTGTTAAGAAGTTGGTATTCTTCTAAAGGGAAATTCCTCCAAGAGGAAAAATACCTGTTCTGCAATGGTTAATTCATTGCGTTGATTTCGATGTCTTGTCTTTCCTCTCGCTAGAAAAAAAAAACGCCGTTGAAACCAAAGGCAGTTAATGAAATGGTTTTTAATTATAGCTCCATTGTCGTTAAGTCTAAGTGTTCTTTCCTTGAACGCAATAAAAATTGATGAATAGATGAGTGTACCGGAATTAAGCTGTTACCTTGCAAGAAACGTTTCAACGTCGTTGAGATCGCAACATAACATTATTCTTTCATTTGTGCTAAATTCGCGGACCGTTGGTATAAATCAAGGTTTTTTGCGTCGTATTTGTTAGAGGTGGTCTGCTACGCAAATGTGCTCATTGGTTCGATCCCGCGCGGCCGTTAACTAAGCAAAGAGTTCTACTGGGGGCTCACAAACTAGTACCGGGTTTATATTGGCTTAAACGCATTGATTCCTTACCACAATAATTGTAAAAGCCAGGTATGCACTCCATCACCTTTGTGGTGCTAAGATTGCAGACGAAAGATTGGCGCAACTCGGAGGATTGATCAACTTCGAACGCTTTATCGTATAAGCATGGCTTGTAATAGGAATTAATACGTGGTTTACCACAAAAGTTGAAGTGCTTCGTACACGGTAGTATGTTGAAGTTGGGACGAGAACTAATCGCAATCTCAAATTGTTCATTACTTTCTGTTGCAGAACTCTAAGCATCTTAGAACTTTTTAGTACTTACTAGAAAGTGCATTGATAATGGAATATGTAATAAGGAATGAAATGGTAAAGACATGCGATAATTTCACAAACATCATTGCACCTATAGGGTTTCGTTGGTTTTAATTTTTCACAGGAACTTGATCAAAAATTCCAGTCTTTCTTATTGCCTGATATATGACTCACAGTTTTCCAGCTAACCAGTTGATTGGAACTTAGTGGTTCAGGTGGATTTTTTTCCTGGAGTTCTGGGACATTGTAGCAACACTTTCAGAGTTCCCGTTCACTACACCCAAATGAAGAGGTTTGTAGTGGAGTAGGCAAGGCTAGCAGTCACATGAAAAAAATCGTTTGTCACCACTGCGATGCGTAGTTTTTTTAGTAGTATAGGTTTACTGTTATGCATGACCTGCTTTTTAGAATCAACTTTTTTTAACGAGCCTACTTTGTTAAAAGAGCTGACCCCTAACCGTGTATTTCCATGTCCACAAACACTCAACTGCCAGAGCGAGGACCGAGCCAATCAATATGTCTAGAAGTTGTTGTTGAAATCCCTTTATTGAATCTGCTAATTCTTTTTCGTAGTTTTCTTTACTTTCTTTTTGCAATAACATAATTACCCCACAAAGGATGTAAACATATAGGAAAAGGGCTCCAGAAAAGTTCAAATTCAGAAAAGAACAAGTTCAGTAGCGAAACCATTTCTTTCGTTCCACAGCCACGTATTGAGGGGAAAAGTGTAGTGGTTACAGAAGCCGCTCAAAATAATAAGCGAAGAGCTATGGGTTCGATCACGAAACTAGCTAACCAGGTCTCCAATACCCCGATATCGGTAAGCTGGCACCAGACTTGTATGAAAAAGAACTCTGTTTGATCCAGAAGAGCTGGTAACTGGTTCCGATACAGACCTGAAAAAAGCCCTAAATCGGCTATCACATGACTCCATGAGAATCCACATGACATGTGGATGCAATTCCATGGAACAGGCTACAAATCCTCAAACAACAGCCGAACAAAGGCCCAAAATTTAAAAAACTTTCGCTGATGATGGATGAGAAGAAACGAGTAGAATAAAAGTGCTGGGACCAGCATAATTTGTGATTTCGGTCTAGGTAAATATATAAATCAAGTGTACTTGGCACATCAACGATAACGGAAAATCAGCTGGTACTTCTAGTCTTATAACTATGCCATGCTGACTCTTCTAATAATTCTCTTATTACTGATCTTCGAAACTTTTAAACATTTTTTCTACAAAGGCAATCCGTTTTCTTCAATACATATGCTTTCTAAGTAGCTACAATTCGCCATTCATACTAATAAATAAGTTTCTGATTTCAGTTGCCAGGCGATTTGTTGTTTGAATGCAATTTCTGATGAAGTTGCTGCTATTCTGTGCAGGATACACATTCCTAGAAATGGAGCTATTTCTCCTCTGGATCAAAAATCTTCCATGATTAGTGAACTTTAGCCTATTAATCGATGATGATCTTATCATAGACAGATGGATGTTAAGCTGTTTAACGAAAGTGATTAATGATGAACACCACTGGTTGATGATATTACGCATGGTTCTAAACAGGCAATAATAATGATAGTAGTAGTAATAGTAGTAATACGGATTGTAATAATAGGTGTTAACTTGCTCCACCTTCTTAAAACACTTGTACAGTGTTCTTTGCTCGAACCAAGCCCCCAATTTTACATACTGATAAGTCCATGGAAGTCATTGTGTGAGTCAGATATGCACTCAATGAGCTTTACGATGCCACGAATGGACTCATATGTATGGCGGCGCATCCCTGAGGGAACAGCGAACACATTATCCCTTTTCTCTTTACCACTTGAAAGCCTTCTTCGTTTGCTACAAAGTGTTCTTCTGAGTCTCAGTTTACAATGGTTTCAGGATAGTTGAATTATTGGTCGATAAAGAGCAATTTCTAACATTTTGTTAATGAATTCAAACGTGGAGAGTCAACCACGAAAGCGTTTTTGAAATGTTACATAAAAAGATGGGCCCACAAGGGCTTTAAACCAGCACCAAGAAGGTCTCAAAAGCTTAATAGTGGAGTTATGAGTCTTGATTTAGAAAAAATGCTCTAAGATGGTTTTTACCAGTAGTTGAATCGATAAGTTGATATCGATCATCTGAAGGCAATAGTCTAAGCTGATAGTCAAGAGGACAGACTGGTTGAAAATGACCAAAAATCAGCACTCGTTTGTCATCTGAAAAACAATGGAAAGGCGAGAAAGCTCGATAAATAGATAACTCATGGATTAAATAACTGGCACGTAAATCGTCGTCAGACTACAAAAATTTTGATGTGTTAGGCTACGAAACTCTGCCCCACCCACCATACACATCAGATCTCGTGCTAACTAAATATAGCTAGCTACCATGGTAATGGAATCATCTTATCATGTTGTGTTGTCGATTTACCTGGAAAAAGCTCTACGGCATTTTAAAATTTTTGCTCCTTTATTTAGAATCCCTAGCCTAAATCTGCACGGCGTTCTGTTTCGTCGCTATCTCAGTGTACGTCAATTAGCGAACATTGAAGAAAAAGAGATAGAACACGTCTTCTTGAAAGCAGAAAGAAACTAGGGACCCTTGAAGAATGCGGATGATACTATGAAAGTATCGCTACTTCTGTTAATGTTACCTGATCAGTTTAAAATTGAGAGAACTGAGCCGTAACAAAGCCCTAGTGGTAATAAATTACAAAATTGTCCATACAGTTACCTAAAGATTTGAAAGATTTACAAAGAAAAGAGGCAAATGCGAGTAATTTGATGACTATTCCCAGTTAAAGTGCTGGTCATGACTTTATATGGGAGCGACTAAAAGAAGAAGACGGTCTTATGGTTTTCAATAAAATAGATGAAGGTAAGAAGAAGACGTATTTCGGGAATTGACTAAGACGTATTTCAGGAATTGACTATCTTTACAAGGAATCGTTTTATGCTCCAGATTACGCTATTTGTCTGACCAATGTTTTGCTGAATACAGAGGTCTTTTTCCTAAGGTCCTGACATTACCTTATCACTGCATTCCCTACACATCACCAAAAACAGTTACTGAGCACTTTCAATCGAAAACAATTTAAACCTCCCAACAGTTTATCGCCTCATCGTGGCTGGAAGGTGCTCCTGGTTGTCGGACTGCGATGTACACCGGCGGGTATTCATTCCCTCAGCGGGGTCTTCCAAGCTGAAAAGGAGTACGGCGTTTCCATCAGGAAACCTAGCTAAGAGTAAACCAATACAGGATCCACCACTGTCTTGGTAACAAACTACTCGCATGGTGGGAAAATCTCCGTCTGATTTACAAAGGCCGCGACCACCTGTGGTGGTGACGACCTGGGGAGACTTTGGCCAGGATGACCTCAGGACTTCTGGGAACCGGAACGATAGTGAGGACGGGCCATCCATGTAAACAATCTGAAATGAATTTTAACCTTTTTACTTTACTGCCTACTCTTTTTGATGGCATCGATAGAACTAGCTGAGAGACAGGCGAAACGAAGGCCCTGCATGGTGTGGTGGTGAACGCGTCACTCCCCCGAAAGGACAATTGCACGTTCGTTCCCCACCATAGGCACCTGCGGTGCAGCGTTTTGCAAATATCTCAGCTTCGTTGGAATCTGAAATGAATTGCAGAAAAGCGACAGTCATTGAAGAAATTAATTGGTAAAGCCTCATCACTAGAGAAGTACATTGCGTTTTTTAAAAATTTCTGGAACTCTTCCTCCGCAATATTTCTATTATTGTGCTTTTGCTAACCAAGGAAGCACTTTTCTTTCCACATTCGGATCGTTTCTTCGCTATGATACTCGTTATGGTCTTCGTGGTCACCAAAGGTTTTCTAAAACGTACCTTGGCCTGAAATGTATTTTCAAGAAGAGAGAACGTCGGCAATGATGTAAATAGTATTTATCCATAGAGGATGAAGCATTCGGCATGATCGATTCCTTAGAGATACAGAATTCATTCGACTACAGTTGTAGCGCACTAGTAGTGATTAAATGCAAATCTGGCTTTTAAAATGACTTATGGTGTCCACCGAAATGTCAGATCAGCATTTTATATCGTCGCGTAAAAGCATTTAAAACAAAGTATTAAAAGCGAAAGCTCTCAGCGTTGATCAATCCCTGAGGGATGCGCCATGCATTCGACTTCATTAAGTATCGTTGAAGGTGATTGAATGCATATCTGGCCTTCACAATGATGCGCGGTGGCCTACCGATGTATCGAGCCAATGGTGCTCTATCCTACTAGAGAAGTCTGCTACCAATTTACCGACTCTAGAGAAATGGAAGACTTGGTGGGATATTGGCGCGTGGATCGATTCCACGTGTGTGTTGCAGGGCACCTCCGCCCACTACGCTACACGCGCTCCAAAACAAAATATTATTGCGGAAAATCTCCTTACGCTCTGTGCCAGCTAATAATGGCCCATAATTCCCTCAGGATTCATTGTCACCGGAAAAAATCTGATCTTATCAGATCAAAAGAGATCCACAACCGTTCTTTATGAAAGGGCTCCGCCGAGTGAGGAAACCTCATCTGTGAGCTATTCAGCTCATTGGATTTTATTCGATACGGCTACGAAGATCCTTGTGAAGAGGTACAGTCGTGAACAGTCGATGTTGATCAATTCCGCTCTGAAGAAGACGGTGACGTCGAAACGTTATTAGAATGAAAAAATTTGTTATAACCTTGTGTTGGTATAAGCATAGGAATCTAGAGAAATGAACAACCTGCGAGACCCCAGATGGACTTCGAAACAGCGACTGCTTTCCTGGGGCTCACGTGTTATCCACTACACCAACTGCGGTCCTTGCTTTCTCGTTCTCGCCATGTTTCGACTCTTCCGGTGTTGTCAACAACCATCCATCAGTGGGAATGATCTGGGCAGAACGAGTCGACATTGGACGCAGCTAACCTACTGAATCCATTAAACCAGCGGTTCCGAGTTTTGATCACATCTCACCACTTTTGTGGTCGCACTTCATGCTTTGTCATGAAAACGAATACGCAATAAATAAAAGTTAGAATCTTGCGTTAGCTTGATCATTTAAGAAAAAATCAACTCACTCTTTTTGACCTCTCAAACAGATCTGGTATCAATTCAAACCCTGGAGGGACGAAAGACTTGCTCAGCTGGAGTGCGTGGTCGGACGAAGATTTCAAGTGTACTGCACGGTACCTCTATCCACTACGGTATGTGCGCCTACACACCTAAGAGAATATAATACAAACAAGTTCGATATACAACAATAACAATAACGGTAAAGACCATCTGCGAAGATTATTTTCCACTAAATTACAGAAGCCCCATTTATGAACTTGTAACCGGCAAGAGATCGTTCTTTGAGCGAGATCCGTCCGTAAATTGTAAAAGTAGCAAGATCTCAGTGGTTGCAAGTATATATGAACTGTATGTGAGAAGGATACATTAAAGAGATCGCGAGTTCTGATGACTATAGAACCTGTAAAAGTACGAAAAAAGAGGTAAAAAACGGCGGTAGTGGTGTCGATCACCACGAGCACTGCGCTTGTTCGGTCTCGTCCCATGCATACTGAAGCCTCTTATTTTTTCGTGGTGGAGGTACTGATACCATACTTTTTTGAAAAAAACCACTTTCTACAGTCCAAGTGAAAACGCTCCAGTCTGGCTATCTCAGTAGTACAGAGAGAATCAACTCGACCAACATTCTACGACATTTATAAAGGAGACGGAATACTTAAGCAGCAGCCGAAGCCATACGTAAATGTTGGAGGGTCTTCGTGGATAATGGATGAGAGGAAACGAATCGAGTGTGAGAAGTGGTGGGATCCGCACAGTAGGTGTGAAGACGAGTCGTATAAAATAAAACAAAACATAGAATTTTTCCTAGGAAGAAACGCGAAGGACACTGTACGCTGAAAAACCGACCTGTCAACGGAAGAGTATAAAAGGATCACCATTGCTTTTACTGTCGATCACCTACGGTCCTATTGATTTGGTACCGTAGGAATGGTCCATACTAGTGTCGATGTTTAAAAAACACTTTAATGAAAACAATTGGCGTTTTATTGCATTGAATTCTTTTCTCGGTTTCCACTAACGAGGTTACGGTAGCTTTTCAAGAAGAAGACTTTTAATGTCCTTAATGAGTAAACACATTTAGTTTCTTTTCTTGCGCCACAGTGTAAAAACTTCTTCCAATCGAGATGAAAATCGACGCTCGCACGGTTTCGTAGACATAATTTTTTTCACAGAGTTAGTATTGAAATTTGGCGCGAAAGTTGGTGAAAGCTGCGGCAGAGCAAAACGCTCCAGGTCCGAACTACGTTGGCGAAGATGTACTAACCATTGCTTGGAAAAAAAAGAGTTCAATCGCCATCGTACAGTAGAAATTAGTCTGGCAAAGCTCAATGAAAATTTGACCTACTCTCTTGAAGATCTTTCATTACTTTTTGGCTTTAAGCTTTGGCAAGCTAACCCGAGCTGCCAGAAATGTTTTAATTGTTAGATGACCTTCAAGCGATACTGCCTTCTTCTTCAAAGACCCACATCAATTAGAGTTTAGTGATCGTCAGCTAAGGTGAAGTTTTCACGACATCGTCGTTCTCGAAATGCTTTTGAGCCTCATCGACTGGAACGTCGAAAAGCACTGTTTAAGAAATTTGATTTTTTAGACTGGGCTTACAGGGCTTCTTCATTCGGGCGGTGCTCTCGTTCACTGAATCGAAGCAAACTGTGCTCCAGTGAAACAAACAGCCGAGAAGAAAAATGAATCATATATGGTTCACCTTGTCGCAATATGCCAATAGGTTTCAGAAGTTTAATCTTTTATGCTAAATATCGTGGAAGTGCACTAAAATTGTCTGCACTCATCTTTGATTGACTTTTACTGCTTTGTATGAAATAAGCATTTCTCTCGTAAATTGTGGTGCAATGGTGCAGAAACCCGAATGTTCTGTTTTACAAACAGCACCAGCGATTCCTACACTTCTGGTCTTATTTCATGTTTATTTTCTTTGGTTAAATAACTGATAACATTTTTTTTAACTTATTGTTTACTACCTGCTATTTTTAACGGCAGGGCATACATTGCGAAATATAACTTTAATGATGCTGAGATATTTGCAAAACTCAAGGATCCGCATGGTGTGGTGGTGAGCGCGCTACTCCCCCGGAAAGGACAATAGCGCGTTCGTTCCCCACCGTAGACACCTGCGGAGTTCTGCAAATATCTCAGCATCATTAACTGATAACAGTTTTTTTAAAATAGTAAAACTACAGTGGTTCACCTGTTATGTGGGCAGTGCTGTTGCTTCTACACTGGCAACAAGTACTGAGTGGCCAACAAAAAACCCACATACGTTTTCCCTTGAGAACTGCCCAGTATACAGCGCTCCTCTACGAGTTCCTAGAGCGCCATTTAATTAGCAAATTCTCTATTTTTTTGCTGAGAAGACGGTGTTCCCGACTAAACCTACGTATACCATGAGCCGCTGCGTATCCTAACTGGAAACATTTCGGGATCTCTTTCAGGGAAGTGTTGCAAGCTTCCCCCAAACTGCCTTCTTTGGAAATTCTATACACTCGATTATAGGTTTTTTGGTAGATTCGGCATAAGGGATACACACACCATATCCGTATCGACGCCGATATATGCTACTCATCAGCGACTGAATCCGTCGTTCAGTCCACCTAGTGTTTAGTAAGAGTTCTCTGGACCGCGTTTAAACTCCTCTCTCCCACCGTGGAGCACATAATTCACCTTCGCGATTAATCTCTTGCAAGAGGGAGGATAAATCTCTTACAACAGAATCCATAGATTTCAAAGAATAAGTGAATCAAAAAATAAGAAACTTTGCTGAGAACAAGAAGAAATTAAACGAAAATGAACCACTATTAGCATGAACGTTTATATCTACATTTTGTCGATCAACAATCTGTTATCTTCTACCGCTTACATTTGTGTTCAAATCATTTTAGGCGTGATATGAGGAATTGCTGATGATATGCGGTTATGCGATAAATATTACCAGCTAGTTATCTGAAACCCATACCTTCCGTTAAAAGGATAAGGGATGAATGATGAAGCTTTTCGACGTTCCTCATTCGCTAGGGGATACAGCATGTATTAGGCTTCATCAAGCATCGCTAGAGTGATTGAATGCATGTCTGGCTTATGCAGTGACTTGCGGTGGCCTACTGATATGTCGATTAAGTGCTACTATCCACCCAAACAGGTTTAGTAGACACTAATTTGCCGACTCCGACGGGAATGAAGACTTGGTGAGCCTTGGTCTCAGGGTCAAACGCCGGTGTATTGCAGAACACCTGTGACCAATGTGTTGAACGCGCGCTCCGGTGGAGCACAAAAAAAATAAAAAAAATAGTAAAGAAAAAAATAATACGTTTGGTTTTTTGAAAAGTTGGGAAAGCCGGTACCAAAAATATATCTTCGGATGGTATCCACAGATTCCATATGGGTATTGGGGATCCTCTACAGAATACAGTTTTAAATATTATGTTGCCACTGCTGTAGGGAACTAGAACAAGACATATCATATCTATGGTCAAATGTCCAATTAAAGCGAATATCAATAATTGGCTGGGGAATGTCGTGTATCCATTTCATTTTACGCTTATTGTTAGTTGGCTTCATCATCGGACCGATACTGTTTCCAAAGGGACACCTATCTTCTTCACTCCGTGACTCAATAATATTGCAAAAAGAACCCTCTGGTTACATCCTCTTATAATTCAGTAGCTATTTCGTTTGTGGAGATTTCTGTTCTCTCCTATTCTATTTCTATTCTATTCAGGTGCAGATTGGTTTATTGATGTACGAATTGTGTTCATTTAAGTATGGTTATGCATCATTTGCTACGTCCGACACTTTAGAACGTGAAGCGCCGTTTGATCGTCGTTGTTAGTAACCAGTAAGCAGCTAGTGAGTTTGAATCTTGTAACTTGAAATAATTTTTGAATGAATGGAACGAGAACTGCCGAAACCAGCTCGTCAAACACTTCATCACGCTTGCCCACCTGAAAAAGCCAAGTACAGACTGGAGAAATCCAAGGCGACTTGTGTTTCGGTCGAATTCACGAGTAATGATCTGTGCTAGGCGATTGTTTGTTTTTGAAGGAGTCGAAGTCGTCGTCGACATGCGCTGCCACAACAGATGACTCCAGTGAAGCTGTAAGAGCAAATAGCAGCAAGGTCTGTTTTTAGTATATCAATTGTCATCATTCTTACTAAAACATAACATTTTACTAAGGCTTGTTAGGCTTGTTTCCAAGGAAATAACCTGGTTTGGTTACAGATCCAAGCCCACTGCGAGTTGTGGAGCTACGTATCATCATTTCTGTAAATAAAGAGCTTTAACATTGTTTCCGAATCATCATTACAGCGAAATTCATGTGGATTCTGCAGGAATCTTGCGCAAATCGTAAATATCTTAGGAAAACCCCGGTTCTTAGGGAGAAACGGAAACATTCTAAAAAGAGCAAAGAGAAGCCTGAAGAAATAAGCGAAGCAAGAAGCCGTATTTTTTTCCAAGATTTCATTTAAATCATTGTTACAATGGGGTTTAACACATTTCCAGAATATTCGGAACAGATTGGTGTAATCATTCCAGTCTGGTTCTACCATAACTGGTTCGGCGCTACTTGACGACTTGCAAAAAAGGTGAGAATTGCTGAGCTATCTTTTTATCTTTTCAACATGTTTCTTAGCAAGTTAACTTCTTTTGCTAAATCCCATCCCGATTAACAGTGTGGAGTTTCTCACAGGTGAAGTAGTGGTCAATGGGGTGGTGGTTGCAGGATACTGTCAAACATCAAGTCTGGCAAAATCTCAGTCAAATACTTCTGTATGTTAGACGATTTCTCATTGACTTATTGAAAACAATGTCGATCCTAAGGCAATATTTACCGCCGCTTGGTGTCAAAATGCCGCACGTCCCAGGATTTCCATCGGTTGGTGCGTTCTTAGATTTTTTACAAGGCAGATGCAGTTATATATTTAGACCCTTAGATAAAGAGCGGAATGAATTATTTTTGTGCGCTAGAATAATGTTCCTAATTATTCCAAGAGTTTCCTAGCTAATTTTCTAGATAAGTTCAGCGTCCTGCTCACTTAAGTTTCACATTAATTTGGTTCATTTGACATCACTGAACGGTGCAATGATTTTCAAAACGTATTTGCTATTGTGGTTCCCTGGAATCCCGAGGTCAGCCTGGCCAAAGTCTGCCCCAGGTCTCCACCACCACGGGCAGTCGCAGCCCTTGTGGATCAGAGCAAGATTTGCCATCATTCGACTTTTGATACCAGGACGATGGCGGATCCTGGTATTGGTTTGCTCTTAGCTAGGCTTCCTGATGAAAACGCCGGACTCCTTCTCAGCTTGGGAAACCCTGCCGTGGAGACGAATACCCCGCTGTACACAGCAGTCATGCAGTTCGACACCTAAGAACACCTTCCACCCACCATGAGTAACTACACTAACTAAAGTTGAGACCATGTGCACATTTATTCCAGTGTGAGCATCTGTAATCACAGAAGACTCTTCTTTGGGTCTTAGAATTCTGCTGATTATGCTTAGCGTTGGTTTATGTGTTTGTATGATATTTCGAACACTTAGGATCTAAGCAGCAGTTGCATGACTGAGACTAGTTGGGATATGCAGCTCATCGTCCTGATGCAAGAGCGAATTCGATGATGCTTTGTCCAGATTTGTTCAAAACGACCATAGAATCGTACTCACTGGCTTGAGCGCACTGAGGAATGGATATATTTCGTGCATTAGGTAGGTCTGCCTTCCTCTGATTCAACTAAACATTGACTCCACAGTAGTACTAGGAGGTTTTTTACACTTTTTTCGTATATGTTTTTCTTTCTTGTTTGAGTCGATAGTTGACTAGCGTTCCATGGGTAGTTCTATGGCCTATCCAGAAATCCTTCATTTCCCAGTTTTTGAGATCGTACTGTGCAGTAGTTAGTGCTGCTCTATTATGCACATGATCGCTGACCATTTCTCGCGATATGGTCTAGCGAGGCACACCATGAAGTACCAAACCATCCGTAGACGATGGAAAATACCGACTTGGCATTGCTAGGTGCAGTCGATTATGGATTTCATTCTACAGTCCTAAAGGAAGTGGAATACACAGTATATCACCGAGAGATAATTCAACGTTGAGAACGTTATTCTTCTGGTCCTTATCGTTTTTTATTCAAGCTTCTGGAAGCAAATATCCCACATGGATGCACTGTGTTGTTTCGGAAAGCAAGACTTCCGAGTTTCCTTGTTTTCTAGGCCGTGTATCGTTGGATTTGGTACACTACCAAGATGAAGAAGCTTGAAGAACCTTATAGAAGCTAAATTCTCAATACTTGCATTATTATGACTGTAATGCACCCATACGCAGTAAACACCACTTTTAAAGACAGGCGCAAATTGAGACATGCGTATTCTCTTTCTTGAGTATTTAATGTTGCGTCTAGAAGTTGTAATATTTGATAAATTTCGTCACTTTCGTTTGTTTAAGCTGGTAGAATCAGTTGTCCGAATCCTAGCACTTTTTTCATTCAATTCGTGTCTTCTATCCACGTTAATATCGGTTTCGTATTTCTTGACAAGCGAATTTCTAAGCGGTGGCTTCCATTAGGGCGATAGTCGTCGATGTGGTCGATGAGCACCGTTGTCACCGGACTATCTGTCTTCAAAAGAGGAACTTATCGCCTATGTTGCCTTAACATCGCACCATTTCAACATCATTGCATCATCATCATGAACGGCGGCGGCACCACCACCACCACCATATGAGCATCGCTCCGTTTTTTCCCAAACAATATTGTATGTTTTATAACCTTATCAATGATCAAATAAGTAAAAAAATCGATAAACAAGTAAATAAAAAGGCAAATGAATAAGTAAATAAATGAGGATAAATGAAAAGTAAGGGAGGTTAATTGACGAAATAAATAACAAAATAGATAAGAAAATGCAGGAATAAATGAGAAACAAAAAATTGATGAAAAACAAAGGAATAAGGAGCAGAAAAAAGAAAGAAGCAACAAATAAAAAAAGCAAAAAAAAGAGAAAGAATAAGTAAAAAAAATTAAAAAAAAATAAAAGCAAATAAATAAACGTAAAAAATGGAAACAAAAAAAATAAATAAAAAATAGTCAGGAAAATAAAGGAACGAAAATAAAAGACGAGGCAGAAATTAAAAAAATAAAAACGAGTAAAAAATATGAAAAAGGAAGGAGTACTCCACATACCTGTGAATGCGCTTTGGTTCTGTGCTTATTACTGCTATATGACGAATCGTAGGTACTGGGACATGAAATGGGGGAACCAAACCTGCAAATACCAGCCATATATGTCAACGACTAATTGCATTGTGCCTCGAATGGGTTTGTATACGTCTGTCTATCATGTTTAATTGGTATCACACCGAAATCAGGACCGATCGTGGTTTGATAGCACGCCACTTTACAAGAGTAACTTGGAACGGGAAATTTTCATGCTAGCCGGATATGGGTGTTTTTTAGAAAAATAAAGAAAAGAACAAATAAATTGCCACATCCACCACTAATGTGATATTTTTTAGCGCCCATTCTGCAAGATCTGCTGCGGCTATGGCCCAAATTTATGTGAAATACATAGACAGTTCTCTATTAAAATTAGATGGGCCTTGACAAAAGATTACACACACTGTGCTTCCATTAATGATGGGGATTTCGCAGGCATTCCAACTAACTCTTCAAAAATCAATAACCATTACTAGGAACAACGATTTTTAAATATTACTAGTATACTACACCTCTGATTGCTTGAGTTGCACGGTACGTCAATCTTCGTATAGGAACGTTCCCGAACATCCTACGACTTTCCCAGAAGATTTCGTTCTTCTTTTTGGTGACACATAAGATATCCATTTACTTATTTTTGTGCTGACATAGGAATTGTATGTTGGATTTCTAATAGAAGCGAAAACTGTCAGGTGAAAATTGTACGTTCCAGTGCCATTCCTCTTAATGTTGATCTTTGACGCATATGTATGTGTTCTTCCCGCTTTTTCTATTTTTTCCATACTTTGTATTCTGTTTTGAAATGAATAAATGTATCGTATCTCGGTGTATCGTAGTACAAATTATATTCATGTTGGTGTGGTTCTGTGTGGTTTGCGATGTCTGACATTTCAAAAAAATGAAGTGACGCTTGGTCGCTGTGGTTAGTGACCAGTTGCCGAGTTTGAATCTTGTAAATTGAGATATTTTTGAATGGATGGAACGAGAACGGCCGAAACCAGCTCGTCAAACACTTCATCACGCTTGCCCACCTGAAAAAGCCAAGTCCAGACTGGAGAAATCCAAGGTGGCTTGTGTTTCTGTAAAATTAACGAATAATGATTTGCACTAGGAGACTGTCTGTTTTTAACGGAGTCGAAATCGTCATCGACATGTGCTGCCATAACAGATGACTCCCTGCTAACGGTTTACCGCTTCGTCGTAGTTGGGAGGTGTTCCTGGCTGTCGGGCTGATATATACAGCGAGAGGATTCGTCGACCTGCCTGGGTCTCCCAAGCTAAGAAGGAGTCCATCGTTTCCATCAGGAAGCCTAGCTAGGGGTAAACCAATACCAGGATCCACCACCGTGCTGGTATCAAAGTCGCATGGTGGCAAATCTCCCTCTGATCCACAAGGGCTGCAACTGCCTGTGGTGGTGTTGACCTGGTGCAGATTTTTGGCCAGGCTGAGCTCGGGATTCCAGGGAACCACAATGGCTTAACCAGCAGGTCTCCGAAAAAATGGAGATTGTGCTGGGGTCCGCAGAAACAGTGAGGACGGGCCATTCAAGTATCAATTATCAGGTAACGGATGATTCCAATGAGGCTCTAACCACAAGTATCAATATGAACTGTTGATATCAATTGTCATCATTCTTAGTGAAATACAACATTGTTTTAGTGGTTGTTAGCTTTTTTTTGCAAAGAAATAATGTGGTTTGGTTACAGACCTAAAATTAGCGCGAGTTGTAGTATACTCCTGGAAAGACTAACAGACTACCCGTGAGTTATACGCAGTCCCCACGTTCAGAACTCAGCAAGCTATATATGGGTATCAAAAGACTGAACACAGTAAACCTCCCAACAGTTTTTCCCGCTTCGTCGTGGCTAGGGAGGTGTTCTTAGGTGTCGGGCAGCGATGTGCAGCGGAGAGGTTCATCCCCCTGCAGGATCTCTCCAGCTGAGAAGGAGTACGGCGTTTACACCAGGAAGCACAGCTAAGAGTAAACCAAAACGAGGATTCACCACCGTTTTGCTATCAAACTAGTCGCACAGTGGCAGATCTCCTTCTAATGCACAAGGGCGGCGGCTGTCTGTGCTGGTGGCGAACTGCAGCACACTTTGGCTAGGATGGCGTCGGGACTTCAGGGAAAAATAATGGCTAGGCCAGCAAAACTCCGAAAAAATAGAGATTATTTTGGTGCCAGAACAACCAGTGAGGATGGGAGGTCAAAATATCCAAATAAGTGACCAAACATCATTAAAATAAACGGGCCTCAGTCCCTTGACCCCAAAAGAGCCCCGGTTAGGGCAGGGGTTGGTAGGACGAGTACGGAGAGGCTGCTAAAATCTCAAGGCCATTCTGAGCTGAATAAATCGCAAAGGAGTAAGGTGACGAACTGTACGTACAATGCACGCGCAGGTGCATCTGAGCCCTCGATAGAAGACTTGATCATGCAAGCAAAAAGGATAAGATACGACATCATTGGACTGGTCGAGACGAGGCGAACCCACCCATTCAACGCCGTCTATGACACCAGAGAAGAATTCCTCGGAACATGCGACAGTAGAGGAGTCGGCCTTGTCGGTGTTCTCGTCAACACGTGTTTGTCCGTGAACATCGATTCATTCGAACAGCTAACAACCCGAATCGGATGTTTACGATTGAACAGATGTGAATCAATACCGGCTTAATATCGCGAGAGTACAAAAGATTGTTTTGCCTCACTTTCATCGATTTAAAGGCTTCTGACTCGGTGTAGGTAGATGCAGTCATGGATGCCCTTGATAGTCAAGGAGTCCCTACTCAGTATATAAAGAATCTTCGTGAGCTGTTCAAAAATTTTACAACCAAGATATCACTATTCTACAACGATATAAGCATTAACGTCAAAAAGAGGAGCTAGGCAAGCCGATACCATCTCGCCAAAATTATTTACCGCCGCCCTCCAGAACGTCATGCGAACATTGGAATGAGATAATATGGGAGTGAAAATCGACGGTCGGCAGTTACACCATCTTCGCTTTGCTGATGACATCGTCCTTATAACATCAAACATTAGCCAAGCGGAACGTATGCTTGCCGACTTTGATAAAGCCTGTGGAAAGATTGGTCTTCGACTAAATCTCACAAAAACAATGTACACGACAGTTATGTCTATCCAGGTCGGGAAATCAATATGATGAACGACTTAGCTCCGGAGCTGAGCAAATGGAAACGAGCGGCTTCGAGAGCTTTCGAAAGCATCGAGAATGTAGTGAAGAGGACAAAGAACACCCGATTCCGTGCCAACCTTTCAGACTCAGCGGTACCTCCTGCCCCTAATTTATGCTTCAGAAACCTGGTCGCTGCGTAAGCAGGATGAAAGTTAACTCAGCGTTATCAAATGCGCTGTCGAATGGACGATGCTAGGAGTATCCCGTTTCACACAAGTAAGGTATGGGATCCAAAGCTCCGAGCTGCGTCAACAATCAAAAATCAAAGATGCCGTTCTGTACGCCAAATAGTCGAGGATAAGGAGGGCCAGACACGTAATGCGTATGAACGACAACCGATGGAAATGAGCCGTTAGTGACTGGGTGCCTCGGGGTGTCAGACATACTGCAGGAAGACCACCGACCCGATGGTTAGAGTTCTTCAGGAAAAGCTTAGAAGAAAGGTATGATGCTCAAGGAGTCCCCAGAGCGAGCAAAACCCATTAGCTACCCTTGCACGCGACATGGAAATATGGAAGGCTTACTTGCGTCTGCTCAAATCATTCGACGATCAACATATCGACAGATGGTAAAGGTGAACCTACGTAATTTAAACTACACCATCTTTAAGTTCCACCGGATTTTTTTGTTAATTAACTTTGACAATTTGATCCGTAACAATTTATATATGGTATGTGTCATATGGTAAGACTTGTCCCCACTTCAAATGGTCCATGCGCAATCGTCTTAATCATGATCCATTGAATTATGCACCATTCCGCTATGGGCTACGTAGTTGTATCGGAATGCATGTTGCGCAAATGTAGTTGAAAACGGCATTGGCGCTTGTTCTCAAGAGATATGAAATGCAACCACAAAAAATATTGGTAGCACTTTTAAATAATTTGTGTTAAGCAACAAAATAATCGTCGCTGTCGTTATCATGGTCGTAGCAGACTTCTCGATATACGGGTCTTTGAAGACTTACTGTTGAAACTCGACTCCGTTGAAAGTATGAGAACCGTAGAACAGCAGAACATAATGTTCACAAGAAACTAGCGCAACGGAGAATTTTAATGGACATCAATCGTCTTTGCTTGTAATCCAGTAAATACTGATGTTTACTAACTCTTCAATTTTATGATAATGTTGTTGCTTTTTTTTCCATTGATCTTTTGAGAACTGTCCTTTGAGAACTAGCTGAGAGACAGGCGAAACGAAGGACCCGCATGGTGTGGTGGTGGGCGCGGTACTCTCCGGAAAGGACAATAGCGCGTTCGTTCCCCACCGCAGACACCTGCGGTCCGGAGTTTTGCAAATATCTCAGCATCATTAAAGTTGTTGCCTTTGCTATTTCTTTGCCACTATACCATGATAATTTTGATCTTTTCACGACAACTCTTTATTTTGTTCGTGACCGCGTGGGACTACAACATGCTATGCATTGAATTCACCGCATACAAAGAGGCGACATGGAAGACAGAGGATACCAATGGCTTCACCAACGGCAGCGGGTCTGTTGAAACGTTCAAAGTGAGCACTAATCCTTTGGCAACTACGACTTAGCTCCTGTAGAAGCTGTATGAGACTACGCCAAATTTTTTCGATCTTAGCGTTTAATGAGCTCGATAAATGCAACAGTGTGACTATCATAGTGAGTGAATGTTAAATCTCTTGTGTAAGACGAGAAAAATCACCCAGCCACTGTTCTCTTAGGAGCTCCTCTGTTCAAATGGTTCAGTCCTTTTATTGAACCGATGGTTAGCATTTTAATACAAATTCCGAGAGAAGTGGGAAAACGACAAATATTTCTTTATCTCGTCCACAATTCAATTCCTAAATTCGTAGCGAATGTCAACCTCTCGGCAAATCTTGCCTTCTTCAGAACTCGAGAAGGTCTCAGCATTGATAGGCAACTTTATGTACCAACAATTTTCGTAGCTATCACAGTGGTTCACTAAATTTTAGTTCTCAAAAAAGGGATCCCGTGCTATTTGGCTGAATGAGGACACAAAACCCAAAGCCTCTGAGTCGTCTGCGTCTAGATGATTTGTACAAGATCGTCTTTGGTTCCAGTCTCAAATTCTCTCCTTCAGCGCGACTACTTTCATTTCTTTTTAAGAATTTATATAAAGTTTGAACAGAAGAAATTTTCTAACATCACATCTGCATCAATGACAAATCTAATTAGCAAACATTTCGCTGAGCGCCATCTCAACAATATGACTGGATAGTCCAGCGCCACTCTGGTCTTCTGTTGACATCATCGTTTTGTACAAGTTTAGTTACTTCAAATAATCACACCACCAATATTCACGTTATTCCATAGCGATTTTTTCCACCAGTATATCACTTAAGGTCATATACTAAGCAATTATTGTTCGGTCATAAGTCACTGTTATAACATCAAAAAGTTGGGACAATAAAATTGACCATAATGCTGCTAAGATATTTGCAAAACTCCGGATCATTGGTGTCTGCGGTGAGGACCGATCAGCTAATTACCCTTTCCGGGGGTTAACGCGTTCACCACCACACCTTGAGAATCCTTCGTTTCGTCTGCCTCTTAGTCTCTAATAAAATTAACAATCTAAGAAAAAAGCGTGCAGTTAACAAGTATTTAGCAGAATTTGTGAAACAATTTTGTTTTGTTTCACAAATAATACTCTGCTCTGAAAATGACTAAAGGCACTATGTAAGAAGGTCAACATTTAGCAGAATATTTTGACATGTCCTATTTCCTTATTTAGCAACACATTTCTATCAGGGTAATAGGAGCGTAGATTTTAGGCTTCAATATATTTTGAATAGCAAAGCTTGCATGAGAAAATTCTACTGTAGCTTCGAGTCGGTTTCCCACAGCGATTCCAGTTAGAAAGTCGAGAGAATTTGTGGTTTTCTCCTTATTTCATTTGACCTCACCCGAAATCATGGGCAATGCGGATATCAGCACTTTTTTTCGTTTGATCACTTTTCCTCGCACCCATCATACACGAAGGTCTATGCATTTATGAGAGGATTCAGCTCTTTGTTGAGGATTTCTGATTTCATGAATTTCGTTGTACCCGATCGATTCCATTTTCAGGAAGTACTAAGATAGCATGCAGAGTGTCTCCAACGTTTCCCAGGCCCCCTTGCTGTTTCTCGGCCAAGACTGATGGCACCAATTCGCCTACTTTAGATGGCCATAATTTTTAGTCAGGATCATCTGTACAAGTATTAACCATGCTGTTCTTCGAATTTTTCGAGCAGATATCACTAACGCCTCCATTCCTCTCTGTGACTCTCTCATTCTCTGCATTGAAGGGCTCGGTTCGCTCGAAGGGCACGGAGAACATCACACTTCCCTATAAGGACATTTTTTTTGCTATCCATAACGAAAAAGTAGAACCTCGTAGCTCTTTTCGTTCTATCATAAGTGAAAAAGTCGAATATACTCATGGGCAGCTTGCTGAACTCTACAACAGCAGATGTTGAACCTACTTTTACAACTCCTTATTCTGATTTTCTGATGTGTTGTGGCATGCTTCTGATCGGTCCGGGTTTTCGCGAATGCCCATTGGTTTTTTTTTAACATTTGAACTTCCTAAATCGAAAGTGCCATCCATAAACAATTCTCATCTGTTGCCATTGTTTATAAAAAAGTCATTCGTATCCTGCCTAGGAATAATTTCCCTCTTTCTAACAGAACTCTCCACTGAGTTCCGCTCGTTTAATTAATGGCTTGAAAGTACACAAAACTTTTGCGAGACGGACATCATTACAGTTGTTGGATAGAGATTTCTGTTGCAAACTAGTTTTATTCTTAACTGGGCCTTTGGATGGAAACGTCGAACTCGTTTTCATTAAACTCCCTACTTCTCTTCATTGCAGTTGGCGATACCCAATGAAACACCCCGAACCCTTACAATTGTTATTGTGATAGACAATTTGCAAAATTGGAACAGGAAGGCGCTGCTCACCTTGGAAAGCAGCTGCTCACATCTACTTTGTGTGTGCATCTCAGCATTTCTTGCATACGATTCTTTTCCTCTCATCCGTCATCTAAGAAGATCTTCCTAATTTTATGTGTAGGTTTGCTTACTGTTTGAGGAATTTCTTTTCGTCACGAGTCGATTCTCGCTGGAATCCAGAGGTAACCAATCTAGGAAGTTTCTGCATGGATTTGAGGAGTGAGTTTGACTGGTACAAGTCCAGTATCGATTTCCGAATCCGTAGGAATGAGAAGCTGAATGTGCCGGGGTGGGATCAAACCAGCGTTGTGGTCGTATTGAGTCGCATCACTTTGGGCCACCCGCTCCGTCTTTACTCCCACAACTTTTGCCAATACCCAGTGTAATTGACATTGTAATACCATTGTAATACCATTGTAATACTACTTTACATACGTTACAGAAACAAATCACATGCATCCACGCAATAGGGCCTTCTTCCTTCACGTTCTACAAGAATTCCTAGGGGACTACTCGAGATCTATTCCTGAAATTTTCTTTGTTCATCGAGCTGCAAAACGTTGAGATCGTCGATGGAACGATTCAAATTCCAATTTCAACAAAAGAATCGGACGAACTCAATAGGTGTGTGGAAAGTTTATTTGTATTTTTTATTATGAGGTAGGGAAATTAGTGTTGGGATAACATAATATTTGCCTCTGTGCCACAATTATTGTAGGCGATTTTACCGCCTTCTATTTTTATATATGAAATTCTATTCGGTGTCTTGTCTGTCCGGCACCTGGTTTCGATCCACTGTCCGATACAAATAACATAGGAATTCGTAACGTTCCATGCAGCGATTCTTGGTAATTCTCTTCACGCATGTAGCGCAGTGGTTAGAGGTACTCTGGAATACATTCGTGGCCGTGGTTCAAGCTCGTATCCCGGGCCCACGAAGCACTCCATTCATCCGGCGTCGGCAAATTGGTACCATACTTGTCTAAGAGGATAGTGACACCGACTTGATAGGTAGGCCACCGCGAGTCATCGTATAGGTCAGATGTGCATTCAATCACTTAGAACGATGTTTGATGAAGTCGAACGCATAGCACATCTCTCAGTGATAGATCCACGCCAAGAGTCTTATCCTTCATCGTGAAATAAACATTTTCATTTGTCCTTCCACATCCGACCTTATTCCTATTTTCACCCCTTTGTAGCCGAATACTCTTTGATCACTGCTCTTTAGAGAGAAGTTTTACCGAATATAACATTTTGGAAGTGTTTTGTAATATCGGAAGAGCTCGATTAATAATGATAAAGAAGGATAAAAAGGATAAAGCTCTTGGCGTCGATCATTGTCTGAGCCGTGGTGGTTTACCGATTTATCGAGCCAGTGCTGCTATCCTCCCAGGCAAGTCTGATACCAATTTACCGATCCCGGAAGGATGGAAAGGTTGGTGGGCCATGGGAGCAGGGGATCGATTCCACGTATGTGTTGGAGTGCGCCTCCCACCACTGCGCCACGCGCTGCCTTATTAATAATGATAACAGTAATAATAATGACAATAATAATAATAATTGGAAAAACTGCTGGTGATTTAAAGTGTTTTAGAGTCAAACACTCGTGAAGCACATGGACAACGCCACCTTTTCGGCAACTGCTGTGCAATGCTATCGGGCAACAACTAAACGACTTAACGTTAATTTTTGCGACAATGACAGAATCAGCCATCCCGTCGTCGCAAAGATTTCTGGAATTCTGAAAACGTCAGAGGACAGCGTCGCCATGTTCGCGATTGACGAAACAACACACTTGGTGAAGATCACCGCCAACGAAGACACCATCACATCTGAATTGAACCTTACAATGGCTATTGTTGAACTACTACAAGTATTCATGGATCTAAGCATGCCAATAAGCTCGATAGAGCAGATCGACTATCCCGTGATATGTTGCGGGTCGATAAAACTACTTGTTCAGCAGAACGTTAACGATGTCACAATCGAGATCTACAGTCATTTCGATGTTCTTTCTGGAAAAACTCACTAATATTCGTTTACAAGGTGAATTATCGAAGAACACTGAAGAAAAAACTGAGAAAGCAATCGC